>JAYKKI010000027.1:17805000-18448181 GCA_039881145.1 Druceiella hillmani | reverse complement strand
TCCAATCAGAGCTGTTTGCGTCTTGAGTAATATTGGTATGAAAAAAAGCTTACTCTTATTTCATAACAATGGAAATTTATTTGTGAGTCTTACATTTTATTAAATAATACGATTCCCACGCCAATTTGAATAAAGTGTTTCTTTAAATCCGTATAAAGAATATTGGATAAGCCAATATTGGCGAGTATTTTTACGAAAACAAAGTAAATCTCCGATCTAATTAACATCCAAAAGATTTGAGCGAACAGAATACATTTGACTAAAAGCCAAGGTAGGTACTAACCGCGCGAACTCAATATCTATATACAGAGTCGACGTCGATTTCCAATAAGATTCGGCGCTTTACAAATGTAAAGTAAGACTTTTTCAATTTAAACTGAAAGGTTTTCAAATTACACTGCCGCCTTTGGCACCACGCGCCCTGCTAAAGGTGCGGGCTCACTGCTTGTTCCTGGACTAACTGCGTTCACACGCACTATGTTTATCATGAAAAGAAAAATCCATTTTATTTTAAATTGGGAAATAACTTTTCTTGGATATTAACTAAACTAATTTCATATGGCTGACATACCATTTTAAGTTTGAAATTTATTTTATATATAAAACAAATAATGGTACAAAACTAAGTTCTTTATCGAAATAAGTAATACGGAAATAAATACATAAATTTTAATTTAATTTGTTATTATTTATAAACCAGCTAGTTTACAAATAAAAACTAATAAGTATATGTTAATTCAGATATTAAATTATTAGGTAAAGGACAATTTAGGTATATGTTTATCTTCACCTATACAATATATGCTGGATACAAGAGAACTTTGGCATTTGTTTTTAATATTGTTCGATATGTAATATTCGTTGGATGAAACGACCAGATTTAATTATACTTTATGTATACAAAATATAGCCACCAGGTCATATCGGATCAAATGGTTTTCTTAGTCTGATAATATCACAAGAATCAATGATCCCTTGGCTTAGTAATATTAGAAGTTTTAAAATTTGTATATTTCCAAACAGAGTTCATCGACGGTATTATATACATATAAAGCACGTTGTATATAATTTTTGTAATAGGAGAAAAATTAAAAAAGAAAAAGAAATTAGTTATTTATTCATTAATACTCACGACTGTTTCCAAAAATTGCGTCAAAAATGGTTAAGACTGCATTATTAAGACTGCATTATACTATTTTGTCAAAATAGTATATAATAATCATGCAGTCTATCATTATATACTATTAGTCTATCATTATATATCAGTCTAATAATGCAGTCTATTATTATAAACTATTTTGTATAAAGTCAAAGGATTTGCCGTTCTTACATTCTGGTAGCAACTATTGAAGTTCATAAATGCGTTGATAAGGTTTGAAAGCAACGGATGGAATTGGAACATGGTAGAATGGCACTTTTCACCGAGTTAAATTAATTTAATATATTAACACGTTTGAAGACATTTTTTATTGGACCTGTACATATTTCCCTCATAACCTTTAAAGAGAGGTTTGGTTTGAGATTTAAATTTTTGATTCTTCAAAAAAAAACTTTCGTAAATAAGGGCTGTTAAATAATAATTTTGTGTATATAAAGAAGATACAAATATGTCTAATGTGTACTATCAAGGTTCAGATATTAAGATTTAATCATCCATTTGAGATAAAGAAATATTTTACATGTTTCGCTACTACGCATAAATAAATATACATATAAACTTTTTTACATATGTGCACATAAAAGCTTTGTAATGATAATAATTTAAATTTTGTCTTTTTCTGGCGATGTTCAATTAATTTGGTTGTATTTTTCTAAAGGATTTACATTTTTTTAATTTGCAGATAAAGGTTTTATGAAATTTTATTAAATTAAGATAGATGATTGTACACTAACATTACGAAATTACTCTGTTAAAAGATTCAAGTAAATAGTCGTCGACTAAGTGCGATCAGACCTTTACATATATTTTTGAGAGGCGAGCACGAAAGAAAATTGCTAAGAAAAATGTGCATTTTACGACTGTTCTACTTAATGTGTATGGTAATGGAATGCCATAATTTTACTGAGTATCTCGTCCCCGCGTACCTTTTCACCTCTCGTACCTCGTTTGCCTCCCTTGACCCTCTGTCTGCATTATCATAATATTAAAATTCGTCTATTTACACGCCTTTGATTTGCTCTTCTGGGCTTAATTTCGCAAAGTAAATGGAGCTAAGCCTTAGTTATATCCATTTTGTTGGCAGTTTATTAATATGGTTGTTTCGTCTGAATTGTGCATTTAACCATTTTCTTGTTGAACTTTTTATGTTGGAACTGCGTTACGTATAGACAATTTGTTGTACAAACTGTCAGTTCAGTAGTGATTAAAATTTTGAATTTATTAATGTTTATCGATGTTGATTTGGCATTTATGAGATTTATAAATACTTTAAAGATTTATATGTATTTTTATATAATAGAGGCATATACTTGACGACGTCTTCCAAATAAATTATGAGACTATTTGACTGACTACTTATTTTGAAAATATAATTTAAATTAGAGGTCAAATGAAAGCTTAGCACTTAATAGTGTTAAGAAATTAATTCATTCTTTATGTTGGATTCGGAATAGAAAGTGAATTAATAGGCCTTCATAATTTAATTTTCTATAAAATAATGTCATATAGTAAGAAAGATGATCCCTTTTTTATATGATCATCTCACTGTTAACGAGACGTAATACAATTTTGTTTTTAATACAAAGGATTCAGTTAACCCCATATGATCTAGAATAATTATAAATTACACCCAAAAAAATAATTTTCCTCAATATTGTGTTACCGAAGTATATTGAAGTGCATACACTACTAAGCATTTTCTTATTAATTACATGTTGTGAGCCAAGATGAAAAAATATTTGTAAATTTAATTTGGATATAAAATTGAAATCTGTTTATCCTGTACTAAAATAATTTATATCTTCGTTTAATTAATTTTTCATAAAAGGAATTAAAAATTAGGTAAGTATTTTATTTTTGTGTGCAGGAAAGTTTTTGATTTCAATTTATTCCCATCACATAAATAAATCAAATATTTTCGTTACAGAAAAAATAGGTAAAAACGTTTCTGTTTGTAAAGATAACAAAGAATGCATAATTCTAACCACATATCGTCTCTGAATTACATACAGGCAAAAATCGTTTTATGCCCAAACAAAATTTAAGTTTAGCTAAACTTTGGTTTAACATGTTCCTAAAATATTAGCTTCCAAGTATTAAATCTTTAAAATAATTTCACTTCACAAACGTCTTTCAACTAAAATTTATGAATAACATATTTCCTTCTAATGTCTCTGTCATTATAAAGCGACATAGTTCGTCAAATAATCAATGCGTGGTTATATGTTAATATCTTCTTTCGCAGATAACGAGATCCTGACCTTGCAGTACGAAGTGCGTATCTTTTTGAAGTGTATTTTATGTACGTATATTCAGGCGACATTCAACACAAAAGGCGTAAAGATTCAGTTGCCGGAAGCAAAATTCTTCGCAAACGCAGCTCGCCATATCTATCTACGATACGATTCAACTTGCGTTTTCAGTGTTGCTTTATCGAAATTTACTGGAGAGGTTCGTCGATGGGATATTCATTCACACGTAACGACAAGAATGGGGCCTTTTATTCTTAAAGCCAATGTATTTATTCGTTTAAAGGCTAGAGTGGTGGAGTATTATTGTAGGCCTTTTGACTGAATGAGGATTTATTTATTGTTTTTGGGTCCGTTGTATTGCGATATATTTCAATGATGAGAATTGTAAATAATGTTTATGGTAATGCGTGCATTATTTACTATTTCGCAAGGGAGTTAGATATTGCGGTCATTTTTATAACAAGTTTTTCAACAAGTTTTTTTTTCAGTTATAAACCTGAATAAATTTAAGTCATTTGTTTTCAACTTAAGTTAGAATTAATTACTTGCATATAATTTAGTTCTTAGTTTACTTAGTTAGAACTTTTGTGGTACAATATCGTTTCCGGACATATAATATTTGCAAAATATTGCCATTGCCAGAGATTCTTGGGTGCTTGGTCGACACTTCTCTTTCTTCCTCACATACATTCACACTCGCACACACAGATGAGCACTATATTTCACCAGGAACCTTCAAAAACTTCACAAATTTCTAATAGCAGCAGATGTTATAAATTTATTTATATTTGGAAACGATATTGCGATGCAAAAGTTACCACTACAGTACTCATATTTTAATTATTTCATACTTTTAGTACGACTTTTATTTGGTTGCTATTTGAAGTCGGTTTCATTTCTTAAACAACTTCAACAATTTCTAATAGCAGTAGATGTTATAAATTTATTTATGTTCGGAAACGACATTGGGCTGCAAAAGTTATCACTACAGTACTCATATTTTAATTAATTCATACTTTTAGTACGACTTTAATTCATTAATTATAATTTTTATACGAGTATGATATCCAATATTAACAAAAGCGTTAGGAACTTACAAAGAATTCTATAATATATAATTTATTAAAATCGGGACAAACGTTTTGCGGTGTTTAATAAAACTAAATATATATTTAAATGTTTTTTGTACCTAAATAACATACCTATATGCCAGCACACACACATATACGCACACACATACATTCGTATATACTGACATATAAATCACATCCCCTCTTTTGGCTTCACCGTAGTCAATATTTTATACCTGTATATACCTATACATACTACTGTTTTACCTACATACTACTTATATATTACTATTTTATACATGTATATACCTATACATACAACCTATACATACTGCCTACTACTATTATATTTAGGCATTTGCATACACCTCTATATACATACTTACCTATCTACCTACTACTGTTTAGTTACTTCATGCATTTGTTTATTCCAATATTTACTTATTAACCTACATACTAATTTTTCAGTTGGTATGTAGCTCTATATACAGATTCGTCCACATGTTTACTTTATTACTTTCATGCTTACGTCAAGACAAGTCAAACTAGTCTAAACCCAATTAGTTTATTCGTTGTTACTGAAGAGTTCCTGTAAGCACTTTCCGATTCCATAGTTGCTCTTAGTAGCTTAAAGTGAAAACTACTTCCGAGGCTTTACTGTTCAATTCTCATTAAAGAATATCATCTCAACTCTAAATGTGTTTTTCATTATTCAGGAATTCTATGCTATACCTTCAATTCCCATTGTTTGATTCTAACCAAATATTCACGAGAGTATGTTGTGGGAATACCCTTCCAAATCAAAAGAGCATAATATTGTTACTCGATTATTATTAGGGATATAAAGTAACATACACAAAAAATATAGTCGAACTTAGAACTTTTTCTATTTTGAAGCCAGTTCAAATTTTATTCGAATTGTGCAAAAAAAGTCAGTTGACCGTGAATGTGGGGCATATATAATATATATTTAAATAAAATTATAACATCGTAAATTCTGTACAAAGAAAATATTTTAAAAATAGTGATCGATTTAGCGTAACGAATGGTAATAAAAATGAATTTTGTTGTAAAAAGATAATTTGTTCGTCAATTAGGCAAAATCAATGGACAGATTTTGATGAAGTTTGATTTGGTAATATTTTATACCCAAGAGCAACACATAAAAGAAAAAACTTCTATTAACTTTTGTTATTCAAAATTTCACCCGAACGAAATCGTAGGTACAACTAATAAATATACATACATGTATACATGCAAACATACATGTGTGTATATATATATATATGTATATATATATATATATATATATATATATACACACACACACGCACACATGTAGGAAGTGCGTACCATAACTTCTCAATGTCATAATTTAATATTTCAATAAAAAAACTGTTTTTAGGATAATAAAAATAAAATTTTAAGACATGTTTCTGAATGATAGATTAGTTCAAATATTATAATGTATAAAACCTTTTTTAACTGGTCTGTCGTATTTTAATTATATATAGTTTAATTTTCAAAGGAAAATATGAAGAATAAAGAAATAAATATGTTTTGTTTTTATTATTTACATTGTCGTCGAGTCAGCCAGTTTCCTGAGTTTCACAATTCTTATACTTATGTGCCAGAAAATTATCTCTTTATTTCTGTATTATTTTTTTAAAGGTAACATTTAAAAAATTAACTGTTATATAAAAATATTATATAATAAAATTTAAATATTCAGTATATTATTATGCCATTTATAAATATAAATATAATAGTACTAAATATAATACTACGAAATAGTAAACCTCGTGTAAATTATTTTAACTCTTTATTTTTAATTTAGATTAATTTCTGTTAAAATATTTTGTAATCATAAGAGGTCAGAATCACCCTAATTAGAGGAGTATCAGCAGAAGGTACTAAAATAATCTTATTATTTAACCAATTGTAATTACTCGATATCTTATATGAGAAAAAATAACTTTTACGCATCAAAATTAATTAATAATTATGAAATGCTTACTTCTTAAAACCTTCCTCCACCTATAAACCCAATCTATAAAAATCTCAAGAATATATACAAATGCCCACTAATATTAAGTTCGATCAGTTAAGATAAATTAAGTATAGCCTCATAAAAGTGTGTGGGCTTCAAAATATGTTGGGTACAATATTCGTATGTGTATTTAGGCGGGCGGCGCCCAACACAAAATATGCAAACTTCGGTTGCCGAAAGCCAAATTCGTCGCGCATACAAATCGTCGCCTTTATTTAGGATACAATTTCGCTTGCGTTTTCGCGACGCTTTATGGCTTTATTTAAGATATTCATTGATGATATCTTTATGTATATGTATTATTAATGAGATCTTTTTATTGAAAGACTTCAAATCTGAAAAATTTAAATAACACTTTATTTGTGGTATTTTTGTTACGGGGTGGGGATAATTTGCTGACTATTGGAGATGTTATGTTTCATTAAATTTATGAGATTAAACATAGGTTATTCTTGCATTACGGTAAATTAGAAATCTTAATACATAATGATAAACTCAGCAAGTAAAACAGAAATTAACACACCGGTTAATAAGGCTCAGAAGTTAAGAATTAACCAACAGAAATCATTAATGGAAAAGAAAGCTAAACTATTATAAATTCCTAAGGCTGTAGTTTTTACCTGTTTACTTAACCACTTGAGCACCCGGAGGCACAACACGGTGTGTCGTCAGAGCGACTGTTTTGCGCTTTAGATAAAATAATGAATAACTCTGAAACATGTTAATCGATTGCAATGTCTCTGTAACCAAATACAATACTAAAAAGTAATACTGTTATTTTTATACAAAATCTCAAATCCTTTATTCGACAAGAGATGAACAAAAACAATACTATGAGATATGTGATATACTTTGAAAACTTTCAAATGCAATAGCTTAGAAAACGAAGAATTATGAGGTTTTTTTCGCGTTTTGCTTATTTCTGAATGGAAATACACCAAAAAAACCTTACAAGTCGCTATGGCCTAGCATGAAATGAGGTTTTCAATATTAAAAAATACGTTGCAGAGAAAAAAATAATAAAAATGACCCAAAAGGAGTAAAAATTCAAAGGAAAATGTGGTGTTATTTTGCATTTGATAAATTTGTAAGAAAAAAATGGAAAATTATCACCTTAAAAATAATTATATTAATTTTCTATCTCCGTGATAATTTTTTTTCAAACAGGCACAATTCAAAAATATTACTAAAATTTTTCGTAAATAAAAGTAATGTTTTACAACCAATTTTGTCAGTTTGAGAAAAGAATATATTGAATATTACAAAAAATATACCCATACATACAAAAAGACATTACAACACTTGAAATAATTATATTCGTTCTATAATCACAAACATAAAATTAAAAAAAACACGATCAGATACAAATTTAAAAAAATCATAGGGGCAAAAATATTTGTAAGTTGTAAACAAATGTATTACCATTCTATTCGTTACTTATTGCTTTCTTGTCTGTGATATATAATTGTCTGCATATTTATTTCATTTTAACCGGACTATTGAAGTTAGAGAAGCGCTAATGGTTCTCGATCCAAATTTGGGTACTAAGGGAAAACAATATTTTATTCACATCTTATATGTACTTTTTATTTTCACTTTCAGGTTTGTCATCGTTGCTAGCATTATATAATATATTGCGAGTAATTTAATAATGGATATAAGAGCTATTGGAAGATTATCATCTGTTATTACTAATTTACTACAGAAAATAGCAATAACAGAAAAATCATATTTTTATTTAAATTGCAAAAATATAAGAAGCCCTCGTAAAAGGCTTTTACAACCACGAGTAAAATTTCATTCGTATATCAAAAATAAAAAAAATAATAATTGAATTTAAACTGAGATGAAGTGAAAATCTAGTCAAACTATTATAGCTTATGTTCAGTCCCTTTTTCCTTATATATTATTTACATAAATTTGGAAAATTTATATGTTTTTCTACTTAAACGACGAGTACCAATGTAATATCGAAACAATACGTTGAAATTTTAATTAAATTTAATCTTCTTATTATTATATATCCAATGATACAATTATATATTTAGATACCTTATTGTATACAGTCGATATAAATAGCGGACTTATTGCTACGAGCGCACTATCTTACAGCTAACTAGAAAACCAGTCCAGCCGTGCTCAACTTGCTGCCCGGATCCCTTCGGTGGGCCGAACTGCCAAAGGCCGTATGTCTTGTTATAAATCCAAAATACCACGTCGACTATATGTATTACTATAGAATTACCTTTAAAATGATAATATAAAATTTTCCTTCCTCCGTTTCAGAGCTCAAAGTAATAATTTAAATTGACATTTCAAACCTCCCATAAAATAATATTATCACTGGAAAGTCTGTGACTCCCCACTTTCAGTTTAACAATTTGATAATTGTGTAACTTTTCCAAAAAGAAGGTATCTTCTGAGATATTTGTGGCTAATCATACCGATTAGCTAAATGTTTTTAATGGCTTTAGTTTTGTAAGAGTAAGGTGAATAATTATGAGTATTTAGATAATTTTAAGTAACTTAGTTTGTTGCACTTTACGCGTGAATTTTCTATCCTCCAAGCAAAGATAGGCTTTGAAACAATAAATTTAACTAATTTCAACTACCATAACAAACATTTGTGTATCGAAAAAATGGGCTTCCATTTTGATCGTTTAAAATAAAGTTATAAATTGATGTAAAATAAGGGAGCAAATATTTGAACAATGGCTTTAAGAAGTAAGAGAGGTATGATTATCTAAATTTCTTAAACAGCTTTAGTTTTGTAACAGTAAGGTTAATAAATATGAGTATCTAGAGAATTTGAAGTAACTTAGTTGGTAGTTTAAGGACCATGAAACTTTTAAGAAATTTTTCAATTTTACGCGTTAATTTACTATACTCTAAGCAAAGATAGTCTTTGAAACAATAGATTTAACTAATTTCAACTACAGTAACAACAATTTGTGTATCGAAGAAATGTACTTCCATTTTGATCGTTCAAAATAAAGTTATAAAATGAACTATAATAAGGGAGCAAAGATTTAAAAAATTTTTTTATTATCACTTGCTATAAACTGCTCTTCAATAATGTGATATGCTTATATATATTTTATATAAACGTAACAAGTATTTAAATATCATTGAAATAATAAACTTCAGCTCATACTTGAACTACGAGAG
Organism: Druceiella hillmani; assembly: GCA_039881145.1. NCBI lineage: Eukaryota > Metazoa > Arthropoda > Insecta > Lepidoptera > Hepialidae > Druceiella > Druceiella hillmani. The sequence continues at coordinate 18,438,482 of JAYKKI010000027.1, read as the reverse complement.
ATGTTTTCGATGAAAATATCATTGACAACGGATATTTAACCCAATGGTTTTATAAAATCTTATCACATAATATCATATCAAATTTTATTCGTACATAAAGTCATTTTTATTTAAACAAAAGAAACCCAATTTTCATTACGCGTTCTTGGAATATATTTTCTCAAATTTTTGTTGTAACCTATTTTCTCTCCCTCACGGTGCTTCATAAACCCAAACCGCATAACTTGGCCCTACTAATACAAAGTTTGTTATTAAGCTTACCCTTCGTGATAAGTAGGTGCGATCTCTCAGCGCGAAGTGCGTGTCTCTTTAAAACGTATTTTATGTATATTTAGATGAAGTCCAACACAATAGGCGCAAAGCTTCGGTTGCCGGAAGCTACTTTTGTCGCTTATACAACTCGTGGGGTTCTACGGAACAATTTAACTCACATTTTCAGGGTTATTTTATTGAAATTTATTCGAGAGGATTGCCGATGGGATATTCGTTTTCATGTAAAGACAAGAGTGTGGTCTCTTATTTCTCAAAATAAATATTTTGGTTTCTTCACATGTCGGAAGAAAAAAGCACAGACTCTCGGGGAGGAAGATTAATCGTATAAATCCCTTTTAATATTTCAGTATATTGTTAGACGTGGGGCTTTCCTTCTCTTTTTATATTTAGAGAAATTATATTAAATATGTTATTTTGTGTTTATGAATTTAAACTGATATGAAATAACGCTAACAATATGTCTTTATCATTACTTGCTATAATCCATAAATCATTTGCATATAACCATTATTTTTTTGAAAAATAGTTGGCTTAAATTGTGACTAAATCTATAGAAATGTACTTCAAAATGTAGCATGTTATATTTTTGTTTTTGAAGGTATTTTAATTGGAAAAGACACAAATTTGCAATAAAATTTACTTACATCTTTGCACACTGGAAAAAGAAATAGCAAATATTGAAAAATCATAGTATGTCATGTTAGTAGCATACTATCTAATATTTTCGGATAATTTAATTTTTATGTGGCACTAACAATTTAATGTTTATGGATAATTATGTCACACTTTATTCATAAATAGCTATGAAGAAGTAATTAATGACTGAAGATAAAGGTATTTTACAATATATATATATTGAATATATTTGGCGTTAATTTTGTAGAAATTCATTATTCACAATTAAATGAAACTACGTGATGTAGTATTATTTCTACTTTCTTTAATTTCTTTAATCACGACCTAGGTTTCGTTGTATTACAACATCTTCAGGTGGAATATTAGCAAAGATTCCATTCCATTATCTTTGCTAATATCCCACCTGAAGATGTTGTAATACAACGAAACCTAGGTCGTGGTTAAAGAAATTAAAGAAAGTTGAAATAATACTACATCACGTAGTTTCATTTAATTGTGAATATAATATATCATGAGGGGATGTCGTAATTATTTTTATTAAGAACTGAACAAATTAACAGGTAAAAAGATTCATATAGGGGCGGAGTGGTATACTCCAATATACATTAAATTATGTAACGTATCTCCTTGCTATTACGAAGTGTGAGATACGTACCTACTTTACAATTGCCAAATCTGCTATTTTAAACAAAGTTCATTATTGAAGTTTATTATTGAGTGATCAAAGTTCATTATTGAAGTTTATTATTATCATTTTATCAACCTGTAGAAATAGAACTTATAGGATCGTAATATTTTGCTACACTGAACGTAATTATAGTGATAATTAGCAATATTTTTACGTGAAAATTATTGCTATATAATATTTACAGCCATGTTGTTTATTTTATTAATACAAATAACTAACCTATAATTAATATAGACTACAATTACACTACAACATGCCACTTTTTCCAGCAATTACTGGAATATTGTACCGAGATAATAAGTGCGTTTTTATGTGACAGCTATTACAATACAATATATACAACCATGTTGTCCATTTTATTAATATAAATAATTAAATGATTATTGAAGTAGACTACAGTTTATTAAATATAGATAGTTTTAATAATATTGCTGCCTCCTAATTTTATATATTAGTATGACAAAAAATGAAAATACTACTTTTCCAGCGATTTCTAATATATTATAGAAACTTTCCTAACTTATCCGGTAGGATATACATAGAGCTCGGCGTTCGAATTTCTGTTCATATAGCAACTGATTTTCGATGACGAAGAAAGTTAATCTAAAAATTTCATGAAGACAACTTGGGAAGTATTCGTGCTTCACGAATTCCCTTTGGACGAAAAGCTAGCCAAACAAAAAGCAAAATACGCACAATGGTGAATAAAGGTACTCTCCTATGATACAGTCAAATATTAGTTTCAAAGAAGTACATTTCGGCCTTTCCTCTGTTATTAGGTTTGCATTACCTTCCTATTTATGTTTTAAGCGATATTGAATAAAAATAAAATTGTATTGAACTAAAAATACCTTATTTAAGTCGTCATCATCAGTGTAGCGCATATTTTATGATATTTAATACAATTAAGTAGGGGGACATATATATCATCGTGAATATCCAAAAAACTTTGACATCTACAGTTGTCCTACAACATGTTGTAGCAAAACTAAAAATCCTTCAAAAATCCTACTTTTTCATAATTTGATATATGAGAGTTTTTTAAATAAAATCTTTCTATTTTTAATCTATCTTTTGCATATTTTTCAGTTTATCCCTAAAGATATACTACCTAACATTATAGCAAAATTTTTTAAGACTTTTATAGCTAGAGTCATGTTAAATTTTTCCCGAATTATTTATTTAATTTGAAAAAAATCCGTTAATTAAAATGTTTTCTTTGAAATTTCCCTATAAACAGTTTTCAATGGTAGCTACTGAGGTATTTGTAAGATAGTATGCCTTGTTAACATACCAGAAATGCTTTATTAGACATTTCAAGTTTCTACGTTAAGAAGTTTCTCAGAAAAATGGGAGTGTCTGTGACAGACGGAGAAATGCACAAGTGAGAGAGTTTTGAATGCAAGGAATCGTAAAATACCTTAAATCGTTATTGTCATTTACATTCATATATCATCATCATATAAGTCCACTTCTTATTATCTGTCATCTGATGACTCTGCGAATGATATAAAAAGGACGTAAATTTTCTTACAATAGTAATAAATGGTATTGTAGATTTGACTAATAATTTACTTTCCAACTATTTACAATAATATTATACCATATAAATGATGATTAATGATGTAATTTAATCATCATAATTGTAGAAAATTTTAAACAAAAAAATTCTGTGGTATGCTTATGACCACACGATAGAAGTGAAAACTTCTAATTTTAAAATATGTATATAACATTGATATTGTGTGAGGTATATGATTTCGACGAATCAGGAACAATACGTGATTATTATTTTAAAACAGAATAATGTATGCGTATTTTACACTATTCTCAAACAATATTTTAAATACTAACTGTATACACTTGAATGATTACACTGATTATACACAATAACATTCGCCTATTTTATTAAATTATACTACTAAATTATACATAAATCAAAATGTGGCCATGGTGTGCTTTAAAAAGTAGTTCATTTTGATATTTGAAAATAGTGCATTTGGCGCGCCTAAAAAAGTCGATAAATTTGCGGATGCTGAAGGCAGTTGAGTTTACCTGATTCAGCGTTACCGACACGAAAATGTCGATTTAACGTCACCGATCCGAGCGTTACGGCTTCTGGGCTGTGAGCTGTGAGCGAAACTACTCACAGCCCAGAAAAAGTGCCTGATGCGCCAAGTGCGCAAGTGTGTTTAAAGAAGTGTTCACTACAAAAATGTATAAAGAGAAGTTAGAACCGATATCTATAACAAAAATATTAGTACAAAATATTAAATCAAATAATTTATTGCAATTTCGTAAATTATATTTTTAAAAATTCATGACAATGTTTTCTTCATTATATCAATATTAATTAATTATAACGATATCTCATAACCCTCCGTCACATCCAAATCCGACCCAAATCCTAAAAATCCAATCCTCAATAAAAAAAGGTCTGAAAGGAACGCAGACAAAATCCCGCCCGTATTAAGCTCCCCGTTCCAGATAACATAGGTGTGACCTTTCAGTGAGTAGTCTCTGCGCCTTTAAAACGTATTTTATGTATATTTAGGCGGCGCCCAACACAAAAGGCAAGAATCTTCGGTTTACGGAAGTCGAATTCTTCACGCGTAAATATCTTCGTCTCTATTTGGAATGTAATTTTATTTGAGTTTCCTGCTTTTCTTTATGTAACTTCACTTTAGAGTTTCATCGAAGATATATTCGCTCTAATATAACATGACATGGGCCTCCTTTTACAAAATTCAAGCAAATAAAATATTAAAAATTACTTGACATTATATAGGCATATATAGATTTATTTTATTTTCTTTTTCGATTTTTGACTACGATACTAATAGAATGATTGTAATTAAATTTTTGAAAATTATTTATGTGTTTTCTGAGTATGTCCTAGAGAATACTGGAAATATACAAGATCTGAAACTTTTATTTGAATAGCTTTTAGAATTTAAATTCAAAAATTATTCTAGCTTCTCTCTGTTGTGTTTGTCTCGAAATTGTACAAAACCTATATAAAAAGGAAAATAAAAAAGAAATTAACTAAACATGCTATTTGTTTAGAGTAACTTTTTTCGTACAAAAGTCACATATTTTTAATGTAACTCAAAACAAGTACGAGTAATAAAGTTCTATAAATATTTATTAAGGGGGAAATAAACCCTTATAACTTTTCTTAGTGTTTATTTTATGAATTGAACCGGATGGGAAATGAACTCTTATAACTTTTCTTAGTGTTTATTTTATGAATTGAACCGGATGGGAAATGAACTCTTATAACTTTTCTTAGTGTTTATTTTATGAATTGAACCGGATGGGAAATGAACTCTTATAACTTTTCTTAGTGTTTATTTTATGAATTGAACCGGATGGGAAATGAACTCTTATAACTTTTCTTAGTGTTTATTTTATGAATTGAACCGGATGGGAAATGAACTCTTATAACTTTTCTTAGTGTTTATTTTATGAATTGAACCGGATGGGAAATGAACTCTTATAACTTTTCTTAGTATTTATTGTGTTTAACGAAATTCAAAAAGCCATCATATATACCTATCCACCTGAGTCCTCAAATTTAAAAAAAATACCATCATAGCTCCCACATAGTTCTTCAAAATTCTCGTATTCGCCGAAAGAAAGTACTTTAAGGAAGAAAAGGAAACAAGTATGTAAATAAAAAAAAATACCTAGACTAGCCTAGACAAGGATTCAACCTGTCGCTGGTATACAAAGTTGTCTTCCTTTTTCACCACTCGAAGAATATTTGCTTTCAACCAATAAGAGAGTACTGGTACTTTTCTCGGTCCAGGTTAGATCTAGTTCAGGGTAGTCGTTTTAGTATAAGTGGCGGAAAAAACGTTTGACAGGATGTATATATACATATATATATATATATATATATATATATATATATATATATATATATATATATATATATATAATATGCCACTTATATACAAAACAGTTGAAAAACAGTACTGAAGGAAATTAAAATTCGATATACTGGCATTAACTGACAGATAATCGGTAAAATATGGCAAAAATCATTTCCGGCGCATTCCCTGGTATATCACTGAGGAGGTCTTTCAAAACGAAGATATGGTTCCATTTCATTTCGTGCAATAATTGCTAAATGTGAAATGTTAAGTCTCAAATTAATATGCAATAAGTCACATGTCCCTCTCTTTCTGTGTCAAGTAGACCATTAATTTAAAAAAAAAATTACCAAAATTCTTGGTTCTACTATTTGATTAGTTTAAATTTTGACAAATATTTTATTTATTTCAGTTAACTTTCATCAATAATAACAAGTAACATAAATATTTGTTGCTGTAGTTTTAATGCCATTTTCAATATGCATTTTCTCAGTTTTATTTTTGAGGTATTTAGATAAATAAAGATGAAATTGTAAAAATTTGGTATTCCTTCGTATTTTTATACAGATAAATAAATATTCTTTTGTATGTCGTAAAACAATTAGTGTTAGACTTTGTTATTAGACAACTTTAAATTAAATATATTTCTAACCATTAACGGTTTAAATATAAAAAAATTTTGAACTTGTTATGTCGGTACAACATTCTTTCGTGAAAATGGCGGTAAATATTTTTTCGACATTTCAATGACTATTTTTCCACATTTCAGTGACTATTATGTTTTCCTAGTACCGATGATATAGTAAATATGCAAATAAATTTGCTCTCTTCACCTTTTTCTGTATACAACAATTTCGGCATATTTGAGCACTGTTTTTAATGGAAGTATAATATATATATATATATATATATATATATTAATTTTATTGACATGCAGTTACAAAAACTTTAATAATGATAAAAAAATTATTGCATATTGTATACAACAGTTTATGAATTGCATTATATTATAATACATGATCATGATACATTTTAAGAGTATTTAAACTTTTCAACTATCAAAAACTAAACACATTTTTGTGTAATCAACATAAAATTATTGAGCATTTAAATACCACGGGAGATAAAGCAATTTTAATATAATTACTCTGCAGATGTTACAATTTCCCAAATATTATGACTACGCAAGCCAGGACATCATTATATTTAAAGAACTATGCTTTCATGACAACACAAGGCGAATTGTCGTTTGGCAACTGGGAAAAAAATATTATAATTTAACTTTTCCACCTGACCTACAAAGAATAAAAATACAGTATGCCCATGAGAAAATCGATAGAAAATATAAATTGGAAGTTAATCACACCCGTACGAATAACGAATAAAAGTTGTTTTGAAGTTGTTCAGTTACGAAACAACTTGGCCTGTTGTGGACTCCATATAATGAAATTTGTTTCTTCGTATTAAGATATTTCGTATTAAGAACGCGTATAATACTTTAATTAAACAAATATATTGGAAATGGTTGGTTTAACGCAACATTAATCCAAACTTCTTGAAAAGTTTGTACGCTACTTTCACGAAATACTAAGAAACGTCAAGAACAAATAGAATTTAATTCATAATTAGATTATTATATTAAGTCAGCATACATACGCGTAATTCTTCAATATTAATAAAAAAACAGGAAGCTATTGATTTTTTATTGCATTGTTGAGCTATAAATAATTAAAATTATTTGTAGCTAAATCAACTGCTTCCTGTTATTTACGAACGACACGAAGTTCTGAGTTATTAGAGGTACTATAGATTGTATCCACAACATTACATTGATGCTGCTTTAGATAAAGCACTGAGAATGGTATATTTCACGTCCTACCTGAAATATACCATGTGCCTGACTGTGGCTTACCACTGAACATCAGCTTGCATCGAGTCATAAAATATTCTCAGTGTTTTATCTAAAGCAGCATCAATGTCATGTCGTGGATATAATCTATAGTACCTCTAATAACTCAGAACTTCGTGTCGTTCGTAAATAACAGGAAGCATTTGATTTAGCTACAAATAATTTTAATTATTTACAACAATCCAATAAAAAATCAATAGCTTCATGTTTTTTTATTAATATTGAAAACTTACGCGAAGCTTGGGCAAAACCTTGAAGCCTCGCGTAATTTTGCAAAAATGTGAACAAAAATCACACATAGCAAAATATATAATAACAAAATATGTACAAAAATCAGTGAGAATTCTAGTAACATAAATAGTAGTAGTATAAATAATAGTATAAAATGTGCACAAAAATAACTGTAAATTCTAGTAACACAAATATTAGTAGCAGTATAAAATGTACACAAAAATAACTGAGAATTCTAGTAACATAAATATTAGTAGTATAAAATGTACACAAAAATAACTGAACATTCTAGTAAAACAAATAGTAGTAGTAATATAAAATGTACACAAAAATAACTGAGAATTCTAGTAACATAAATAGTAGTATAAAATGTGCACAAAAATAACTGTTTAATCAAAATAAGATTAAAAATGTATACTGAACTTGCGTTCCAAAAACAAAAATATTATTTTCAATTATTCAACACAGGGAACATTTTAAAGAAATGCAGGACCAACTTTGTTCAGTTACACGTTGGGTGTTAAAATTCTATATTTAAAAATCACCTCATATTGGATTATATTTCAAAACCTGCCCAGATATTTTTTCATATGCGTCATTCCTTTCTGTGTGCTTATCCATTTCTTCAAAGTCAACAAAGAATGTCATAAATTGAACATTCACAATAATTTTCAATTAAACCCAGTACAATGGCTACATAATTCACGATAATATAATATTTTTTGTTCAGATTGGTGTCGGTTCTAAGGAATTGCTACCACTACAATTAATGCTCATTCCATAAACTTCCTTTTCTAAATTTTTAATACAATTTTAGCATAATCTTAATACCCTTAGGAATTTGTAATACTTTTTCTCATAATTTTCAATTTAAAATGCATTAAGAAAATGAAATGTAATTTTCTTTTTATTATGATACAAAATATATTACTAACTTCATTGAGATATCGTGGATTCAGCGCAACACTTTTTTTAAGATATCACGCTTTTCGTGATACGAGGCATACAAAAAAAATAATTATGGGTATAATTGTTATCAAAAGACAATAATCTATATCTAATAGCTACAACTGAAATAGTGTTTTTTGAAAGAAAAGACACTAAGCGTCGATCCCCATATCTTATTATATTTAGAACTGTAATGGTCAGGAACTGTATAAATAAAGCTAAAAATAAACCTGTTACGTTTTCCAGTTAACTTTAGGTTAATTTCTAGTTAGATGGTTTTTTAAATTTTGACTTTAATATTCGAGGTTCTGCAGTAATAGTAGAGGGCACATATTTTTTATGGACAATGAAAAAAAATTACTTTATCGGTCACTTATAATTTTCACGTAACTATTGTTGTGGCCTAATTACGTAGGTATCTGTGAGTTAATATGTTTTACCGTTTTGTCAAATGTTAAGTTCCTAGGTAACACAGTATCTGAGAAATTCCTTGCGTAACCTTCTTCAAAATGACTAATGTTTATATTCTTATGATATAAGCTAAAGAAAATGATAAATAAAGTAGTACTTGGTAAATAAAATTTGCAAATTATACTGTAATTGACTATAAATTTGCCCAATCAAAATATTCAGATGACTATTATTACGAGAAAATACATATCTCAATGGCATATAGGTTATATACCAGTCAATATGCTTTTTCACTATGTAAGGTTCCACGTCAAAATATTTCCTAGAAAAACGATTGCGGCAGATAGACCGACAGATGGACAAGTTAGTGATCTTATAATGGTTCTGTTTTGTCATTTTGAAGTACGGAACCCCGAAAAAAACACCGAATGGAAAATTAAGTTACCAAACTTCAGGTTAATAAAGATATTTTTAAAATAGTGATATTTTTTTATATATTTTCTTACTTTATATACATGTACTGGACCATCTTTCCAAATTTTATTTTTATAAATTTCTACCACTTCTACTTGTATATAACTATATATTTTGATACATACACTTCTGGTTTGATTTATTACATATTTATATTTAATTTATATATAACTTCGACGAAGGTTTGCTAACGTGAAAGAGAAACTGTAAACATATTTTCCATTACGCACGAAACCTTTAATCTCCGAATGAGCGCATACAATTTCCGCGGCCTGGATCAAATAATTACTCGAACGAGAAAATTTGAAACGCATTTCGTCGAAAATACATATAAAAATACAGACACGTGTAAGCTTTTAATAAATTACGTGAAACAGCATGCCTTGAAAGGATTTATCAGGCTAAAATACAACGTATATTGTACACCTAATCTCATCTGTTAGGGTATCCACTAATTTAACGAATTCAATTTAAAATTAATTTACTATCTTATGGAAATAAGTCTGGGGGATTTATTTTAAATTACAATAGCAGAGTCTCAAGTATTAAGAACTTTATTTTATAGATTTTCAAATTGCGTTATAATTTTTTATGGAGTTAAAATACAATAACTTCCAGTGAAATAAATGAAATAGAAATGGAATTGTAGAGGGAAAGTGCATGCAAAAAAATAGCAAGCAATGGAGTTTTACATATTCCAGGAACAAAAATAAAAAAAATTATTATGACATGAAGAATGGGTTAATAAAATAAATTGGCCACAAGAAATAATTTATTCTAAGTGAGAGTTTTCTTACAAGATTACTCAAATCCCAAATTGTTGAACGTGGAAAAAAGTGGTGATAAAGTTCTAGTAAATAGAACTGTCAACGTTTTATATCACGATGTTTAAAATATTATATTTAAATAATTATGCAAACAGAATTAGTGCGAGTAAGAATTTACAAAAAAAATGCGGAGAACGGAAATCTAAAAAAAATATCAAGCATTTTCATTCACTTAATATTAATTTGAGAAGCAAAATAATTTATTTTCGAGATAAAACGCCTCACGCTTCAACATTCAAATATTATACAAAATAATAAGCATGATGTACACAAAAGATTTTACAGAGTAAATAGAGAAAACTAGTTCGTTAATTATATTTTGCTTTTGAGGGTAAAATTTTTAAATGTGTTTTCAGAACTCCGTACCTAAAAAGAAAAAAATAAATCAAATTTGATCACTTCGTTGTCCGTTCGTTAGTCTGTCAGTCAAGGCCCCTTTCTCAGGAACGCGTGGAGTTATCAAGTTGACGTAAATATCTCTGGTACTTTAGAACTGAAAAAAAAATCAAGCTTCTAAGTCATTTATGCCACATATTTTGACATCCGCAAATAAATCAAAACCTATAGGATACTTCCCGTTGACCTAGAATCAGGAAATTTGGAAGCAGGGTTTCACAGCACAAATAAACATCCGAAAATCATTAAATTGTCATCAAAAAATTGTCTTTAAATATATGTCGGTGATAGATATTTATTATTAAATTTTAAATTATTAAATATTATTATTAAACTTTGTAAATAACAGGCAATATATTTTCGTTCTAAAAAATATATTTTAATAGAAATATTATGTACCAATAAATTTTTTTTGTATAAATGCCTAAATTAATTTAGAACCCTTGTAGTGCCTGATAAATTAATTTAATTTTTTAAACTATGAATTTATTTTCACTTTTTTAATCCTTTGTTTTTTGTTCAAGACCAATTTTTTTATTTTATGAAATTATTATATTGTCATCGGTTCTGGATACATGTGCAAAATTACAAATAATTCGGAAATCTGAAAGTGTCTGAAAATATACTTCAAAGATTCCCTTTTTTTGGGTAATATTTTATATTTTAAGGCTAGCAGTTTTTTTATTTTATTAAATTATTATATTATCATCGGTTCTTAATATCGTATGTAAAATTTTAAACAATTCGGGCGTCTGGAAGTGGGTGAAAATTTTATTGATAAATTTGTTTTTTTAGTCTTTTTTAAGACGATTTCTTTTAATTTTACCAAATTATTGTATTAACGTCAGAACTACGCACAGTTTCCAAGTTTAATGATGACACAATAATTAGAAGAGCTAGAAATTTAGTTTTATACATTCCAATATATAATTCGGCACAGGACGATTTTATAAAAGGTGTTTATTATTAAACAAAAATCAAAATAATTGTTTTTATTTTAAACTATTATGCTTAATATTAAGTATCGTATTCGACAAAAAAAAAGGTTGCATATGCTCTAGTATCTACTCATAAAATGATTTGTATATAGTTCTTAAGTTGTTGACAAATACTATTGTCAAAATACATTGGGCTAATAACAACTATTAATAATTTGCAGAAAAGTAAAATTTATTTGTTCTCAACTAACATTGAAGATTAGTTAACCTATGTGTTATTCGGATCTCTTATTTCCTACAGCTGAAGCAAAATATGCAATTCTGAAATATAAAATCTAAATATTTGCAATTAAATAAAACAACTGACACACTGCACCCAATTTCATCATACCGCAGCTAATAAATGATCAGAGCGAGCATATAAAAATTTTCATACCTCAAAATAATCTTGATAGATCTACAAAAATTGTTGTTTATATCACCCTGCGCGGAGCGAGGGCCTCCTCTTCGCCTTCTTCTCGCCCTGCAGAAACGCAAAGCTCGCTGAAAACTTTCCTCTTTCAAATGGGTTTTTAAATTTTCACGTTTGTTATCTCGTTTTTTTTATAAAACACCATTCATTTGAGGTAGAATTTTTAATGGATTTGTTTATCTATGCTCACGAGAGGGTATTTGAAGGGATTGTGGCAATACATATGTTTGTTAACATTTTATAAATTTTATTTTCATTCATATTTTACCCTCTCTTCTAACTTACTGGAATATTAACCAATTATCAACCATGTTTGAGCAAAAGTGTACGATGCTTTGGAAGTACTAGATTATTGAATTACATTTTTGATATTGATTCCAAATTATTTTCATTTTTTTAATTCGCTTTTTTCAACAGTGATATCTTTTCATCGTAATAAAATATGTTTTTAATCTAAAAACTTCATTAAATTATTAAATTATTTTTGTTAAATGAGAATAAAATGATGAAGCTAAAAAAACGGATAAACAACGAGATTTTCCACACGAGTTTGTAAAGGTCGAGTTTTCAATATTATCTCGTCAAGGCTGGTTGTAGCTGCTTTTATATCGTCAAGGCTGGTTGTACCAGAGCTGAAGTGTTTATAAGTAAAAATCATTTTTAAGCGATTGTTTACCCAGTTATAATTAAGGTTATAATTATAAACATATTGACTTGACTTTAATTCGGAACACTTATTATTATTAATTTCATTAATAAACTAACATTTTGTGGCGTGGAAGACTGTAAGACACTGGTGAAAAACTAAAGTGATTAACAGACAAAAACTAAAGTAATTGACAAGAAAAATTTCAGACCGGATAAATAAATAAATCCAAGCTGAATATAAAAAAAATTAATTATATATCTTGACATTTTTAAAAATATTAAATATTATAAATCTCGACAAGGAAAGGGGAACAAAGTAGAATTAGTGTTGGTGGTACTAATGGATGGTGAGAGGAAAGGCTTTTTCAGAGGGTCAAGAACACATTTAGCGGAAGTAAGTTCCTGGTATTCGGTTCCAATCTTCAAAGGATTTCTGGAGCTGGTTTTCAGAGCATAAGCCTACATCGTGTGCAAAATATATTTCTAAGATTAGTTGGATAAGTAGAATTGTTCAAAATATTATAAAAAGTATGTGAATGTGTAGAGTATGTGAATGTGTTGCGCTCTAAGTTGAGAAACATGACCATATTTTTGCAACCAAAAACATTGCGGACGCACAAATTTTGAAGTCATTTCAATTTTTTACAAAATTTTAGTAGCATACATTTCCATGGTCAAGCAGCAAACGTTTGATTTAAACGTCTAGAAAATTTTGAAGATGCTTGAAGGAGTGGATTCCACTGAAGATACGTGGACTAGCAACGTTTCCAGCTAAAATTTTGGTCGATCAGCAGACTCAAGGATTTACAAATAGCTTAAATGGAACTGATGTATTATTTAATATTAGATACGGAAAATTTGAGAACCTAATTTTAGAAAGCGGTCTTAGGCTACCATTGATATAGTTTGTGACTTAGTTTGATTAACTGACAGACCCCTTTTATGAGCCCGTTCACCGATTGAAGCGAGGTCTTCATTGGAAGTATTGATGATGGTTGCTAAATAGTTTACTTCAGTATGCGCATATTTGATTAGGCCATCGCATCCCATAAAATTGATTTATATCGCGACAATGTTGGACATAGTCATTAACGTAAATGTGATAATATATATATATATATATATATACATATTCGCAATAATCCCATCTATAAATATTAAAAAAATAAGTGGAGAAAGAATCCCTCGTTGAGGCACACTACCTGATAAACCCGTCAATTCAAAGAATGCTTCTGAAGACTTCATAGATTGTCAGCGTCCATGTAGATACAAACTAGACCATTACAATGAGTGTAGAGATATATTCAAATACTTCAGATAAGTTCGAAAAAAATCAAGGACTGAATTTTCATTTCCGCTCTGCTGAAATCAAGAATTTGTGTGATTTGAGTATTATTCCTGGCTAAACGTATATCATCTCTGATTTTCACTAATAATGTTGAGGAACTACCATCGATTTTGACACCAGAGCAAAGAAGATTTAGGAATTTGCAAGCGTTGAGGTATAGAACAAGTTGTATGGAAATATGGAAATGTGATGTGCAGGTAAAAATATTTATGCTAATGGGATTATATACCCTTTCTTCTACTCAGAAGGAAAAGTGGTAGTAGCCAGAGATATGATAAATTTGTCAGTAATATCAGATATTTATATCTAAGAAAAACTTATGATCTTTAACACTTAGCCCATCGAGTCCCATAGAATTAGTTTTTATATCGACAAAGTTGGTTTTAAATTCCAAATCACAAATATTATGAAATGAGAATTCGTGGTTAGCAAAGAAAGAGTCCAAGATATTAAGGTCAAGCTGGCAATGTGCATTAGTATCAGAATTATCAATACCCAAAGTGCCGAGGAACTTCCAAATGTTTATAAAAAAGCATTAGCATAGGGAAGTGGAGATTTAATGCTTTTTACCATTTCTATATTTGTGTGTATATCTATTACAGAGCACTCTAAATATTGATGGACTGGCATTTGCTCTATATCTACTGCTTGATCACTCTTAGCCATTACTTTTTTGATGGAGACGTTAAGTCATAGCGTTATCTTTCTTTTAATGTTCACTGGAACGTGTTTATTAAACAGCTAAATTAGCGATTGTATAATTTAACAATATTGAATATATTTGACATTAATTTTGTAGAAATTCATTATTCACAACATAGTGAAACCACGTGATATATTATTATTTCTGTTTTATTTAAATTCTTTACTACGACCTAGGTTTCGTTGTTTGAACATTTTCAGGTGAGCAATTAGCAAATGAAGATGTATCATACAACGAAACCTAGATCGCGATAAAGAATTTAAATAAAGCAGAAATAATACTACATCACGTAGTTTCATTTAATGGTGAATTCAACAATCTTTTCATCAACTGTTTTTATGCCTAAAATACTATTCCAGTCAATGAACTAGCCATTTTCAAGCAAACATCGATACTGTTAAATCTACAAAAAATTGAAATTTAGGTAATGATTTACGACTACGTAATTTATAGGCTAGGTAAATTAGATCATGGTGTGAAAACTATATAGGAGTAGGGAATTGACCGTAGAAACATACGTTCGGGGGAGTAGACAACTCGTAAGAGTAATTCAATTCCGGAGACAGACGATCGATCGAAGATTTTGTGATAATTTTAAAAGAAAAATCATTTGAAAGATAGAAAGCGACTCCACCACTGCGCCTACAATGGCTATCATTATGGTTTAATGTGAAAACCGGATGTGAATAAACATTCGAAGGGAGTGAAGGTTTAAGCCAGATTTCCCTAATAAGACAAGCGTGTACATTTAAATTTTTTAAATTGTTAATAAAATACCTGTAATGGTATAGAACACTCTGAGCATTGGTATGATGGAAAGACAATTCTGAAAGGTTGCCAGAAAAACAAACTGAATAACATCGTGTGTGGTTTTATTAATAGAGTTACAAAATGGTTTAAGATCATTTGAAATGAAAGAGATAGGAGAGGAGCAGAAACGAAAGACTAAATGAGAGATTTGGAGGACCAGTCAATATTTAATCGGGATAAAATTTATAAATATATACAATAAAACTTGAACAGAAAGAAATTGCAATTAAATAATAAAAAAATTAAATTTTCAAAATAAAAAAGCAAACGAAAATATAATAATAAAGAGAAGACAATAATACCTGCGAAACTATAAATTATATTTAACACACAGAGACATAGCTCTCAATAGCCTGAAAGTAACATATGCGTCTACGCACCAAAGGACGGAAAGTAAATAAAACAGACACTTTCATAAATGTAACCATATTATATTTATATTTTACGATAATTTAAATAATTATCCTGAAAATCATCATAATCGTGATGATTTTCCTAAAAACGAGAAGTATTTATAACAAAACAGAATTAAAAAACTATTCGAATAATTAAAAAAACATTTGCCAGCGACTTTTTCTCTGACAGCTTTCATTTATACCTATCGTGATTTATGATTAGCGCAATTCTACTATGAGAGAAAAGATGTTAATAGACAAATTAACAATGAAACTCATCAGCAAACTTATGTATAATCAAGAGCTATTCAAATATTGTCTCGAGAGCAGAACAGGAATAAACAAAGCCATTAGAAATCCCGTCTCAAATGAACGGTGTTTCATAAAAAATGAGATAGCAAACGAAAAAAGTTAAACAGTTATTTGAAAAAGCAAAGTTCCAGCGAGCTTTGAGGTTCTGCGGGGAAGAGAAAAGCGAATAAAAGGCCCCTGCGCCTCGTAATCTGACATAAACAAAACATTAACATTTTTTGTGGAGCTGTTGAGATTAATTTGATGTGTGGAATTTTTTTATGTGTTTTCCTTTCTACCCTACCGTAAGCTCTGTAGTAGGTATCATGAAATCAGACCGTAAAATAGCCGTTTTTAATTTAATTGCTAATGTGTCAGTTATACTATATCAGGAGGGTGTTATTTCGCCTGACCTCAAATAATATGAAAAATTTGTTTCATTTTAGTTGCTTGTACCTACCTATATTTGACCTATAGTTGTTTCTACATATAGTTGTTTGTACCTATATGTAATTTTATTTAAAATTACGCTACTTGACATATTGAAAGCTCTTGAAGTTAGTGGACATATATGTAATTAATTCTGATAGACTTTCCACGAAAAGGGGTTTTACAAAATGTATTATACATTAATATAATTAATATAAGATAACACGTGTATGTTTGTCTTTTTATATTCCACTGTCACGAAATACAATCCCAAATTTAGCTGTTTGGTTAATTACGACATTCAAATCGAGTTACGAAAATTTAATCCACTCATTCGTAGAATAAAATTTCTGTCTTTGATGTGAAATGTTTAGGGGAGAATCTTTGATGTTAGCAAACCATTATGGGATTTTAACACAGAGTTTTTGCGAAAATAAATATATGATCGATTATGTCAAAAATTGTTGATTAAAAATAATACTCTCATTGTTAAAGTGTAATGTAAAAAATGTTTGTTGCCGACAAATTTAAGAAGAAGTCTTAATGTTGTGTGTTTCACTGGAAATTATATTTTATTTACATATGTTTTAATAATGTAAGTGTATATTATCTTCATTTTTCCGAAAAGTCTTGTCGCCACCGCAATTTTTAGAAATATATAAATATTAAAGCCTTAAATATATATAGATATTATAATTGATCTATTATTTTTCTTGTCTTAACGGTGTGATGTCGTTGACTATTAAAAGATATACAACAGATATCCGACTTTTGATAAAATAAATGCTTCTTGTTCACAATTAAATGAAACTAAGTATAGTAATATTTCTACTTTCTTTAATTTCTTTATCACGACCTAGGTTTCGTTATTTTACAACATCTTTAGGTGGGCTATTAGCTAAGATTAACTCTTAAGAACTTACAACAGCATTTATATATTTCACAAAACAATAGCGGATTGTTTTTTGAAATATTTAAATGCTATTGTAACTTTCTAAGAGTTAATCTTTGCTAATATATTCAATAAATGCTTCTTGTTTTTAAAATGTAATTATGAACAGGCTTTCTATCACACACTTTGCTGTAAAAACGACGTAGAGAAAGATTTTGCTAAAGCCGAGACATGCAATAAGCTCCATATCATATATATATGTACATATGTATATATATATATATATATATATATATATATATACATTTTTTTTTAAATTTTTTTTTCAGCTGGAAACAAAAAAAATAAAAACAAAATATTAATGATCTATATCATAACATGTGATCTATAGTATTTATGTACACACTTGCGGGCACAGAATAGATGAGTATTTTGGTAAGTGCGACTTATACCTTTGTTCGTTTGACTTACGCTCTTGTGAACGCCGGAACGAAGTGATTTAATGAATTGTTCTGCTTGTAATATTAAAATTTATATAATAAATAATTACTCAGTGTTTCGTAATGAAAACGTATAATATATTATTATATAATATTTGGGTCTTTTACGTTTATTAATTATATCACAAAATCATTAACGGTATGCAGTTTTACTAGTTTTATTGTTTATGAGGCAAATACAACGGTAAGGATGTTTTAATTTGTACTTTTTAGTTCAATTCAGAGACGAATTTCAAATCTTTTTATGACTGAAGGGTTTATTCGTTTACATGAATTGAACCATAACTGTATTAAATATACAGTTTGCGACATCAAGTTCAGGGAAGTTATTTTCTGAAGAGCAATTAAGTAGGATAAGGCGAGATAAACTAGGAAAAACATTTACTAAATTGATGCCAGATATTTTGAAGTCTCTATATTTTGGTTCTTTACTTTATTAGGAGGTTGGTAATTTTTTTAAATTAACATTGGCATAAAATACTTCCAAGCCTATTTTCCTTTTAAAAAGGTTTATAAGATCAAATTAAAAATATATGGAAATTTGGTATTAAGTTAATTGTAATTTAATATAATTTTACTTTATTAATTTTTTCTTTTAAGGAATAAATTAGATTAAAGTATTACATAATTTTGAATTATTAAACTTGTTTGAGTTGCTGTATAGATGAACTCAATTTCTACATCAAACAAAGACCCACGACTATTCACAATCAAACACTAAGTCTCCCTCGAAAGCGCTCTGCTAATTGGACGGCCGGAAATTGTCAGATGGCTATCTGATAAACTTTTTTAATCACCTTGTAAACGTAAAAAAAACCTTACGCTATGCTTATAAACGTTAGATAAAGATTTGAGGAGAATTTGAAAGAATATATATTTTTTTTAAAAATTATTTTGCTTTGATATTTTCCGTGACGATTTTATGTCCAGATGCGCGATAAGATTCTTACTTTGAAGTCTTCTTACTTTGAAGTTCGTATTGTTAGTTATAATCTCTTGTTTATGAGTATTAGTGATAGATTTGTTTCGTAGTAATTAAATATTTATGTTTTAAAGCCTTTTAAACTTTGGTGTCAAAAGCCGTATGTTTTGTTTCTGAATGATACTAAAACTGTAATATATATATTTGGGTATAAGAACTAGACAAACAAAACTAGTATTCTTTATGATAAATAATACTGAAATTATAATAATTATATGTTATTGGTATGAACACTGCTTCATAAAGAATTTGATTGAATAAATTTTATAAAAGAAAATCAAAATGTAACATTGAAATTATAGATAAACTAATCAATAAGTATTAGGTTTTTTTTTAATTAGGAGAAAACATTCTCGAATACGGATATGAATATGTATATTAACTATTCTTCTAAACGGGCACTTGTAAGTTTTGATCAGTTTTTTACAAAGTGATCATTTACAAGTAAGATTGTAATGCTAAAGGATTTGTTACTTATAAAATGTAACTTGCCTCTCTTAAAATTGACAATAAATATTCTATGGTTTATCGGTTGGTGTTGTGTCCACGTGAAACGAAAAAGCGCTACAAATGTTCATACGTAGAAATGACACATTTGGTGGTATTTTCAGTATAGAGCCGCCCGCTGAATGTAAAAGCTCCAAGATTAAACAGAGATCATACAATCGCAGAACAACTGAAGATATGGTCCGCGCTGAGGGGGACATCGCAGTTATTAGAGCGACGTTAGGTTCCAGTAACATCAGGATGGATTTTCATGAACAAAAAATATTTTGATGAATAATATTATTTAATGTTATTTAATAATGCTATGCCCTGTTATATTACTATAATAATAGATCCAATAAAATAATAATACTATTGGTCTGTTTCAATTTATCTTCATCTTATGTATAATGTAAGCAGCAAATTTCTCACGTTTAGTTTTATGCACATAATATTTTATATTTTGTTGCCTTTTTTGTACATAATATATCCGCAAAATATATCAGAAATTTTGAGAATATTCTTGCGTTTAGTATATAATCTAAGGCCGGTGTGTGACAGGTTTACAAAGTCTGCAAGAATTTTTGTACACAAAACATATTAATGAATGACTGTAAAATAATACATTGTATTTTTTGACTATTATCAAATATTTATTTTAGTTCAATTTAAAAGTATATTAGTTTATATACCTATGTATATATCTAGTTTCTAAACGAAAGTTAATTTTTTAATTTTTTTATTAAACATCTCTTTTCACTGATACTCAATTTGGGCTTTCGCTATTCGATTAGTATTTCAGTTTAGAATATGACGAATACGGGTACAAATACATAGATTTGCAAATTGATAAGTATTCGTTGAAACGATTGCAAATACGAATATTCGGAACATTAGTGATGTTGGTAACTATCACACTAGGTAGTAAGTATTACATATTTATCGACTACGAAAAAGTATTCATTCATCGCTAAGCATAAAATTATGAAAAATTTAACAGTTATGATGAATTAATCCAAATCGAGGTTTGAAATAAAGATGTATTATAGCAATATAGTAGGGCAGGTTTAAGTTATCGCTAAACAATGAGTGCAAGTGAATGACAGAAAAAGAAACTATTTTACATAAAAGTGAGACTTGGTTAATGAAAAACGGGTATGTAAGTATAAAGGTGCGAATAAAGGAACGCATAAAAGACAGTAATATAAAGAGTCATGAAAAAATAGATTTTAGAGAGGCATGTATTAGTAATACGTACAATTTTCAGAAATATTAGGATGAAGGCCATTACAAAAATATTATAACGATACTTTGGTTCATAAAAAAAGAGATTTTAGAGAGGCGTGTATGAGTAAGACGTAAGATTTTCAGAAACATTAGGATGAACGCCATTACAAAAATATTATAATGATAATTTGCTTATTATGATTATTAATGATGATTTGTGGTTTAATGTATAAAATAGTGAGAAGACAAAGTTATAAAATTTTACTAAACTAACTCTTAAATCTCAGCACCAGGATCGTGAATTCATTACTAACAAACAATCTTTTATAGCCAATCACAATAACA
The DNA here is from genome assembly GCA_039881145.1 of Druceiella hillmani. NCBI lineage: Eukaryota > Metazoa > Arthropoda > Insecta > Lepidoptera > Hepialidae > Druceiella > Druceiella hillmani. The sequence continues at coordinate 18,417,345 of JAYKKI010000027.1, read as the reverse complement.
ATTAACTTAAACTAAGTAATTATGGTAATTATAATTATAGTTATATTTTGCATATATAGACGTGCTGCAAAAGTATAAGTAAAATGAACACATGAATAATACATATAATAGTAAAGGAATAACATGAAACAAGAAATGGGATAGCTTTTAGATTAAGCAGTGCTTTAATGAGACCACGGATGATTTTTTAAGTATAACACTTTAAGGAGCAATTTTTAGATTTTCCTAGCCAAACTAACAAACTTATATTGCCTCCTGCACATGCAAAGTGTCATTAAAAAGTGTTTGTAAAATTTTATTCATAAACCCAAACCATTTTTGAAGGAGAATTTTTTTATGAAAGAACAAATGGTATTTTGTTGGAGTTATGTATCCTCACTCCCTACCAGCTAACCCGCTATTTTTGAATATCTGAAACGTATTCACAATAATAGACTCTAAAATGAAATCAGAAGTAGGACCATCTAGTATACAAATAATTGGAAGAATAGCTAAGTATGACCATCCAGTATACGAATAACTGGCGACCAATCCACGAGTTGTAGATGAATCTGTATAAATGCATAGAAACTCCATCGAAAGGATCTAAATCTACTGCAGAAATAACTTTGTATTTCAAAATGTATATTTATGTTTTAATCTGAAAAATCTTTAAAAATTTGGTAGTAAGTAAGTTTGTTCAGGCGCTTCGCACGACTGTCATAGTTCTTGAATATTCTCTCCCCTACTTAATTATTGTCCATATTTATTGCGCTTAGTGATGATTTATGATAAATTAATTAATTTAACTTCAAAGGAGTCACGTAATTTTGATGCCCTAGTCAGACTCGCACTTAGTCTGTTTTTATATTCTCATCTAGTTTCTTCCATAGCTTGTTCCATGATCGGTAAAGTATATACAATTTAATAACATTTTTTTGCTTTGAAATTGACTGAATATTCTTGACTTTAGTACCTAATGTAAAGCTTGTATGTGGCAGACTTTCATATTCTACAAGGGTTTTTCATAGATAAATTATATTAAAGAAAGACTGGCCACTTGTGTAGTGTATTTAAATTTCATCACAGATATCAAATCTGTAGGATACACTAGTGTTATAGCAAATAATTCTTATAACAGTTATGGATGTCATTTGAAAAAAAATGTGCGACGAATGTCGACTAAAGTATAATGAATAATCGTTGTCGATCGATTAAACGAAGATTTGTTTTGTTAATTAATCAATTAATAATATAAAGACAAATGGGATGTGATTAACATAAAAGAAGAGCCTATGGTACCTCAGTGTAATAAAATCACTGAAACAGTATTTTTGCAGCAAAGGTCCTGCTATTCTGCATACATATGGGTTTTGTCTGTGTGTTTTCTACATAATGCTATTTTTATCATTGCAACATCCAATAAATATCGTCCATAAGATTCTTCAAAATATTCACACATGGAATTACAATAAAACAAACATAATATTTAATTTACTAATTTAGTACCCTATTGCACCTGAGTCATGTTATGAATGCACGTGGAGGAAAATACCTTAAACAATAATTTGTGAAAAATGGGTTTAAATTCCCATATAAACGTCTACCTTTAATTAACGTAAGTGAAAAAAAACATTTGAATGTAAATTTTGGCACGAAAATATTAAAATTCAACTAGTGTTCCGATACGTTATTTCATAACGACATTGTCCATTTTGAAAAAATGGTAATGCCGTAACATTTCAAAAACAAATCCTCATCAACCTTTCTACTATAAATTCTATAATTAATATACTTCAACACAAATGCAAAATCTTCTAATCGAATCTGTTGGATTATGTCAAAAATACGTAATAATTAACTACTCAAAATTATCATAAAACTAATTAAAATCAGCAGGCATTAAGTCCGACCTCATTAAAGTTGTGCTGTGGACCAACAATATTAAAATTATAATTTATTTTTAGGGGCCAAATGATCTTTTACTAATATAATCCTTTTACTTTTAATAATTATTTAGACAAATATTTATTAAATAAACATTTAAAGTAATTACTAAATACCATGATCGTTTTACATTTACATGGTAGTTCATAGTTAATCTAAAAATGAGAAAATATCTAGGACTCAGAAATTAATTCCATTATAGGAATTTACGTTAATTTATTTACAAACAATTTAATTCAATTATGGTTTTAATTTTTACTTTAGAAAAATAAAACGATTGTATAATAAAATAGTTTGCATAAGTTATTTGCTTTAATTCGGTGTAAAACCTTATTTTTCTCCAAATTTTCCGAAAAAGTAAATATCTGTTTAAATACATCTGGCACCTATTTTACTTCTGTCATATAATAAAATGTTAACTGAACACTGTCTCAAAAAGTTTTAACGATGCTATTGAAATCTTTTGTTTCATCAACAATAAAGTACAATGTGACTTTTCGTTAACTACCTATTTTATGTATATTTAGGTAGTGTTCGGAATGAAAGTCTGAAACTTTAGCTTGCCGAAAATCAAACTTCTTGCGAACACAGATCACTACTTCTATCCGGAATACAATTTCGCTTGCGTTTCGTCATTGCTTTATTTAACTTTACTTAAGAAGTTACTCGACGGGGTATTCATTCATATGTGACGATAAAATTGGCGTCGTTTATTTAATAAAGTAATGTATATATTTATTTATAAGATATTCCAATACTCGATATCTTGCTTTCCTCTTTATATTTTATTTCAAAGAATAGTACAATATAGATTTCAATATTTTACGTATACATGTAATATATTTTGCTTTTCAACAAAAGCTTTTCCAATGTTTTTTTGGCATTTTCGTCTATTTTACAAATATAAAAACGAAAGGAAAATTGGTTTTTTCTCCATGTAGTGTAATCACAATAATTCAGAGGATCCACACTAATCGAGAAAAAACTCAATATTTGCATCATATTCTTAGTTTTTTAACACAGTTTGCAGAACACAATTTTTCTATATTAACCTACAAAATGAGTTGTGACTGAGTTGAGTGTTATTTAATAGTATAATTAAATTAATCCGGCTTGTTAAATAGTTTATTTGTTTAGAAATTATGATAACGTTAATTTTACTTATAAATTTACAACTTAAAATTTGTTTAATTTATCCGTTTTATTAAAAAAAATGGTGATGCTCCCGGTTCAGTGTAATAAAATTGTTTTGTTTTTGTTATTCTTTATTATGCCATCATACAATAAAGATATTGAGTCCTCGTCTTATTATTATACAGGCTTTAACCTGCCCTTTCGCCCGTGTGGAAAAGGGAAATAATAATCAAGCAATTCTAGAAAATTACTTTTAAAATTTTGAAAATACCTTGTTATGAAAAAATAACTTATATTTCACTAGGGTGTACATAATTAGGCATATACAAACATGGAAAGATGAGATATTTATATTAAATGACGTCAACGAGGTTTGGTCGGTATAATATTTTATAAATAGTTAGGGACTATTGTTGAAATTTTCAGCTGATCCTAAAACAAACTGCACATTTCAAGCGTGTAAGAATTCACATGAGAGACTATTATTTTTTACGTGACTGTTTATACAAACGTAACAAATTTCTGTGATAAATATTTTATTTTCTAGTCAATATCGAAAAGGCAAGTTTTACTTTTTTGGTTCTTTTATGATTTCTAAAATTACCTTAATATTAAATCATAATACAAAAAGATTTCATATCCTTGGTTTTATAATGTTTAATTTTTAGAACACAAGTATTTTGCATCCCAAATATATTGAAAGTTACTTTGAAATGAGAAAAGAAATTCAAATGATAAATGTGTAAAGTGCTAATGGTTAAATAGTACAAATAGCTATGTGTAGTTAATTTAAACCTTACTAGCTCATCATTGTGATTTTCCAACAAATTTTAGTTTCCGACAATTCTGTGAGTATTTTAATCCAATGAGACGGGTTTAAATGATTTCCAAAATATATCAATATTATTTTTCATATAGTAAATATGTTGCTGAGTGTATCTTTTACAAACCTATAAATATAGTAAATAACTCAAAAACGGCCATGTTTGGAATCATTGCTATAGTTTTCCGATAAACTTTAGGTAAATTTCTAGTAACGGGTATATATTTTTTGTAGACATTTTCTCCAATATCTATGGATATATAAATCTGCAATATCTACGGAACTATCTTATACGAAATTGAGCAATGAATAATTTTCACTATATCACCGTCACTGTAAGTCATTCTTTTCGTTGATAGCCGAAAATAGAACAAAATATCGAATATTTTTTGTTGCCCTTAAAATTTAAATGTGAATGTTTTTTGAGTATTTACTATTGAGATAAACGCGTATTGAGTTAAATAGTTAGTATATTTTATTACTAAACCAAATTTTAGTTTCCGATATCATAAAGTTTATGGAAAAATCAGTAATGATGGACGAAACGATGGATAGACCGATGAACGGAAGAACAAACCAATGACTGCAGGCACGAAGATTTATATTTTTCAATTTGGGGTATGAAACCATAAAATCCTGCCAAGTTCTAGTAATACTCGCACTATTAGGGTTACGTTAAGTTTTAGGTATAATAAATATTAAAGATGCATAGTATTCCTATTAAATTATGTATTTACAAATAATAATTTTTCATAATATGAATATATTGCTTGCTATACCTTTTACAGGCGTTAAATATGGTACATGCTACAAAATTTATAAGACTTAAGATGATCGTGATAGTTTTGCTATAATCTTTAGTCAGGTTATACCAACCCTGTTTTTTTAAGATTTTTGGCTTAATAGTTATTGAAATAAAAGCGGCGGGAGAAATGCCATAATTTCGCATATTTTTGGAATATCTTTTTAAATACGCAATTTAAAATTATGAAAAATATGTTTGTATCCTCTATAATAATTCCCTTCAGAAAGTACCTCATATGACATATATAATTGCGAAATATGTTTTATTGATTTAATTACCCCCTTCTTTATTCTTATATATAATGATTTGAAAAGTTATTTAGGGTAAAATATGCGGGTTAATAATATATACTACTTTGCTGATTTTATATTTCCACGTCGTAAGGTTTCTGAGAAAATCGCCTATGGATATAGAAAAATGCACACATATTGCCTTCTATACCTTTCATAAGCGTAAAAATATCGTGCACCTTTAAAAAATTATATCCGGAAATATCGCTATAGTTTTGGTTCAAACTTTGTTTTATAAAATTTTTTTCATAATCTCAGTTGACTAGTTTTGGAAATAAGGGAGAGGAGGACATACCTTTTTGCACATTTGGCAGTATAATTATAAAGGTATAAAACCTAGAAATGAAAAAAAAACTTAAAATTATTTATGAAACTCGTGTAAATAGTTCTTTTAAATGCTACCCCACACTGTATAGGGAATTCAATTAAATTTTTATGTGCACTTGATTTGTCCTTTCTAATATTCCAACATGAATATTTTTTACTTTTATCTTTTAGCACATAGATATATGCAGCTCATATAAAGATATATGTAGAAGTCGATATATTTAAAGCTAAGCTAAGCTTCAAGTTTCTACTTTAAGCTGTTTCCAAAAAAATAAAAAATGTTTACAGATGGACGGACAGAAACATGAGGGATCTTATAAGCGTTACATTTTCCTTTTGATGTATAGAATCCTAATCAGTACTCTAGGTTTATTTGCTTGACACAGGCTACGTATGTGCACATTACATTGAATAGTTGAGTCATGGAAACGAGACAATAAAAAAAGCATACTTGCGCATTTATATTATCAGCTCCGAAATAAAAGTAGAATGAAGTGGGGTTAGTTAAATGACAGTTTATTTCAGAAATTACGGGTGACCTTTAATTCTTTGTATATTAATCTATGGACTTTATCTTTCCAAAAGCACTTTATAACTTATAAGTTTGTTTATTGGAAAACACATTTATTCAGAACAATTTTTCCAACCTACTAAAGAGTGTATTTAGAGCAAACAAAGCTATTTGGCATTCTGCCTTAACCGAATGATGTTTCATAAAGAAGACAAGATAGCAAACGTAAAGTTAAACAGCCATTTAGAATGCAAAAGCTTCCGGTTAGCTTCACAAGTTGTAAAAAAGCGAGTAAAATATCTCTGCGCCTCGTAATCTGGGGTAAACAAAACATTTAAATTTTTTATTCTACCGTGGAGATTAATTTGATGTGTGGAATTTTCAGGAATTTTCCTCAATGCGTTGTTTTGGCTGTATAGAGATGCGAAATGAGAGTGGCGTTTTGTAAATTCTTTCTTGTTTTACCCACAGTGTTACAGAGCGACGCTTTATATATTGCTGTGCGTAATGTAAAATTTGTTATAATTGTAATTTTTGATGTAGAAGATTTGCATTAATTGGTTTTAAATAATTAAACCTTGACCCGTATAATATTTAGGGTACTTTAGTGTCGGGCCTAAATCCTTATAATTTATCCATGTCTGACCGTCTGTATATCTCCGTCCGGTTATTCTTTCATTGTCGCATCGCTTGAGATGAAATTTAGCATACCGGTGTAAATTAATAACGTGAAATGAAATATGAAGCAAAATTGTCAAAAAAATTAAAATCCACTCTAAAGAATTTTTACCTACAATGAAAGTGTTGAAAATTAAAAAAATACCCTAATAAATGAGATATCGTCGGATAAGTCTTTTAAAAACCAGATAAGTTTGTTTTGCAACTAAGTAATCGGAATCATTAAATTTATGGATATTTTTTCAGTCATCATCAAGGGGGAGGGGTACTTCAACTTGTAACATATTGTTTTAAATAATATAAAAAATATTGAAATATACCGCTTAATAAAATGTGCATATACAATATTCAAGAAAATAATATATATATATATATATATATATATATATATATATATATATATATATATTGTAACGGTTACTGTAGCATTTAAAATTTCTGTTAAAAAAAGAACCAATCGATACAACGACGAAATTTTTTTAAAGTAAAGAATAGTCATAGTTCTATATTGGTGCGATTTAAAAAAGAACTTGAAAAAACAAACTTAAAACTTCGTCATGTCAATCCATGCTTTTGGATACCACAGCTTCACTGTTTTTGTAATCTTGTAGTATTCAACTTATACGACGAAGAACAAAAAGTACTTTTAAAATGATATATAATCTTTCTCGCACTATTTTGCCAATCGTGAGTTTAAAATACCTGAAAAAAATTCTTAATACTAGTATTTGATAGAATTGATGTAGTATTTCAAAGAATTCTCTAATAAAATTGTTTTGCTCAATTTGCGTCAGAAAATTTAATACATATTGACAATTATTCTACCCTACATTTTTCGTAGTACACCTTCTTTGTGGTCGTCCAAAAATTCTGTATCACTGCCACAAACTACAGCTTTAGACCTATGAATTAGAGCTTCGAAATAAATATCTCACATAAAGATCTCAATTAGAAATAGCTTAATATTAAAAGAAAACTATACCTTCCGACACGATTAATCAAAGTTATGGTTAATCAAAGTAGCTTTCCTTTATTTTGTTAATTTCTAAGCCTATTTTGCAAAACATCGGGCTTAAAAATAAGGTTTGAAGAGTTTTTCCCTTTTAATTTTCAATCCTAAGTTTAAAAAACATTGGTGCCGGTATTTGAAATAACTCAATTAAAACTTTGTGGTGTAACTTGCATCAACCATTTCATGACATAAACGATTGCGGAGCTTCTTTTGTCCAGTTTTAGTTTTATCTATTACATTTCACATTTATTTTTGTAATGTTTTCATTATCCGGTTCCAGCGTTTTGGCAGTCATATCGATTCCGATTCAGAAACTCGCTAATATTTAATTTCCTTTCTTCGTGATACTTTTAATTTATCGGTACTTGTATTACAATCTCAAATTGCCTCAGGCTGTACAATTCATTTGATTTCATGACGAAATATTTTTTTCAATTCATTGTAAGGAAAATTTTGCTCCCCGGGAAAAGCGCCTTTTCATTGAATTAAAATATATGAAATCGATTGAGTCATTCCGGTGACTTTCGTGTTATGTTTAAATATAACTTAATATTTTAGACTGACTTGAAATTATATTTGACATTATTATTGTAGATTTAAAAAAGGCACTTAATTGAATAAATAATGAGCTCGTATGATGAAAAGAAAAAAAAGCTAAATCAATTTTGTGAAAACAAGTAACTTAAAAATATAATTATAGATGATAACAAATATAGTTTTAATTTGTTAATCTGAGTTATTAGACGTTACGTCAAGAACTATTGAATGAAATAGGTTTCTACCCAGTCTAAATTTCCAAGTTGCTAAATGGAAAATTAGGGAAAGAATAAATAGTTTGGCAACATCGAATATTTACGTAACAAATATTTTTAAAAAGAATTTGTATTGGTACTTTGAAAATTTTTAAGTGAAAATCTATAAAGTTAATTATTTTTCTAAGTTGTTATTCTCGTAGTGTAGTATGATCTTCCTTATTTCTCACAGATTTAAATGAACGGCACAATTAGAATGATAAACAAACTCTTTAAAATGACATATGTTTTTTTGCATATTTTGAATTAAAAGTGAAGGAATTTTAAGTATGGTTCACGTTTGAAAATGACCCAGTGTTAAATAGTTCAGTTTGACATTGCAGGGAAATATTTAGGACAATCAGAAAGATCGAAAAAATATTTCAAAAAGTTACTAACAAACAAGGCATGAGTGGCCTTTTATTGTGCTCAACGATGGATCAAAAGGGTGACAGAACGGAAAACCCAGTGGGAAACGCTACAGGGGAAGACTTCTTACGAGATGGGCGGACTATATTAGCAAAATAGCTAGCCCGGGCTAGATGCAAATATCCCAAGATAGAGCAAAATTGGGCTTCTTTGCTTCACAAATATGATGTAAAATACTAAAGAAATTAACTGTTAAACTTAAAAGAAAAATAGTGTAATAAAAGGATTAAGATTATTTATTATGCTATTTTCTGACAAGAAATAAAAACGCTTTTACTATTATTATTATAAGTCGTTCCAACTATTTGGTTCACAAATATTAATTAGTACCAGATTGCAGTATAATATTACCATTTCGGACAAGATAAGGTACTTAATTATTCAGAAATAAGATGAATGCCACCAAAGCCATTAAAACAAAAAAATACACCTGGTTCTCTTCCAAAATAATTATTATTATGAGTAATTTTTTAATATTTTTATTTAGTGATAGTTGCTTCTGTATATTTTTTCTTTCACACTGGCCTTAGAATATATTCACATGTCGCCTTAGATCATATCTACATATCTCATGAAATTGAAGCTGAATTCGTAAGTTTTCGTCATAAAGTCTTCTTGTTGTTAAATGTTATTTTTTTGTGCTATCGATATACTGTAAATTATGATGTAAAATATTTCTTTATACATTACGTTAAATATCTTTCGATCAGGTACCAAATTGACTGCAATATTTACTATCAATCTTATCACCAAAATTTGTTGTTTATGATTAGCCCTCAGAGTGCATAGATCTTGAGAAACGTAGGTTTATTTCACTCTAACCTGCCTGTATATAACTAGTGCTTATCGCTATATTACTTATAAGTGAATTACATATTTTTGAAGACACGCAAATATCACCACCATTGTTATTTTTTTTTTCGAAAAATATAACTATCACTGTAATCAGAAAATACTTTAGTGCAAAAATCCATATTACATAGGAACCATACATGCGTCTACACTTTTAACAAAATATGAAATATTCCACTGAAAATATTGGAGTAATTAAGGTACATGTTTCTGTGAAATTTTACTAAGATCGGATATAAATTGAAAGAGTTATGATGGTGTGATACACAAATATATAGACAGACAAACAGACATGACAAATTTAGGAAGGTTTCCTTTTTTGCCATTTGGCTAAGGAGCCTTAAACCCGTTTTATTGCGGTTATCTTATTTTGCTCGACAAACTCGAGAAAAAAGGGCATAAAAAATTTTACACGTCAAATTAATCCCGAAGGTTAAATAAAAAGTTCAAATCGTTTGTTTATGTCAAACTACGGATCATAATATGGATCTCGTGCGTCTTTATGTTGTCCTGTGTAGCTTTGACTCTAATCGGAAGATTTCTTACTTCAAATGTTGGTTTCACTTTTTACGTATTTACATAGTTTTTTTTAAGAATGCCTATTTAGTTGAGACAGGGTACTAAGAAGTTTTATTTTACTTAGCCCTGATGACGAGCTAATATTTGAAGAATACTTGAGGATATGTATCTTTCCCATCAATAAACTAATTGCTTAATTTTATAAGAAAATTAATTATATGATTTCTATAATTTTCACAAGAGTATAATGGATTGAATTTTAATGGGCAGGATTACTGAAAGAATAAATAAAAATAAAATCTAACATAAATTTTTTCGAGCAAAAATCCAGAAAAGAAAGAAAAGCAGGAAGACGTCGCAAGATATGAAACGAAGATATTAAGGAGAACTGGAAAGTTGAATGTAAGAGGTTGGAGGATGTAAGTTCGAGGTAGGAAAATCTACTGCGAGATTGTCCAAAAAGCCTTTATGTATTATACTTACTATTACTTCTCCATGGCATTTTACTTATTTAAAAGCTATAATACTATGAAGAATTAGAAGTAATTATAAAACATAAGGATAACGTATTTCCGAATATATTCACAATTTAATGAAATTACGTGATGTAGTATTATTTCTACTTTCTTTAAGTTCTTTACCACGACCCAGGTTTCGTTGTATTACATTTTCAGGCGGGCTATAAGCAAAGGTAATAGCCCGCCAATTGCATTATAAGCAACTCTGCCTTATCTCATAGGCAAGCTTAAAATATGGGACGAGGCAAATTGCATGGTACAAATAACAAAGGTCTTTTCTACATAATATAATAGAACCTATTAATTTACCAATGAATATAATTGAATTTACAAAGATTAGAAATCTGACGAGTTTAAAATAAAATTGGTAGAAAATAAAAAAGAGATATAATGGCATGGCTACGAAAGTCGTTGGGTAAAACTTATTTAGTTCTTAATTTTTTATGGAAAAGTGAAAATACCAGCAGAACTTTTCCTGCCATTTCCGTCAATAATTTTTATCACATATTTTAAAGGTAAATAAATATTAATTATACCATAACACACAGATTGCAATAATAAAACATAAATTTATGGTGTCTGTCTCTAGCAATCAATGAATTATTTAATGGCTAAATAGAGGTCGTTCCTGACAGTTGCTCCAGCGACATATATTTTATTACTTTTCCAAATATTTTCAAACTAAGTAATATTTTTTTTTCACATTTTTACTTAAACTACCTTAATTAATATTGATTAAATTGAATCAAACTTTTAAATATATTAGGTTCATTTGGATTTTCCAATTTTTATATTGCAATGTTAAAACTGTGACTCGTGTAATTGTTGAATTCAATTATTTATATCCTTCAAACGAGTATAACATCCCAATATTATTTTTGGCCTGTAATATTTACAGGACTTTATTAATTTTTTTTGCACCTTATAGTTATATTTGTCAATAAATATAATTTGTAAAACAGTAAAATTTGATAAGTAAGAAAGAATACGTGTCAGTTGATTAATCCCGGTATTGTAAAATTCGTCTATAATCAAAAGTAGATTCGTGTATATAATTCGTCTTTCTTTTAATTAAATTTAATTTTCTTCAGCAACAGAGTTATGTAAAATTCTCTTCACTGCCAACAAAATAAAAAACAGATTCATTCGCTTAGTTATAATTCTATTAGGAAATATAATTGCATTAGGAAAAAGGCGAGAGCCAGGAGGGCTCTCGCATATTCCGTTCCTGAAATTGTTGTTCTTAAAAAAATTTTTATTGGGTTTAAATTTGTCATTTATTGTATTAAACGAAAGCAAGTTTAAATTATTTATATTTGCCAGATAAAGTAAATTTTAGTAATAATCTTACTTATTACCAAACTTAAACGAGTTATTTTTGATAATAAAATCTAAACTAAGATCAAGTCTCAAAACACCGGTAGAAACATTTTTCGCATCTATTTCTAACTTCAATATAAATCAAATTTATGATAACTTCCATCTCCTGAGAACTGCGTTTTCTTAAAAAATGTATATAATTATATACAGTCCCTCAACTAATTTTGGATTACATGTTAAATTAAATAAGCTAAGGGACTTCAATCATTAGAATCGTGATCTATATACTATTTATGACATTATACAATTATACTATTTCGCATAGAAATTTAAGCAAAATTGTTTACGAGAATTGTATATTAGTAGCTAAGTTATCCTTCATAGGTTATATGTATCATTAATTTTTTGGTATGTGTTTTAAATTATCTATTTTAATTATTTATTTAAATTTTCAAAATTGTTAATAAAATCTGAGCACGTAGCTGTAATTCTGAAAGGCTACGAGAATAAACGAACTGAAGAATATCGTGTGTGGTTGTATTAATAGCGTTACAAAATGGTTGATGATTTGAAACAGAAGAGACAGGAGAGAAGTAGGAATGAAAGAAATTAATAGAAGGCTTGGAGGACAAGTCAATATTAAATCGGAAAAAAAATTAACAAAAATAAACAATATTAATTCAACAGAAACAAAATTGCAATTACGTGATAATAAATACAAAAAAAAATTGAAGTAAAAAGCTACCAAAAAAATGAAAGGAGATAATAATACACATGAAACCATATTTCGTATTTAGACCACAGAGATATAGTTCTGAATAGTCTGAAAATATTATACGCGCCTAAGCAGAAAATGACACGAAGTAAATAAGACGGGCTCTTTCATAAAGGTAAGCGATTCACATTTCTATACTATGTTACGATTAAATTTGTGATAATTTCCCTGAAAATGAAAAGTTTAACGAAATAAAATTGTAAATGACGATTCGAATAATTAAAAAAAATTAGCAGCGACTTTTTCTAAAACTGAAATCAGCGAACTTACGTACGATCAAGAATTATTCAAATATTGTCTCGAGAGCAAAGCAGGAACAAAGTTAATATTAGAAATACCGTCTCAAATGAATGGTGTTTAATAAAAAATGAGATAGCAAACGAAAAAAGTTTCACAGTTATTTGAAAAAGCAAAGCTTCCAGCGAGCTTTGAGGTGCCTCGTAATCTGACATAAACAAAACAATAACATTTCTTGTTGAGCTGTTTAGATTAATTTGACGTGTGGAATTTTTTGATGTGTTTTCCTCCCTATCTTACCCTAAACTGTGTGGTAGGTATAATGAAACGAGACCGTAAAATAATGGTTTTTAATTTAATTGCTTATTTGTTAGTGATACTATTTCAGGAGGGTGTTATTTGGCTTAACCGCAAAAAATATGAAAAAATCGTTTCATTTACTTTTTTATACCAGTATATAATATTGCAATTTTATTTAAACTTATTGAAAGCTCATGAAGTTTTTGTATATGTATGTGTATATATATATATATATATATATATATATATAAATATATGCACATATATTTATTTCTAATAGACTTTCCACAAAAAGCGGTCTCACAAAATTTCTACATATGGGCTCAATATAAGATAACACGTGTTTGTTTTTACTATATATGATAACACTTGTGTATTTTATGAATATTTAATCCACTCATTCATATAATAAATTGTCTGTCTTTGATGTGAAATATTTACAGCCTCCCTTTGATATTAGCAAACTATTATGGAATTTTGACATAGAGTTTCTGTGAAAATAAATATATGATTGATTATGTCAAAAAGTTGTTGATAAAGTGAAGTGTGAGAAATGTTTGTAGCAGGTAGTTTCAGGAACAAATCTTGAGAAGAAATCATTTTTGTTTTGATAATATGCGTGAATATTTTCTAAGTTTTCCCGCAATTTTGTTGCCACAAAAATAGAAGGAAGAATAGGGAGGTATAGGGAGGTATCAAAACCAATTTTCATTATTTTAAATTTTTTAATAGTGTGATATCGTTAACGATGTAAAACAGATATCCCTCTCTTGATGAAATATGTGTTTCTGAGTGTTAAAATGTATTTTTGAATAGTATTTTGTAGTTATACTTCTTTGGGATCTAAGCAAAAATATACAAAATTAATTTGCTCACTAAACATGCACGTAGTGACTGATGGTATATTCATGATAGTTATGGAGTTATTTGTAAATACATAACTTGTGTTTTATATTTATAAAAATTTAGTTTATATCTGAGATTTTATACAGTCTGTATATAAATGTATAATTTTGTGTGTAATTAAAATTGAATAGAGATTTACAGAAAAACAAAATTATTTTGAAAGTTTTTGATAGAAATAGGGCTTATAAGCTTTTTAGAATTTATTTTAAGTGTTTTCTCTAAGCAGGTTAAGTTTCGGTATGCATTTATTTCCATTATAAATTATTTCAAAATAAATTATTTGATTGAATTTATATTTTACCAACCGTATTTATAATTACGTTCTAGATTTTTTATCGTAACGTTATTCTTGTGTTATTACGAAAAAGTATAACTTCTAACGCGTGTATTTCATTAAAAATCTGCACTTAAGGAGTCTTAGAATAATATTTAGTCACAGCCGAGTTGTCTTTATGCTGTACCTTCCATATCATGCTTATTTTGTGAAAAGTAAAAAAAAATAATTGAAATAATGCTCTAATAGCAAAATGTTTATTTTCCACATCATATAATATGTTCTATATTAGTTTTGAATACACTTGCGGGTGAAAAATAGGTGAATATTTTGCCAAGTTCGCCTTTTACCTTTGTTCGTTTGACTTACGACCTTGTGACGTATCATTTGTTTTGAAAGTGCGTAATTCAGTACTTTGCTAGTGACTTAATAATTTATTTGATATGCTTCTGATTGTAACATTTCTATTATAAATAACTACAAAGCGTTTGATAACAAAGAAGTTTAATTTATTCTTATTTAATATTTGTGCCTGTTATATTTATTAATTACTTCATAAAATCAATAATGATACTCAGTTATATTAAATGTATTATTTGTGAGCCAAATACAAGGGTAAGGGTGTTTTAATTTTTCATTTTTATTTCAGTTTACAGACGAATTTGAAACCTTTTTAGGACTGATTTTAGGGCTTATGTGTAATTTTAGGGCTTATGTAATTTTAGGGCTTATGTGAAGAAAAAAAAATTGAGCTGGATCAAATGGACGGTCAATAATTTTTGGGGGTCAGCAAGTACATGGTCAGGCTGCGATACAAAGAATTTCGAAACGCTTTTCTCAGTTAGTGTCACCTTCTGCTGTTGTGTATTATAAGAATATATGGAAGATGGTACATCTCCACGGACGACTGTTAGACATTCATTTATTCATAATATTATGTGGAAAAAAGTTTCGTATATCTTCGATAATTTTTTGGCAAATGATGCAAATTAATTGCATGTAAATGAAAGGAATGACACATTAATTACGTATAACTTTTTCTTACGGTATTTCAAACACAAGAACGTGATTAACGATGGGTCCATCAAATAGCCACCAAGTTGTTCGTTATCGATGAATATAAACTATTTTACATAAAATGAATGTACTGAGACTTTGTATCAATGACGTTTAAGCGTAAAATTGCGTTATTTTTCAGGAAATGAGTTAAAGAAAGATATTGTCTAAAAAACAATTCTGTATGATAAGCCGAAATAAACTTAGGAATAACTTCTAATAATTTTATGTCAGAATTTTTAGAGTCTCCTTTTCTGGTTAAACGAGCCAATAAAACATTACGTAACATACTTATATAATATATATATATATATATATATATATATATATATATATATATATATATATATGTATATATATATATATATATTGGTGAATCACATATGCACAACAAATATTCTAAATTTCTAATATTTTACCAATGAGAGTATTATTTTCATTTTAAAAATTTTGGAAATTTTGTATTTTATTAACTATACTTTAGTATTAATTTACTATAATAATTTGAATGAATTGACTAGCTCTTAAGAAATAAATTAGATTGATGAATTACAAAACCTATTTGACTTACTGTGCAGATAAACTCAATTTCTACTTCGAAGAAAGGGCCATAGCGATCCACAATCAAATGCCGAATCTACCTCGAAAGCGCTATGCTAATTGGACTGCCGGAAATTGTCAGATGGTTATCTGATAAACTTTTTTAATCACCTTGTAAACGTAAGAAATGATGCTTAAACTTAAAGATGTTTATAGATGGTAGAAGAGAATTTAAGAGAATAAGTTGAAGAGAATTTAAAAGATTTAACGTTTTCTATAAAAAAATGTTTTGCTGGGATCTCTTCCGTAACGACTTTATCTCCTGATGCGCGATTGGATTAAATAAATCTATCAAGCTGTGACCCTACTTATTTTGCACTCCGTATTGTTAGTTGTACTCACTTGTGCATAAGTGATAAATTTATTTCGTCGTAATGAAATTTTTATATTCACGAATTTTGAAGCTTTTTAAACGTTGTTTGTTTTATTTATCCGTGCAAGAAACTCTTGTTTTAAGGGGTAAACTTAAATTATGTATCTAACATCTGTATGGTTTGTTTCTAAATGATAGACAAACTGTGACATATATTCTTAAATTTAATATATTAACAAAAACGGAAGAAGATGAATAATAAACACAATATGGGTATAAGAACTTGAAAAAAAAACTGGCATTGTTTGGGATAATTAAGTGTAAAACTGTAATAATTATATGTTATTGGTACGAACGCAGCTTTGCATAGACCTTGATCTAATAAGTTTTATGAAACAAAGCAAATGTGAATTGAAATTCAGATTCACCAACCACTGACTAGTAGGTTTCTTTTTAGTAGGAAAAACTTTTTAGCGAATACAAATACGAATACTAGTCAATCTCCTACATCCGCACTTGTACATTTTGATAATTTTCTTAGAAAGTGATTCTTTACAAGTAAGTTGTAAAGGGAAAAGCAATTAAATTGTTGTTCATAAAATATAACTTGCTTCTCTTGAACTTTGAGATTGAATAATTTTATTTAATTCTATTTTAAAACAGTGTTCCATATAATATTAATATGTTATCTATCATAGAACGAAATAATAATGTTACTTTTATGTATTAATATAACTTAGTCCTGGATATAACCTAAACACCAAACTTTCTCGAATTTAGTTTTTTGTACAAAATATTTTCTATTTTGTTACATGATCCGTAAAATATATTTGATATAATAATATTTTTTATTTTCAAATTAGTTAATGTTCTCGCTTTTAGTAGATAATCTAGGGTCAGTATGTGGCAAGTTTGCACAGTTTTAAAGTATTTTATTGCACAAAACATATTAATGGAGGACTGGCAAATCTTGTAGTGTATTTTTCGAAAATTATCAAATATATTTTTATAGTCCAGTTTGAAATGTATATTATTTTATATACCTATATATGTATATATATATATATATATATATATATATATATATATATATATATATATATATATATAACCAATTTCCATACAAAACTTGATTATAAGTTTTTTGATTGAAAATCTCTTTTCACTGCTACCCTAGTTGGGCTTTTGCTATTCGGTTAGCATTTTAGTTTGTTCAGTTTCAAATATGACAAATACGAGTTGAAATACATATATTTGCAAATTGGTAAGTTTTCGTCGAAATTGATACCAATACGAATATTCGGAATACCCCTACTAGGTAGTAACTATCACATATCAAAATGAAAACAATGGACGAACCAAAGATAATCAAGGTTGTCGCAGCACGACAAGGTTGTCGAATGAACCTGAATGAGAGAAGAAATAAAATATTTTATATGGAAGTGAGACGTAATTAATGCACTAGGAATACGTAAATATAAAATTACGAATGAAGGAACACATAAAATATGGTAATGTAAAGATTTATAAATAATATACTTTAGAGTAGCGTGTATGGGAATGAGTAAAACGTAAGATTTCCGGAAAGATTAGGGTCAAGACCATTAAAAAACATTTTAACTATAATTTAACTATTAGGACTATTAATTAAAATATCTGGATCAATATATAAAATGTTCCGAAGACAAATTCATCAAGTTTTTCTGTTAACTCTTAAATCTCAATTAGTGAATTTTATATATTTTACAGCCAATCACAATAACAATTGATTTAAACTAAGTAATTACTGGTAATAATTAATATTGTGATATCTTGCGAAAGTATAAGTAATACCGTACACATGAAAAATATATACAACAGTAAAGGAATAATGTAAAATCATAATTGGAAGGCTTTTATTTAAATAGGCGAAAAACGATTTTTTAAGAATTACCGAAGCAGCCATTTTTGGAGCTCCGTAGCCAAACTAACAAACTTTTTTATGTTACCTCCCTCATATATAGTTTTCTTTAAAAGTGTTTATAAAATTTTATTCATGAACCCAACCCCTTTTCTATATAGGGATATTTTGAGTTACGTGTCCTTACCCCCTAAAAGTTAAACCGTTATTTTTGAATATCTGGATGTTATTAAGAAAAATAGTATGTAATACAAAAATCATCACAACTAAGTAGGCCCAGTCAGTTTACGTATAACATTTGACCAATCGACGACGTGTAGTTAGGTCTGTAAGAATTCAAAAAACTCCAAACAATTGATTTAAATCAATTGCAGAAATTACTTTGTATTTCAAAACGTATATTTATCTTTTAATATGAAAAGGATAGTGCAACATATATTACGCTAATTGTGTATAAACGCATGAAATAAAAAAAACTGTTCAAAAAACTGTAAGTCTGTTCAGTTAGTATAGTTTTCGAATATTCAAAATCATATATACGTCTTCCTCATTTAATTATATTAGTATTTTCTATATTTATTGCACTTAGTGATGATTTGTGATAAATAAAATAATTTCACTTCAAACCAGGTTCAGGCGCTTCCCACGTCTGTCATAGTTTTTGAATATTCAAAATCATATATACGTCTTCCTCATTTAATTATACTAGTATTTTCTATATTTATTGCACTTAGTGATGATTTATGATAAATAAAAAAATTTCACTTCAAACTGGGTATACATTTTTGATGCGACAGTCAGACTTGCTCTTGATGGCTTTTTAAATTCTCACTTAGCTTATGCCATACCTTGGTATATGATCGGAAAAGTAACTCTTTGCTTTGACATTGAGTGAATATTCAATAGCTTTTAGTAGCTAATGTAAAGCCAGTATGTGGCAGGCTTTCAAATTCTGCAGGGATTTTAATACATGAAACATATTAATGAAGGACTGGTATGTTGTGTTGTGTATTTAAATTTCATCATAGATATCAAATCTACATATTAAATTAATGTTACAGCACATAATTGTTAATTGTTAAATGAATGTCGACTAAAGTATGGTAAATAATCGATGTCTATCAATCAAACGCAAACTTATTTTGTTAATTAATCAGCATATAACACAAGTGGGTTGTTATTTACATAGAAATAGCTTACGGTACTTTATTGTAATAAATTTACTGAAACAATATTTTTTCAATCTTAATTGGCAGCAAAACCTCTGCCTTTTTAAATGTGTTTTATCTGTGTTATTGTCATAAATACCATTTTTATCTCCATGCAATATCCAATAAATATTCTCAATAAGATTCTCAAAAGTATTCATATATGAAATGCTAACAACGCAAATGTAATGTTTCATATTTTAATAATATTTTACCCTATGGCACCTGAATATGTTATGAATGCATATAGAGTCAAATATTTTAAAAATTATTTTGTAAATATGAGTATAAATTCCTATGTAATTATACGTTTATCAACGCAAGTGAAAAAAAAATATATAAATTTTGGTAATATAATATCAAAATTCAGTTAGTGTTACTTTGCGTTACTTCATAACGACATTGTTCATTTAGAAAAAGTGGCGTTATTACTGCATTGCCAGATAAAATTCTCACCAACTTTCCTCCTAGAAATTAGAAAATTTACATACTTCAACGCAATTGCAAAACTGTGTTACTAAATCCATTAGATTTCGCCAAAACATACGTATTGATTATCACTAAAAATATCAGAAAATGAACTCAGATCGGTTGAAATTGAGTTAATTAGGTACTAAAACTATAAACATTGAAATGTACTTGTATATATTCTTTGGTTAATATATTTTTTAATTTCCATATTTTTGATAAAAATTGATTAAATAATTAAAGTAATGACTAAATACTATGACAAGTCATGGTACAGTTCATGGGTAATACTAAAATGTCGAAATTCCGTGGGCTGTGGAACTTAAAAGAATTTAAGGTTACCTAGAAATAATTCTATTCAAATTTGATTGAAAAATTAATTGTTAGAAAAATGAAATGATCTTTTGATCTTTCAATATTTTATATAAATTATTTGCTTTAATATTTTTCTCAAAATTTTCAGTAAAAAATTAATATTTCTCTAAATGTATTTTGCGCCTATTTGACTTCTGTTAGACAGTTAATTATTATAAAATGTTACCTAAACACTGTCAAAAAGTTTGATCGATAGGTACTATTGCAATATTTTATTTCATCATGGATAAAATGCAATGAAACTTCATTAAATACCGCTTTTGCATATATTTAGGTAGTGCTGAAAACAAAAGTTTGAAACTTTTACTTGCCTAAAGTCAAACTTCTTTCGAACACAGATCGCTGCCTCTATCTGGGATACAATTTTGCTTGCGTTTCGGCGCAGCTTTATTTAACTTTACTTAAGAAGTTACTCGACGGGATATTCATTCACATGTGACGATAAAATTGGTGTCGTTTATTTAATAAAGTGATGTATATATTTATTCAGAAGCCAGATACTCCAATACTCGATGTCTTGCTTTCCTCTTTATTTTACGAGCAAAAATATTTAATAGTATACATTTTATTTTAAAGAATTTTAATGTATAGGACAATAGAGTTTCAATATTATATGCATTTATTTATTATATTTCTCTTTAGTTTTCCAGTAAAAGTTTGACGATTTTTTTTGGAATTTTTGGCTATTTTACAATATAAAGGAAAATTGTTTTTTCTTCATTTAGTGGAAAGACAAAAATTCAGCGAACGCACAGTGATCGAGAAAAAACTCAAAATTTGCACCATTTCCTTAGTTTTTTATCACGGTGTGCAGAACATAATTTGTTTATAATATAAACACTTTCATGAATGTGTGGTGACTAAGTTGACTGTTAATTTATCTTATTATTAAATTATTCCGTAATGTTAAATAGTTTATTTGTTTAGAAATTATAATTACGTAAACTTTGCTTACAAGTTTGCGAATAGAATTTTTTTTAAATTTAACTATTTCATTCAAAAATTTAACCGTTTTATCGTCACCAGGATGATTCTTGTTCAGTAAAATAACATCATTTTATTTCCCTTATTCTATATTACACTATCATACAATAAAAATATTGATTTCTCACCTTATTACTATACAATCTTTAATCCGCCGTTTCGCCCGTGTCAAAAAGCAAATAATAAGGAGGGATCTATTTATTTTACAATTTTCATAATTATTTTTAAAATTTTTATATTTCCATATAATTACATTCCAATAAATTACATTTCTGAATAATTAAAATTGTCAAGTACAAATGGAGCTCGCACTAGGATATACACTCTTAGGCATTTAAAGGTGAGATATACAAATATTTAAAGATGAGATATTTATATTAACTGACGTCATCGAGGTTGGGTCATAATGAGTTGGAACATTTTAAATTGCGATTATTTTACTAATAGTTAGCGACCGTTTCTAAAATATTTAGTAGCCAAGGGTTATTATTCTCCTTAGCTGATCTTAAAACCAACTCCACATTTCAGGTTTGTAAAAAATATATTTCATCTAGAAAATCATAATTTTTTATATGACTGTGTATACTAACATAACAAATTTGATTTGCTTTGAGGTGAGATTATATGAAAAGGATCTATTTTATGAGCAGTTTTTGAAAACACTTAACGTAAATGCTTAATTTCTGTTAAAAATATTTTATGACTCAATTAATATCGGAAAGGCAAGTTTAACTTTCTTGTTCTTAATATTAAGTTAATATATACTATAAAAAAGTTTATATGTTAACTTAATATTAAATTATGATGAAAACATTTCCTCTCCTTTATGTAATATCGTTTAAGTTTAGAATACTAGTATTTCGCATCCCAAATGTATTGAGAGTCCTTTAAAAATTAGAAACTAAATTCAAATGATTAATGTATAAAGAGTTAATGGAAAAATAGTACAATTAGTTAAAGTGCAATTAACTTAAAAAATACTAGCCCATCATTGTAATTTTCCAACAAATGAAAATAAAATTTATATCCGGAATTATCGCTTTATTTTCTTACACATTTATTCAGAACAATTTTTCTAACCGACTCAAGAATGTAGTTAGAGCAAACAAAGCTATTTGGCATTCTGCCTTAACCGAATGGGTTTCATAAAAACGACAAGATAGCAAATGTAAAGTTAATCAGCCATTTAGAATGCAAAAGCTTCCGGTTAGCTTGAGGCTTCACAGATTGTGAAAAAGGCGAGTAAAAGATCTCTGCGCCTCGTCATCTGGGGTAAACAAAACATTTAATTTTTTTATTGGACGGTGAAGATTAATTTGATATGTGGGATTTTCAGGAATTTTCCTCAGTGCCTTGTTTTGGCTGTAGAGGGATGCGAAATGAGAGTGGAGTTTTGTTAATTTTGTTTTGTTTTACCACAGTATTACAGAGCGATGTTTTATGTATTGCTTTGCGTAATGTAACATTTGTTGCAATTGTAATTTTTTAATATAATTGCCTGCATAATATTTAGCTTACCGTACTATCGGCCATAAATTTTTATAATTTCTTCATGTTTGACCGTCTGGATATCTCCGTCCGATTATCCCCTCATTGTTGCACCGATTGAAATGAAATTTAACATGCAACTGTAACTTAATAAAGCAAAATCAAATATGAAATAAAATTATCAAAAAAAAATTTAAATCCATTGTAAACATTTTTACCTGCAATGATAGGGTTGAAAAGGAAAAAAAATACCCAAAGAAATGGGATATTGTCGGATAAGTCTTTTAAAAATCAGTCAAGTTTATTTTGAAAGTAAGGAATTGGGATATTTTTTCTAAAAAAAAATTATATGGAAAAAAAATTATAAATTATAAAATTGTAACGGTTACTGTAGTTCTTAATATTTCCTTTATAAAAAGAACCTATTCATGCAACGACGAAATTATGTCACGGTAAAGAATTTTCATAGTTCTATATTGGTACACTTTAAAAAAATTTCACTTTACCATAATATATAATACCAATAGATTTTTGGCTACGAAACCCTATCATAGGCGTATCCGACACACCCTAACCTGGTTTTATTAGGGTTTTCAAAATTAAACGACAGACTTCAAATTTCAAGTCAATCCATCTGTTCAGGTACTACAGCTGCACTGTTTTCGCAGCCTTTTAGTATTCAACTAAGATGAGGAAGATTAAAAAGTAATTTAAAAATGAGATATAATTTTATCGCTCAAATTTGCCCATGAAACGTTTAAAATACCTGAAAAAAATTCTTAATACTAGTATTTGATAGAATTGATGTAGTATTTCACAGAATTTTCTAATAAAATTGTTTCGTTCAAGTTGCAAATTTAAAACAAATTGACAACTACACTACCCTACTTTTTACGTAGTATGCCGTTTTTGAAGTCATCGAAACATTCTGTCTTATTGCAGCAAACTATATCTTTACACCTTTGAATACGGAATTTTTTAAATAAATAACTCACATGAAGATCTTAATTAAAAGTAGCTTAATATTAAAAGAAAAGTATATCTCCGACACGACTAAAATAAGGGTAACATTTTCTTACCCGTCGCTTCGATACCTTCAAAATGATTAATTAAAATAATGTTCCTTTATTTTGTTAATTTATAAGTCTAGTTGGCAAAATTTTGAGCTTAAAAATAAAGTGTAGTGTTTGTTCTTTTTATTTTCAATCGAAGATTTGAAAAAAAAATTTATGTCGGTATTTGAAATAATTATCAATTAAGACACTGTCGCTTAACTCCCATCAACGATTTCCAAATATATTTGGTTTTCTCGTATCGGTATTTGTATTACAACGTCTGATTGCCACAGGCTGTTTAATTCATTTGATTTCATAACGAGATATTTTTTTTCATTCATTGTAAGGAAAATTTTGCCCCAGGGAAAAACGGTTTCTCATCGAATTAAAATATAGGAAATCGATTTATTCATTCCGGCAACTTTCGTGTTATGTATATAATACAACATATTATTTTAGAAAGACTTGAAATTATATTTGACATTTTTATTGTAGATTTAGAAAAGGTTAATGAAGTACCTTTTCTGATAATGAGCTCGTATAATGAAAAGAAAAAAAGTTAATCAATTATTTTAAACTAATTACATAACAATATGATTATAGATGGTAATAATAAAAGTTTTTATTTGTTAGTTTGAGTTATCAGATATTATATTATGAACTATTGAATGTAATAGTATTCTACAAAATTTTAATTTCCAATTTTCTAATTGAAAAATGAGCGAAAGAAAAAAATAGTTTGGCAACATCACACATTCCCGGAACAAATATTTTTAACAAGAATTTGTAGTAGGTATTACTTTCAATATTTTGAAATAAAAATCTACGAAGTTAGTTATTTTTCTGAGATGTTAATATCGTGTTGAATTCATCCTATTGATCTTTCTTAATTCTACGAGAACGGCACAGTAAGTATAATACAAAAACTCCTTAAAATTACTTATATATTTTATAGCATAATTTGAATTTAATGTGTGGGAATTTTAAGTATAGTTCAAGTTTCAAAATTACTTAGTGTTAAGTTTTTTCAACCGGATATTGCAGAGAAATATCTAGTACAATCAAGCAGTGTGATAAAAGCTTTCAAAAAGTTACGAACAAATAAGGCATGAGTTACTTTTTACGATGCCCAACTTATGCTTATCAGACCTTGAAATATATAGCCAAAATGAAAAAAATTACCACGTGTCAATGAGGTCTAGAATGAAGCAAGTTAAAAATTTAATAAAGTCAGAAAATATGACACGCAAAAATAAGAAGTATGTCTAAAACTACCGATGGCCTAAACTATTCCCTAAACCAAATTGAAAATGGGCGGGGCATGTAGCGAGATTGACAGATGAGCGATGGACTAAAAGGGTCACAGTATGGAGAAGTTCAAGTGGGAAACACTACAGCGGAAGACCGCTTACGAGATGGGAGGACGCAAAACAGTTTGCTCGGGCTGGATACAAAAAGCCCAAGATTGAAAATTGGGTTTCTTTGGAGGAGGCCTTCAGCCGTAGAGGGTTTCTTGCAGATTAACCGTTTATTAAATATGAAATAACGTACTAAAGAAATTAACCCTTAAACGTAAAACAAAATTAGTGTAAAAAAAGTATCAAATTTATTTATTTTGTTATTTCCTGGTAAGAAAAAAAGGCTTTTATTATTGTTATAAATCCTTTCAACTATTTGGTCTATAAATATTAATAAATGAAAGTATTATTGTTTTGGACAAGGTAAGGTATGCAATTATTCAGAATTAAGATGAATGCCACCAAAGCCATTAAAAGAAAAAAAAATACACCTAGTTCTCTTCCAAAATAATTTAATATAACAGTACATTTCTATTTTTATTTAGTAATATTTTCTTCTATTTATTTGTCTTTTACTTTCGCCTTAGATCATATTTACATATCTCATGAAATTCCTAAAAAGTAGAATTCGTAAAACAAATCGGAGAGAAAATGATTTATTTTTTCGTCCAAAAGTTTTCTTGTTACTAAATCTTATTTTTTCGTGCTTTATATGCTCGATATTGTAAGTCAAGGTATAAAATATTTCTTTATAAATTACATTAAATATCTTTCGTCCAGGTGCCAAATTGACTGCAATATTTACTATTCATTTTGTTACCAAAATTTGTGGTTTATGATTAGCCCTCAGAGTGCATAGATCTTGAGAAACGTATGTTTATTTCACTCTAACCTGCCTGATGACCTTGTTGATTTTATAGTATAGTTTAGAAATAACCTTACTTGTTTTGTCTTGAAACTTGTTATTTATGAAATTTGAAATGATGAAAAATGAGTTATTTTTTGACTATAAAATATTAATTAAGAATAAATTTTAAATCACTGGTGGAAGATAATTTGTATCCTATATATATATTTGTATACAACGTCAGTATATATCAAATTTATGATTAATTTCATTTCATGATAATTGCATTCTCTTCCAAAAATTTTATATATTATGACCATATTTAATTTTGGATTACGCCTTAAATTATATAGCAAAAAACTTCAATGATTATAAATCTTGTCTCTTTACTATTTATAACATTACTATTTGGTATAATAGCCGAAATTTAAACAACATTGTTAAAGAGAAGTGTATATTTTAGCAGAGTTTTCCTTCATAGGTTATATGTATTATTAATTTTAAGTATATATTTGAAAATATTCATTTTTGCAATTTTTTTTTTGCGATTTTATGTTTGTGTCTAAGCATTGATAGTTTGTAATTATATCAATTGGAATAGAACACATTTGTTTTGTAGCTTTCATCAATTGATGGTAGCTACAAAATATGATCAAAATTCAATTTTAACTATATTGTAAATGTGTTTAGACCAATTACAAATCAGCGTTTTTCCTTAAATTATCTAAAATAAAAAATTGAAGCTTGTTTTTATCGTATCTTCTTTTATCTCAATAGATGGACAAACGATCTTGTATAATTAAGTAATTCCTTTTACGATGAAAGTTAATGGAACCAGACAACATTATAATAAGTAATGGTTATGGTGACATTGATCGAAAGTTCATGCAAAAACCTCAATATATCATTTTGTCTGGCTATGCCATAAATTAATGGAATCAAAATGTGTTTCGAATTAAGTTCAAAACTGATTCAAATTTTATCAAGTATGCTGAAAAAAAACTTTTAATTAAAACTAGTAATAGTCAGACGATTAAGAGAAAATTAAGTCGGGCATGCAGGTAGAGTCAACAGAAATACATAATATTTAGTCAGTATTATGTACAAGGGAGGAATTGGCAAATAACAGATTGTATTAAGATTTGGTCGTATTGGAGGAGTACTGAAAGAAAGTAATGTTAAAAAGCATATAAATGAAAGTGGGTTTCGAAAACAATATTTTAGAAAATTGGTCGCTTCTGACGATAGCTTGGCGAGAACTGTGGTTGTTCCCAATTCTTTTATTATAGCTGAGCATGGCGTAATAATATAAATATGGACATTTTCATTTTAATCGTTTCCTAAGACTTTAACGACTAACAAAATTTATTTGAGGTTGCCACTTAAGATTTTGATCGATCAGAAGACCCAAGACTTTACAGCCGGATTAAACGGAAATAGTGTATTATTTAATGTTTGATACAGCTAATCTGACAGCCTAATTTTAGAAACCAGTTTTTGGCCACCAATTAAGATAGCCAAGGACTTAATTGAATTAACCAACAGACACATTTTATGAGCCCATTAACCGATTGAAGCGAGGTCTTTGTTGAAAATATATATGGCGGTTGTTAAAGAGTTTATATGGGTATGGGCATAAATGTGTAATTCATCATTATAAAGATGATAATTACTGTGTATGTTTGCAACAACCACGTCTATGAATATTGCAATAATCAGTGGAGAAAGAACTTCTGCTTTAGGCACATCAACTGAAAAGTCCGTCTACACACAACGCTTCTGTAAACTTTATAGATTGTTGACATTTTTATATATATGAACTAAACCAATATAATTAGAGTTGAAATATATATATATATATATATATATATATATATATATATATATAAATAAAAGCAAAATAGCAAAGTCAACGGAGTTGAATGCACTGCTGAAATGAACAATTTAAGTGAATTGAGTGCCATTTAGGGCTAAAGATATATCATATGTAATTGTCACAAATGCTTTGAAATCAGATTAAAGGGAATTTAGAAATTTACAAGCGTTAACATATCAGATTATTTGGGCGTGGACTATTAGCTTTTGATAGAAGTATGAATGATGATGACTTTAGAATGTGAAGGCAACAATGTTTTTGGTAATGTGATTATATATTCTTCTTTCCATTTAGACAGGATAGTGGCATTTTGCAGAGATGTTTTTAATATATCTCTAATAACAGGGGTTACAATTTATAAGATAACCTTAAAGATTTTAATACTTTATGCCATCTCATCCCATATAATTGGTTTTTGTAGCGAAAATGTTTGTTTTGACTTAGAAATTGCAGATATTATGAAGTGTAAATTCGTGGTTAGAAGAGAGAAGATGAAAACACTTCAATGTTTCTAACTTAACGGCTGGGTCAAGTAAGCTTAGCAAAGAAAGTGTCCAAGATATTAAGGTCAAGATGGCACTGTGCGGTCCTATGAGAATTATTAATACTTAATGTGCCGAGGAATTTCCAAATGTTTATAAAAGAGTATTGGCGTGGAGGTTTAATGCTTTTTGGTGTGTCTATACATTTGTGTATATCTGTTTCTAATGAGTCTAAATATTTACCATATTGAAGGACTGGCGTTTTCTATATTTCTGACTTTGGCAAGATCACTTTTAACCATAATATTTTCATGGATTCATTACGCAATAGGGCTACTTTTCTTTTAATTGCCACTCGCTTAATAGGAGCACACCTATCAAACAAATTAATGATTGCATTCAATAACTTTTTCGTTAACTGTTTTAATGGCTAACATACTATCCCAACCAATAAACTGGATATCCACAAGCAAACATTGTAAGTCAATATTGTTACATCTTCAAAAACTTTACACTTTTAGGGGAGGATAAAATGGAAAGAATGAGAACGGAGTGATAATTTACTAGGTGAATGGTACCAAAGGATGGATGAATAGTGAGGTTTCCGGCATTCAGAATGTTTTAAAGCTTTACACTTTTCATGCCATGTTTATACAGACAGGTGTTGAAGTTACCCATAATAACCGCATGGAAACGTAATTGTACATGACTGTCAATGGCAATCTCAAAATTAAAAAAGTATGAAATGCCAGGGGATGAGTAGACTCCTCCTAAGAGTAATTTTATCCCAGAGAAAGTAATTTCGATAAATAAGCAGTCTAACATAAATAAACTGTTGGTCGAGGATTTTACTATGATTTTAATAGGAAGACCGATAGAATCATCTGAAAGATAGATAGCGACCCCACCACTAGCGTGCGACACACAGTAGTTATAATTATGGATTCATCACCCCACCGCGAGATAGCGACCCACAGTGGTTATAATTGTGGATTAATGTAAAATCTGGAATTGAATATATATTAGAGGGGAGTGAAGGTTTAAGCCAGGTTTTGCTAATAAGACAAGGGTGTATATTTAAATTTTTAAAATTGTTAGTAAGATCCGAGTAATGGATGGAATATTCTAAGAATTGGTATGACATAAAAGCAATTCTGAAAGGCTACCTGAAAAAAAACTGTCTGTATGATATCGTGTGTAGTCGTAATAACAGCGTCAAAAATGATTGAAGATCATTAGAAATAGAAGAGATAAGAAAAGTGCAGGAACGAAAGGAATAAATTGAAAAATTGGAGGATAAGTCAATGTTTCAATATTTAATCGGGATACAATTAACAAATACGTACATTATAAATTTAGCAGAAATAAATTTACAATTATGTGATTACAAATTTACATAAAATAAATTTAGAAAATGAAAAGATAACAAAAACATAATAATAAAAGTAAATATTAATGCACATGAGATCATAAATCATATTTAGTACACAGAGACATGGTTCTCAATAGCCTGAAAACATTATACGTGTCTACGCCCAAATGACACAAAGTAAATAAGACGGGTACTTTCATAAATGTAAGCAAAGTATATTAATAAGCTTCGGTTACATTTGTGACCATTTTCCTGAAAATGAGGAGTATTTATTACTAAACAAAATTAAAAATGACAATTCACAAAATTAAAAATAAAATTACCACCGATTTTTTCTCGGACAGTCTTCAATTATTCCTATCGCGGTTTATGACTAGTGCATATTTTACTATAACAGAATATAAAATATATTAATAGACAAACTAACAACGAAACTCAGCAGAAAATTACAATCAAGAATAAAGTACAATCAAGAAATCTCTCTCAGATGAACGATTTTTCATAAAAAAGTCGATATAGCAAGCGAAAAAAGTTAGAGTTATTTGAAAAAGCTTCCAGCGAGCTTTGAGGTTCTCTATGGGAACAAGAAAGCGAATAAAATGCCCCTGTGCCTCGTAGTTCAACATAAACAAAATGTTAACATTTTTTGTCTCTCAACGTAAGCTGTGTAGTAGGTATCATGCAACGAGCTCGTAAAATAGCCGTTTTTAATTTAATTGCTAATATGTCAGTGATACTGTTTCAGGAGGATGTTATTTAGACTGAACTCAAAAAATTTGTTTCATTTTAGTTGTTCATACCAGTATTTCACATTGTGATTTTATTTAAAATTACACTGCTTGACTTATTGAAAGCTTTTGAAATTAGTGGGATATATGTAATTAATTCTGATAGATTTTCCGCGAAAAGCGGTTTTACAAAATTTATTACATATAAACATAATTAATATAAGATAACACATGTACGTTTGTCTTTTCTATTTCACTGTCACGAAACACAATTCCAAATTTAGTTGTTTGGGTAATTACGACATTCGAATCGAGTTATTAAAATTTAATACAATTATTCGTAGAATAAAATTTCCGTCTTTGATGTGAAATGTTTACAGCCTCCCCTCGATGTTAGTAAACCGTTAGGAGACTTTAATAAAGAGTTTTTACGAAAATTAATAAATGATTGTTTATATCAATTATATCAAATGATTGTTGATTAAATATAATATTTTCATTGACAAAGTGAAATGTAAGAAATTTTTATAGCAGATAGATTTAGGAAGAAATCTTAATGTTGTGTGTTTTACTCAAAATTATCTTTTATTTATGTATGTTTTTAGAATACGAGTGTAAATTATTTTAATTTTTCCGGAAATGTTTTTCGCCACATTAGTATTCGAGTAATAAAGCTTTAAATAAATGAAGGTATCTGAAAAGATTTGTATTATTTTTTTAATTTCTTAACGGTGTGTCGTCGTTAACTGTAAGTAGATGTACAATAAATATCCAAATTTTGATAAAATATAGTTATGAACAGGCTTTCTACCACAGAGTCTGCACTAAAATCGTCGTGTAGAAATATTTTGTGAAAGCCGAGTCGTACAATAAGCTCCATATCATATGTGTATATTTTAAAAAAAAAAACAAAAAAATAAAGGCTCCAATAAGAAAATATTAGTGATCTACTTTATATAATATGTTATATAATACTATTTGTGAAAACACTTACAGGTGCAAAATAGATGAATATTTTGCCAAGAGCTTTTACCTTTGTTCGTTTGACTTACGACCTTGTGACGCATCATTTATTCTGAACGTCGGAATTAAGTAATTTGATGAATTGTTCTGCTTGTAATATTAACATTTTTATAATAAATAATTACTAAGTGTTTCATAGTAAAGAAGTATTATGTATTATTACGTAATATTTAGGCAGTCTACGTTTAATAATTATCTCATCAATTTATTAACGGTACGCAGTTTCACTAGTTTTATTGTTTGAATTTGAAATCTTTTTATAACTGAAGGGTTTATATGTTTACATAAATTAACCATAATTGTATTCAATATACAGTTTGAGATATCAAGTTCAAGGAAATTATTTTCTGAAGAGTAATTCCGTAGGATAAGCCGAGATAAACAGGGAAACACTTTTAATAAATTTATGCCAGACATTTTTAAAATCTCCATTTTTGGTCAAACTACTCAATGAAACATTTTATTAGGAGGTTGGTAATTTTTTAAAATGCAGCTGATTAAAATAAATTAATTTAAAAAGTACTTTTCATGAAAACAAAAATTTCGCTTATTTCCGTTGCCTAAAATATATTTATTTTATATCGTTTTATATAAGCTTTATAAAATTATTTTAATTCCAGTGAAAAAAACAGTAATAAATGATTAAAGAAAATATTTCACAACGTATATATGTATATATTTTATTTATAATAATGTGCACTACATAGGCCCAAAACTTCTGAGTCTATTTTCCTTTTAAAAAGATATGGAAATTTTGTATTTTATTAATTGTAATTTAATATTATTTTACTCTATCATTTGAATCAATTAATTAACTTTTAAGAAATAAATTAGATTAAAGAATAACTCAATGATGAATTACTAAACCTGTTTGACTTGCTATACAGATGATCTCAATTTTTACATCAAACAAAGACCCACGACGTTTCATAATCAAATGCCAAGACTCCCTCGAAAGCGCTCTGCTAATTGAAAGGCCCGAAATTGTCAGACGGCTATCTGATAAACTTTTTTAATCACCATGTAAACATAAAAAAAACCTTATGCAATGCTTATAGACGTTAGATAAAGATTTTAAGAGAATTTAAAAGAATAAACGTTTCCCTTAAAAAAATATTTTGCTTTGATCTCTTTCGTGACGATTTTATCTCCCGATACGCAATGAGATTTAATAAATCTATCAAGCCGAGGGTCTTCTTACTTTGAAGTTCGTATTGTTAGTTATAATCACTTCCTTATGAGTATAATTGATGAATTTATTTCGTAGTAATTAAATATTTGTTTTTAAAGCCTTTTAAACTTTGGTGTCAAAAACCGTACGTTTTGTATCTGAATGATAGACAAACTGTAATATATATTTTAAAATTGTATATCCTAATAAAAATGGAGGAAGAGAAACGATAAACATAACATGGGTATAAGAACTAGAAAAATAAAACTGGTTTTCTTTATGATAATTAATATGAAATTATAATAATTGGATGTTATTGGTACGAACACTACTTTGTAAAGAACTTGATTCAATAATTTTTATGAAATACAATTCAAAATGTAATATTGGAGTTATAGGTAAACTAATCAATAGATAGTAGGAAAAAACATTCGTGAATGCGGAAAGAAATAGGTATATTAACTATCTTTCTAAACGTGCACTTGTAACTTTTGATCAGTTTCTCAGAAAGCAATCGTATACAAATAAAATTGTAAAGCGAAAAGCAAATTAAATTGTTGTTACTTGCCTCTCTTAAAATTGAAAATAAATATTCTATGGTTTATCGGTTGGTGTCGTGTCCACTTGAAACGAGAAAGTGGCTACAAATATTATGCGGAAAAATGACACATTTGGCGATATCAATGATAATTTCAGTATAGAGCTGTCCACTGTATGGAAACTATCCAAGATTAAACAGATATCTCACAATCGCAGAACAACTGAAGATACGGTCCGCGCTGAGGGGAATATCGCAGTTGTTACAGTGACGATAGGTTCCATTATCATCAGGACTGAATGGCACTGTGCTTACTCTATTCAATGGAACAGTATAATTGAATCTGTTGGATTGTGTCAAAAATACGTAATAATTAACCACTCAAAATTATCATAAAACTAAATAAAATCAGTAGGCATTAAGTCGCACCTCATTAAAGTCGTGCTGTGAAATAAAAATATTAAAATTGTAATTTATTTGTACGGGTTTTATGTTCTTTTACTAATATAATCCTTTTACTTTGAATAATTATTTGGACAAATATTACATTAGAAACTTTAACGCAGAAACTTTAACGTTAGTTTACCTACAAACGAATTACATTTTGATTTTAATCTTTACGTTACGAAAATGAAAAGATCGTATAACAAAATAGTTTGCATAAGTTATTTGCTTTGTTTCGATGTAAAACGTTATTTTTCTCCAAAATTTCCGAAAAAGTAAATATATCTAAAAATAGGTGTCATGTAATAGAATAACACTTCTGTTATATAATAAAATGTTAACTGAACACTGTCCCAAAAAGTTTTAACGATGCTATTGAAATCTTTTGTTTCATCACCGATAAAGTATGATGTGACTTTTCGTTAAATACCTATTTCATGTATATTTAGGTAGTGTTCGGAACAAAAGTTTGAAACTTTGGCTTGCCGAAAATCAAACTTCTTGCGAACACAGATCGCTGCCTCTATCCGGGGTATAATTTCGCTTGCGTTTCGGCGCTGCTTTATTTAACTTTACTTAAGAAGTTACTAGACGGGATATTCATTCACATGTGACGATAAAATTGGCGTCGTTTATTTAATAAAGTGATGTATATATTTATTCAGAAGCCAGATACTCCAATTCTTGATATTTTGCTTTCCTCTTTATTTTATAAGTAAAAAATATTTATTGGTGTATATTTTATTTTAAAGAATTTCAATGTATAGAACAATATTGATTCCAATATTATACGCACTCGTGTAATATATTTTGCTTTCCAATAAAAGCTTATCGAATATTTTTTGGCATTTTCGGCTATTTAACAAATATAAAAACGAAAGGAAAATTGCTTTTTTCTTCATGTAGTGAATTGGCAAAAATTCAGTGGATCCGCAGTAATCGAGAAGGAACTCAATATATGCTTGTTATTTTTAATTTTTTATCACAGTTTGCAAAACACCATTTTTTTATTTTAACCTTCATGAGTGAGTGGTAATTGAGTTGAGAGCAACTTAATAGTATTATTAAATTATTCTGGCTTGTTAAATAGTTTATTTGTTTAGAAAGTATGATAACGTAAACTTTACTCATAAGTGCAAACTTATGAGTGATGACTAGATTTTTTTAGAAAGTTAACCGTATATTCAAAAGTGGTGATGATCCCTCTTCAGTTTAATAAAATTATTTGATTTTTGTTATAATATATTGCACGACTATACACTACACATATTGATACCTCATCTTAATATTATATAAGCTTTAACCCGCCGTTTTTCCCGCGTGGAAAAGGAAAAATAATGAGGCAATTCTAGAAACTACTTTCAAAATTTTTACAACTCCTTGTTATCAAGAAATAAATTATACTTCTGTACAATAAACTTATCAAATACAAGTGGAACTGGCACTATGATATACACATTTAAAGATATATATATATATATATATATATATATATATATATATATATATATATATATATATTAACTGACGTCATTGAAGTTGGCTCATAATGACTTGGAATATTTCGAACTACGATTATTTTATTAATAGTTAGCGACCATTGCTTACATTTTCAGTAGCCAAGGGTTATTAACCTCCTCAGCTGGCCCTAACATAAACTGCCCATTTCAAGCGTATGAGAAATATATTTCGTCTGAAAAACTATTATTTTGTACATGATTGTTTATACCAACACAAAAAGTTTGATTAGCTGTGAGATGATATTATCTAAGAGAGATTTATTTTTTGAAAATGATTCATATAAATGCATGATTTCTGTATTAAATATTTTATTTTCCAGTCAATATCATAAAAGCGAGTTTAACTTTTTTGGTTCTTTTAGGATTTATAAAATTAACTTAATATTAAATCATAATACAAAAAGATTTACTCTTCTGAATTCTGTAAGGTTCAATTTTTAGAACACCAGCATTTTGCATCCCAAATATATTGGAAATTATTTAAAATTTAGAAAATAAATTCAAATAATAAATATGTAAAGCGCTAATGGTAAAGTAGTGCAATTAGTTAAAGTGCGGCTAACTTAAACCTTACTAGCCAATACTTGTAAATTTCCAACAAGTTTTAGAAGATTAAATACTCGTTATGTGAGTATTTAACCCAACGAGACGGATTTAAATGATTTCCGAAATATATCGATATTATTTTTCGGAATGTAAATATATTGCCGTGTATATCTTTTATAAATCTACATATATAGTAAATATTCCAAAAATGGCGATGTTTGGAGTCATTGCTATAGTTTTCTGATAAACTAGTAAAGGGAATATAATATTGTGGATATTTTCTGCAATATCTATGGAACTATCTTATATAAAATTCAGCAATGAATACTTTTGCAATCACCATAAATCGTTATTTTTGTAGATAACCAATAATATCATAAAATATTGAATACTTTATTTGCTGCATTTAAATTTAAATATGAATGTTTTTTGAGTTTTACCTATTGTTAATATGTTTTATTACTAAACCAAATTTTGATTTTCTGCATCAAAAAATTAGGAAAAAATCAGCGATGATGGACAAGCAGATGGATAGACTGATATACGGACAAACCAGTGACTTTACGAAGATTAACTTTTTTCAATTTGGGTTATAAATCCATAAAAAAATTTCAAGCTCTAGTACAACTCGCACTATGAGGGTTTCGTTCAGTTTCAGGTACTTATAAAACTTAAAGGTGCATAGTATTCCTATTAAACTATGTATTTACATATAATACTTTTCCATAATATAATATATATATATATATATATATATATATATATATATATATATATGTATATATATATATATATATATATGTATATATATATATATATATATATGTATATATATATATATATATATATATATATATATATGATTTTTGGCTTAGTAATTTTTTAAATAAAAGTGGAGGGGAAATGCTATGATTTCATATATTTTTGGAATATGTTTTTAAATACGCAAATTAAAATTATTTTTGTATCCTCTATAACGATTCCCCTCAGAATGTACCTCACGTGACATACATAATTGCAGTATATATTTTTGTTGGTTTAATTATCTTCTCCTTCATTGTTTTATTGGTTTAATTACCTCCTCCTTCATTCTTATACGAATAATTTAAAAATTTAATTACGGTAAAATATGCAGTTAATATAATATATTACTGGGCTGATTTTAAGTCTCCACGTCGCATATTTCCTGAGAAAATCGCCTATGGACATAGAAAAACGTAAATATATTGCCTGTTATGCCTTGCATAAGCGTAAATACATCGTGCAACTTTAAAAAAATTATATCTGGAATTATCGCTACAGGTTTTCTAAAAATTTTGCTTTCTAAAATTTTTTTCATATTTCCAGTTGACTCCTTTCGGAAATAAGGGAGGGAGGAAATATCTTTTTGCACATTTGTCAGTATAATTATAAAGGTATAAAACCTACAAATTAAAAAGGAGAACCTAAAATTCTTTATGAAACTCATGTGAATAGATCTTTTAAAAGCCACCCCATACTGTCCCTTCTAAAATTTCAACATGACTATTGTTGACTTTTAGCTATTAGATACATAGATATCTGCAGCACATTTAAAAATATATGTACGAGTTGATATATTTAATGCTAAGCTAAGGTTCAAATTTCCACTTAAAGCGGTTTCCGAAAAAATAAATAATTGTGACAGATGGACGGACAGATACATGGGAGATCTTATAAGCATTACATTTTCTTTTTGAGGTACGGAATCTTAAAAAGTATTCTATGTTTATTTGCTTGACATAGACTACATACGTGCACATTATACTGAGTAGTTGAGTCATGGAAACGAGACAAAACATTAAAAAAGCGAACTTGCGCATTTATATTATTAGCTCCGAAATGAAAGTAGAATTAAGTGGGGTTAGTTAAATGATAGTATATTTCACAAATTACGGTTGATCTTTAACTACTTTGTATTTTAATCTATGGACTTTATCTTTCTAAAAGCACCTTTATAACTTTTAAGTTTGTTTATTGGAAAACACACTTATTCATAACAATTTTTTCAACTGACTAAAGAGTGTAGCTAGAGCAAATAAAGCTATTCGACATTCTGCCTTAACAAAATGGTGTTTCTTAAAAAAGGCGAGATAGCAAACATAATGTTAAACAGACATTTTGAATTCAAAAGCTTCCGGTTAGCTTGAGGCTTCACAAGTGATGAAAAAGCGAGTAAAATATCTCAGCGCCTCGTAATCTGGGGTAAACAAAACATTTAAATTTTTTATTGTACCGTGGAGATTAATTTAATGTGTGGAATTTTCAGGAATTTTCCTCGGTGTCTTGTTTTGGCAGCATAGACATGCGAAATGAGAGTAGAATTGGTTATTTTTTTCTTATTCCATTCACAGTATTCCAGTACGACATTTTATGTATTGCTGTGCATAATGTAACATTTGTTGCAATTATAATTTTTTAATATAATTAAACCATGACCTGCATAATATTTAGGTTACCGTAGGCTATAAATGGCATATGGCCATAAATCTTTATAATTTCTTCATGTTTAACCGTCTGGATATCTACGTCCAATTATTCTCTCATTTTCGCATCGATTGAGATGAAATTTGGTATGCAGGTATAACTTAATAAATCAGAATCAAATATGAAGTTAAATTATCAAAAAAAAAATTGAAATCCAGTGTAAAAAATAAACCAGCAATGAAAGATGTGATAATTAAAAAAAATAATACCCAAACAAATGGTATATCATCGGATACGTCTTCCAAAGACCAGTCAAGTTTGTTTTGAAATTAAGTAATAGGAATCCTTAAATTTATGGACATATTTTCAAAGTTATCATCAAAGGGAAGGGAAATCAACTTTTACCACATTGTTTAAAATAATTTTAAAAATACTGAAATATTTACGTAATAAATTATTTCAATGAAAATCGTAACGATTATTGTAGCATGTAAAATTTAAAAAAAAAACAATTTATTCAATGACGAATTTTGTCAAGGTCAAGAATTATCATAGTTCTATATCAGTACGATTTAAAAAAAAACTCTGAGTTTACATAACACATGATACCAGTAATATTAACGTTACGAAACCCTACTAGAATTTCGTTACCTTAAAATTACTGTCGTGTTCGACACGCCCAAACCCGGTTTTATTAGGGTTTCAAAACGAAACGACAGACATATAATTTCATCCTCAGTCAGTCCATCCGTTCGCGTACAACAGCTACACTGTTTTTGCAACCTTATATTATTCAACTTATATGAGGAAGAGTACAAAATAACTTTAAAATGAGGAACAATTTTTCTTGCTCTATTTTGCCACTCGTGAGTTTAAAATATTTGAAAAAAATTCTTATTCTTTACTAGTATTTGATAGAATTGATATAGTATTTGACAGAATTTTCTAATAAAATTGTTTTGCTCAAGGTGAATCAGGAAATTTAAAACATATTAACAATTATCCTACCCTAGATTTTACGTAGTACACCGTTTTTGAGGTCGTCAAAACATTCTGTATCACTGTCACCAACTACAACTTTAGAACTGTGAATGTGGAATTTCTCAAATAAATATCTCACATGAAGATCTCAATTAAAAATAGCTTAATATTAAAAGAAAATTATATATCCGATACGATAAAAATAAGGGTAGCATTATCTTGCTTGCTACTTCGATGCCTTCAAAATGATTAATCAAAGTAACACTCCTTTATTTTGTTTATTTCTAAGTCTAGTTTGCAAAATATTAGGCTTCAAAATAAGGTGTGAAGTGTTTCTCCATTTTAATTTTCAATCGTAGATTTAAAAAAAAAATTGATTCCCGTATTTGAACTAACTCTCAATTAAAAGTATGAGGCTCAATTGCATCAAGGATTACAAGATACAAACGACTGCGGAGCTTGTTCCGACATTTAATTGACTATTTTAATTTGGTTATTATATTTTATATTTATTTTTAAAATGGTTTCATAATCCGGTTCCGATTCAGAAACTCGCTAATATTTAATTTCTTTTCTTCGTGATACTTTTCATTTATTGGTACTTATATTACAACCTCTTATTGCCGCAGGTTGTACAATTTATTTGACGAAATATTTACTTTCATTCATTGTGAGGAAAATTTGGCTCCAAGGGAAAGCGGTTTTCATCGAATTAAAATATATGCTATTGATTTATCCATTCCGGTGACTTTCGTGTTATGTTTAAATATAACTTATTATTTCAGAAAGACTAAATTATTTTTAATATCATTATTGTAGATTTAAAAAAGATACTTAATTAAACTAATAATGAGCTCGTATAATGAAAAGAAAAAGAAAACTAAATTTTGTGAAATTGAGTAACATAAAAATATGATTATAGACGGTAACAAGTATAGTATTTATTTGTTTGTTTGAGTTATCAGATACTACATCACATCTTGAACTATCGAATATAATAAGTTTCTACCCAGTCCAAATTATCAATTTGCTAACTGGAAAATGAGCGAAAGAAGAAATAGTTTGGCAACATCGCGCATTCATGGAACAAACAACAAGAATGTAAAAGGAATTACTGAAAATGTAGCAGGAATTACTTTTAAAACTTTAAAGTAAAAATCTACCAAGTCAGTTATTTTTCTAAGCTGTTAATCTCGCATTGTGGTATGCTCTTTCTTATTTATAAGAGATTTAAATGAAAGGCACAATAAGTATGAAAAACAAACTTCTTAAAACGACTTATACATTTTTTTTGCGTATTTTGAATTTAATGGGAGGGAATTTTAAGTATGGTTCACGTTTAAAAATTACCCAGTCTTTTCCATTTTACATTATAGAGAAATATCTAGCACAATTAGGCAGATCAAAAAAAGCTTTTAGAATTATGAATATACAAG
Source organism: Druceiella hillmani (assembly GCA_039881145.1). Lineage (NCBI taxonomy): Eukaryota > Metazoa > Arthropoda > Insecta > Lepidoptera > Hepialidae > Druceiella > Druceiella hillmani. Next base: position 18,376,764 of record JAYKKI010000027.1, on the reverse strand, counting down.
GTATGAGTTGCCTTTTACCATGCCTAACTTACGCTTGTCGGACCTGGAAGTATACGGTCAAAATAAAGAAAAAAATACGACACGCAAAAATAAGAGGTATATCTAAAGCTACCGATGCCCCAAACAATTCCCAAAAACTAAAATGGAAATGAGCGAGATTGACAGATGAGCGATAGGTCAAAAGGGTGACAGTATGAAGAGGCCCAAGTGCGCTACAGAGGAAGACTGTTTACGAGATAGACGGATGATATTAGCAAAAAGCTAGTCCGGGCTAGATGAAAAATAGAGGAAATTTGGGCTTCTTTGGAGCAGGCCTTCACCCATGGAGTGGTTCTTGCAGATTAATTTTTTATTAAATATGGTATAAATTATTAAAGAAATTAACTTTTAAACGTTAAAAAAGTAGTATAATAATAGGATTATGATTACTTATTTTACTAATTTCGGGCGAGAAATAAAAGGCTTTAATTATTATTATTATAAGTCCTTTCAACTGTGTGATCCATAAATATTAACCAATACCATATTGCAGTCTGGCATTGACATTTTGAACAAGATAAGGCACTTAGTTATTCAGAAATCAAATGAAAGCCACCAAAGCCATCAAAAGAAAAAAAAATAGACCTAGTTCTCTTCCAAAATATTTTAATGTTAGTACGTTTTTAATATTTTTATTAAGTAATATTTTCTTTTTATTTTTAATATTTCACGTTGGTCTTAGATTATATTTATATATCTCATGTAATTTCGAATAAGCAGAATTTCTAATACCAATTGAATAGAAAATAATTTAGTTTTTCGTCATAAAGTCTTCTGGTTACTACATCTTATTTTTTTATTTTTATGCTCTCGATATATTGTAAGTTAAGGTGTAAACTATTTCTTTACACACTACATTAAATATCTTTCGTCCAAGTGCCAATCTTATCACCAAAATTTATTGTCTACTTTTCTTTTAATTTTCACTCGCTTAAGAGGAGCACGCTTGTTAAACAACTTGATGATACGATTATTGAATTCTACAATCTTTTCGTTAACTGTTTTAATGGCTAAAATACTATCTTAATCAATATGCTGGGCATCCTCAAGCAAACATTGAAAGTCAATATTATTACATCTACTAAAATTAGATTTTTTTGTGGATGGCTTACAACGATTCATAGGATAGGTAAATTAGGTCATGGCGAGAAAACTCAAGAGCATAAAATTGGCCCTAGAAACAAACACTTTTAGTGGAGGATAAAATGAAAAGATTGAGAACGGAATGATAAAGTACTAGGTGGGTGGTACCGAAGAATGGAAGAGTAGTGAGGTTTCCGGCATTCATAATATCTTACGTAATTGTAAAAAATATGAGATACCAGGGGATGAGCAGACAATTCCTAAGAGTAATTTTATTGAGGAGAAAGTAATTTCAATAAATAAGTAGTCTTGCTGACAAACAGTTGTTCGAGGATTTTACGATAATTTTAAAAGGTAGACCAATAGAATCATTTGAAAGGTAGATAGTGACCATATTACTGCGCCCGCAATGGATATACTTATGGATTAATGTGAAATCTGGAAATAAATAAATATCAGAGAGGAATGAAAGTTTAAGTCAGGTTAGTATTAGTAGTTTAATATACACCTTTGTCTTATGAAGGATAATAAGACAAAGGTGTATATTTAAATTTTTAAAATTGTTAGTAAGATTCGAGTAATGAAATGGAATATTCTAAGAATTGGTTTGATATAAAAGCAATTCTGTAAAGCTTCCTGAAAAAACCTGAAAGATGATCTAGTATGGTTGTATTAAGAGCATCAAAAAATGGTTGAAAATAATTAGAAACGGAAGATATAGGAGAGGAGCAGGAACGAAAGGAATAAATGGAAGATTTGGAGAACAAGTCAATATTTAATCGAGATACTGTTAAAAAATACATATATTATAAATTAAGCAGAATTAAAATTGCAATCAAGTGATTATAAATTTACATAAATTGGATTTTGAAAATAAAAAGACAACAATTTTTATACATAACAATGCCCATGAAACCATAAATTATATGATAGAAAATAAAAAGATAACAATATTTAGTCAATTATAGTTCACATGAAACCATATATCATATTTAGCACACAGAGACATACCCTGAAAACATATGCGTCTACGCACAAATTATACAAAGCAAATAAGACGAGCGCTATTGTCAATGCAAGCGAAGCTTACAAATATACTATTATTCGGTTAAATATGTTTTATTGTTTAATTTAAAAATTATAATTCGCATAAATAAAAAAATATTTACCCGTCTCTTTTTTCTTGGACAGTTTTCATTTACTCTGTCGCGGTTTATGACTAGTGCATATTCGACAACAAAAAATAAAATATATCAATAGATAAACTAACAACGAAATTCATCAGGAAAGTTAAGTACAATCAAGAATTATTCAAATATTGCCTCGAGAGGAGAGCAGGAACAAATAAAGGCATTAGAAATATTTCTCAAATGAACGGTGTTTAAAAGTAGTGAACAAAGTTAGAGTTATTTGGAAAAGCAAGCTTCTTTCTGCAATCTTCGAAGTTCTCTAGGGCAACAAGAAAACGAATAAAAGGCCCCTGCGTCTCGTCGTTTAACGCAAACCAAACGTTAACATTTTTTCTTGAGATAAATTTGGATATATGGCATATTTTGATGTGTTTTTTTCTCTACCTCAACGTAAGCTGTGTAGAAGGTATTATGAAACGAGATCGTAAAATAGTTATTTTTCATTTAATTGCTAATATGTCAGTTATACTATTTCAGGACGATATTATTTGGCTTGACCTCAAAAAATATGAAAAATTTCTTTCATTTTAGTTGTTCACACCAGTATCGTCAGATACTTGTGATTTTATTTAAAATTACGCTACTTGACTTATTGAAAGCTTTTAAAGTTAATAAACATATATGTAATTAATTCTGATAGATTTTCCATGAAGAGCGGTTTTACAAAATTTATTATACATGAACCTAATTAATATAACACGTGTATGTTTGTATTTTTCTATTTCACTGTCACGAAACACAATTTCAAATTTAGCTGTTTGGGTAATTACGACATTCGAATTGAGTTAGGAAAATTTAATCCACTCACAACATTTCTGTCTTTGATGTGAAATGTTTACAGCTTCCCTTCGATGTTAGCAAACCATTAGGGGAATTTATTACAGTTTTTGTGAAAATACATAAATGAGTGATTATATCAATTATATCAAATGGTTGTTGATTAAATATAATATTCTCATTTACAAAGTGAAATATAAGAAATTTTTGTAGCAGATAGATTTAGGAAGAAATCGTTATGTTGTTTTACTAAAAATTATATTTTATTTACGCATGATTTTATAATATAAATGTATATATCTTAATTTTTTTTGAATTTTTTGTCTCCACCATAATTTTTAATAATTTATGAGTATTAAAGCTTCAAATAGATGAAAATATCGGAAAAGATCTTTATTATTTATTAATTTCTTAATGGTGTGATGTCTATTAGTAGATGTTCAACCTTTTTGTGTTTCTTGTTTTTAAAATGGTTTTAAAAACAAGAAACTAAACTAAATAGGTTTCTACCACAGAGTCTGCACTAAAAACGTCGTAAAGAAATATTTTCTTAAAGCCAAGTCATACAATAAAATCCACATGATATGTGCATATTTTCAAAAGAAAACAAAAAATATAAAATCATATAAAGACTTTAATAACAAAATATTAGTGACCTACGTCATATAATATGATCTATACTATTTCTGAACACACTTGCAGGTGCAAAATAGATGAATATTTTGCTAAGTTCGGCCTTTATCTTTGTTTGACTTACCACCTTGTGACGCATCGTTTGTTTTGAACAGGCGGAACTCAGTACTTAGCTAGTAATTGTTCTATTGAATTATTCTACTTGCAATTTTAACATTTCTGTAATAAATAATTATAAAATGTTTCATAATGATGACATAAGATGTATTGCGTAATATTTAGACCTTTTACATTTATTAATTGTCCCATAAACGGTCCGTAGATTTACTAGTTTTATTATTTGTGAGGCAAATCCAACGGTAAGAATGTTTTAATTTATCGTTTTTAGTTCAATTCATAGACGAATTTGAATTTTTTTTGTGACTGAAGTGTTTATGTGTTTAAATGTAATTTTTTAATGAAGCCATAATTGTATTAGGTGGACGATTAATATTTGGTGGACAGTAAGTACATGATCAGGCTGTGATACCAAGAATTTTGAAACGATTTTTTCAATTAGTGTCACCTACTACCATTTTGTGTTAATAAAACGTATAAGAGACGGCAAATTTCTCAGGACGACTGTTAGATGCATGAAAATGCATTTAATCATAATAATATGTAGAAGAAAGTTTTTGCATTTGGTCGATAACGTCTTGGCAAATGGCACAAATTAATTGTATATGAACGAAAAGAAATGACATATAAATTAGGTATACCTTGTTCTCACAAACTTTCAATAATGCGAACGTTTTTAAAAATGGATCTATCAACTGACCACGAGGTCATTTGATATTAATGAAAGGGATCCTACAAACCATTTTACAAAAAATGAAGAACTTTACTTCAGTGACTTTCAAGCATAATAAAACTTATTTTGAAGAAAGTTGGTTAAATTAATTTATTGTCTAAAGAGCAATTCCTTAGAATAAAACGAAATCAATTTGGATGAACAACTGTTAATTTTATGCTAGATATTTGTAAAATTTCGCTTTTTTGGTCAAACGAATCAATAAAACACTTTATCAGGACATTGGTGACATTTTATAATACAGCTGATTAAAACAAATCAATTTAACGATTGGGTTTCATGAAAATAGGTTATAGTTTGTTCACTTTCCTTAAAACAAATTTAATTTTATTTGCTTTATAAATGCATCAAAAAATTATTTTAATAACTGAAAAATATATAGAAAAATGATTTAAAAAAAGTATTACGTAACATATTGATGTCTATTTTATCTATATTAATGTGTGTTACATATGTATGATAAATTTCAAAACCTATTGTCCTTTCAAAAAGATTTGTAAAATTAAATTAAAAATATATGGAAATTTATTATTTTATTAACTAAAATTTAATATTATTTTGCTATTACAATTGGAATTAATTGACTCACTTCTAAGAAATAAATTAGGTTGATGAATTACATAATGATGATTTACTAAACCTATTTGACTTACCACACAGATGAACTCAATTTCAATATCAAACAAAGGGCCATGACGATCCACAATCAAACGCCGAATCTCCCTCGGAAGCGCTCCCCTAATTGGACGGCCGGAAATTGTCAGATGGCTATCTGATAAACTTTTTTAATCACCTTGTAAACGTAAAACAGAACCTTGTGCGAAGCCTATGGATGTTAGAAAAATATTTGGAGAGAATTTAAAAGAATTAAAGCTTTTTTTTAAATACTTGGCTTTGGCCTCTTTCGTGACGACTTTATCTACTGATGCGCGATGAGATTAAATAAATCTATCAAGCCAGGAGTCTTCCTATTTTATAGTACGTATTATTACATATAATCTCTTATTTGTGGGTATAAGTGATAAATTTCTTTCGCAATAATTACATTTTTATATTCACGAATTTCGAAACAATTTAAATTTTAGTCTCAAAAGTAGTATGTTTTATTTATCCGTACAATAAACAATTGTCTTAAGGGGTAAACATAAATTATATGTCTAGCGTCTGTATGGTTTGTTTTTTAATGATATACAAAGTGTAACATATATTTTTAAAGTTTATATCCCAATGAAATTGGAAGAAATAAATATAACATATAATTTACACAATAAATATAATATGGATAAAAGAACTAGAAAAAGAAAACTAGTATTATTTATGAAAATTAATACTGAAATTATAATAATTACATATTATGGTACTGGCACTGCTTTGTATAGAATTTGATTCAATAAGTTTTATGAAATAATAATCAAAACGTGACATTGAAATCACAGATTCACTAATCAATAGATAGTAGGTTTTTTTATTAGGGAAAAAAACATTCGCGAAGACAAATGTGAATACTAATTAGCCTTCTAGACGTGAACTTGGATATTTTTGTAAGTTTCGCACAAAGTGATCCTTTAAGAATAAGACGAAAGATAAATTAAATTGTATTTCATAAAATATACTTGCCTCCCTTGAAATTTGAGAATGAATAATATTATTTAATTATATTTAATAATGCTCTGCCTTATTATATTACAATAATAATACGTCGAATGAAATATTAATGCCATTTGTCTATTTTAATTTATCATAATCGTATATATATAACGTAAGTAGAAAACTTTCTCGTGTTTAGTTTTTTATACGAAATATTTTATATTTTTTTGCATGATCCGTAAAATATATTCAATATAATAATATTTTTGCATTGAAATTGGGTGAATATTCTTACTTTTAGTATATATAATAGTATATAAACTTTTAGTGTATATAACTTAGATTATATAGTCCAGTATATAACAGGTTTACAAAACTTGCAAGGATTTTAATACAGAAAACACTATTGAAGGACTGGCAAATCCCGTAGTGTATTTTGCAACAGTTGTCAAATATATTTTCAGCTGAATTTAAATGTGTACTACTTTACATAACTATACATATATAACTAAAATCTAAATGTAAGTTGATTCTAATTATGTAGAAAATCTCCTCTTTCAATTGCTACTCAAATTAGGCTTTTGCTATTCTGTGTTCTAGTTTAGAATATGACAAATATTAGTACAAATACGTGTATTTGCAAATTGGCAAGTATTTGTCGAAACGGATACGAATATTCGGAATATCCCTGCTAGGTAGCAACTTTCACCATGTAAAATTACGAACAAAACCCAGTTTAAACTTAAGAAAAAGACACGAATTAAAATGATTTAATTCAGAACGATAATTGGAATAAATATGACCGAGATCATCCCTAAACAAATAACTAACAAACAAGTGTAAGTAAATTAGAAAAGAAACAAATTATTTAATATGGAAGTGAGACTTGGTTAATACAGAAGGAATATACAACTATAAAGGTTTCGAATCATAATATAACACTTAAATACGATAGTGTAAAGATACTTAAAAAAGAGATTTTGGAGGGACGTGTATAAGAATGATTGAAACGTAAGACTTTCAGAAAGATTAGGGTAAAAGCCATTATACAAATATTATAACGATAATTTACATATTACGATTATTATTGATAATTTCTGAATCAATGTTATTATATATATCAATACAATTTTATCAAATTTTACTGCCAACTCATAAATCTCAGTGCCTGCATTGCGAATTTATTACTACAAGTCGAATCTTTTACAGCAAAATACAACCTAACAATCGACTTAAACTAAGTTATTATTGGTAGTTATAATTATTGTGATATTTCGCATAGTCATGCCGCAAAAGTACAAGAAAAGATGCAGATATATATGTACAATTAAATGAAACTACGTGATGTAGTATGTAGGACGTGATGTGAGAAACATAGATCTTTGCTAATAGCCCACCTGAAGATGTTATAATACAACGAAATCTGAGTCGTGGTAAAGAACTTAAAGAAAGTAGAAATAATACTATATCACATATTTTCATTTAATTGTGAATAATGAATTTCTACAAAATTAACGCCAAGTCAAATATATTCTATATATATATATATAAAAGTATATATATATATATATATATATATATATATGTATATATATATATATATATAAATATATATATTTATATATATATATATATATATATATATATATATATATATATACATATACAAATAAATAGACTGACATAAGATGAGGTATTGCGACAGAATTAACTAGCTTTTCAATATCCATTTTTGGTCTTTTTTCTTAACCAATTTTTCTGACTTTTCATTTCATTAGGTTCCGGCGAATCATTTTTATTAGACAAAATCATTCGGAGTAATATGAAATTTAAAGAATTATCAAAATTTGTTGGAAAAATAGGATTCACGGTAATTATTTGTTTGTCGATTGCTCAATTGGCGGAGAAAACATGTTAAGTCTATAGGTCAAGTAAATCTTATGTTATAAAGAGTTAATAAATAGCTGTAACTGGTTCGTATAAATAAACACAAGGTCAATGTCTGCTCTTATTCTTCCCCGAAATTTGATAATACACTACAAAATGTCTAAACTACTCTACTGTACTGTAATGTGACGATATGTGTATGATGAAACGTTAATGTTGACTAAAGTATGGTAAATAATCGCTGCCTGTTGACCAAAGAAAACCTATGTTATTAATTAATTAATAAATAAGGATAAGTGAATCGTAATTTATACAGAAAATAGTTTTAATACCTTATTATAATAAATCCACTCAAATAAATTTTTTTTGCAACATCCATTGGTAGCAACAATCATGCTTCCCTTTTTTTGTACAAATGTGTTTCGTCGCTGGGTTTACTGCATAATGTCACCATTTAACACATGCAACTTACAAGAAATATTGTCGATAAGACTGTTGGAAGTACTCATACATTAAATTAAATAAAAAAACTAGGATGTATTATTTACTAACATAGTATCCCACGGCACTTAAGTCTTGTTATGAATGCATATAGAGCCAAACACTGCTTATAAAAGATGTGTGAAAGTTGTAATATAAAACTATAATTTAATGAACGCGTGTACTTTTTCCAGTTACAAATAAATAGATGTGAATTTGGCAAGAAAATATTAAAATTCAGATGGCAAAAGGATGTACTTCAAAACAACATTGTAATTTAGAGAAAGTACTGCATTACATATTAAATCTTCACCAGACTTTCTCCTGGAAAATAGATAATAGATAATCTTGATATCGCAACGCTATTGCAAAGCTGTATAATTGAGTGCAATTGATAGTGTCAAAATATACGTAATAATTGCCGCTCAAAATTATTAGAAAATCGACTAAAAGCAGTAAAAATTGATTCACTCGTCATCGAAATTTTGCTACGTATTAAAATTATAATTGATATGTATAGGTTATATATTTTTTGCCTAGTATAATCATATCATTATACAATATTTATTTAGACAAATATTTATTAAATAATTAAAGTAGTAGCTAAAAATTATGAGGTGTTCATGTTTACATGATACAGTTCAAGATTAATCTAAAACTGTCAAAATATCGAGAATTATGGGAGTTATGGAAATTTAAAGTTAGTTTGCCTATAGAAAATTTATTACATTTTGATTTTTATGTAAGAAAAATGAAACGATCGTATAATCATATAGTTTTAATAAATTATTTGCTTTAATTCGATGTACCTAAGCGTTATTTTTCTCCAAGTTTTCTGAAAAGTGAATATTTCTTCAAGCATATGTAGCACCTATTTAACTCCTGTTATATAGTTCATTATTATAAAAGGTTGCTTAACTGAACATTCTACCAAAAATTTGATCGATCCTATTGAAATCTTGTATTTCATCACCAATAAAGTACGGTGTGACTTTTCGTTCAATACGTATTTTATGTATATTTAGGTAGTATTCGAAACAAAAGTCTGAAACTTTTGCTTGCCGAAAATCAAACTTCTTGCGAACACAGATCGCTGCCTCTATCCGGGTTATAATTTTGCTTGTGTTTCGGCGCTGCTTTATTTAACTTTACTTAAGAAGTTACTAGACGGGATATTCATTCACATGTGACGATAAAATTGGCGTCGTTTATTGAATAAAGTGATGTATATATTTATTCATAAGCCAGATACTCGATGAGTAGCTTTCTTGTTTACCGTATGAGTCAAAAACATTTGTTGGTATGTGTTTTATTTTAAAGAATTTCAATGTATTGATAAATGTAGATTTTAATATTATATGTTTACGTGCATTCGTAATATATATTGCTGTTCAATAAAAGCTTGTCGAATTTTTTTGTTATTTTATATATGTTATTTGTTATTTTAATAAACATATAAACAAAAAAATAAAAAAAACCTACCGAGAACGAGTGGGATTCGCATTATGATATTTCCATACACATATAGGCCTTTAAAAACATTTAAAAATAATATACGTATTAAACTGTTTATAAAATTTTAATTTGTTATATCTAAAATATGTTGCCTACTTAATTTTTCACAGGTGCACACATAAAAAAATCCTTTTTTGTGATATAACTACAAATCAAGTATTTTCGGAGACATTGTTTCTTACCAAATTTCATGACTCTAGGTGAACAGAAGTACCCTATAGCTTTTGATTTTTTTGTGAGTGTCAAAATATGCAGTATATTAGACTGTATTTTTACAGTTCCTCTTCATTGCGTTGAATTAGAAGCTTCATCTTTTACAGTTCCAAAGGACCTAAATATTTGACATTAATTTAAACTTGTGGTCTCCACGCGTTCCTGAGAAAAAAGGTTTTGACACACAGATGGATGGATGAAGTTATAATTCTATGAGGGTTCCTTTTTTCCTTTTGAGGTATGGAACCCTAAAAACTGTTCTTTTTTGTTTGACAACAATTTAGAGAATCCGAAGTAATCAAAAAGAAACTCAAAATTTGCATCATATTCTTAGTTATTCATCACGGTGTGCAGAATATAATATTTTTACATTAACTTTCACAAATAACTGGTGACTGTGTTGCGTGCTACATAATTGTCTTATTAAATTATGATGGTTTGTTAAATAGCTTGTTTATTCAGAAATTATAATTGAGAATTTTTTTTAAATTTTGTGTTTTTATTCCAAAATGAGGTCGTTGTTTGCTTTAATATAATTATTTTATTTTCATTAATGTATATTACTCCAATACACAATAAAATACATTTGATTCCTCTTACGATTATTTTACCAAATTTTACCTGCCATTTCGCCAGTGTGGAAACGCGAAATAATAATGAAAGAATCTTAGAAAACTGCTTTTACAATTCAGTATCCTTTGTTACAAAAAAATAAATTATATTCCCGTTTAATAAACTTGCTAAATATAAAAATAAAAAGTACTACTAGGATATTAGTTCTTTTTGTACTTTTTGTACTTTCTTAGGCATATAAAAATATTTAAAGATAAAATATTTATATAAACATTTGAAGATGTTTAGTATTAATATTTACAGACGTTATTTTTGTGGTTGAGTTATAATAATTTGAAACAATTTGAATTTCGATTATTTTAATAATAGTTTGTGACCGTTAAAATGGTTTGCGACCGCTTTATTTTATTAATAGCTTGTAACCACCATTATTTTATTAATAGTTTGTGACCGCTGAAATTTTCAGTAGATGAGAGTTATTACTCTCTTCAGCTGATTAAAAACTATTATTTTTTGCGTGAATGTGTATACAAACATAACAAGTTTAATTAGCAGTGACGTATGTTTATAAGAGGTTTTTATTTTATGGGTAGTTTTTGAAAATAACACATGATTTCTGTTAAAAATATCTTATGTTTCAGTCAATATTATACAGATAAATTTGTTTTTTTCTATTTCTTTTTATCGTTTATAAATAACCTTAATATTAAATTTTAATACAAGAAAATCCTTTTCTATTTTTAAATTGTTTAATTATTAGGATACAAGTATTTTGCATCCCAAATATATCAAAAGTAACTTAAAAATTAGAAAATAAATTCAAATGGTAAATGTATAAAGCGTTAGTGGTAATTTAGTGCAATTAGTTAAAGTGCTTCCTGCAATTTAAACCTTACTAGCCCATAATTATGAATTTCCACAAATTATCAAATAGCTTTTTATGTGGTTGCTTATTAGATCACGTACTAAATAAAGGGCTGGATAATGGCTTTATTTTTCAAAACAAGGAAATTGTAGAGAAAGAAATCTACGAATCACAGACAATGTCTTTGGTAATCAATCATAACAAATCAATCACGACAGAGCAAAAAAAACTCGCTTCGAAATACAAATGCCTCATCTTTATTTTATGATACAGCTATGAATAAACTAACATAAATAAGACTAAACCATTTTATTGCTTTACTTTTTAATTTTATATTATGAAAACGAAAATAAAATATATTTTATGCTTCTAAATATATTTTTTAGAGTTCCTCTTTTCTGTCGCAGTTAATATGTGAACTATTGGTTGCTCCCTCCTCTCGTTCACGGTCGGCGGCTTTATCAATTTAAAATATATTGATGTTCCTATCAGCATTTCTTTATCGTTTGTAGCATTTTTTGTATGTTTTAAACTTTGAGATCCATGGCAGTATTATGCGCCACAATGTGAATAAACATATTTCATACTTTTGACACTCTATCCTTTCTTCATTACGCTTGTACAGCCGCACGATCTTTCCTTTTCATATTTTTGACGTAAATTTCTATATCTTTTATTGACGTGAATTCACCCATTGTAATGGCATTTAAATTAAAAATAATCACAGTAGAATTATCGTAAATTCAACCCTAATCTAAACAAAATAATGACAAGTGTCAAATACTTTACTGTATTTTAGACGTTATCGTTATTTCACCCCCAACTCGATATGCACATACTGTACAGCAGACTAGTTGATAAAACTTATTGTGTCGCAAAAATTACGGTTATTTATCCAGTACTGACACAGTGCCACTAACGGCACCTAACACTTCCATTAAAATCTCTTTCTGTGAGTGTTTTAACCCATTGAGACTGATTTAAATCATTTATAAGACATATTATTATTATTTTTCACAATGTAATATATTGCCCAGTATATCTATCACAAACCTATAAATATGGCGAATATATCTAATAGGCGATATTTGGAATCATTGAGTTTTCTAATATACTTTAGGTAAATTTCTTGTAATGAGGATACATTTTTTGTGGGCATTTTCAACAATATCTACGGTATTATCTTATACAAAATTCAGCAATGAATACTTTTGCAACCATTTTAAGTCATTCTTTTTGTTGAAAACCAACAATTTAACAAAATATCGAATACATTATTTGTTGCCTTTTAAATTTAAATGTGAATGTTTTTTCAGTATTACCTATTTAGATAAACGCGTATTGAGTTAAACAGTTCGTATGTTTTATTTGCGTACAAAATGTTAAATTTCTAAATAAAATGATTATGAATAATGGACGAACAGACGGATAGACCGACAAATGGACAGAAAAAAACAGTGACCTTACAAAGATTTACTTTTTTCATTTTGGCGTATGAAACCATAAAAATCTGCCAAGCTCTAGTGCAACTCGCAATACGAAGATTTCGTACAGTTTTAGGCACTAATAAACATTAAGGGGAAAATATTAGAGAAAATCTTTCTCTTCAAATTGCCGGCCTGAAAATGTTGTATAATGTAGAAATAATACTACATTCCGTAGTTTCATTTACTTGTCAATAAAAATTAAGTGGTAAGGAATTTCTACAAAAGTAACGCCAAGCATATTTAATTTTTCACAATATAAATATATTGCCTAGTGTATCTTTTACAGGTGATAAAACATGGTGCATATTCCAAAATTTATAAGACTTACGATGATGATGAAAACTATAATGTTTTCCCGTAATCTTCTAGATGGGTTTTATCAACCCTGTTTTATTACTTCTGGATTGGTAGGTTGGAAAATAAGGGGGCGGGGGAAATGCTAAGGGGGTGCATATTTTTGGAATATCTTTTTAAATATGCAATTTAAAATCATGAAAAATATTTTCGTATTCTTCTCAACAAATTTCTTCAGAAAATACTTCATATGACATACATATTTGGGAAACATTTTTTATGGCTTTTAATTATCCCATTTTTCATTTTTATACGAATATTTAAAAAAATCAAATAGGTTAAAATATGTGGGTTAATAATATGTGCTACTGTGACAATTTCCAATTTTCATGTTGCATGATTTCTGAGAAAATTGCTTCTGGAAATAGAAAAATTTAGACATATTGCTTTCTATGACTTTCATAGGCGTAGAAACATCGTGCTTATTTCAAAAGTTATAAATCTGTAATCATTATTATTGTTTTCCTACAACCTTTACTTTCGAAATTTTTAATAACTTAAGTTAAATAGTTTTAGTAATATCGGTGGGGATATTTTTTGGTATATTTGTCAATATATCCCTGAAAGGACAAAATTTAAAAAAAAAAAAAAGCTAAAATTCATAAAATTATTTTTGTAACCTTTATAACTAGTTCCTTTAAACGCCACCTTACACTACATAGAGAATTCGATTTATTTTTCGTGCACTTAAATTGCCTCTTCCAAAATTTGCAAATAAATATTTTTGGGATTTAGTTCTTACACATATGAATACATGCCGCACATATAAAAAGATTTTAGGAATTATATGTTTTAAGGCTTAGCCAAATTCCAAGTTTCACGTCAAGCAGTTTCTGAAACAAAAACATTTGTGATGGACGGGCGGACAGATAAGTGAAAGATCTTATAAGGGTTCTATTTTTCTTTTTGAGGTGTGGGACTCTAAAAAGTATCATATGTTTCTTTTCTTGACACAGGCTATATGTACATTTCATTGAGTAATTGAGGCAAGAGAAAGAAACGACCAAAAAAAATGAAAATTGTGGCACTTATTTATTTATTTACTTAATAGAACAGGGCATAGAATTTTCTTTTTAATAGCTAGAAGATAAATTTCATAAGTGCAACATATCTTTTGAGTTGTAGGGAATGAAAATATAGCATACCTACCTAAGAGGAAATTGATAGGAAATAGAAAGGGGAAGTAACCATATTTTTGCATATACAGATATCGAAGGAGCGTCTTTTGCACAAGTTCAATCATTAAGCTGTACTTAGCTTCTTGTGGGCTCCAAATAATGGAACCGGAGTCTAATCGGCTCTGCACCAATGAAGCGTGCAGCAGATGAATGGATAACATAGATAGAAAATGTTTTTAATTATGTAACATGAAACCAAGTCTCTGAAATGTTTTTTTTGCTATATCCGCCATGTGCCCACGAAACGTCTATCGCGAATCAAATTTGACTCCCAAATAAACGACCTCATACAGACGATGGAGAGGATTCCAATGACCATATATTTGTATTTAATAGAAGCGTGTATTTGCCTTTAATTTACTATTGAACATTTGCTTGCTTTAAGCCGTAAGCTGTTTGCTGTACTTCACTTAACTACAGTGCTGATGTCATGCTGCAATCTTTCGCCATCTTCTACATCCTTGACGACTGTAAAAATTTCAGGTCATTCGCGAGTAATAACCAACGTGCAGTTTTCACCGCGCATCCAATATCGTTGAACAGAATTTTTGAAAAGTATAGGCGCGGTATTCGAACCCTGGCTTACTCCCGATCGTGTAAAATTAATCTCGGTTATAAAGTTGCCCGCTCGTACGTATTGCTTTCTATCCCCAATATTCGAAGAGAAAAACCGTAAAAATGAGACGGCGGGCAATGCCTCGCCAAGGCGATTTAATAAGATATCGATATCTACATGATGGAAAGCTTTCTGGTAGTCAAAATATGCAAATCTACTTAAAATCCGAGGTCAACATGATAAGTAATCGTGACGAACATCTGACCCAAAACTTATACTGATTGTCATAGATCAGATCCCTATAACTTGAATATATATTTATATTATCAGTCTAAGCAATAAAAGTAGAATTAGTCAAAATGACAGTATATTTAGCAAAAAATAGGTGACCTTTAACTACTATGTATTTCAGTCTATGGACATTACCTTTTTAAAATCACATTTATTATTTTTAAGTTTGTTTATTGAAAAACACATTTATTCAGAACAATTTTTTTAACCGACTAAAGGGAGTAGTTAGAGCAAACAAAGCCATTTGGCATTCCGCCTTAACCGAATAGTGTTTCATAAAAAAGACGAGATGGCAAACGTAAAGTTAAACAGCCATTTAGAATGCAAAAGCTTCCGGTTAGCTTGGGGCTTCACAAGCGAAAAAAGCGGGTAAAAGATATTTGCGCTTCGTAATCTGGGGTAAACAAAACATTTAAATTTTTTATTCGCTGTGAAGATTAATTTGATGTGTGGAATTTTCAGGCATTTCCCTCATTGCATTGTTTTGGCTGTATAGAGATGCGAAAGGAGAGTGGAATTTTTTAAATTTTTTCTTGTTTTACCCAACTATTACAAAGAGATGTATTGATGTGCGAAATGTAAAGTTTGCTGCACTTGTTATACTTTGTTTAGAAGATTTGCATTAATTGGTTATAAATAAATAAACTTCCAAAATACTTAGGGTATCTTAGTATCGGCACTAAATCTTTATAATTTGTTCATATCTGACCGTCTGTATATCTCCGTCCGATTATTCTTTCATTGTTGCCCCGATTGGGATCAAGTAAATTTAGGGCTGCGAAACCCTATCATAGGTGTATCTGATACGTCTAGGCTGGCTGTATTAGAGTTTCAAAATGAAATGACAGACTTAATATTTCCTTTTGTCCCTCGCAGTTCGGGTACCACAGTTTCATCGTTTTCTCAGCCTTATAGTATTTAATTTATATGGGGAAGAATACATCAGCACCTTTTGAATGAGTTAAAATTCTGAGGAGTTTAAAATACCCCAATTACTCAACGATTTCAAGACATAAACAACTGCGTGTGTTGTCCTTTAATTGACTGTTTTTGTTCTATTCATCATATTTGATATATATCTTTAAAATGGTTTTATTATCCGGACGTTTTACCACTCATATCCAGTACTGTCCAGAAACTCGCTTGTTTTTTTGTTGCTATTTCATTTCTTTTCTTCGTCATACTTTTCATCAAGTTTTCATTTATCGGTACTAGTATTATAAACTCCAATTGCCACAGGTTATACAATTCATTTCATTTCATGACGAAATATTTTTTCTTCCATTGTAAGGAAAATTTGCCCCAGGGAAAAGCGCTTTCTCATCGAATTAAGAGATATATATATATATATATATATATATATATATATATATATATATATATATATATATATATAAATATATATATATATATATATATATATATATATATATATATATATTATTTAGTCATTGCGGTGACTTTCGTATTATGTGTATAATATCACTTATTATTTTAGAAAGATTCAAAATTATTATTATAGATTTAAAAAGATACATAATTGAGCCCGCATAATGGAAAGAGAAAAAAAATTATTTCAGTTTTATAAAATCAAGTAACATAACAAGTTGGTTAATTATGGCAACAAACATAGATTTTATTTGTTACTTTTACTCGTTATTTTGAGTTATCGGACATTATGTCATGAACTATTGAATGTAATTGGTTTCTAGCTGGGATAGTATTTCAATTTGCTAACTGGAAAGTTAATGAAGGAAGAATTAGTTTAGCAGTATCGCACATTCACGGAAGAAACATTTGTAACAAGAATTTGTAGCTTGTGTTGTTTAGTAGGTTTTCATTTAAAAATTTTGAAGTAAAAATCTGTGAAGTTAGATATTTTTTTAAGTTACTATTGTCGTATTGAATATGATTTTCCCTATGTTTAGGAAATTTAAATGAACGACATAATAAATAAGATCAACAAAGTTCCTCAAAATGGCTGTTATATTTTTTGCATAATTTGAATTTAATCTAATGAAATTTTAAGTGTGATTTACATTTAAAACTTACCCAGTATTAAGTCCTTTCAATCATTTGGTGCACAAATATTAACCAATATCATACACAATCGAGTATTAAAAAATAGACAAGAATACCCCTACAACCATAAAAAAATGGATATATTTCTCTTCTAAAATAGTTTTAATGTTGGTACGCTTTTTATATTTTTATTTAGAAATATTTCTTTATTTAGTTACCTTTCACATAGATCAGCTCAAATTATATTTATATACTTGATCAGATTTCAAATAGACAGAATTCCTAATACAAATTGAAGAGAAAATAATTCAACTCGCTTTTCGTCGTAGAGTTTACTAACTGTTTACTGTTTACTAAATCTCAGAAGTTTTATATTAGTGCCAGCGATACATTCTAATGTAGACAAGTTCGGCGTTACATTTCTATCATTCAAATACCAAAACGACTGCAGTACTTATTGTTAGAATTGTCACAGAAATTTGTTGGTTATAATTAACCCCTAGATCCAGGTATGAATCTCATGAAACATACGTTTATCTCACTCTAACCTGACTGTATTTAAGTGGTGCCAGCCGTCATGATACTTATGAACTATAAAAATTTTTTCAAGACATGCAAATGTTTTTACCATTATTATTTTTTTAGGTATATATTTGGCGTTAATTTTGTAAAAAATCATTTAAATTTAATGTTTAACAACTCAATTAAACTACGTGAAGTAGTATTATTTCTATTTATTTATATTCTTTACCATGATCTAGGTTTCGTTGTATGGCAACATCGTCAGGTGGGCAATTTGCAAAGATTGACAATCTTTACAAATTATCATGGTCAATATTTTCAAATTGTCCACCTAAATATGTCGTCATACAACGAAACCTAGATAATGGTAAAGAAGTTAAATAAAGTAGAAGTAATACTACAATCACATAGTTTCATTTTGGTGGTGAAAAATTAAATTATTTTCTTTTAGAAAAATATAAGTATCACTGTGATCAGAAAAGATTTTGGTGCGAAAACCGACATCACATGGGAACCATGCACATGTCTGTACTTTTTACAAAATGCGTATTTTCGAGTAATTAAGCTACGTGTTTGTGTGAAATTTCGCTAAAATCGGATATAAATTGAAAAAGTTATGATGTCATACATAAACATACATGACAAAATTATAAAGTTTCCCTTTTCTGCCATTTAGCTATGGAGCTTTAAAACCCCTTTTATTGCGGTAATCTTATTTTGTTTGAAACAAAAGCAAAAATATAGCGTATAAAGAATGGCATAAAAAATATCTCACATCAAATTAATCCCAAAGGATCAATAAAAAATTTAAATGGTTTGTTTATGTCAGATTATGGAGCACAGGATGCATTCTGTACGTTTTTGTGTCGTCCTGTGAAGCCTGGAATCTAATCGCAAGCTTTCAAGCATCAAATGTTTCTTTTACTCTTTACGTCCTTTTTATGGTTTTTTTATGAAACGTTATTCGGTTGAGGCAGGGTAACAAGTAGCTTTATTTCCTTTAACCCCTCTGCTACTTTGATTTTTAGAGAATGGTTGAGAATATGTATCTTTCCCAGCAATGAACTAATTTGATAAAAAATTTAATTATACTTAATTTTCATTACAATATAATGGATTGAATTTCGACGAGCAGGATTTACCGAAAGAATGGATAAAAATAAAATCTGTTCTAAAATTTATCCAGGAAAATCTGAAGAAAGAAGGAAAGCAGGAAGACCTTGCAAGAGATAAAACCATGAAATTAAGAAGGATTTTAAGAGACTCGGTGTGAAAGGTTGACGGATGTAACTGAAATGTAAGAAAATATGCTGCGAGATTGTTGGACAAGCACTTATATATTATAATAATTAATCACTAACATTTAACAATAAATATAATTTGTAAAACAGTAAAATTTTATGAGCAAGAAAGAATATGCGTCAGTTAAACATTCCCGATATTGTAGAATTCATTCCCAGTCAAAAGTAAACTCCCTATATAATTCTTCTTTCTTATAATTTAATTTAACTTTCTTCGGCGATAAAGTTATGAAAGATTTTCTTTATTCCCATCTAAACGGAAAATAGATTCATTCACTTAGTTATAATTGTATTAGAAACGTCTAGCTCCCGCGGATTACACCATTTCTGACATTGTTATTCTTGAAAAAAATATATTTTTTTATGTCTAAATTTGTCATTGATTGTATTAAAACGAAAACAAGTTTAATTTAATTATATTGTCGAATGGAGTAAAGTTTAGTGATAACCTTACTTGTTACAGAACTTAAACGAGTTATTTTTTGACAATAAAATCTAAACTAAAATTACGTCTTAAAACACTGGTAGAGCTTAAAATAAAAAACCTAACCTAACCTAACCTAACCTAATGTTTATCAAGTAAACAGGAGAAAAACATTTAATAAAAACTAGTATCAGTTAGATGATTAAAGGGAAAATAAAGACGTATATGCAGATATAGTGAACAGGAACACCCAATATATAATAAGCGTTTTGTGCAAGGAAGGATTTTGCAAATAGCAGATTACTGTTGGTTATTTATAAGGCACACGAAAAATATAGTTCAGTCGTAAATTTGGACTGTACCCCGTACTAAATTCCTAAGTAGTAATAACTGAGTAAACTATAACGGAAATTTCTTTTTCTTACCTATCAAAATTTATTCGTTAAACATCTAATCAAATTAGGATATTGCTGAATTGATGCATGTAATAAATCCAAAAGTTCTATTTTAGTGCCATTTTAGAAATAGATTTTTTTGTTATGTTCAGATCATGAAAGCTAATCTTATTTTTTGTAGAAACTTGCGACAGCATTCATATAGTACTTACAATATATTATATTTGATTAAAGGATAATTTAGTTTTGAATGTATTTTTTTATCTTTTTGATACCTTATATTAGTTTATGGACGAACTCTGATTTCAAAGATAATATGTAAATTTCGAGTAGATTGGGATCAGTCTCACTAAAAGGCGATGGGCTAGTTAAAGAAAATTTACATTTAAGGCTTTATTTTCATTAATCGATTACAAAAATGATTAAAACATTTGGTGTCTAAAATGATTGTGCCTCAATATTATTTTCATATCGTTATTGATTTTTTAACACTAACCCATTTTCCGTAGTAATAGATTTTGCAAGAGAAAAACCTCAATACCTAGTAGCATAGTCGTTTATTGCTGTAGTGTTTATTTCATTAAACAAACAGTACCTAATACTAAACTCATAACCTCGAGAAAATTGGCTACTTTGTCTCTTTTATGCTATTTCTCACACTTAGTCAAAAGCCACTTTATGTCTCTTCAATAATATAAAATAAGAAATATATAAGACTTGTAAATTACGATAAACGACTAGAAATAAATAAAATGGATGTAGTAATTCGGTAACTAGGAATAAATATTTATCCTTTTAATAATTTGTTTAATCTACGCTTTCACAATTAAATGAAAATACGTGATGTAGTATTATTTCTACTTTCTATATATTCTTTACCAACACCAAGGTTTTGTTGTATTATAACTTCTACAGGTGGATAATTAGCAAAGATCTTTGCTAATCATCAATTGTATTACAATATCTTCAGGAGAACAAAAAGCAAATACCTTTACTACTTGCCCACCTGAAGATGTTGTAATACAACGAAACCAAGGTCATGACAAAGATTTTTAAGAGAGTGTCAATAATACTGCATCATGTAGTTTCATTTATTTATGAATAATGGATTTCTACAAAGTTAATGCTAAATATATCCAATACATAAAATTTCATTAAAAACTTAAAGCTACGGAACAATTACTTGTTCTCAAAATAAATTAAAGTGACGTTATTCACTGTTATCGACAATTATTACTCTTATTAATTTAGCTTAGGGAACTAATCTCGCAATTAAAACGTAAAACTTTGGTTAATAACAAGCTACTGAATAAACATCATATTATGACTAATATATCGAACTAAATCTATTCAATTGGGCACACCACTGATTCAGTTTAGTAACAAGTTTTACGTACTCCTTCTTCTTCAAGTTAATGGCATCGATTTTATCCTCTTGTTAATGTTACCTTATGATCGAAATGAGGTTTTTACGTATATAAGAAATATACTGAATACAAAATAGACACGATACTGTAAGATCTGGGAAAAATGCATTTGTTTAACTAAAAACATATAAAAATCTGTCTGTGATTTAAAGTTCAAGTTTAGCTTTTGAAGAAAAAAATGAAAAGTATGAAATTCTTACTTTTGAACTAAGGTGTGCAAAATTCTGAAAATAATTAAGACAACAGAACTTGAAATAAACTTTCAACAAAAATTGTTTTAAATAAGATATGTTGCGTAGTTTTCAAGGTATGAGATGTTTTTGGTACCGACCACAACAAAAACATAATTTTTCAGTGTCTTACTAAATACAAACTTATAAGTATAATATTGTTTAATGCTACAAAATCCTTCGTATGCTGGTCCGACTCCAACTTGACAAGTTTTTGTAAATAAAAATGCCAAATTTTTATGCAAAAGGACATACTGAATGCTATGAACTAAATTATTGTGGAGCTAAAAATAAATTATTGTGTAAAAGCGGTTTTCATTCGAACAATCGCGAATAAATTGAAAAAAGCTGTACATAAGATTGAGAGAATCATCATTCGATCAAATTGGAGAAATGTTAACATCAGATATGTGGAAAGCAAATAGTTAAAAAAAACCTATGAAACGGTCTTTAAAATAAGTTTTGCCCTTTGCAGAAGAATCTAGGGCAGCGTTCCCTTATTGTCACTTTTTTTCTTCCTGGACAAATTTATAAATAAGTCGACACTTTTTATTTTTCGAAACTCATGCGTCAAGAAGTGCTGTTTGAGTTCACAAATCAAATTTTCCGTATTAATTTTGTCTCTAAATTAAGAATACCTAAAGAAAAGTTTTTTCTAAATAATCTTACGTTTATTTTCTTCTGGTCTTTTAGTAACATTCTACAGGTTTAGATTTTATAATGTTTATGGTAGACAAATATTATAAGAGCAACTGCCTTGGTTTATTTCAAATTGATTTAAAATAATGCCTGTATTTCTAAGGCAGCTAAATAAACCAATTTGTTGAGAAATTCTCCACAATATATATGTTCATGTCAAACAAGCGAAATATAAAAAAAAATTAATTTCAATAAATTTATCATCGATATTCAAGTAATCATAATCGTCGTATGTTTAACACATATATACAGAATGGAAAATATTTGTTAAACATATGTCTTGTATGTTTAGTATAATGTCTTGTATGTCTATATTTTCCATAATTTAGGATTTCGCAGACAAAGTAGGAACCTTTATAATTTCGCCATGATCATCTGTGTATCCATCCATTTATAGGTCACAGCCGTTTTACCCGCGGACAGCTGAAATATGCATTATTATATTTACTTATAATGATTAAAAAATTGGGAAAAAAAAACTTTTAAAAACATTTTTAGGGTACGTCTCCTAATCCCGTCCACCTGCACATTAAGCAGGTGATTCTCTGTTTTCCCTTTTAACCCATTTTAAAATGTATTATTGAATGGGTTTTGTCATATCAACACTTTTTCGATACAGGGATTCATTCACAAAATATTAATCTTTAAAATGGTCATTTTTGTTAATGGTTACGGAACCCTTAACAGTTAAACAGCAATTTTCCGAAATCTGAATAGTATTTAAAATCATAGTATATATAACGAAGTAAGAAGTAAAATTGTGGCAGTTAAAAGATTTTATAAGTTTATGAGTTATAATCAATTAACCTAAAACATATAGCTGGATCGGTAAAAGTTCATTGAAAATATTTAAATAAATTACAAAAATAATAAATAAGTAGTTTAAACGTATATTTTGATTACGTATATGTTAAGCAACATATTTGTATTTTCATATGGTCATGAATAATATTATTTGCAAACAGTTTAATAGAACTGCTATGGATGCATAAATGTTTACAACACAAATAGAATATTCGGCACAAATGAATTTGTGAGCATAGCTGGCAGTTAATAATTTAGGTCTAAAATAAAGGCCTCATATATATGTGTGTGTGTATAAATATATATATATATATATGTGTATGTATATATATATATATATATACATACACATACGACGGCATGACTTTCTTCTTGTCAATGAAAACAAAGTCATCTTTACAAGTAATGTGAAAATGTTTCAATTATTGATCATCCTGATTCAGAAATAATAAATGTAATAAAATAATTTTAAAAATTTTCTTCATAATATAAACTAACTCATAAACTAAATAGCATTTTATTTTATTTCTGTTCATAATATAGTTTAGGAGTGAAAAATTGCTTGGAAAATCATACTAGGGTTTTCATTCATGATACAGATATTATTACGAAATTCTTCGAGTAAATTAAAGTGAGAACTTGACTTTACTCAACTCGTTTTTATTTTTAATGCGAATACGTGGCAATTAATTTATTAATAGACTTAAAAAACCAATGCAAAAAATATACAAAGTCTTTCTAGCATTACTTCTCTTTGTACATAATATTATCTATAGGACAAAAGGACTACTTAAACTTCAAGAGAAACTGCCCCGCATGGGGTCAAATTTTGCTCTAATTTATTTTAATTTTTTTCATCATAAATTTTTATTTTTTTTTACCGTTTGAACTGTAGATATTTTGAAAGCTCTAAGCTAACTTATTTCATTTATGAACATAAATTAGATTTCAATCAACCCTTTTTGTGCCAAATTTCATCCTGATGAACATGGCTAACAAAGCGTTCACAATTTTCATTATATTCTATATATAAACTTTCAAGATGGTCCCGAATTGGGTTTCTAGGAACTACAATCAATGAAGATATAATGAAGTCACCTCGAAACTCAAAAGTCAATTTTTCCTAATTCACCTAAAATTTTAATTTTAAAATTATATAATTTAAAAATAAAATTTACCTAAAACAGGTTTCGTTTCACTAATAATGAAATTTAACTTTATCAAGGAATTCCGTCTTCATTACTTGTAGGCTTTTTCACGGTTATTAAAACAGAAAACATTTGTATGCCGGGAAATAATTTTTGCTAATTAAGAAAATTGCTCCATCAGGCAATAGGACATAAGTATGTATGTAATACATAGTAAGCATTATTCATGAACACGAATCAAACGAATCGGACAGCTCGCGGCGACTAGAATTCATAACGCAATTATAAAGGTAAACGAATGAATGCGTTTTTGTGAAGAAAAATAAGTTAAACAACGATGTCGCAGAGAGATATAATAATAATAGGAGTAATTTTATGTTTCCGAGAATGTAATTCTGCTGCAACCCAAATTATAGATTTTTATAATTTTTCAAATTATAAAATCCCTCAATTTATAACTCAAAAATTTGGTTTGTGAAATAATATTTGAGTGTTCATTATCTGTGTTACAAAATTATGTAGCTGTAGTGAAAATTATATGTTACGAAACATATTTTAGCAATATTTGATTACTTTAAAAATAATTTTTGATATAATTTTAAAACATAATAAAAGGGGAGTATAGAATCTCAATAGTCATATGACACGTATAGCATATGGTGTATTCTTAACATTTAAGAAGTTTTAAGAACGGTATATTCTATCTAGAATGATAAAGGTACACTATTTTTCTGTACAACTTCATAGGGATGAGGTCATAACAGCATGATATATCAAAGGATTAAGATAAACTTCTCCCACTTCTCATTGATAATTTTGTTTTCCTTCTTAACGCGCTTTTATAAGGTCGACCTGTAAAAATTATATTTCATACACTTCTAATTGTTATACCATCATGAAAGTTCTGGTGACAATACAATAATTTCACAAATTAAAAATGATTTTAATTTTAAAACAAAAAACCTAAGAAAATAACGGAATGTTTCAATAATGTTTTCAAATACTCCCAGACGTCCTATCGGATGTCTATTTAAAATTTTGAACTCCTATCAAGAATTAATGACAAGAAAATAATTTTACAAAATAAAAAAATTATCTTGAAATAAAAATTAACGGAATCTTTCAATGAAATTTTGCACTAACTTCAAACGTCCGAAATATTTAAAATTTTGCACATTTATAAAGAATAGATGACAATAAAATAATTTCATAAAACCAAAAAATTAGTTTTAAACAAAAATATGAAACTAAAAAAGTTAAAATAAATTAATAGGTTAAAAAAACTAGAAAAAAAACATGGTTTTGAAAATACGCCTATAAATAATAAAAAAAAGAACAAGCGGTATCGTGGGACACCCGGTTGGAACGAAGTTCCATATGATATTTAATATGTATTAAATTACATTAAATTTATAATTAAATTATATTATTTTAAAATTTAAATTTCATTCTTTTTATTTTAATTATTTTCAAATTAAATTAAATTTAAAATTGAATGAAAAATTAAATTTTATTATTCTAAAAAGTAATTTCTTTAAGTTTAATTATTTTAAAAATTAAAGTGAATATAATGAATTGTAAAATTTACTAAAACAATCTAATTGAAGTTTAATTAATAATAAAAATAATGAAAATGTTGACAAATTATTGTAATTTATTAATTTTAAGAATATAATAAATGACAAAACTAATAATTTACAATTGATAATGCATATTTGCATAATACATATCGAATTGGAAATGATATGGCAGACGATTAGCTTACAATAGAAAGCCAGCAGAAAAATAATTTGACCTACGCTTGTAAACACTCAAACTTATACTGTAGCAAAAGTGTGACGAAATTTTACACTATTATACTGTAGCAAATGTAGCGTTCTAAATTCTTCACTTATTTCCGGTTAGCACTCATTCGGCAAGCGTGTAATGTGCTATAAGAAACTTCCTTCCAAAACTTCGTACAACCTGTTCTCTTTGTCTACACAGTACGGACTTTAGTGTGAGCCATGTTTGTTATTGAGAGCAATATTTAAGTGTACGCTTTGAGTGTACGTGCAAGCGTTCCTCGTTTGAGTGTGCGTGGGACACTGCTTAAAAATAAATGATTTTATTTCCTTAACTAATATTATGTAATTAAAGATACTTAACATTTTCGTTAGGTTTGAAGACAAAACGCCTCTCAAAGTTAAACTTCTGTAAATATCTATGTTAATTATTTGTTATTTCTTCCCTATTTGTTATATCAAATATATGTTATAATATTATCAAATATTTTAGGATGAAATAACAAAGTAAATGCAAGGAAATGCAATTCCAGGATTTTAGGAAAAAATGTCAGGAACAAAAAATGTGTCTGGAAGGTAAATGAACAATATTCTGTATATTTTTAGAGTATCTGTTAAAAAAGAAAAAAATAATAATACGAGGATAAATGTAAAAGATAAAACTAAAGGAGTGTTAAGAGAGAACGGGTAATTTCAAAAAGGCCATGAATGATTATATAATATGACTCCAATATTAACAAGTCAAATGCAGTAAAATGAGATCATTTAGTATATAAGATCTTTAAGGATATCAGTCAAATGTTAGTGCATTTTTAATAGTTGAGAAATACTTTTTGAAATAATTTGATCACTTGAAAAGAACAGTTGCAAAGAATACCTTATTATTATATTAATTAAATAAGGTTATTAAAGACATGTACGTAAGTCAAACGAGAGAGCACTTTAGTAATCAAAAAAGGCCTTTTGAAATTGTTTTGTCGTTTGGAAAAATCGGTAAAAAACGACTCGTGTTAAGGAATTATATGCACAATATGTTAAGAAAGATAATTTATGGAAAACTAAATAGATCTATAAAAACACCAAGAGAACATTAAAAAAAAAAAAAAAAAACTGTTGATGGAGAAAGAGATGGAAGTTTATCTTAAAATATTTACTTAGCACGCGATTTATTGTTGCCTTTTTGCTACAAAGTAGCAAAAAGTTACAGCATAAACTTACCATTCTAGAGAGAATATTCTGTGTTTTTAAAACGTCTTTTACTCTCAAAAATATGTTCTGTTGTATCTTATCTCACGTGTTGTTCCATCCTTTAAATTATTGCTTAAACTTAATGGTCAAAGACATTTAGGCAAGAGCAGAATTACATCCTCAAAAATATGGAAAGTGTCCATTTTATTTTTTATATTTCTCTACGATATCGGGCCTTATTTTTATCCACAAAAACGCATGTTTGTTCGCTTAGTTGTAATTGCATTATGAATTCTGGCCGCTACGAGCTACGCTATTCATTTTATTCGATTTCTTTAATGGTAATTTTTTTTACGGAACAAAATTTGGCTCCGAGCGGGAGCGATTGCTTTCGAAATTTAAGTAAAGTTCTTTTCTTCGTTCCGTCGTCCGTTCGTCGTGGATACTGATAGTATTATCTACAAAGAGAAGTAATGTTGAGAAAGATGGTGTATTTTTTACATCGGTTATTGATGGACATTATTGAATTAACTGCCGCGGATTCGGATTATAAATAAAAAAATTGGTTAAATCGATTCTCGTACTGAGTTGAGTGCAGTCAATTTCTAATATTATTTTATATGAAACTCATTCGAGGAATTTCGCCACACCGATACGGAATTTACGAATATTGTTTCACAAAGCAATTTTTGAATTTTTTATTGAATTATTTGTCAATAACGACGGGAATGAAAATTGGAAACAAATGTTGAAACTTTTATATTATTTCATTTACGTTATCCATCAGAAATATTTGACTGAACACATGAAGTATATATATATCCGATTTGCATATTACGCTAGTGGTGTTATATAGATCTTGTTAATAAATATTTAATAGAATTTTTTCACAGCAATTGTAAGGACGATTTTACTTTCCTTCATACTAATAAATATGTGCCCTCATGTATGTATGTCGATAATATATTACGTACTGATTGATTATCTTTCACGTCCAGAAAAATTTAGAAATGATATGAACCTGCATTAGTTAGACGGTATTTATTTATTTACGTTTGAACTTTAATATACACAGTTGATATATATGGCGGACTTAGTGCCACAAAAGCAATCTCTTACAACTAACTTTAACTCCATTCCAGCCCCGCTCTAAGAGCAGCCCGCAATCTAAGCTGAATCTCCACGGTTTGCCGCGCCGTAAAATACCGTATGACTTGTGATAGTCCAACATACCATGGCGGTGATGAGTGGGTGGATTATGTAATGCGTATGTTTGACAAGTATGACAGCCTTGAAAAGAAAAAAACGTGAGGGTACAAAGATGCAAACCAGAAAACTTCGGAAATATTTGAGTTATTGTGATAAAAACAAACATTAAGTTGAGCCCAGTGTTACTATCTATAGCTTGTGTAAATATTAATAACTTCCAGCAGTTGAGTTAAATCCTTTTGTATAGCCAGACAGATGACCAATAGATGGACAAAATTTTATTTTAAAGTCAGATTCGTTTTAGTAATCGTAGTAATATTATTTCTCTAATTGTATAAATATGTATGTTTATGTACATACTATATCCCTAACAGAATAAATATGTGTGTTTTCATACACAAAAAAAAATTCTTTTTCAGTGGAATCAGTGTTTTCTAGATATGTATCTATAATGTATATAGAGTTTGTAACGAAAATAAATTTCATCCGTATTGAATAGTTTTGGGTAATTATTAAAATTGTATGCAGTATTATCGCAGAGCTTCAATGGACTAATTTGGTTCAATGTTTACTGAAATATTTAGTAACATAAAATTAGCAAGTGACAGATTTCGAATTTTTTAAAAACTTATTCCCTTTCCAAAAATCTCTACTTTTTCAGGGATTGAAAACTTAAGTCAAAAAACTTATGGTCTTTTCACTACAGGCTGATTATATTGGAGGTAAAATCTAATAGGTGAAATACTCGGTATAAATAGATAACGATAATCTGCCCTGATTTTATTTAATATCCATTTGAAATAAATGGATTTAGGATTAAAACAAAATATTTTAGGATTAGTTTAGCTACACAAAATTGATTATATCCACAAATAGCTTTTGTCGTCGATATTTATAAAAGTTTTCCAAAATATTTTATTCGTCACAATAACAACAAAATTTATTAAATGTTCCAATAATTTAGAGAGGCCCAATTACCCAGACAAGAATTTGTTGACAATACTAGGTAAAATGTTTCATATATCTATGTTTGTAAAGAAACGAGTGACTAGATAACTTTATGTTAACCCTCGAAAGTTCAAACGAAATCAGAGTATGAGGGAAGACCACATTCTATGTTGTTACGTAGAATGTATCTTCCCCCATAATTTGATTTCATTTAACTAATGGTCATTTTGTTTAATTTAAATAAAGATATTTGAAATATTAATAATATACGATTATGTATTTTTTATATTTATTTCTTCATTTTTATATTTTTTAAGGTATAAAATATCAAAAAAATAAACAGTACTTCTTTTCCTAAATAGTTTCAGTGAGAAAAATAGTATTAATGAAACATATTATTAATACGGTTTTTAGTTTATATCATTTATTAAACAATTTAGTTTAACCACTCTTCCTTCAAAGTTTATCCTCCACAAGCTTACAAGACTTTCAATCAAATATTGATACGGGGCTGCAGTGTATAAAATATTGGTTGTTTTTGAGCCTGTCTATAAAAACAATTGGTACTAAAAATGTGGGCAATGTTAACACCAACGGGTTGCTAATATCAAATGTTGAATAAATACAGGATAAAGTTAATTATGCATATTAGGCCATGTCTGCATTGGAAAGCAAAGACACAGGTGTGAATAGTATTCATAGTGTTAATTAGAGAAATCGAATGAAATTCTTCTTTTTTTTCTACAAAAGAGGGACATAAGTTACGTCATATGGAGACCAATGAGTGAGTTCGTTTCCGATTTATTAGAAATAACAGCGTGAAATAGAGCTTAACACAACTTACGCAGTGAAATTTTAGATATAGAGAATTTTCACATCGTCGTTGTAAGAAAAAGGGGAATATGCTATATTTTGTTGTCCAACTATAAGTAAAGTTGTTATAAAGTGAGTAAAGGTTACATATGACTACATCGAGGTCTCGAATACTCGAAAACTAAGCGAGACTTTTCACGAGGCTTCTTTACGTGGTACTAGCAGAGAAAATTATTTTGAGATCGTAAAACGTTAACAATAAAAGTGAACGAAATTGAAGGAGAATCGTACTTTTAGTAATTCGGCGAGAAAATGTAATTGTGGGTAAAATGTTTTCTCAATCCATGTAAATTATGATTAGTATAAACGTAGGTTTGTAATAGCAGAAAGTCTTGAATGGAAACTATTTTAAAAAATTATGATGTATATATGAATTTGCATGAAATAAGTTTATATAACTATAAAATAATTTTAAAAATTGTAACAATATCATTATTATAGTTTTTGAAGTTATGTTAAATAAATTTACTGCATGCAATTCAAGATAACACTTTAAAGGCTTGTCGGTGTTTACCTCGGTTTTAGAACAGACTTTGTTTTAGATTCAGAACCAGCGTCATTCATAAAGCCTTCTGTAAGTCAGGATATACAATTCAAAAAAGATCAAAATCAGCAGAACTGACAAAGGGCATGTACAGCTTTTGCGGTATCCAAGTAAAGCGTCAAAATACGATCTGCTTGGAAACAGTCCAATATTTTCAATGCATTTTGTAGTAAGTACTGTCATTAAAATTTTATAAATCAACTAATAACATAATTATAAACTATTTATTTATTTTATACAGGTCATCCCAGGATGCATTTTTATATTTTTTATATAAATTGATAATAATATGGCACGTAGGCGTGGGTAAAACTTTAGTCAATGAATCAAAAGTATCGATTCAGCACACTGTAAATTAGTGTGCTCTATCGATATCACTGTACGTATCGATAATCGTGCTGTATCGATATCGCTGTATCTAAGCCAAGTGACTCATTTGCCATTTTGTCATGTAATAAATAATTGATGTAGTTTTTTGTGATTTATAATTGTTTCATATTTGAAATTTTAATCTTTCATTTCTTTGAAATTTAAAGTTTCATATTTAAATATTGTTTCATATTTTAGTGGCAAATACTTCCCAAAATATTTTATTAAATTTTTAAAGCATTGGGTGATATTCTATATAACAATGAAACGTAAAATGCAATAACTGACAATAAATGGAAACAATAGCTGAAACAAATGAAGTACATAAGTGGTGAAATAGTGAGGGAGCCGTAAACCAGCCAAATACTCTACAATATTAATTCTAACTTTTTTTGCTTGTTAATGACTTTTAATGCACGACGCTTTAAAAGGCAGGATAAGTCAAAATATAGAAGTGAGTACAATAAATCAGCAATTATGGCATTAAGTTGACACAATGACTCATGGTGTTGTTCGGCGTTCATGTTAGTGAAATTATACTGACGACTCAATGGCACACACTCATTTTCAGGGTTGCGTAGTTAAATGGCTAAAAATGGAACCCTTATAATTTCGCCCTGGCCATCTTTCCATCTGTCCATCTATATATACCTATGGTACAGCTATTATGCTCGGAGATTATTGGCAGTATATAGATCAAATTTGGATGATAGATATTTTAATAAACGGTTATACTAAGAAATAGGGGAATTATGAAAAAAAATAATATTATGGGTGACCTCCATACATGTAAATGAGGGATGAAAAATTCCAGTGCATATGGGCATGTGGGGTATAGTTAAATATTTCTCAAATAAAAGTAGAAGTTCTAAATTAGTTTTTTCATTTAAATCGATAATAGGTGAAATAATCGTTTCTAAATTTTTAAATAGTCCCTTCTATCTCAAATTGTTCAACTAACGTGTATAAACTTGTAAAAAAAATTAGGGTTGCAGAATTTAAAATAAATTTTCAAAGAAAATTGATTCGAAAAAATGTGTTGTGTAGTTTTTAAGATATAGATATTTTCCGTACCGACCGAAGCAATGGCTCCAACTATTAAAATATACCTATAAAAGTCAAGATATATATTATTATATATGAAATACGTTTTGTATAGTATGGTGCTATGGAACTGTTCACGTGTGAGTCCGACTCATACTTGGCCGGTTTCTCGTATTAGGTGCATCTCTTTATTTCTAGCAATGAATTATTAGCAAGTGAATAATATATATCATATTTGTAAATCCGTTCGAATCTCATTCTATAAGGAACCAGTGTTAAAACTAAGTTAACATGAATAATCGAAAGATTTGTCTATCGTATATTCATATGTTTACATCGGAATATTTCTATATTGATATTAGTATATCAGTATTATTTTGCTGGCGTTCGGGTCTAAATATTTTTGTAATTGTAAATATTCAATTGATTTGTCATTTATGGAAATAATATTAGTATTTATGGACTGATAAAAAAGAGCTGCACATTTCAATTGATATTTGCTGATGTTTTTCTTATGTATTGAAGTGAATACATTAGGCGTTCAGTTTGTAAAAAAATATTTGTAACTTATTTTGTTTTAAAGTATTTATGTGACATCCTTGCAAGTCCACGCCCCCAGTTTCTATCAGATGTAAAGAATAGGCTCCGTGAAATTTATTCACAGCAGACGGATCAGTAATGTTGTTATCATTTTACTTTATGATGAATAAAAATGTTTGTCCAACTTAGTTAAATAGAGTGATTTACATAAATAACTTGTAATCCATAGTTGCAGCTTTAATTAATTGATAAGTTAGTAACAAATGTTTTAAATATTAATTTTGTCTTATTCTAAAAAATATTGTATCACTTCAATTAACATTGTCACATTTATGTATTGTATTTAATTGAATATACTATAAATGTATTTATTTTTCTTTGTTATTTGTGGAAATGTTAGAACACAAACTTATTTCGTATTTAGTGCTCATAGAATATTTCAAATAGTTTGTGTTTGTTTTTTTCCTTTTACAGAAAATAAAATTAAGAAAATAAGAAATAAAATGTGAAAGCTCATGACGACAGAGAATTACAATTTCATTATGAATCTTTCATACTGTCAAGGTCTTGTTGTATAATAATACCTATATTGTTAGACGGTTTCCTACTTAACATGGCTAGGTTAATGCTAGGGTGCCAATGTAATTTACATATTTATTGCCAAAGCAAGCACGTAAAAAAATTACAATGCGACTCACTTACGCACATTAGCATTATATATTATTCAAGTATTAGTTTACACAATTATATGTATACACACACACACATATAAATATATATATATATATATATATATATATATATATATATATATATGTATACGTATACATACATGTATACATACATACATATATATATATATATATATATATATATATATTATATTGGCACTGATGCTTGACGCTATTTTACTTCGTATTTACTGGGAAAACCATAACCAACTCAGACGGTACACCACTGTTCTAGATATTCGACAAAAGTTAATGCTAAAAGTATATAAAACTGAAAGTAATATGTTATCGCCAAATTTATTTTTGCACTTGGTTTTGTTGTATGATAACACCTACCTTTCCCAGACTTTCCCCAAACATTGTTTACATTTTATGTCAATAAAACGTCTACATTCTTCATAATTATATAAATGGTACGAGTTACATTTTTAGATTCTGTATGGTAATAATCATTTTGAAAATGTACCGTACTCATATCGCATGTATTCCGCGAACGGGTATCAAAAGTACGTTGTATGTTGTTAATCTAATCTTCTCTAGCATTGAAATCACTCGTATTCGTATGTTAAGCGTTTAAAATGTCTAATAGGTTATATTTCCATTTAGATATAATTTAAGTAAATCATAGATAATTCATAGGTATACATAATTCAGTATTGAATTGAATACAATGAATAAAGGTTAATTTAAGTAAATCAGATTTGGTGATTCAGTAAATCATAGTGTTAAGGAGGTAACGTTATATTCTCGCGAAGTATAAGATTTTGTCTCAAAATGGATATCTATCAGCTTCAGTTATATCAGGTTGCTTAGACTTTTATTTATACCATGTTCAGTATACGTGTACATACAAAATATAAGTATATTATTA
Source organism: Druceiella hillmani (assembly GCA_039881145.1). Lineage (NCBI taxonomy): Eukaryota > Metazoa > Arthropoda > Insecta > Lepidoptera > Hepialidae > Druceiella > Druceiella hillmani. The sequence continues at coordinate 18,342,133 of JAYKKI010000027.1, read as the reverse complement.
TATATCGTCAACGTCCAATTCAACAGTCAGTGTATTATGACATCTAAAGACAACTTTTTTAATTTACGTAACGTAGATCTATAATGTACATAATAAAGATTGAATTAAATACATAACAAGAATAATGTAATTGTGTAAATCATATCTTTTGTAAATTATTCAATTATACATTTATAAAATACATATTTTCTCTTTTATATAGGTAAGTATGAATTTACTTCAAGCAGATCATCATTTCTTATATTTGTAATAGAATATAACTTAGTTATAAATATAATAGTGATTTTTAAAAAAAAAAACAATCGATTGCGGTTTATTAAGAATTTTGTGGATAGATAAAGAGCTTCAAAATATTAGTAAAGATAGTAATTTTTTGTCATTTTTATAAATATGAATGATGGCTTAATTTTTCAGTGACGATATTTCTTCTTCGGTTCCATATAGATCAAATAGACAGACTATATGATTGTGGCAAAAAGAAATGGCATGATTGGCTTTTAATTTTTTTTTTTCAATAAAAAATAAAGATATAGGACTCCAGAAAATTCAAAATGTTTTGGATTATATTTGTTACCGGCTCTATCTCAAAAACGCCACTTTACAAGAAGTATAATTGATACCTATAATATTTTTCATACACATAATTTTTTATATTTTTAATATCGTTATTAAAGGGAATCATATATAATAAAAGTTAAAAAGTTATGAGAAATTCATTAATATTTTTACGTCTGTCAAAAATTTATTAAGCAATATATTTTATAGAAAAAAATATGAATATTTGTAAATAGTTTAATAGAAATATTATTCACTCTTAATCCTATCCTATCGCATTATAGGTGCTAGATAGTGATACGTCCTTCAGTATGCAGGACAGCTGAGAATGAGGAGTCCCGATCTATACCAAAATGTCAGCCTCGGTCTGCCAACCTTTCTACGAGTAAACCTCGTGGAGAGGAGTATGCCTGGAAAAGAGAGGATCCATAAGCGGGGACAAAATCGCCAAAACTGGTTACAGGATTGCGATTGCCAACCAGTCATTGCTGTTGTGACGATTATGGCTATCATCCCTCACCCCCTCTCCAAATTTTCGAAACTATGGACAAGAATGATGAGTATACCCAAATCTGCCAGCATACCATGGTTCAAATATTGACGGGTGACATGGAACAATGGTACGAATAGTAACCACTAGTATTTAATCAACTAACGTAAATAACTTCATATAACGCACAGCCCTTATTTTCTGGTAATTGATTTACCGAGTTAGATGTAGAACTGAGTATTCGGAATGTATGAAGTTAGAAGAAAAAGTGAAATGTCCATGATCTTGTCATTCTGAAATGTACCTGTTACCAAAAAGGTGGCCAACATGGAATTAAAGGTAGAGAATTTCTTGTTAGAAAATATTTAAAGACCTAATAGGCAATACGAGCAGTACTTCGAAATGAGTAGCGAACATAAAATTAAGGCTCTTTTTATTTTATGAGTAGAAGAATATTCAAAATTATGTCAGTAATTCTTAGTATTTAATTACTATGATCAGTTTTTTATGACGAAATCGCCAATGTACTAATTTAAAATTTTAAAAAATATCCTTTACTGTCTCAGTTGAAGACTAGCTCCAGGTTCGGTAAAAAGACATAAATATCTAAAGAACTTCAATGCCATGTCGAAGCATATATACTCGCAGTTTGCCAAATAGATACGATCTCCCTGAAAAGATTTGCTGCCGCTCTTAAGAATATTTTTAAACACCTACAATAATAGAACATGTGCATGAACGTAGACACAAAAGGATTGTGATGAGCATAGAAAATATGTTAATTATATACGATCAGCTAAAACGAGAACCCGAGTAGGTAGGCTGAGAGGTTAACAGGTTTTAAATCTAAATCATGCCTAATATTCCAAAAGTATACAACTATCTAGTATCAGTCAAATTAATGCAAGGATTTGTTTACTTTTTGGTACGCTGGATAGTTGTAGTTCATCATACTGGATAGATCATAGTGGATAGATTATAGTGGTTAGATTATTTCTGCCGTGTCACGAGCCCGTTTTAATTATGGACCCGAGACCGTTACCTTGACAATTATGTTTGGAGAGAAACTTTTGATTATGCTTTAGAAAAACACAATGCTTGGAATTAACCTGTGTGTCTTGAAGATGAACACCCATTTACGATAAAAGATAAAAACTTAAAACGTAGCTGCCATCATAGTCAAGCGCAAACGTAGCTAGATTATCGGTTAGTTAGATTATCGAATGGATGAAGAGAGATGAATGGAAATTATTAGAATGGCAACCATACACATGTTAAATTACGTGGTAGAAGAAAAGAGGAGACGACATCCACCAGTATGTAGGTCGAGAGTGGATAATGAAAACTCAAAACGCTAACTACGGAGACAATTTTAGGAGACCAATTTCCAAAAATGGAAAATTTACAGGTTGTCATTTGATATTTATTTATCAGACACATTTAACATTATATTTTTGTAGGCATTGATCATGACAAACGGAGAAGTTGTCATAATTGTTATCGATGTGTTTATATATAAATATACATGTAATTATGTATTTTATTTTATATTATACATATTTCTTTCTATGAAATAGTCACAACATAACAAGTTCATATTATAAGGGAAAACAAAAAGGAATCTCTAAAATCTGCAGCAGCGATTTAAATTTTCACACCACTCTCGCACAATTTTCATTCGCACATGCTTCGTTCTTACTTTAGCTCCTATCGACACGTAATTTCCTCTCAAGTGTCCTTCGCTAAGCCGAACAACACAATGAATTCGTATCGCATTGTGGTTTTATTTGCGTGGGCGGCTACTTAATTATGTAAATACAAAGCTCTATTTGGCCAGTTCTCCAATAGAGAAGAGAAATTCAGGTCCATGTAGAGATATAGATATATCGTCTTATGAAAATAAATACTTTCAGAATTAGTACAGCGTTTTTGAAGACTGAATTTGCAAGTACTGTCGATGAAGAGAATTTATTTAATTCACCTATTGTAGATCTGCAGTATATTTGTTTATTTATTTTTGTAATTTAATGTATGAATTTGATACAAATGGTGGACTTATTGCTATGAGAGCAATTTCTTACAGTAAACCAGAACACCAGTGGCCTAGACTGGTACGACTGCTCGACGAGCGGCCGGGAATCGAAACCGGATCCCCGTGGTGCGCTGCGTCGTCAAAGGCTGCATGCCTTTTGATCAATCCAACACACTATGGTGACGACAATTATTTAGATCCAGATATCAAATTTATTACCATACATTTAAGTCAATTTAAATAATTCGCGTTCAGTTGAGAGATGTGATTACTAGGTTATAAGTATATAAATATATCGCATTGTAAATATCTTTAAACTTTGAAACGAGTTTAAAAGGGAGTTAAAATTTAATGTAGATTCGAAATTATGGACATACTTCAGGTCTTACAAATCAATATATTTTAATATTCCTACGCAATAATTTCTAAGTATGAGAATTTGGCTGAAACTAACTTCAGAAATATTTTTTTTAACTTTTTTATGAAGTTATTCGTTATGGAGTTATGATGGTTCAAATTCATCTGTAAAAAACTTTCCAGGTTTGAACAATTAGTGATTCTCACATTGTAATTTACAATGGTATGTTAATTGCTTATCAGATCTTGAAAAAAACCTCCACAACCAGTTTGGTATCTCGAAAGTCGATGAAATAACATTATGTTTTGGTAATTTTTTTCTTAAAATTACACATTTATCCTTAATTTTTCACAATACCAGAAGGTCTATAATTTTTTATATGATTTTCTCAGGAATTCTTTTACTACATTTCAAACATATAATATAAAGAATGATTTAAAGTGGAATGAAAATAAACGGAGTTACGAATATTTTTTGTCAAATTCAGCATTGTTTTTATTGTCTTCTAGTAAAATAACATAAAAATGGAAATATATAATTTATCGGGAGCATAAGCTTCCTCATAAAAATCATCACTCAAAACGAATAAAACTTTCTTAGTTTTTGATAAAATATAATTAATATTTTCACATTAGTTAAGAGTTAGGCGTAATTAAAGCACAGATTGTTGCTTAAGTGGTGAAGAAAAATTATTCCTCAAGTTCTTCTCGAAAATGTAAGAAAAACCTAATCTGTAACAATTTTAGATTTATCCTATAAAATGGAGGTATAATTATTTTTTTTATTACCATATTTTTAATTTTTGTAGAAAAATATGCTCGAATAGCAAAACACTTGATAAAATAATGAAATTTTTCATTATCGCGAAATAATACTCGTATCGTTCACCATTCAAATATTGACATTCGCTGATTTGTTAGAACCATTTAAATTTCGTTCATTTTACAATACTTTTATTTCTTGTCTAACTCTCCGAAATATAAGGAAAAATATGGAATGAAATTAGTACCCTCCGTACGATATACGTACCAAAAACATACTAAGAGGTACTGCAAAAAATTCGTGATTAAACATTTATATTATTTACTGACACAATACTAAAAAAAATAAATAGTCGACGTCTCTCTTTTCTGTAATTAATTTCCCCAAACTTATTTATTACTTTTAATTGCCAATTGCAGCATAATTGTGTTTGAAAAGTTCTTTAGATATTTAAAATTTTTCTTAAATATATCAAACTTTTACTTTCAAGCTTCAACAAAAAGTCCTTCCTTTTTTTACTAATTTATCGTGAGAAGAAAACAATAAACTAGGTGTTTTGGAATTGAATAGAATCACTATACCATTATATAAACACTTGGTTAGTATAATCTTGGAATGTTAGGTTTAATAATGAAACATGGTTGAAGAAAGGACAGAAAAATAACTCGTTGCATTGATCTTGTTTCTGAATGTTAAGTAAATTTTTGTATAATGTACCTTGATTTACATTCAAGTTTAATCAAAACGAAAATTTTATTTAGGAAGTCTTTTTATATCATTCTGTGAAATTTTACCATTTTAAATTTATTAAACCATTTAAAGAAAATTACATTCAGCAAATCCCATTGATGCATAGTCATTTCATTTACAGTAATAAATTTAACGATACACAAAAATGGAGAAAAGAATATTTAATATATTAAAAGCACATAGAATCTCAAAAAAATTAAAAAATGCTAAATTTGAAAACAAATTTAATATTACTCTGAATATTAGTTACATATATAATTAAAACACTTCGGGACTTATTAAAATTTCAAAATAAATATTAATTTGCCATGACGTATATAAAATTGTAGTTATGTGTGTAAAAAAATGTTCTTATAAACATACCTTCTTAAGTCCGACAAAATATGGCATTATTTCGATTTCGACATCAGAAATATTACGCTTTCAAAAGCCAACTGAAAAAATTACACCTCTTTTTACTTCACTTATCCAATTTCCCCCCTGTTCACATCCTGTGTTCCTTCATGTATCGTCCATATCTTTTTCTTTACGATGGTTGAAACCATTTATTTTGTGAAAAATCATTAATGGACGTTTTGTTTCTTTTATTAATTTGATTTCATAAATTTCTTAATAATATTGTAATGATATCGATTTTCTCATTTCGCTACGAAACTAGTAATAGTTTCCGTAGCTGTTGATTGACTAGAACACATCGCTCTTATTCAAACAATAAGTCCACTGGTTTAAACTTATGTTGCATTAGAGATATACATATATATAAGTAAATAAAATTATATAATGTCCATTTATATTTAATCAGGCTCTCCTTTCATCGACATTTTTCTTAATTTCATTCTGTTTAGTCATAACCATAACACTGAAATATTTATTTATTGGCAAACTTTAATGTATGACAATTAAAACATATGTCAGACTACGAAAGCAATCTCTTACAGTCAACCAGAACACCAGTTCTAATTACTTCAACAAAAAAATACATTTCGTGGTCCTTTTTACAAAGCAGGTTTGACTGAATATTCCTCGCCAATGTATAACCCGTTGTTAGGCTACACGACTTTTATTTACTCAACACAAGCAAAATTCACACAGCGAGTTTGTCGAATATTACTAATGCAAGTCGTCACCAGCAAAATCGGCGTATCGATCATTCACGCGCACACACTCAGCAGCTCGTTCTCGCCAGGAAATTGAATTGTCTACGATACCAGGTCGCGGTGTCGTCCGACTTCGCGGCGCCTCTAAGGATAGGATCTCCATAAACCACATAATTGTGGCAAAGTGTTTTGATTCTTGAATTATTGAAGAGTTCTCATAGCTCAGTTGATTAGATCAATTCAAGCCAAAATTTAGACTACGTATCATTCTTGGTTTACAAAAAAGTTTATTGTCTCTATTTCTTCTTATATATGTGAAGAATTCAAAGATAATTTTTTTTCAATTGTCTTTTTTTTGAAAAACATTTTTTTTATTATTTCAGCTATTCTTCATATATTTTTTCCATTCATCCATTATCTCTTTGTTTCGAGCGAATGCGTTTCATCGAATCATATCAAGAGACTTTTATCATTTATTTACGTAGAAATATTTTCAAGCATAGTAAAACTTGCACTACTAGGACACATTTAGGTGGACAATATTTTAGGCTACATAAATATTACTAAAAATATTAATTCTTGCTGAAAATACTAGAAATATTATTTCTGCACAAAGTCAACTTACTGCCCACTTTATCTTTCACACGAAATGCAATAGAACAAGAAATCAATAATTTTTCAACTTTTCCTACTATTTTTACTATAAGATTTCCCAATTTCAAAATTGTATGTCGATTGTAATCACTGTATGTTTTAATCGTCAATAGTAACAGTTGTATGAATAAAGGAAGTACGCTTTAAAGGGTTCTATCTTTGTTACGCAAACACGAAAACTTGTTATTTTTACTGCAATATAAGGCTATAGATCTTGGTTTACAATATTAATTTCAACTTGATATTTCAAGCCATCTCCGAGAAAAAGGATTTTGACACAGAAACGGACGAAAGGAAAACGAAAATAAGGGTCCCATTTTTTACTATGATACAACAATATGTCATATTTCTCACTTTCTAAAATTTTCGGATTTAAAATCGATACTCTCATAGTACTAATATTACTATATTATATGGTTATCCTACACTCGAAACGTTTGCAAGTAAGGGTAAGTTAATTATTGAATAGTTACAGATGGGCTTTCGCACAAAGGGTTATCGTTTAAGTTTTACAATAATCGTAATAATGTCTATGTTGGATGATTCTTAACGATGAAGTTTAGGGTTACACTGTCTTGCTTTATAATAGTCTGCGATTTGTTTAATGGTGCAGGAATTGTCGGCATAATGAAATTAAATGAAAAATGTGTATAATATAATATTATCTTTGTATTCCTTTCTTTCGCGTTTAGTAATATTATTACTTTTGATGTTGAATATCAATTGCTAAAGTTCGTTTAATTAATGTTTAGGTCAATGAATACGTTAAGAATCGTATATTTACATTTGACGTATTAAATTCGTGTACATTTAAAGCAAAATATCAACTTGATTCAATTTTAAAGTTTCACAATCTTGTGCATATTTGTTACCACATTTAATATCAAATTAGTTTTAAAATAAGCATAATTCGCGTTAAAAACTATTTTTTAACTATTATTCGAATCGCGGGTATTGAATAACACTTTTTCAGATTAAATTAAACGTGCTTTATAGTTAATAGTTTTTATTAAGTTAATTACAACAGCATTATAACGTATAACGTAATAAACGATTTACAATAAGTAATGAGATGCCATATTAGGGAAGGATACTATCTATTTAAAGGCATTAAAATTGGGATATAAAGTAAAAAGTGAAACAATTTAAATTTAAATGCATCTATTCTGTAAATTTACGAAGTATTAAATGAATCAGGATTTTTTTGCAACTAGGTGTTAAATTTGATATGTTAAAGAATTTTAATTTGAATCGACAAAAACAATAAGTTTTATGCAAAAACCAAAAGATATATTCCATAATAAAGAAAAAACAAAAACAATTTAGACGATATTAAAAAAGGTTTAAATTTTCTTCACACAAAAATATAAAAATCTAGTGACAGGATAAAGTAAAGTTTTTTTCCAAAATGTTTTTAATTTTTATCAAACGAATATTCAAATATTTATTACTATTAGAATTAAAAATGAAGTGATAAAAATGAATGAATAAAAGAAAATGAAGGCTTACAATAAAACTTCATAGAGAGTTAACAATACACCTTAGAAAAGAGAAATTATAAAATATGTCATAACAAACAATGTTCGGAACCAAAGCAGGTGCCTGCATAGGTAATCCGCAGGACAGGAGGTACAATACTCGTTCCAGTATTGTACCTCCTTTATACAAGATACTTGATAATCAACGAAGAAGTAATAACCGGAACCTTCGCTGACGCCACAGCCATAATTACAACGTCCAAACATAAATTACAGTCCATTAATAAACTGATAAGGGTAATGAAAATAACAAATAAATAGACACACAAAAGGCGTATTAAGTAAATGAAGCCAAGACTACTAACGGTCAATATTTCATTCAGTGCAATAAATCCATTTCCTTTATTTATTAACAATAAAATTATCCTCTACATGAATATGGCAAAAAATATAGAAATACATTTAGTGGCAAAATAAAAATGAAAAGGATAAATAAAAAAAAAAGGTAGGATTTAAATATACAATGCAGACAACTTCATTGGCTACCAGGGTAAAGTTTAGATTTTCCAGTCGAAAATAAAATACGAACCCAAAATCATAATTTGAAAAAAAATTGAACTTACAGCATAGTTTTGGAGATGTAATAGGAAAACAAGCATCTAGAAAATAAAAACTTTCTGAAATAAAGTGCTGCAAAAAACTATCAATGATCCGTGGCAGGTTCAAAACGGTATAATAAATCGTGACCTACGCGTTAAATTAAATCCAGAAGTGATAAAAAATACACAACCCGAGACATCAAGAAGTTATAGAATCACGAAAAACATTCGTCAAAGTTAAAATAGCTTCCAGTAATCCAGTTTATTTCCAAAAATTACTCAGAGTAGAAGTTTTCTTATAAAGTTATTGCGTGAACTGTGAAAGGTTTCAAATTATTTTATATTTGGATTTTATGAAATATCAATTTTTCCAATTAATGGTTAAATGGCCTAACTTTTTCGATCTAAAATCAACATATACATTTTTTAAAAACGTCGAATAAAGTAGTGTTTTGACTGTTAATCTAAGGTGATAAAGGAGAACATTAAATAAAAAAAATAAAATAAATATAAGTTTATATATTTGGCAAACTGAGAAAATTTTGATGATTTTTCTTAATTATTTTATGACTTAATTTAGTGGATGTTCATGTACCGTAAAATATCCAAAATGTTCACTTTTATTTCATACTAGCTTTGACTTTATTCGCTTGCAAAAGAAAAAAAGTACTATTACGGCTAGGCTACCCCACCCTTGACATTTTGACATTTGGTGTCGTGCTGACCAGTAGAGTTGTAACCTGGTGGATTCTATCATTATTCACAGTAAAATTAGCTCCGATGTCCGTAAGAACTAAGTAATGGGTGATGTGTGATTCATGCATTGACTTTTGTCTATATAATGAGATATGGTGTGATGATAAAATGCCAGTACAATGATCGAGGATAGTCAGTTTGTTCTGAAAACAGACATGGAGACTTGAAGAGGAAGATCTTTAGGTATGAGAACTGATGAAAATAGCCTCCTATTTCTTTTCATCGGTTGTGTTAGCGTGATTCGTTTTTACACGTTTATTGATTATGAATAAGTATATATCTCAAATAACTTCAGTGACATTGAGGCTGGTGGTTGTGGTTGTTTTTTTCTAGATGGTAAGCTTTCTCATTTGTGAGAGTTTTTAAAATATAATAATTTAAATCATGCTCATGTAAACTGAAGAGCAATTATATGTACCTCAATGTCAATCAAGAATGACTTGGTCTGTTCTCAACGCAAAAGTTGCAGGCACACTGATATAATTTGAAAGCTGAGAAGGTGTAGCAAGTCTGATGTCGTGATTTAAAAAGAGGTGCTATTTCGAGTATTGTATTTGGCTTATCCAAGAAATATTAGAGCAATCTGTCGTAAATAGTTCACTTCATACGTTCACAATTTTTCAATGTTGCTTTACTTCGTTGAACAGTGAGGGGCGTTATGCTGGTTTGGATCTATGTCGCGACAAATGTAAATTTGACACTTTCTGTAATTATTAGAAGTACATAATTGTGCACGGTTTAAAATTTTGGCAGCTTTATTCTACTTGTTACCAAATATAGCCAAATAGTAGGGGAGAAAATGGAAGAATCATCTTTTTAAAAAGATTGTATTTTAGCTTTGGAAATGGTTAAAAAACTCAGTGCTCTGTAGTGTCTGTGCTCTCTGGGTATTCGTAAGCATATTGCCATGATGTGTTACTATACACTTTCATTCACACTTTTTTCCTTGCACTACGACTTCTTTAATTATAAAGCAAAGATTCTATTTCTATAAATTTATATTAATGGTTGAATTTAAGGAAATATATATAATTATGTATATATATATATATATATATATATATATACACACATGCACTTTTACATTCTTTCCTAAAATATGCCTTCAAAAATTATTAAATATTGAAAACGAAGCCAAAGAAGTGATGCTTTATACATAGAAATAGACCAAAAAAATGAACGACATACTTAATATCTATTTCCACCATCTCCAGATAAATATTCCATTATACATTTCAATTCACAAGCATCCCACATGTTTTTACATGTGATACGGTATGTATAGATTTTCTCATGATTATATTATTCATTTCTCTTGAAAAGGCATCTTATTTTTATGAAATATATTTCGCGAAAGGAAATCAAAAATATTTTTTGTAATTAGTTTTAAAAATTATTTTTTATTGGATTCGATCATGTATTTAGAATATCTCATCCCATTTTCCTGTGGCTCTACTCAGGTATATGTTTTTGTGGAAGAGTTTTTCTGGAGTCTTAATGTAACAATTGTAACGTTCAGAATAAAATAAAGATACTTTACGAATGTGCTAAGCGAGTTTAGTGGAGTAGGAAAAGTTCTTTCTTCTGGTACTTTACAATTATTAAAATAATATTAGATAAGTCTTAATAAAAGAAGAACTTTTGATCTATTTTTAAGATTATGAAAAATTAAATTTAATTAAAAATCGACTTCGGAAACAAACTATTTTATTAACCACTGTAAAAATATTTAGCTAGGAGTTTATTTACTTATCTCAAGTAAGTCAGTACCATAGTAACAGTTAACATCGATGCCTATTAACTAACTATAACTAAATACGTGTTAAGAAGTTATTAGTTTTTCGAAATTATTTTCAAATCTAAACAAAAATTAATATAAGGAATTTTAAGTGAGGTTTAATCTATTATACCCTTAACACTGTTCCTATTCTGAAATGGGTTAATAAATAACTATTACTTATGTTTGTCAGATAATTTTACTAACTTCAAAAAACTGTTGTTTTTAAGAAACACTATACGATCCTTGACACATAGGAGTTTTCTGTTTTAATTCGTGATATTTTCTATTTTATCTTAACATGTCTTATTATCTATTCATCTGTTATTATGGGTAATGCAATTATACTTAATAAGTAAAAAGATTCGATGACATTTTCAATATCAACTTTGTCACTATAGTATCCAGTCGAAGACGCATTTATGATATAATAATTCGTTTATTTTCTGCAATTATATTTTTTAGATTTATTTTCACTTTATTTTGTGGTATGCAAAGTATCCAAATGGAATCTTATTATAATCAGTGCAATCAATCCATCTCTAAGAGGGCTTCAAGTCATAAAGAAAAGAGATTACGTACTTTAAATTTTTAAATATTATTTACTGTTTAACTAAAGAATTAAAAATTTTCTTCAAAATTTGTGTCAATGTTTTCATGAATAGGAATCTGAGTTCAAAGAGACTATTATCTGCACTAGGGGTATTGTTAAAAGAAATTAAGTGTGAAAAGTAATATATATTTTTAAATTTTTGAAGTGAAACTTTTTTAGACGCGTTAAACGATTTTTAGTAGGAGAAAATCTTGTGGGTTTGCGTCATCGATATGCTGTAATAGTAGTATATACATAGCTAGTAGTATCTATATATATATATATATATATATATATATATGTATATATATATATATATATAAGGGTGACTTGTTGTGCAACTTTAATACTGTGTTTATCTATACAAGTAAAGTTAAATTGACTATGTGAAAATTTCATTGTGTATACTGCGCATTATTTAAATTGGGTTTAATTTGGATTATTCTTTTAATTGTTTAATTGTGGAATTACTGTGCAGAACAACAGAGAGTATTAAATATGTTTTTATTTTTATGTAGAAAAATAAATAACTACTCAAAGCTTCCACTTTCAAATATTTGTATATTCATATCAATATTTGCATTTAAAATTTGGTGTTATTTATTTCTTATTTTCTTAATAATTTACACTACAATACGACATGCAATGAGTATTTCATAGTGGCTTAGGAATTATCTTAGTAGCAAATGTGGTAAAACGGATTTCGTGGTAAACGAACTTGTTCGATAATATTTTGGTCCCGGATTTTAAAATTGAAAATTCTGTACAATTTTATAAAGCCACTTTTATTTCATAGTTTTAGGTTTTAATTTCTGTCGGCAGTCCCCACCACTGCCTATGTTTTATTTGTTTATAAATGAAGATATAAAATACATACAAATTAACTGAAACCATCAGAAGAGACTATCATAATATCTTGTTTTTACCACAAAGTTTTTAGTCACATATATTTTTTATATGTATTAAATGTAAAGGATATCACATATTTTAAATTATAATGTACAGATTTAACGTATTAAAATTCTCGTCACTTTGAATAATATAGCTACAAAACATTGCGATGCGAACTGACTTGTAATTTACTGGTTTTCTTACATTGTCAAAGTTTATTTCCCTGATTCTAATACTTTGAAATTATGTCAACATGAGGTCCGAAGGCTGCTTTATTTATTCAATTTGATTTGGTGAGGTTGCAAGGGTGAATTTTTTTTTGATTCTATATAAATTAAGTTTTATTATGATTATTTATTAATTATTCCAAATGGGCGAAGTAGATAACATTTTCAATAAAAGAGCCACATAATTCTTAAAAAAAACTTTTGCATTATATGTATACTGCAGTGAATGCTTTCACTCACTTTAATTCACACAAGAGGTAGAAACCTTGATAAATAAATGTTTAGATTGGACGAATATACCTAAACTATTTACATTTCGTAGAAATAACGAAACATAAACGCTGAATATCTTTGCACAGAGGAGTGAAGATAAATTGAAAAATAATTAGAAACTAACCTAATTTTTTACCGTACTCTACTTTTATTTACATATAATGGGGTAAAATTTATTACTTTCATGCAACTAAGATACTTTGTCATATAACTTGTGAGTATTTTAAATTCAAAGTGATAACGTGACACTACTCTAACAGTTTGCAATGAAGAACTATGTATAAGACACCTTTGGGCATTAAGACCTGTTGTTTAATAAGGGATAAGTAATATAAATCGTACTTAAAAAGGGCGTTTGCACTCAATCATTGAAAACCCATATATGCATTATGTGCGGAATAGTTGCTACAAGCTCGAGGTCGGGCGGTCCTCGGCTCATTATCGTTAGTGTGTTGCTACACTTTGCTAAAAGAAGTTGCACCACTCAGATAATAAAAATCCATCGTAAGCAAACGTAAATAATATTTGTAGTACCAGAGTAAATTATCTATTTGTCAATTATTTCATATTTATTATAGTCCTAGAAGTTTTTCATTTAAATGGCCGCATTTATTAAGGTCTCACATGATTAGAATTAGATATGCTTCCTATTCTTTGTTTGCTTTTTAATTCTTTATTTTAAGTTCGTTTTAAATTTGGCGGATGAAAGAGTGTACATTGAACACGTTAAATGATTGGTGCTTTATTTTCAGTGTCTGTGACTACAATGTCTCCCATATAGGTACTCTGTTTAGAAAACTTAGACCTACAAAACTGCAAAAAGAAATAAAATCCCCACAACAACTTTAAAATATTGTCCCCAGAATGGCAGTTTGAGAAAATTGGTGGGCCGGAAACATTTATTAAGCGGAATAGAAGAAACTATATAGTGACAAGGATAAATAAGTTTTCTGAATAAAGACTGACTACTACATCGCTTGGTTTACAGGTTTTGTGATGCAAGTTATATCAAGAACACTTTTAATGAAGATACCAAACTCGATGTCAATAAATAGTTTAAGACATTTAAGAAAACACGTTCTAAGTACCCAAAAGAAAATCTCAGTCTATGAATTCGGCAAAGACTCAAAAACTTAAAGAATTCATTTTCAGAAATTTGAGAAGTCTATTTTGATCTGGAAGTAACAAAATGATCAAAAGAGAATGAATCACATGGATAAAAAAGGTTATCGTTAAACGGTTTACCATCAACAAACTGATTTGGCTTAGATGGGAGCAAAATGAGCGCATTTACCGTTTTTGGAATACATGGAGAGTGTTACCATCACAGAATATGTAAATGCAGTCAGTAATACTACACCAACAATGGATATTCAAAGGCAAGTGTTGAAGCTAGAATTGTTCGACAATTAGTCACTGGGAACATTGGTAGAAAAATTAAAATTTTAAAGGCATTTTTAAAGCATCTGGACAGATGTAGAAAATGCTAAAAATTGCCTTTTGCTTCTCGACGTAGGGGTCTATGATTTAGACTTGTCCATTGTGGATGTCGCAGATTCACTAAGCACATTTTCATACTGTTTGCCATCAAATACCACGTATCCACCTGCCATTCAACAGATTCGCACTGAGTTAGATTTGCACTGAGTTAGGTTATCGGTTATTTGAACATTACTGGGATACTGAAGGCTTGTCATTAATCAAGGCATTTAGGTATTGCATTTCAGTAATGCATTTAGGCATTACATAGCAATATGACAAGTGACTTTAGAGCAACTGGCTTGAATCCTTTTAATTATGAAGCAATCCCGGAGAAAACTTTTTGCTCCATCTATATTAAGGAAAGCTCTAGTTGTCAGTTGTTCATTGTTGTCTGATGCTGTCGAAAAAGAAAACCCACTGCCTTTATACTTTCTCCAGTTGTTGAGTTAGGTATCTTCTAAGGCGACTACAGAACTCTGTAGCCGACTTGTTCTAGAAAGTCGACTAAAAGAGGTGTGACATCTTCAACGTCAGTAATTGCAGCGATTGAGAACCACAAGTCAGACTTACTGGAAGAAATTTTTACTACGCAGTTTTCTCTTCTAATTTGGTTGGTTAATGTCAAGGATGATGTGCTGCTGTTTCAGCTAAAAAGAACTATTTTTAATCAACCTCTGCTGACAGTAGATAAGATTACAAAGAAAACATCGACGATTCGAAAATAAACCATAAGTTACAGAAGAACATTGGTTACAAAAGATCTTTTTGACCAAAACAAAAACGACTTGGAAAAGATGAAACCTGCGAAGAAATGTGACCACCAAATGGATACTGATAATTCACAAATGCAAGCAAGATGCTATTGTCATGATTATGAGAAAGAAAGGGTGGCCGATATGAGACAAGGCCTTAATGAGATATGATAAGAGACAATGACGAAGATGCGGGAAATATTACCACCAGGAGTGCCTTGCTATGATGATACTGATATCTTCGAGCGCTCTGATGGCTGTTAGGTGACGCACGTGTACGATTATGATGATTAATTACGATGATTTCTTTCATCATGCACATAAATATTTAAGACATTTGGTATCTAAACTATGTTAGTATCTTGTTTTTATTCGGACTATAGTGAAGCACTTTGATGCGTCTATGTGGATATTGATTTCTTAACGCTAATCCGCTGTCCGCACTATGTTAGAAATCTAACTCAGTGCGAACAGCGGATAATAATTCGATAGTTTATTTCAATAATTTTTATATGTATTAAATATACGCTGCCTAAAATACTCAAATTATAATTTGAAGAAACTTGAGTATTTTCTTTATTTTCTGCCATTTCTCACGACTATTTTTTTACCTATTTAATATATAATGTAACAGAGTTAGTACTGTAATTTAGCAGGTTACAATTTACGAAAAATAACACAAAATAAATAAATTGAACGTAAGATTTCGGTAACTTAAAGTAAATGTTTGGTCTTTATGATAGAGTTTGTTTTAATTAACAATTATTAAGTAATTACTTACTCCAAGAGTAAGTTCATGCAACCACATTCCCTATTATCCTCAATGTTATCGTTTTACTCACGTTTATATAAGTCAGCTAAAGCAACTAATTTTGGCTAAAAATTAGACTTCTAAACAAACATAATATTCTAACCAAAATATCGAATTAAATCTATTCTACTCGTGCTTCGCTAGTTCGCTATCACACGTTTCGTTCTCTATTTCTCCTTCTTTTTTTAATTAAGGGCGTTCATTTTATCCTCTTATTAATCTTATGCTAATATTTGAAATAATATGTTTATAATTATAAGAAATATCTTTAATACAAAATAGATATAATAGTGTAAGATCTGGGAAAATAAGGGAAAATAAGTTTCAAGTTTATAGCCAACAAATACATTTAATCTTCTATGATTGAAAGGTGTTTTTAATATATAACGGCTAAATTTAAAAAAATACGCAGTTCTAGAAAACTGAAATTATTAGTAAAAAACTTAATTATTTAAATTAAATAAATTACGTTTATTATATTTTTTGTCTATTGCGTTAGGTAGTCGAGTAGAATCTGATAAAAAAAGCTAAATTGAGGTGCAAAATCAAGCATTATATTTAAAAATAACTCAGTTTTCAAAACCAGTATTTTCTCGGATAACGTCGAAAGAGTTAAAATGAAAAAAAGATGCACTGGAGACTTAGGTCAAATTGAAAAAGTGTCGACATTAACAAAAAAACATCGAAAAGATCATTAAAATTATTTTGGCCATTTGCCAAAGAATTCTAGGGTAACGTTCACTTCTTGTTACTTTGACATCCCGGAGAGAAAAGTAAAGAAGTTATTACATTTTAGATGTCAAACTTAGTGGGAAAAACTGCTATTTGAGTTCGCAGACCAAGTGTTTTATATTATTTTCTATAGTTTTCCTCTAATCTTCTAGTCTGATATTACCGAGTCAGTTTTCTCCATGGTCTTTGACTAAGTAGTTTCAAAAAGAAGGGAGACGCTATATTAACTCTCCCACCTATATTTTTCCTTAGTCTCAGATTGATTAGTTTCAAAAATAAGGGGATTATATTATTAGCATATTTTTCAATGTAACTTTTCAATGTGTTTCTGAAGATATTGTAATTAAAGTTATGAAAAAAAATCTTTTCAAATGACACCCCACTTTATATATGGAATAATAGAAATCATGAACTCCGTTTTCCTCCTTCTTCAAATTTATAGATGAGTATTTTTGGGTTTATGCTATTCAGATATGTGTGGGTTTGTGACATGTGGATTTGACCGTTCGACATAACATGAAAATCCAGTGAGCACTAGTTGTCAAAAATACTTTAAAATGTGAAATAAACAATTATGCTAAGAGTAAATAAATTCAAACAAATTAAATAGAATTTTAATACTAATACTTAAACACCAAACACCATGCTTGTGCAAACCTAAACACCATATTTGTGTTACATATCAACGGCAACGCTGCGCGGTTGGTAATTTTGTCAGCATCGGTAGCAAAGCAGAGTGGCGTGTTTGAAATCACATATATTGTGTTTGAAATTCCAAATCACTTTAAACTATTTCTGTGACTAAACTACTGAATTTTGTTCTTCGACTTTTAGTTTACGATTAAGACTATATAGACTATATAGTACGTATGGATTCATTTAATGTCGAACGGTTAAATCCACATTATATGGATTACTATGTTTTATTACCATGCCAAATTTCAAATTTCAACGTCAAGAGTTTTTAGATAAAAACGCTGTGACCGATAGACGGGCAGACAATTAAGTGATCTTATAAGAGATTCCTTTTATTTCCAATTTTTATGTCGAATTATAGGACAAATGAAAAACGATTTATTCAAGCGAGGAAAATGAAAAAAATCCGTTTTCATTTGAATTAATTTATCGTCAATTTTTACCTTAAGTTTAAGCTTTTTAGTCTGATAATTTGTGACCAATGTCTTGTAAGTATTCAATTTCATTTTGTTATAATATATTACATTAGAATATATTACATTGGAAATAAAAACAAGAATAAAATTAACTTTTTTTTACAAACATCGTAATGAAAGTGTTGTATTGATGTAAATTTTGTAAAAAATTACAAAATAAATGCAAGGAAATGTAAGACTAGGATTTTTGAATTAAATTAAAGGAGAACAAAATAATAAAATCCAAAATTATACAAAATACAAAATTGTAATACTATTCTCTTACCCTGTAGATACCTATAGGGTAAGTAAATAATATTTCAATATTGTATCTTATATAATTTTGAAAATTTTGATGAGAAAAGGAAAGACAAATAATAAAAAAGGGTAAAAGGAATAAATACAAGTGGGAAAATTTGTATAATTAAAATGAAAATATTTAAGGTAAGTGTGTAAGTTGAAAGAGAATGTACATCAATTATAATTGAAAAATTATGTTAAAAATTATTTGGTCATTCATAATGAATTGAATTATGTTAAAAAATTATACTTGCGATGTATTAGCCAAAAAAGTGCAAGGAAGACTAAACAAATATTAAAGGAAAATTTAATCTGTTATAACTTATCTGATGTTTTATTCTATCATTAAAATTAATTTGAAAACAAACAAATTTTATAATCAAAACACTTATCACCTATGAAAATCCTTGATACTTTCGGAAACAGGAAAATTATATTTTCGAAAATAGGACAACATTGTCCAATTCATTTTTTATATTTCGTTACGACATTGTTGCCTTGAAATGATATATTCTCCACAAAAACGCGTATTTGTTCGCTTAGTTGTAATTGTATTATGAATTCTAGCTGCCGCGAGCTGCGCGATCCGTTCGATTCGATTTCTTCAGTAATAATTTTTTTCAGATCGAAATTTGCCCCCAGGCGTGATTGGTTTCTGTTAAAATTAAATTCCTTTGTTCGTTCCGCTAGCTACCCGAAGTGGATACTGATAATATTATGTATAGAGGGAAGTAATGTCAAAAAAGTGTCGTTGCATTTTTCATATCGGTCTATTGATGTATATTATTAATCTGACTATTGTGGATTCGTATTGCAAATGAAAAATATCTTTGAATCGATTCTTGAATCAAGTTGAGTGCAGTAAAATTTTCATTATTATTTGAATGAAATTTATTCGAAAACTTTCGTAATATATATATATATATATATATATATATATATATATATATAAAGCCAGTTTAAATTACGAATAAAAGTTGAAAAAAAACTGAAAAAATTATCACTTTTCCTTATTATCCGCAAGGTTTTCCTATTAATATATTATGGGAAAGTCAAGTTAAATAAATTACGTTCACAAAGAAGTAATCTGAGTTTCTTTGCAGAAATTTCACGGACGATTATTCTTTTTGATATGAAGAAACATATGCTTTCTAATTTGTATTAAGGCCATAGATTTTTGGCCTAAATGATTAAATATTAACTGTTTCCGTGACTTGTTTGTGTGGACTTTTTAATTTACTTAGTCTGTTATAAAGTAGGTAAAAAAATCTAAACATATGCATGTATGTATGTGTGTATGTGTTTATGTATGTATGTATGTATGTATGTATGTATGTATATATATATATATATATATATATATATATATATATATATATATATATGTAATATTTTTATTTTTTGACTATTTTTAAATTTTGTTCTAATGAATGAATGATGGAAAATGTGGATATGGTTTTAAAATATCTTAAAAATATATTTGGTGTTGATCAAAGATTAAAGTAATTACATGACTAAACATAACATTTACATATTTAACTGCATTTGAATCCACATTTGACTTACATTGCTTATATAATATGGAATAAGCAATGCATACGTATAGTTACCACAACCTCCTCAGAGTGTAGGTTACGTCATAAAATTCAATATCGATATATTGAAAACTTCCAAGTTTCGGTGGAAAATACCTTTCTATGAAAAAACATGGGGTTACAGATAGATAGACAGACAATATTTTTAAACGTCAATTTCGTTTTAGTAAACGAACATGCAAATGGAAAAAGAAATTAAAGCTGAAAATTCGAAAATCATAGGAACTTCGATATTATTTTTTAGGCGTATTGTCAGTCTCTTTAAATGTACCTTGAAATCTATATTTTTAACTACTTTCTTAAGGATAATAAGTATGCCTGCTTACGTACATAGTACATAAATAATTTTTCTTTTACTATTGGTTAAGTTTTTTTCTAGATACATATAGTCTAGAAAAAAACTTAACAATTATCCAAAGATTTTATATTAAAATTAAATTTACCGGGCATTAATTAGATATGTATAGATATTACAATTTTATGCTGTATTTCGAGGATAATATTTCCTAATTAAAACAAGTCAAGTTTTTTGACTTATTGATTGTAAGAAGATTTGTGAAATGTTGTCAAAACATTGTAAATAAGGCTGACAGATTTTCGATCCTTCTTTGCGTTTGTTTTTTTCCACTATCTCAAAAATTCTGAATGATTGAACATTTAGGTCATGCAAATTTTTATTTTACTTCTACCTGATTTTATTGGACATAAAATCTAGTAGATGATACACTGTATCATGATGACAGACTGTATAAGTGAGTAGTAATATTCTACCTTAATCTTATATAATCTCTGTATGAAATAAATGGACATATGTATGACATAAAGTAGGGAAACATTTAGGGTTAATTCGATGATTTTATTGGATACAAAGTCGGTTGATATTCATGAAAACTTCTCAAAAATATTGTATTAATCGTAATAACAATAAACTGATTGAGGGTTTCGAAAAATTAAAAATATAAGGGAGGAACAAAGAAACTATTCACAATCCTTGTAAAAAATATTCTAACACCTAAACTTTACGGTCGTGAAATTTCATATATCTGCGTTTCTAAATATATAATCTAACGTAACTGTGAAGAAATGAGTGACTCTAGAGTTTCATGTCAACAGTTGATCATGTAGAATATGGTTTTCCCCCATACTCTTATTTTATTTTATATAATAGTTAAATTGATGTTAAATTAGTTTCATTTGAACCAATAGATGATTGTTCATGACAGTTATGTGATTGTTAGCGTTTACTTATAAAGCTTGAAATAAGTTTTGGCATTTTATTTTTTTTTGTCTTCGAGAATACCATAAATATTATAGTAATTCTGTCCTAAAATAGTCTTAACGATAAAATATAATTAATGAGGTTTTATTTTTTAATACTTATTAAAAAATTTAGTTCAAAATATTTTTTTCTTTCAAATTTATCCTTTTATGTTCAAGTGTAGTAACCATATATACTTTTTTAATATTTAATATTTCGATGGTAAAATGCTTCCTAAAATATTCAATTAATTATGTTAGTTAATATAAAACTGGTAAATGCAAAAGGCAATAACTGATAATAAATAAAAACATTGACAGAAATAAAAAAGGCTAGAAATAATGAGTTAGCTGTAAATCACCCAAATACCCTAAAATTTTAATTTTGAAGTGGTACGTTAAAAAAACAGAATAAGACAAAATACAGAGGCACGTATAATAGATCAGCAAGCAAATGATATGCGCAAGCCCTCACGAATTGCAATTGAATATTAATTGGTTTTATACTCATCTATAAACATTTGATACAAAAAATGTCACCAATGTTAACACTAACGAGTTATAGATGTAACATTTTGAATAAATACAAGATAACCTGAATTAGGTACATCCGGTTATGTAATAAAAACACTTGTGGAAAGTATTCATAAGTTTTCAAATAGAAATATCGAAGTAATATTATCTCAAAGAGAAATATGTAATAAAAAAAACACGTGTGGAAAGTATTCATAAGTTTTAAAATAGAGATAGAAAAGTAATATTTTCTCGAAGAGAATTATGTAATAAAAAGCAGGTGTGGAAAATATTCATAAGTTTTAAAATAAAAGTGTGGAAAGTATTTATAAGTTTTAAAATAGGGATATTGAAGCAATATTTTTTCGAAGAGGAATATGTAATAAAAAACACGTGTGGAAAGTATTCATAAGTTTTAAAATAGAGATAGAGAAGTAATATTTTCTCGAAGAGAATTATGTAATAAAAAGCACGTGTGGAAAGTATTCATAAGCTTTAAAATAAAAGTGTAGAAAGTATTTATAAGTTTTAAAATAGTGATATAGAAGTAATATTTTCTTGAAGAGGATATGTAGTAAAAAACACGTGTGAAAAGTATTTATAAGTTTTAAAATAGAGATATTGAAGTAATATTTTCTCGAAGGGAAATTTGTAATAAAAAGCACGTGTGGAAAGTATTCACAAGTTTTCAAATAGAGATACAGAAATCATATTTTCTCGAAGAGAATTATGTAATAAAAAGCACGTGTGGAATGTATTCATGAGTTTTAAAATAAAGTATGGAAGTAACATTTTCTCTATTTTCTCCAAAACAAGGATAAAAATTAGCTCATATTGAGACCGATCATTCCATTCTAAAACGGATGTAGTAGAATTTTCGAGAGCATGAATGATAAATCCCAGTATTTTAAACACTGTCTCGAAACTATCACTTAAATTATAGTAAAATGATAAACAGTTTATCATTAAATCAAGGCTCTAAATACTCGAAATATTTAAATGGCTAGAACCTAGACATACTTAGAACATCTTCTGTGATAGAGACTTAATTAAATCAATTAATATTCTGTGATGGAGAAAATGCTTCGCAATCGAAAGATGTTGGCATTAAATCTGAATGAAATGGAGAGAAGATTTTAATTCTAGTAATTTGACGAGACGAATATAATTCTCAATTGAAATCTCTTTACAAAATTGACATAACTTTAGCTACAGATGATTATAAAAAGCGGTCTGTAGTAGTAGATTATCCTGAATGAAACCCACATAGACGATTTTTGAGTTATGTCTACATTTGTGCGAAAACAAATTTATGCAATGTTCTTTTCTATAATTATAGTATCGAGGGGCTAAAGTAGTTTATTAGGAAATTGCAAACAGGCTTAGATTCAGATTCCGAACCAATGTCATGCGTAGTCTTTCATAAATCCGGATATAAAATAAAATTATATTAAGTTTTATTAAGAATACTAAGAATGAGAAAAATAAACCACATATCTTTACTACAATAAGTTTAAAAACAATTTAATAAAAAACAGTTTTTAATAAAAAATAATCGTTATCCGTCTTTGCGATAGACAGGGTAGAAAAACTGAGAAAGTTTGTATTAAATACTACGTCTAAATATGATGTAATAACCAAGCCGTATAATTATTACAAAGTATATTGCGAACACACCTTGTTAATTTAAAATTTTACAAATAGAATATTGAACAGATTTTTAACTAAATTATTATCTATAATTTTATATACTTCGTTATTGGGTATATATTTTAAGTACGTCATACAGATTAAAATTTCCGTTATACCAATTTCCTATTTACTTGACTAGATATTTTTCTTCCAATCAACTTTTTAGATCAAAGGAGCTCACGTATCCACCCTCATGACCGCACTACCTTAAAACCGAATGCTCACATTAGCGTGCGCGGATAGTAGCGGGGAAGTAAATTAAACTTAAAAATTATAATTTTCGAGCACTACCTATGGTTTATTACAAAAACGAAGAATATATAAAACATAGCATAGGACATAAAATAATAGATTTTCAATAATAGATTTACTGATTATAAAAAAAAGGAAAGTATAAAACTAAACTTTCACATCGAAATTTGAAAAAATTCCCATGATGTTTTTTAAAACTTCTTATATTTTACCTCACTAATATGTGTACTAATATGTATGAATGGTTTTCATTAAATTTATGAAAAGTATAAATTACAATCTCAGATTTTATCATCATAATAATTATTTTATTTTGAAATGGTATCCTACTCATATCATATGTATTCCGCGAAAAGATATCAAAAACATGTTGAATATTGAGCTTTTGAACTTTTTCAGTATTTAGTTGATGCGTACGTGAAGTTTTCAGTATCTAAAATGGGTTCTATTTATATTTAGGTGAAATCGTGATAAATTATTATTCCAGAAATATATATTTCAATGAACATCCCCGCCTCAGAAAATTTTGTAAAAAGCTGAGATTAAAATTTATATTTGAAGGTAAATATATACAATATTGATCCATATTTCGATGTGGTGACGTAACCTATGAGAGACGATTAAATTTATATTCGTAATGAGATGGCGACCTGTCAACTTTGTTTAAGTAAGTTTTATTCACAATATATTCAGTACGTATACTTATATTACATAAGTAATATATATATATATATATATATATATATATATATATATATATATATATATATATATATATATATATATATATAGATGGGTGTATATACTTAAGATTTTATATCGAATATAAAAGCAGGAATATTTCCTTTATTTTAATTTTTTATTTTGCATCAATCAGAGATTAGTGAAATCTGTATTTACCATTATCTTCTATTATATTTATGGTCTATTTTTTAATTGTAGCAAAATACAATTTGGCCATAAATATAATGGTCAGTCGTAAAATCGGAAAAATAAGCCATCGATTGTGGCAGAGATCTAGAAAGAGTATTAGATGGGAACTTTAATTTAAAATATTATATACAGGTACATTTCTTCAAAACGTAACATAGAAAATAATATGTGAAAAGCAGCAAAGTGAAGTCAGGAAAAATATACTTTTCAAACCACTTTTCGAAAGGAAGGGATTTGGAAATTTTATGACGTAAGGATTTAACAAATCCCATAATTTGACGACGTAAACCAAAAAGGAATATTCATAATATGATATTTTTACAAACGCGTACAAGTACAATTTTAATTATGATATGTATATATCAATATCGGTTTCAAAAGTGCTTGATAAATCTTGATCATATGTGTAATAAATATTTAAAATACTCCTAAATTTTTTTCACTATTTTAGATTCTTTAAAGTTTATACATATTTAATATTATTTTCTCCTTATCTTTTATTTTTATTTTACAGTAAATATAATTAATATATATAAAAGGAACTGAATTTGAGTATTCAATTTATCATACTTTATATTCTTTTTATAGGACTTATTAATTTTATACTGCTATAAGAAATTAAGAGTAATTAATATTTTCTAAAATGTCTATAAGCTTTGACGTAACCATTATTGTAAAAAATTAGATACTACGCCTTCGTTGATGGTACGAGTATGTTTTCATTACAAAATTCTAATTCTAATAAATTAATAAGAAAATTAATGTCGTCATTTGTTTTGTTTTTACTTGATCAGCCATAGCTGGTCTACGTAAGGTTTGAACAAATATTAGTTCAGTGACTAAAATAAAATATTAATCACGAACCTTGTCACTGTACCTCTAGTAGTATTTACTGTACCTCTAGTAGTATATACCTCTAGTACTGTACATGTCTTACAAACGTACTATTTTCACGCTTTATTTACAAATAAAAATATTGTTAATGAGAATTTTATAATACACGCTGTTGTTAAACTGATACAGCCAACCAACTTCTATAGGTATCTTATCTATTTTAAAGTATTTATTAGTGTATCTAATTTAAGATACAATCTTTCAAAGGTAACGCAAGGGTTACGCATTGTACAGTGCATGCACGCCAGTCGCGGAGCGAACCAATCGAAGCGATACACAAGGCGACGCGACAAACTTCTTGTTCGGCTTTGATTATTGAGTAATACTAACCTTATTTTGCAAAAAAAAACCGTTTATACTATTTTTTTACTAGAATATTTAAATATAATATAATTGGGAAATGATTGGCAATTAGAAACAGAAGTGGTTGAAAATAGATTATTTCTCCGTAAAAAAGGTTGAAATAAAAAGAATGTTACAGATTATTTTCGTCTTACAGTACCAAGATGATGCTAAGAAAGAAATTTGTTTTACCAATTAACAATTATCTGTATGTTAATTATGACTGACTCAAGCCTAACAACAAGAAGACCTTAGATGTTATAAAACACACAATTTATATATCGTCAAAAGCTAATCAAATCTTATCTATTTTTATACCAATTAATCAACAAAATATATATTATTATTAATCTGACTCGTGCCTAATTCAAAAGAAGACTTTAACAAAATTACGTGTTATTAAAAACTAATTAAATTGTATTTATTATATATGACGATTTTTATGATGGAGCTGTAGATTCCGACACGTAAAAGTCCTTTGTCGATGTTATTTTGCTAGAAAAAGGCAATGAAAACATTGTTGAAATTGAAAAAAAAATTAATACTGCTACTGATTGTCAATCCATTTTTAAACATTTTTTGTGGCTTTTGTTTGAAGAAAAGTAGAGTTTCTTGCGGAAATAATTTTGAAAAATGCATTTCAGTGCGTAACCTCTTTGATATTAGGAAAAAGGAATAAATATTTAATTTCCGTAAAATACTTCATAAAAAATTAAATATTTATTAAGATTAAGTTGCTTAGTTTTTAAGTTATAACTGAAGTGCGACTCATTCGTATACTGTGTTATATTCTTACTCCCTTTAACACTGGTTTCAAGATTGTAAAATTATTACAGTGTTTACAATGTGAGGTGTTTATATAACATAGTTTAATAAACACGTTTCTCGACTGAACGCGAATTACTTAACTTGACTTAACATATTTGGTAAATATTCTATACCTAGATCTAATTAAACCAATATACCGCAGTTTTACAAGTAATTGAATTAAATTAATCCTCCACAGTAACAGTACTTGCAAAACCAGTCCTTAACAATGCTGCACTAATCCTGAAAACATTTATTTTAGATGTGACACATTCACATTTCCACACGAACCTGGAATTCTCTTCTCAAGCGGAGAGCTGGCCAAATAGAGCGTCGTATTTACATAATTAAGTACCCGCCTATGCAAATAAAGCCACAATGAGATACGAATCGATTGTGTTGTTCAGCTTAGGGAAGGGTACTTGAGACGAAATTATGTGTCAATGATGGCTAGAGGGCAAGACGAAACACGTTCGAACAAAGTATGCGCGAAAATTTAAATCGTTTCTGCAGAATTTAGAAATTCATTTTCATTTTCCATGAAGCCGTGGGCAAGTAATATTGCCAGTGCTTTGTCTCAGAACTATTTATGAGTATAAGGAAAAAAATACGAAATTACATATGTAATTACGTAAAAATACAACGATAAGTATAAAACTAACTTCTCCGCTCTTAATTTCTAACTACCTACGTATATATAGAAAAATGTAATTTAAAATGAACTTGATAAATATATTATCATAACAGCAAGTTAACTCTCCATTTTTGAACTGGAAGAGAATTTCCTCCAGTTTCTATTACAGTTGGCGATTTTGAGCTTTACAACATCCAAACCATATAACCATCTTTCAGTCGTCTTTTATGCGGTCTGATATATATACAAGCTTGCCATTCCATTAGTTTGTTTATTCATTTGTCTCTATATATTTGACAATCTGACCTAATCATCTTCATTTGTACTCAACTATGAGAGTAACCACATCCTTGTATTATATTTTTGACCATATCCAGGTGTTGGTTTTCTGGTCGCAAAGGATATTCCCATGTACTACTTCTTGTAAATTCCATCAACGTGAAGATTATAGCCCCCTTATATATTGCCCCCTTATACAACCCCCTATACTTGCCTTGCAAAATACTTCTTTTTGCGCCAAAAGCTGACCATGCCTGGGAAGGATATTTCGCACTGCTGTCTAGATTGAACTATCCAGCGTATTTTTAATAACAATAGGTTCACCTACCAATTAATATACAAATATATTAGCATAATTTCTATTGGCGATTTGCATGCCTTAGGGATGTTAGGAATGATTTTGAAATTCAACGTGACCCGATAGGTCGCTGAATTTAAACATTTAAGGTACTTAATATTTCTATAAACTAATGCAAATCTTAGTATTATTTTTACTATGAAAATATGTTGCTGGGCAATATACATAAAAGTACTCAGAAATACTTCCATTATATTATTCATAAATTTGTAATATTTTATAATTAGCTCTCTTTAGTAATAAAGTATACGAACAAAGACCGCATTGTTTAAACACACTCATTAGTAATACAAAGAATGTGTTGAGGAAATGGAATATATTAAAGCCATATCCCCGCTTTTTTTGAAATGGAGTAATAATAATACTTTATGTTCATAAAAATAAATATGATGAAAACGGAATTTCCGTTAACGTAATTTAACGTATTATGTCCGTGTTCATTGCATATTATTTTCTGTGTTATGTATTGGAAATGTACACAAAATTGTAAATTAAATTTCCCATCAAATACTCTCTTTGGTTTTCAGACGCAAACGATTGGTTTATTTTTCCGATTTTCCGACTTGCTATTATATTTATGGCCAAGTTGTATTTTGCTGCAGGTATAAAATAAACCATATATATAATAGTAGATTTACCTGCAGGTAGATAAAAAGCAAATATAAATTTCTCGTTGGTGCAATTTACTGCTTTTATATCCGATTAATATCGATTTTTTAAGTCCATCGTAAAATTAATTGCTTATATTTTTAAATAACTGCTTTTAGTTGAAAATATAGCATCCTGAAATATTTATATTATTGTACGAATTAATACCTTAGATGTGATGTATTAATAATATATACTATAGATATATTTATTTAGAACTTTGCGTTGCCAGACGGGTAATGTACAAATATAAAGATATATATTATTCGAACACTCTTTAGTCACATAAAGTTCAATATAAAACACAGAAATAATATTAAGATTTAAACAAGAAATATTTTAAGTTACACATAAAACTTTAGTATTTAATCTACAATTATAGTTGCTAATTATTTAAAATACAAACAACACATCGAAATGTTATCATCGCAAAATTTTTAAAATACATGCATATGTGTATATACAAATATGAATTACTTAATATGGTGATCTAAAAACATGTCATGTTTCTTTTTATAAAGTAGTCTTAACTTAATATTCCTGGCCAACGTGTAATCCATTAATTGGTTAAACGACTTCCCTTTATTTATATAAGCGACATACACGCAATGCCGAAATTACCGAATATTACTGACGGCGCTACGTGAAGGTCCTCACCGGTAACACTGGTGTATCGATCATTCACGCGCCTACGCCCACGAGCTCGTTCTCGTCAGGAAATTGAATTGTCTACGAGGACAGGTCGCGGTGCCGTCCGACTTTCCGGCGCCCCTAAGGACAGGGTCTCCATAAATATCGTAATTGTGTCAAACTATCATGATTAAATTTTTTAAGAGTTGTCATAGCTCTGTTTATTAGTTGAGTTCGAGCTAAAATTTAGAATACATATCGTTTTCGGTTTTACATATAAGTGTAAAACCAAAAACGATATGTATTCTACTAAACTATTGTCTCTATTTCTTTTAAATACCTGGACAATTCCAGTATTAACCTTTATAATTCTTTCAGCCATTTTCTATATTCATATTTTTCAATTCACTCGTCATTTCTTTGTTCCATGCGATCTAATCTTTTCATGAGGCCTTTATAATTTTTTCACGCATAAAATAATAAAATAAAGAAAAATACGTCGCATTCATGTCTTTCTAAAATTTTGTGATCGATAACTTTTGAAGTCGACATTTACGTGATAGGAACATTACACAGTTACGTAGTTATCCTACACTCGGAACGTTTCAAATAAGGGTTAAGTTAATTGTTGAGTAGTTACAGATGGGCGTTTCACATGGAGTGTTATCGTTAAAGTTTTCCAATAACCGTACTAATAACTGTGAAGCTCAGGGTTATACTGACGTGCTTTACAAGTATCTGTTATTTCTTAGATGGTGCAGGAGTAGTAATGAAATTAACTAGAACCTAATATTATTTTATTTTTATAATTCTCATAGCTGTTAAATGTTAAATACGTTAATAATTGCATATTTAGTAATTAAATTAATTTTTTAGCATTTTGACGTAGCAAAATTTACGCATATGTAAAACACAAAATCAGTTTGATTCTTTACTCACATTAAATGAAATTACGTGATGTAGTATTATTTCTACTTTCTTTAAGTTCTTTACCACGACCTTGGTTTCGTTGTATTACAACATCTTTAGGTGGGCTATTAGCAAAGATTCGAAGAAGCGAATGATGAATTTCTAAAAAATTAACACCAAATATATTCAATATTCAAAGCTTGATTCTTATTAAAAGTCGATAGTATTATGAATCTTAATTTCCACAAATGAAAGCAAAGTAAGTTTTGTATGAACATCACCTATGTTAAAAATCAAACTAGCTTTGAATTTTAAGCATTGGAAAACATTTTTGCGAAATTAATTAAACATAATTTACGTGTTAATATCTACGGTTAATATCATTGTAAAGTTAATTATTTTAAAGTATTGAATCATGAAATAAAAAAAATTATAATAAGTCATGTGATATACAGAGTACGCAAAGATACTATCAAGTTAAACGTATTAAAATTGGCATATAATGTAAAACGTCTTTTATATCTATCCATTTTACCAATTTAAAAAGTTTCAAATGAACCAGGGTTTTTTTTTCAAATAGGTGTCATATTTGATTTTAAAATTACATGAGGTAAAGAATTCTTATTTAAACGACAAAATAATAAAACGTTTTATTGGTACTCAACCAAGTATATTTTAATAAAAATTTAATCAAATAATTTTTTTTAAGCTTGAATGAATATTTACAAAGATCAAATTATATTGATTCAATTGTTTTCAAATATTACTCTTCACGAAAATGGCTTACTAAAATTGTCATTAATAATAAAAGAGGCTTCGACAAATAATACTAGTAAACGGTTACTCAACTTTTTCTCATCTAACTTAGTACGATCGAATATTATCAAACAGGTTTGTAAATAACACTTTTATTGATTCACTTTTCATTATATTAACTTTTCAATAAAACATTTTATGAATCCTTTGTTATATATTATACTCATAATTTGTAAATCAATATATGTATGAGATTTTATATGCTAAGTAAATTTAAAGAGGAAGAGAAGAGACGAATACATATAAAATGTAAAGATACGGCTTAGATTGATTTTTAGAGCGAAAGGTTTTATCGTTAGTAAATTTAATTTAAAAATTCGATAGTAAATTTGAATATTGGTATCAATTGGGGTCGATTAAATTCAAGTAAAGTTATATCTTCACTTGGACTGATATATGTAAATTGAATTTCCGTTATATGAAACGTTCTACGATATATTCATCGCATGTTTTCTCTGTGCTCTATTTTACTAGGGAGTTATTTACTTTCGAATTTTGAATTAATTTCGTTATATGTTCATCGATCCAAGTTTCCAGAAACCAAATCAAAGTCTATGTTTATATTCGTATTTGTATAATATGTATGGTTCAAACAAAATGGTAAAGGTTCAAGTTATAAAAAATAGTTAAATATTTAGTTTACAAAACAGTGCCTTAATAATGTACAGTTAAAAAAAAACTTTTTCCATCAGTTATTAAAAATAATAACATTATAACTCTTAGAGCGTATTTCAACCTATATGCCCACAATACTTACTTCATAACCATACAACTTCGTCTAATTTTGACATTTTTTTTTAGAAATTGTCTTTGGATTCTGTATTTTAGTGGATTTATTAACAAGAAACCTCTTAAATAAATTAATTGATTTATATTTTTTGCGTGTGGCGTAGGTAGGCACACCATCAAAACTAGACATGTACATAAAGTCGTACAACAAAATTAACAAATTTAAACCAGAAGATGGCACTGTGCTATATATGGATCAAAACTAAATACAAATTGTTAAAAAAAACTAATTAGGTTTTTAATAGAAGTCTACTAGATGGCACTATATTTTTTCGAAAATTTCTCTCCACAAAAGCAAATACGAATTGCGAAGTGGATTTTTCACAATTTAAATGCAAACTATTTGTTATTATTACATTATTCCTCAATATTATTTTTCCTTTATAGTATATACAATACGGATATATAAATTCTACTAAATGCATCTTTCCGACTAGCACTTGGGATAGATGTTATTAAGTAGCGTGGACCGTCGGCGTGGTTTAAGTTTATCTTCTAGATATTTGATTTTCTTGTTACACGCCCAAAGTTCATTAAAATGCATACTCATATATTTTACTTTTTTATGTTCCCTGTTTTAATTTGAATTAACTTTTATTTGAGCTAAAATATGTTTTCAGTAATTCAGTTTATTTCCAAAATTACTAAAACAGGTAGAGAAGTTCATTAAAAGTTACAACCTTGTATAGTTAAGTTTCAAGTTATTGCATAGTAGGATTGCACACAATTTTAACTTTTTGAACTAAACGGTTCTATGTTCCAAAATATTGTGGATAACAAACACTAACTTTGCGATCTAAAACGAAAAAAAATAATTTTTTTTATAAAACCAGGACGAAACAATATTTTGATTATCAACATCAATTGAGAAAGAACAATACTCTTGTTATTGTTATCGTTGTCGTGTTCATGGATAGTTCATATAAGACTATGCGTGGTCAACACCGCTTTGGCAGCCTTAAAACCATTGGTTTCATATAGGTCTTTCTAAGGAGAGTCACTGATATGCCGTATTTTTGCTAGGATGACGGGACAAGAGAAAATATGATCAGGGTTCAGTTCTGTATTAGGAAAGTTTTTGCAGAAAGACTAAGTTTGAGTTCCACCCCTCTAAAATGAGTTCTCAGTCTTGTTAAAGTTTTTACAAAAGTTCTACTTGCGTCTAATTTGCAGATACGATATTTCAATTTGATCAACCTGTTATTTAATTTTGACTTTCCTAATAAGTCTGTATCATTAGGAGTGACTTGAGGAATTAAATATTTTTTTAGTAATCTTGCTTCTTTTGCCAATGCATCAACGGCTTCATTTCCATGAGTACCATCATACGCCTGGCTTTACTGCAGAGTACATTATTTGTTCACGTCAATAATTTTGTTTAGGGTACTGTGCACATTAAATATTTGCTCTGAATGTCCCTTTTTAATAGCTTGAAGGGCAGCTTTAGGATCGCAGGAGATTATTAATTCCTCAGTTCTCTCAGTCTCTTAAAGACCAATGTATACATTGAAGACGTCTTAGATTGCTAGGAGTTCACCGGTGTAGTTTGAGGTTATTTTACCCATACCAAATCTAAGTTATCTTGTACTATTTTCATAAAAAAAATAAAATTGATATCAGCCTTTCCATTTTCTTGAGTCTCATCCGAAGAGCCACCAGTGTAACCACAAAATTCTCACCTGAATAAAATTCAATGGCTCTGATTCCTTTAGCTTTGGTGTTAGAATATCCTTTTTAGTAGATAGTTTAATAAAAAAGGATAAAAGTTTCTTAGGTAACCAAAAGTGTTGAAGAGACAATTGCTGAATAAACAAACTCCAAAACCTTTAAATATATTTATACAATGTTAATACGCCGCATCAGTTAATCTAATACAAAAGCCAAACCACTTATGCTTATACATATGGAAGCAGACAATATAATATAAACATGGAAGCAGACAATAAAATATAAACGACATTTTATCAACTATTTCAGCCAGCTCTAGACGAATTTTCAATTATTTTTCAATTCATGAGCGTCCCTTATCTGTCTTAATTTTCCATGTGATATGGAGCGCATAGATTTTGTCATGATAATATTAATAATTTCTCTTAAAAAGTCTTCATATTTCTGCCAAATATATTAAGCTAACGGATGTTAAAAGTATTTTGTGTGATGAGGTTTTTAAAATTCTTTATTATTGAATTCACTGGTATATGATACCCTCGAAGTTTGAAATAGCTTCCAGTTTTATTAAGTCGGAATTTTTCCTCATTTCACATTGTGTTACATAAAATAATACAGATATATCATCATAAGAAAACAATAAAGAATACAAGATTTTCCCGCGGCTTCCTTGACTTGTGTTTTTTTTTATTTTTGCGTAGGAGTTTTTCCCAAATATTAATGAATTCACCTCAACGTTCAGAAAAAAACAGAGGTAATTTAGAAACGCGCTGCGCGAGTTATATTTGATATCAATTAAAATAATGTTTGTTAGATTAAATACTGGACGAATGTTAGATTTACTTTTAACATTTGAGACATTAAACTAACAAGAAGGAAAAAAGAAAAAAAAAATCATCTACGAAAATGAACTATGTTATTATATCACTGTGAAATGAAAAGATTATTAGTTTCACGTACGTAAGTACCAGAACAACAGTTAACACCGATAATTGGATAAAACATAAAAGCTTACATTTTTGTCGCCGTTTGTTAAAACAAAGTTATATCCAGAGCCTTGAGACTTTCGTCCTATTTCGAGACAGAAAATAATATTTATTCTTTTTTTATGTTTAAACTCAATTGTAGGTTTATATTCAACTTGAGTAATATTTCTTCTCCCTTATTAAAGTTATCACCATTTGTTATAACACATTATCGAGATATTCTTACTCGGGTCTCTTTTTTGCATCGAACTTTGTTTTTGAAGTAATGATTCTCGGTTTATTTATAGTATTCTGATAGGTAAAATATAACGGGGAAAATTGTTATGATATGCTATTCGATTCTCGACACGTAAGAGTTTTCTATCTTAACTCGCAATATTTTTTATTTTATCTTGACCTGTCTCATGTCATATTCTGCTGTTATTATTAATAATGTAATGGTACTAAATAGGTAAAAAGACTATATAACATTTTAGGTATCGTTTTCGTCGATATAGTATCCAGACATCGCTAATATATACAATTTCTCGTCATTTTTTGCAGGTATATTTGTGGGTATT
Source organism: Druceiella hillmani (assembly GCA_039881145.1). Taxonomy (NCBI): domain Eukaryota; kingdom Metazoa; phylum Arthropoda; class Insecta; order Lepidoptera; family Hepialidae; genus Druceiella; species Druceiella hillmani. The sequence continues at coordinate 18,307,052 of JAYKKI010000027.1, read as the reverse complement.
ATTTTTTTATGTATATGTTTTGAACCTAAAGTATTCTAACAAAATTTTATTGTTGTCAGTGCTATTCATTCGTTTATTAGAGGTCTCTAATTCGTAAACAGGAAAATATAATTTTTGTTCGAAATCGGAAAACTTGAGGGTTGAGTGTTATGAAACTTGTAGCAGGTTTTAATTTTAATTGTTTGTCGTATGTAATGTATGTTTAAAACTTATGATTTCTAAACTGAAGTTTGTTATATTTTTTCCAATACTACATACTTTACATTTTTATCATATCAGGAGATATTGTGTTTTATTTGAAAAGAAAGTTTTCCCGTCTCCCTTCCAACCTTTAACTAGTCAGTTAAAGTTAATTACCTGACAATTTGCTGTATTAACGTAATAATATGCCATAGTCAACGATAACGTAATAATATGCCATAATCAAAGAAATACTATTAAACTAGTAGTAGATTAAACTTGTACTGAAATCTTTTGTTATCTAAATTTCATATAGCAATTTCATAGACTGCTTTAAATCATTGGATTCAGTTATGTTTTCATATAGGGCTGTGAAGAACACATGTTTCTACAATGATTTGTAAACCATTTTTTACTGAAAAGCTGCTTCGAATACATGTTCACAATCCCAGACTACCACTAAATACGTTTTATATTCTGGACAAGCTTTATAAGATTTTCATTTTAGTTATAATTACACATTATTTTGTTAAGTAATCAATAATATTAGAACTGAAAAGCTATATGATATAAATCCAAAGCCACAATGTCAGTCCTATCTTGGAAAACTGATGTATACTTAATTTCCTAATTGATTGACTTTTTGCAGCTAACAAAACTGAATTTCATCTCCTATAAAAACTTGTGTTAGTTTTTCTATAATACAGACAACATAATATTTTTCATTAAAGCGTAATTTAGTTCGGAATGTACTTATATTATCTTCTTAATATGTTATACGCTTGTATAATTAAGCACTGTTTATAAAAATTGCACGAAAATTTTGAGCAGATCAGGAACTGTTTATAAAAATTGCACGAAAATTTCGAGCAGATTAAGCACTGTTTATAAAATTTTTTTATAAAAATTGCACGAAAATTTCGAGCAGATTAAGCACTATTTATAAAAATAGCACGAAAATTTTGAGCAGATCAGGAACACGGCCATTAAGATTATAGGTGCGATAGTTTAATGATGTAAACTTTATTCTTGCGGCTTTATTTTCTTCAATCGTTGACGTAAATATTTAAAACATTTGATATCTAAAAATTCTAGTGTACGTCTATATTATTTTGGGTTAGATAGTAGTGTCCTAATATGACGCATCTATGTCGATATCAATTTTTTAACGTTATTTTGCCATCCAAAATCGTAGATTTTGCAAGCAAGTGATATAAAATATAATAACATATCCGTTTATTCTTAATAATTTTTTAATGAGTAAACTTTGCTTTTTTTGGTATTTCTTATGTTCGGTCGAATATCACTTTATATATATTAAATAATATAAACTAAGTACTGTGTTTTAGCATGTTCTAGTTTACTAACCAAAAATAAATATTTTGTGTCCGCACAAAAATTAAAAACGAAATATCAAAATTCATTCGTTCTCAAAATTAATTCAAGCATCGTTATTCCCTATTATCTTCAGTATTATCGTTTTACTCTCAATTAAACACGTTAGCTAAGCTGCTTATTTGGAATTTAAAGCGTAAGATTTTAACCTATAAAAGCTACTGAGCGAACCCAATCTTGTAACTAAAATAATCGAATTAAATCTACGTATTTCATTAGATCAGTATCATAAGTTTAGATCTTTTTCTTCTTCTTATTCTACTTAATGTCATTCTTTTAATCTTCTTTTTAATATTACGTTAATGATTGATATAAGCTGTTTGTCTCAAGTGTACATATATTCAAAAGTAAACTATGAATATTTCATAATATAACCTTGACGTTATTAATTTCAAAAATAATAAATGAAATATTCCATCTAGTCATCAAATGTTCAGATTTTTATATTTAAACATTATAAAACATTATAACTGGGTAAACATTATAAAATATCAACCTGTCAAACACGAGTTGAACTCGAACTTCTTACACATCTAAACACTTGAAAACCTTTAATGGTACACAGGATTTTAATTAAATTATACACGAACATAAATTTTTAACGACGGAAATATATTATCTGTTATATCTTTCACAAGCGTTAAAACACGGTTCATATTTCAAAAGTTATACGATCTAGTATAATCGCAATAATTTTGTTACAATCCTATACTTCTAAAAATATACCACCTGAAGGAAAACTACTAGAAGTAATAAATAATATTTTTGAGCTCATTTTATTAGCATTTTCAAATGATCTAACCTTTCTTCAGTACTTATTGTCTCGCTCACACCCCCAAAATTTTACTTTGAACGTTACTTATCCAGATACATGAGGTTTAATATGTTTTCTTTTCATCCCAAAGGTTCTATTTCAAACAGTTTCTGAGAAAAAGGGATAACGTCTGTGATAGACCGACAGGAAGATGTGCCTACATATGTACCTAAAATAAGTTTAGGAACCTAAAATAACTTAATTTATTTAGTTATGTAGATAAATAATAAAACAACTTTATGGAGAGGTAAGTGTAAAACTCATTTCTTTAAAGTGGACCATTCGAAATGAAATTCTTGTAAGAAAAATTAAAAAACTCATTAAAAAATAAAAATCATTGTTTTTATATATTTTTATGTTAATCTATGATAGTGATCGTCCCATGTTCTTAAGTTTTTACTGAGAGTACGTAATAATTTAAACATTCACAACTTATTAAGTTCAAGTTGGAACACACATTATTTTTTATTCAACTATTAGCTAAGTAAGTACACTCATGTATCCTATCATCATGTCACATTATTCGAAACAAAGTTGAACTGCAAAAAAGCAACTCGGCACAACTTTTATAAAAATTAAATAACACTCGTCAAGTCACAATATTCGAATGATAATGACGGCTTATGAAGACGTAACAATGCAAAATCGGGTAAAACCAAGCTTTCCGAATTCGGGAAGTAGCAAAAGAGAGCCAATAAGTAGAACCCAAGCGACTGACAAATTAATTTACCAACGATCGTCGTAGAGTTTGCAAATAGTTCAGTAAATTTCACCTTTAATGATTGTAATTTCCATATTGTGAACAACGATAACTTACTTCTTGTACGTTAAACATAACATATTGGAAGCTTTCTAATATATGAACAAATCAACGTCAAAATAATTATTAGTAGTATTCGTTGCATTCGATAAAATATGGTAATCATTTAAAAACTAGGTAAACAATTATGAGTACCTAATTGACTAACTTAACAATATTAAGCCCAAGACTCTATTTTTCGAAGCAATAAATTTGGAGAAAATATTTTTTTCTAATATTGCACCTATTAAGAAGGGTTATGGTTTGACATTCAATGTCAAGAAGGGTTATGGTTTTATTTATAGTTTGACATTCAATTTGAATAAATTTTAAAAGGTGTAAAAGGTATTATAACAAATTCTGGTCAATCATTCTGATTTGATAAGGTATGAATTAAAATATTGCTTACAGAAGTTACCCTTTAATCACGTTTAATGTATGTTTTCTTTATTTATACCTAAAAAAGAAAGGACAATAAATGAGATTAAAAGTAAGAACCTGAATTTATATAGTTCAGTGTATAGTTTTATATACACCAGTTAAGCAAGAAGATAATAGTGCTTTAATAAGAATAAAAACGTGTTAAAAACATTTCTAACTGCTATTATCATAAAAGCAAATTATGCAATTAATATTTGTAAACGAAATTGATGAAGTCACTTCTTACAACATCATTCATGTTAGTATTGAAACTCAATAGTCTTCGTATTCGTAACGGAAAATTGATTAATTTTTATGTACGTATATTTTTTTACACTTTTGTTACAATTAAATGAAACTACGTGATGTAGTATTTTTTCTACTTTTTTTAAGTTCTTTACTACGACCTAGGTTTCGTTGTATTACAACATCTTCAGGTGGGCTATTAGCAAAGATCAATCTTTAGTTTCATTTAATTGTGAATAATGAACTTCTACAACTAAAATTTTGTTAGAAATTTAAAAAAGAACAAAATTATCATTTTTTATAATATTTGAGTGAAGTGTTGTTTTAAGAAAACACAAGTTTTACTAATTTTTTTCAAACACTTTTTTAATTGTCTTCGCGTCTCTATAAATTTCCATAGTACAAAAAATTGTAATTTGAGATTATCAAAATTAAGAACTATAGTAAGAGTTAACACGGATAACTTGATAAAACATAAAAGCAACAATTTTTATCACGGGTTGTTAACTAAAATCATTTCCCTCTGTCATATCGCTCTGTCTGTCTATGTCATAGTTTGATAATTACAGTAAAACTAATGAAGATGACCCTTACAAGAATAAAGTTAGAAACGGAGTTGTCACACAGTTGTTCAATATTGTCTTAGAAAATGCAATTAGAGGATCTGGTATACAAACAAAAAAGAAAATTTTCACAAAGTCAGTACTATTGTTAGGCTTTACAGATGACAATGACATTGTCGGAAGAACTAAGATAGCTATAGTAGATTGCTATATTAGGTTTTTTGGATATTTGACAAAGCAGCAAAAAATATTGGTCTGAAAATAGGTGAAGAAAAACCAAATACATGGTAGTGATATATAGGTTCCAAGATCATTTACCACTAAAAATATAGGATTAAGTTTTTGAGAAAGTGGATTAAGTTTTTGAGAAATTTAAATATTTGGTTACAATAGTGAATGACAATAATGTTATTACAACATAAATTAAAAATCATACCCACATAGCTAATATGGATTGCGAAAACAGTTCAACTCAAAACATTTTAGCAGTGTGTGACATTTAAGCAGTGACCAATAGTCCTTTATGGAAATTAAGCATGAACAACGAATAAATCAGATGAAGATACATTTCTGAACAAAAAATCTTGAAAAAAAAATATTTAGAGCAGTGGATTCTAAATTCATAGAACCAAATATAGTTAAGGTAATATAAATTATCTAAGGAGAGCTTGACCACGAACGAGATAGCTGGATAATGTGAAAAAGTGGTTAAAGAACATGAGTGTCAACAAATGAAGAACCGTAAAGTCGGAGAGGCCAAAATGGTGGAACCTGACTGAGACAGCCTTGGTCGGAAATAGGAGAACTTAAGGAGAAAGTGAAAAAGTCGATGACAGAAATAGAAGAGAGATACGTCACCTTCATAACTATTTTAAATCTTACATAGATAAGCCATTTCGAATAAAATATGCTGCACATCTACTGTAACCGTACTGTACTAGTAAGAAGACATGCGATCTAGTCTTGCTACCTTTGCTCTGATTAATAAATATTATTAAATGATTTCCGGAGATTTAAAGAAACTTAATTCTTATATATATATATATATATATATATATATGTATATATATATATATATATATATATATATATATATATATATATATATATTTCAGATCTCTTAATGCATAGCGTTTTTTACCAAATTCTTGATAATCAAGTTTGTTCTTTTTGTAAAATCCCAGACTACCACTAAATAAGTTTTATATTTTGAGCGAGCTATATGAGATCTTCATTTTGGTTATAATAACATACTGTTTTGCTAAATATACAATCAAATGAGGTTGTTTCTGAAATTGCGTATAATATGAATCTCGAAATATAAATCTCGATCCTCCAATATTATCCCTACTTTGGAAAACCGATGTACACTTAAGCTTCCAAATAATCGACTTTTTTCGCAGGTAACAAAACTGTATCTCATATTCTATGGAAAATTGTGATAGTATTTTTATAATATATATAATGTATTATTTTTCTATAGAGCATAATTTAGTTCTGAATTTACTTATATTATATATTTAATATGTTATTGTAAATTGGCATGTAAATTTTGAGTAGATCCGGATCATGGTAATTTTTAATTACCGTGATCTGGATAGCTGCTTTCAGCTGCTACGGACTATTGAAGTAAAATTTACTTAGAGTGCTTTATTTTATTCAATCGTTGACGTAAATGTTTAAAACATTTGATACTTAAGAAAGTACCTCAATATTATTTTGGTTAAGAATGTAGTGATATAGGTTGTATCATATATTGTAACCTATGTTGATATCAATATCTAAAGGCCAATTCGCTATTTCGTCATGGGGGTAGATACCGCAGGCAAAAATACTTTTGAAATAATTTGAAAACACCCCGGCTCTCAAATAATTTGAACGTTAATAGCATGAAAAACTATGACGATAGTCATTAAAATGTTTTTAAAATTATTTTAATTTTTATGAATTATGAATATTGAATATGAATTATGAATATTCATCAAAATTAAAATAATTTTTTGTTTTCCTATTGGCTAGATTAAATTTAGAAAATTTGTCCATAAAATGGTTTTGGTAGGTATCTTGTACACATAATATTTTCAATAAAAATACATACAATTAAGTTATTTTAGATACCGTTCCTCAAAAAGAAAAACAGAACCCTTTTATGATCATTCACATCTGCCTGTCTGCCTGCCACAGACGTTACCAGTTTTTCTCAGAAATCACTTGAAATATATACTTGGAATTTGGCATGGGAACAAAACATATTATTTCGCATACATCTTAATAAGTAACATTCAAAAGGATTTATATGGAAATTTTAGAATAGACGAGGGAAAAGTACTAGAAAAATGTTCATTTAACTCTGTGTACAGTGTGGAATATCATTTGAAAGGGCTAGTAAATAGGGTTCAAAAATATTATTAACCATTTCCTTCCGATGGTATATTTTTAAAAGTTTTGGGACTGTAGAAAGACTGTAGCGTTTATCGTTGACCTTATAATTTTTGAAACATGCACCGTGATTTAAGGCTTGTGAAATTTTTAGCGTTAATTTTGTAGTAATTCATTAGTCACAATTAAAGTTTTCGTTGTAGTATAGGATCAACAACAGTGATGTTGTAATATAACGAAACCTGGGTCGTGGTTAAGAACTTAAAGAAAGTAGAAATAATATTACATCACGTAGTTTCATTTAATTGTGAATAAAAAATATATTTACGTCGGTAAAAATTAATATTTATAAAGAGTTTAAAAGAACTTCTGTATATTTTTAAACGTTTGCAAGTGTCTAAATGGGTAAGGAGTTAGAGTTCGCGCTTGACAAGTTTACTTTCAATAATGTTTACCCAGCGTGAACATTAAACCATCCAAACCTATTGATGACTAGACAGAATCTTTCAAATGACCAAAGGGAATGGAAAATGAATTATTGATGGAAATTATCTTTATTCAAATTGATATTATTAATGCGGAACACTTGGTTTGTAAACTCAAACTGCACTTTTTGACGTTTGTCTTTCATAACTAGAATTCCACTTAGAATGTTACACAAGAGTTTTGTGGTGAACAACCGGTTTTATTTCAATGACGGTTTTGTATACTTTCTTTAAACTTTTGTCAAACCTAATATAAACAGCTCTCCAATTTGAATGAATAACACTTCCCTTGGTCTCTTGTAATTTGTTATTTTTCATTCTTTTTTGTTTTTCCATATTTATACAACCAAACAACCTTATAAGATATTATATTAACAAAAATTAATTTTGTAAAATAATTATTTATTAATTTTAACATATAGAGGAACAAAAATGTTAATTTTGATACATTTACCAAAAAAATATTATGTAATATTACGATATAGACCTAAACGAATAATAATGCCCTATTCTGCCTAAATACTTATAATATACATATATTTAAAAAAATGCATTTTTACTTAATTCAATCGCAATATTAACGTTAACGTTATGTCACGGAAGATCAATAGCTTGTTTCTGAATATACTCGTCAACCAAGTATCTTATTTCAATAAATAACCTAGCATTAATAAGTAGATAAAACGGATAACATTAAATACAAGAAGAAATAGCTAACCTTGTGGTACTGAACTAATTATATACTCAGTCGAGTGGATTTAATTCGATTATTCTAGTTAGAATATTATGTTTGCTCGGTAGCTTTTATCGTTTAAATTCTTACGCCTTAAAAGCCAAATTAGTTGTTTACTCGAGTGTTTCGTCAAGAGGCAAACGAAAATATTGATGATAATATTGAATAAGTATATTTGAATTTATTTTGAGAACAAGTATTTTTTTAATAAGTGTATTTCTAGTTACTCAAATGCTATATACAATTCGTTGTATATACAATCGCTATTTATCATAATATATACAATCGCTGCTATATACAATCGCTATTTATTATAAACTAAGCCACGGTAAACCTCCATATTTTATATTTTTGAAGAAATATGAATGATATTCCAAATAATATGACCGAACGTGAGAAATTACAAAAATAAGCCATGCTTATTTATTAAATAATTATTCAAATTAAATAAATACTACAAAAATAAACGGCGAAGCTTTTACATTTTTAATCTCTTTGCTTGCTAAATGTACCACTACCGACAGTGACCTAGCGTTAAGAAATAATTATCAACCTAGGTTCATCATAGTGCGTCACTACAGTCCGAAACAAAATATAAAGAGTACTAACATTTTTAGATATCAAAAATTTTTAATATTTTCTTTCACGATTGAATAAAATAAAACACTACAAGTCAATTTTACTTCACTAGGCTGGCACAGCTACAATTATAATAATTATAATAATGAAAAATAGTGTACTGTGGGTATTATAAAAACACTATCGCAAGTTCCTATGGGAGATAAAACCTAGTTTTGCTATAAGCTTCAAACTAAACTAACTTTTAAACTTTCTATAAGCTTCAAAACACTAAACTGTCAAGTTGTTCGATTTCGGATATAAATGACGCGTTTCTGTTTATAAATTAGAGGCCTCTGCTAAATGAATCGATAGTACTTACAATAATAAGGTTCTTTTGGGATGCTTTAGGTGCGAAACCACAAAATAAAACAATAATATTGCCAAGAAATATAAAGGTAGAAAGAAAATACTCATAAGAAAACTATATCAGCGACATGTCTTCGACTCGATACTGTGTTGATGAAATTGATACTTAATATTTTGTCTAGTCTTTTTATTTCTTTCATACCATTGCTTTATAAATAATGACAGCAGAATACGATATGAGACATGTCAAGATAAAATAAGAAATATTACGAGTTTAGACAGTAAACGTGTTACACGTCTTACGTGTCGAGAATCGAATAGTATGTCATAACAATTGTCCCCGTAATATTTTGCTTATCAGAATATAATAAATCATAATAAACGGAGAATCATTACTTTAATAATAAAGTTTGGTGCCAAGAACCGAACCCAAGTAGGAGTATCTTGATAATGTGTCAAAAAGAAACGATGGTAACATTACTAGGGAAGGAGAGATATTAATCAAGCTCAATATAAAATTGCAATTGAGTCCAAAAATCAAGAGCAATTTAAATTATTCTCAGTCTTGAAGAAGGCAATAGTATTGGAATTCTGGATATGACTTTTTTTTAACAATCGGTCACACAAATTTATGCTTTTGGTTTTATTCATGATGCCATAGTACTTAATTATGTGTAATACTCTTTTAACTTCACAGTGGTAAAATAAAATAGTTCTATTGTATAGTCGTTTTTTTCTTTTTTTAATTTTAATTTATCATAAGTTATAAGTAAATCTGATGTTCATCCGGTATTTAAACTTAGTAGACATTATTTTAATAACTATAAAGTACAAGAGGAAAGAGTTCCTCTCTCTTTCTCCACCCCACTAAATTCAAGCATCGGTGTCGCTAAATTACCTTTATTTTAATATGAACGTTGAGATGAATACATTGATATTTAAGAAATTCCTCCGCAAAAACGAAAAAAATATACTTGACTGAAGCGGCAGGAAAAAGTTAGTATTCTTTGTTTTCAAAAATGATATTTTGATATTATTTCTTGTATCACAATGCAAAATGTATAAAATTTTTAATTAACACAACTGAAGGCTACTCCACACTCTGAAAGCTGTATATATGAGCGAATTCAGTAATAAATAATTTTTGAAAGCTCACAAAATGCTTTTGATATCCGTTCACGAAATATATTTTGTACAAATGCGATGCCTGTTGAAGAGAATTTTTTAATATTATGATGAGAAAATCTATGCGCACCGTATCACATGCAAAATGAATAAAGATCTAGAATACTGGTGAATTGTAATGGAATTGATATTTCACCTAAAGGCCGTTGAAATCGATGTTAAATATGTCCTTCAAATCACATATCATATTTCGTGCTACTTAAATTCGTCGACCCAAAAAATCGTCTATTTATTTTTCCTTGATTTACTTTGTAAAATTCTACTTCATGCATTTAACCATATTGCCAAAATAATTCAATAAGCAACATAAATGCTCAAAAAGTAACCAAACATATGCGTATGTAACATTTATTGCGATGATAACCAATGTGTGATTAGTAATTATCTACAATAACAATTAATACATTCCTTGATATCTCCAATTGGAATAAACTTTTATAAAGCTAAAATTTTGTAAATTTTGTAAAGCGAAAATAATTTGTAAAACTACATGTCGTCAGCAATATTCAAAGTGACCACTTCGAGTATTAATAAATACCAAATGTGAAAACATAAATTCGTTTAAATCATTTAATTATGAATTGGTGCGACTTATTAATTTAAATCGCCAGCAGTATTTAGATTTAGTAATAACGAAATTTTAAGATCCTGCCCACACATTCAAATACCTAGAAAGTTGTTGTCATTGTAGATTTTTATCAAATACGCTATTCGTTTTGCAATTAATTATATTGTATCTAACTCAATCGCTAAAATGCATTATTTAAGTAAAAAATCTTTGTAGTAAAATATGTGTAACATAGAAGTGGTTGATATCTTGGGTAACAGCAAAATTACATTCTTAACCATTCAGAATATCTCCATTTTATTTCTTTACATTTCGATGCCTCGAATTTATTTATTCTTCATAAAAACGCATATTTGTTCGCTCAGTTGTAATTGCATTATAAATTCTGGCTGCTGCGAGCAACGCGATTCGTTTGATTCGATTTCTTGAAAAATAATTTTTTTGCAGAGCGAAATTTGGCCCCAGGCGGGGTGAGAGGGGGATGGGGTTGGTCTTGAAATTTAACGAAAGTTATTTTGTTCGTTTCTTTTGCTATCCGGGGTGGATACTGAGAGTATTATGTACAAAGAGAAGTAATATAAAAAAATAACTCGGTGTATTATTTTACATCAGTTTATTGATGTGTAATATGAAATAACTGATGCGAATTTTTATTAAAAAAATGTCGCTAATCGATTTTTGAATCGAGTTCTCGCGTTAATTTGGACAAAGTTCGTTCAACAAATTTCGTAACACAGGTACCGAATATACGAAAATTGTTTTCAATACTATTGGGGATGAAAATTACTTCATGCAACGGAAATGTAAATTACATTTCCGTCTCTTGATGGAAATTTTTGAATAAATACCTGTGGCACTCTTTTAGCATATTCCGAAAACTCATGGTGTATAAATCACGTTCACAATAAGTAATAGAAATGTTCGCATAGCAATTGTGAGTACGACTTTATTCTTTATCTTCTTGTTAAGAAACACGTACCGTCATATATGTAAATACATCTTCATTTCAGAAATTCATTTAAAATTTTTAATAAATAGCTCTTGCCACGATTTTATTCGCGTGAACTTATAAATTTGTTTACACAGTAATTAACTAAGTAAAAAAGCTAAAAAAAATGTTATATGATTGATTAAAGGTTCTGTTACTTAACCATACATGGTTTCGTGTGAAATAGAATATAAAAGGTAGATGTCGCCTAAAAACATTTTACGTACATTTGACGAGTAAGTAATTACATAGATTTATACAGTTAGATTCACAAATTCTACGGTATCTGAATGTATATTTAACCTGCATTAGTTTTAAAGTTTTGAATGAAAAAAAATGTGGAATAAAAAAAAGTTCTACGTATCTACGGCCTGTGTAAAATTCATATCAATAGCTTCGGTAGTTTTTAAATTTAATCCGTTTGTACAGACTTAGAGACAGACCGACAGAGTTTTTTGATGTCAGATTCATTTGATAATCTAATATGTAAATGAAAAAATATTTAAATTGCATCTCAATATATAGTGTGTGTGTATATGTACGCATATGTACACACATATATATATATATATATATATACACACACACACATATATATATATATATATATATATATATATATATATATATATATGTATGTATATATATATATATATATATATAAATATATATTAATTTCAAAGAAAAAATGGGTCAGGAGAACTATTTTTATATATAGATATTACGGACACAGAAAACAAACATTGTCCCCTTTCCCATTCGATCAGTACTTTCTAGGTATACACGCTCTTAAAGATTTTGTAAAGAAATAGCTTCAACCTAAATTTCATCAATGTTAACTTTTTTTCTCTTTCGTTTTATGGTTATCGAACCATTTAATAGCATAGATATAACTAAGCTATTTATAGATTTTGAATGTTTTTTTTTGTGTATTTCTTTTTGGGTATAATTTCAATAATTCTGAGTGATTGAACTTTTAGGTTAAGCGATATTTTTTATTTCATTATGGGATGATTATATTGCAAATAAAATCTTACAGATGATACATGCAGTACAAATGGATAACGATAAACTGCATTAAAACTACTTGATCTCCGGATAACATAAATGAGCACGAAAGAAAATACTTTAATACTTTGGACATTTATGTACAATTTATTTTAACCGCTTTTTCCTTTGAAATTAATTCTTTCTGATTCTCAAATTAATTATCTTTTTAAGGGTTTGGTAAATTAATATAAAACAAACAAACATAAACGACCATAATTAGCAATGTATGCAAAAAGTGTTAGAAATAAATAAATAACTGGGAATAATTAGTGAATCCAAAAAAAAACAAATAGGAAATGCGGGTAGTCTACGATTCACTCTTACTTTCTTACTTTCTTATATTTATAGGCACATACACACACACACACACATATATATATATATATATATATATATTTTTTTTTTATTAGTTTGGTAATTATAAAAAAGCGAATTACCTCTAATTACAATTATAATTTTACAGAATTTACATCATTTTTTCTACAGATGATAATAAAAAATAAGTATATGATGGATAAATATCCTGAGTCTTATTATTAATCTTTGAGCTAGGATTTAGGCTATGGAAGCCATATTAATAATCTTTGATCTAGAGCTGAGCAAATAAGTTGTAAGTAAGTAAATAAATTTAGGCAACATGATATCAAAAACTATATCAAGGTCATATAAAATTGCCAAGAATGTATAATTGCTTACTTTGGATGATAAACAGACTTTAATCCGGATCCAGAACTAGAGTATGTGTAGTCTTCCGTAAATTAGAATATACAAAACAAAATTCATGCCTAAGTTCATGCAGTATATTAGGAGCAGCAGAAAGTCAACGTAAACTAGAATGATAAAAAATAATACGTTAGTAGAACGTGTGTCAACACGTGCCAATTTGCAGTATTTAAATTAGCTAAATAGATCATATGCTAGGAAAACGGTTTAATACTATCAATGTATGTATTGAACGCCCTATTTAACTACTATTAAACAAATTGTTAATTAAACCTTAATTTTAATTTTTAGTAGGTCATGAGGGCTCGTAAGTGGAAAATCAAAGCACGAATCAAGAACTTCATTATTATGATCTGCTAGTACCAAAGTTAATCGTTTTATAATCTTTTGATATAATGAAAAAAAAAGGAAAACAGATAACACATGGATAATGAAGTAATTGAACGATTAATTCCAATAGCGTGCCAATAGAATTGTAAAAAAGGAATTTATAAAATAAATAAACACAATAACATTTTACACAATTCCGACAATCCTCCTTAAAGTTTCGTTTGGATTTTACCTCCCCAATGCTCTCACCATAACAATAATTTACTTTTCAATGGTATCTTACTCATGGCATGCATTCCGCATACGGATATCAAAAGCAGCTTTCACATTGGGCTTTAAAACTTTGTCGGTATCGAATTTACTCGAATGGAAAGCTTTTAAAACGTGCAATAGGTTTTATTTTCATTTATGGTGAATTTTAGATTTAAAATTATGTAGTCGAAAAAACATTTCAGGAGCTTGCTTCAAAATGTAATGTAGAAAATAATTTCTGATGAATGATCAGCTAGCTACCGGCAATAATAATAATAATAATATTTTTTTGTTTTTACTTTTGCGATCAGAAATTTTTGGTTATTTTTTTTATTAACATGATATTTATTTTTAGGGTTCTACGTTAAAATGGAAACCTATGGTTGTGGTAAATAATTTCTGCGCGGGCACGTGTGGTTCAAAATTTTTTATTCAATGAAAAATACCAATTTAAAAAAAGGTAACGAGTTCGTGGCCTCGTTGTCAAGAAATCTATTATGTCACCGAAAAGGCAGCCAAAACAGAAAAGGAAGAATATCATTTCTCATTAGCAAAATAATTATAGACCTAGTAGTAAATACGAGCAGTATCATTGAATGGATAGTGAACAAGATATCAAGATTTTCTTTAAAGTATGGGTATAGAACAATCAAGGGTATGCTCGAATAATGAATTGCTCCAATAATGACCACTATATTTTGAAGGTACTAATAAAATTAATGATCCGTTTTACTACCCTGATAGGAGATAGATGCATGGTTTTGTAGAAAGGCATTAAGACATACAACATACATACACAAAAAATAATATGTTTCATCTGTACAGAAAAGTTTGCCAAAGAGACACGATCTCCTTGACATTATTTACCGCCGCTCTTGAGTATATTTTTCCACAACTAGATTGACGGAATAAGTGTGTCAAAATAGATAGATAAATATGGTCCAGCTTCTGTTTTATCAACTATTTATATATAAAAGTTAACACGTCGAAGACTACAGTCATGCCCGACATTCCTAAGGCATATAATTAGCAAATACCAGTCAATTCTGTGCAGACGTTTAATTTTTGTTACGCCTGAGATTTCAAACCACACAGAAGTGATTGTGAGGCGCATTCCCAGACAAGGTCAGCTTCTGGCATCTAAGGTAAGATGTTACACGGCCAGTTGCCCATATCCATGTAGTTAAAATATTCAATGTGTTTTGTCCATTTTCATTTATGGGGCAGATACCTTGACCTTCACAAAGATATATAAAGAGAGGCTTTGGGACGAGCTTCAGAAGTAATGATGCTTGCAATTACCCTATGCGAGCATAATACTAACACTTCCATACGATCGAAAATAAGAATTACGGACGTGGTTACCATCATAAGCTAATAGTATGGCAACTATTCACAAAAATCAAACTGCGAAATGCTTGATAGACAGCCTCTATCAATATGCAGGCCAGGATTGGATGTTGAGAGCTCAAAATCGCTAATTGTAGTGGAAAGTAGAGAAAACCTATATCCAAAATGCTGTTATGATGACTCATTTATAAAGTTTATTTTAAATTCACTTTTTCTAGGTACCAGTCACCTTTAAAAACTAAAAGCGGAGAAGTTTGTGATATTTCTGTCGGTATGAATAAGTGTACATAAATGTGAACGAAACATTGATATCATTATTAAATCGTAGTTTAAGAGAAAAGAAGGAAGAATCTTGAAAATCTGCAGCGGTCGTTTAAATTTTCACAACATTCTCGCACACGCTTCATCCCGCCCTTCAGCCTTCTTCGATTCATAGTTCTCTCTCAAGTATCCTCTAAGCCGAACAGCATAATAAATTCTTATCACATTGTGGCTTTATTTGCGTAGGCGGATACTTAATTACGTAAATACGACCATCTATTTGGTCAGCTCTTCGCTAGAGAAGAGGACTCAGTTTCCGTGCGTAAACGTGGATGTGTCATAGTGTGAAAATAATTGCTTTCATGTTGGAGACTAATTTTGTATTTACTGTTAGTGAGGAGAAATACCATATATATATTCACAATATATATATATATATATATATATATATATATACATACATTACATTGTCAGCATCTTGCAGTCTGGAAACCGCAGTATATAAAGGAGAAGAAAAATTTGACATAAATTTGAAATGGAAATCAAACCTCAACTATTATAAATCAATACATTTTGATATTTTATTCAAATCAGTTGGCAGCACGAAGTGTGAGCACATCAGTGTGTGTGCTAAAAATAAAATTTTCAACTTTGGCCAAAATTAACTTTAGAAATATTTAATTAATGAAATTATAAAGTTCAAAAGTATTTCAGTGGGATTTTGCAAAAACATTGAAATGATTAGAAATTCTCACATTTTAATTAATAATGATATAGAGATTCATTTATTAGATTAAATAAACAATCTACGAAAAATTTGGTATTTTTGAATTTCAAAAAAATATTGTTATTTTAAGGACTTTTCGGAAATAAAATAAATACTCTTTATTCTCACCTTTCCATGAGTTAAAAACTGAAGTGTGTGTTTTAAAATAATTTTTGCTGGAAACGTATTTCCCTCGTCGTTTAAATTAAAAATCAATAATATTCATTATTTTTGTAATTAATTTTCTGTAATGACAATGCTCGCAATGATAAAACTGATAGTTTTAAATTCACCCTCCAGTACGATTTAGTATTTACTTTTTTTAAATGTGGTTACGTGAACGTTCATAAATTGTTTACAAAGTATTACCGTTAAGTCTTATGGGAATAAAATTGTAGTAAGTCCTATACATTTGTCTTGTTTTTCCATTTTTTAAAACTTGGATATTTACCTTTTACCAAAAGCAATTTCTTTTTCAAAAATAGTTTTTTGTATTCTTTATTTTTTTTAATACATTTTATGCAGAGAAAAAATTCAAATAAATATTTTTCCATTAAATAAATATTTGGTTAAGATAATCTTAGATTTGTATATTGAAAAAGTATGTTAGAAAATAGTCTAGTGAAATTACAAAAAAATAACACGTTTAATCTTTATTGTTCTTTAGTAACAAAAATATTTTTGCCAGAATAAACCAAAATGAAAATAAGACATAATATGTGAATGAAAATGTGAATTTTCTTAGGGTAAAAACTATTCTCAATTCCTTTTTGGAAACATTTTTATCGTGTTAAATTTTCTATTCTTATTGCATAGTAATGAATGAGTATAAGATTATTAATACTCTTAATAGTAAAAAATCTCTTTCCGACGACATTTAATTAAATAAAAAAGGAATATTAAACATAATAAATTGATGAAAACTATGCAAATCTTGAGTTGTTTTCTAGTTTGATCTAAACGTAAACCTTATTCGGCAAATATTTTTCTACCAGCATATGTCCAAATTTACTAAATAATATAAGGTGACACCACTTCAATGTCCCATATAATTACTATAATTTTAAAATTAATATAATTACAAAATAGATAAAATAATATTTAACATGATTAAAGTTTAGAAAAGCTCAAAAAACAAAACAAAATTAAATAAAAATTCGAGAAGAAATTTAGAGTATTCTGAATGCTTCCTACATATTTGGTTAAGACATATCAAACACCTCAGAATTTTAAAACTGATATGAATACACAATTACGTATGTAAAATTGTGGTTATGTGTGTTGTGAAAATGTTCTATTACGAATAATTCTTCTTTGTTTACGTCGTCAAATTATGGAATTAAATGGATTCCTTCATCCGGAATATACGTTCCATGTAGACGTTGAAAATTCGTCTAAAACATTATATTTTAATATCAATATTTTCCTTTCTCTCATATCCAGTTTTTTTTCAAATTTCGTCCATATCCTTCTCCTTACTGACAAGTAAAATAATTTATATTGTAAATACTCATTACAGTAACCGTTACTTTTTTACGTATTTTATTTTACAAATTCAGAAATGACTGGACTCACGTTACTATATGAATATTTGGGCGGAAATGACTTCATGTTATTATAAACATGTTTCAGGACGCTATGGTTACAACAAAAAAGTGAAAAATAATAGCAACGAGTAATGGGGGCTGCTAATATTCCGACTTCGGAATTTTGCTAATATTCCGACGATATTGACTCTTTAAGAAAATATTGCCCATATGACAATAGATCCTTTGTACGTAAACTTATGTTTCTTTAAAGAACAAATAAATAAATATAATTCATTAATAATCGTTTCATTTCTATAACTTTAGTCAGCCCCCATCACTCGTTGCTATTATTTTTCTTTTTTGTTGTAACCAAAGCGTCTTGAAACATGTTTATAATAATATGAAGTCATTTCCGCCCAAATATTCATATAGTAACGTGAGTCCAGTCATTTCTGAATTTATACTGTGTTAACAGGACGTATTGATGGATACATTTCTATATAACTTTAGATTGATATAATGCTCTATTTAAATACAAAGGAATACATTGTTCATGTATATCTTAGTAAAATAAAGCTTAATGCTTTTAGGAATGATATCGAGATTTAAACAAAACATTTTTGAAGTTAATTGACATCTTAAGTAATACATTGTAACTGAAGTATTCAGTAATACGTGACAGATGAAAGCATTTCATGTTAAAACATTTTTATGTGTATGTATACATTATGTTTATAGTGTAAGTATATATCAAAATGTATGTATAAATACATGTGTACATAGAACTGGGAAGTATCTTAGTGACATAAAGTTTAATGCGTTTAATAATGATATTTAGATTTAAACAAGGAATTTTTAAAGTGAATTTACGTCTTAGGTAATACATTATAATTGAAGTATCTACTTCATTCACTAAGGCGTAACAGATGAAAGCATTTCATATTAAATAGTTTTTAAGTGTATGTATATATTATGTTTATAGAGCATGTATATATATATATATATATGTACATACAAGTGGGAAGTATTCGCTAGTTTGAAAACATTTTAATTACTTTGACAAAAGAAAACAATCCTCATGTTTCTTTTTTAACGGACTGCAAAAAAGAAAGAAGTTACCTATTCGACACGTATGTGTATAATATTACTGGAATTTAAAAATATTTATATATATCATTCTACAGGAACTTCTAAACAAATATACAAAATTTTATAAATGTATGCTTGTAGATTTTTATGTTTGTCCACCTATTTCTCATCTATCTAGTAAGAATCACTGATATATTAAGTACTACTAGTACTTTTTACTACCTTACTTATAAGAAAAACGAGAAAATAAAGACTAATTTTAAAAAAATTAAACCGATTTCCTAATGCAGGTAGGTGTCTACGCTACTTATATATATATATATATATATATATATATATATATATATATATATATATATATATATTGTTTTGTTTTTTTTTATATTTTATTTGATAAAAATACGTTTAACTAAAAAAGAAGTAAAAATAAATACAATGATATGTACAAAACAATCCAAAATCCAGATAAAAAAAAATACTAACCTATGGTATGTTAATAAATTTCTTTTGAGGCTAGTGCCAGCTAATATATGTCAAACCTTCATACCAAAACAAAACAAAAAACTTGACCTGGCTGGCACTAACTTCAAACAATTTGTTAATATAGTTAATTAAGTTAGTACCAACATTTGATTTTAATTTTGGGTTGATTTTGTATATATTACGATACTTATTATTTTTTCCTTTTTGGTTAAACGTATTTTTATTTATTATTTATTTCCTTCTACCTACGTTTTGGAGTAGATTTTATTTTTTTAAAATTAGTTTTTATTATAAAGCAGGATTTACTGTATGTTCTTAGCCAATATATATCTTTTTGAGTCACTTCTGTTTACGTAACACAAACAAAATACAGAGAGCAATTTTATCGAATATTATTGATGATTCTTTATGCAGACCATCAAATTTTTCGTGTATCGATCGTTGACACATGCACGCCCACGAGATCGTTCTCGCCAGGAAATTGAATGGTCTATGTCCGACTTCGCGGCGCCCCTAAGGATATCCGTAAACTTCGTAATTGTGACAAATTATTATGATTTTGAATTATTGTAGTGGCTTAGTGTAACCATCAGTTTACGATATAATTTAGGGTTCGTATGATAGTTTTACAGGTAAGTATATTGTCTCTATTTCTCATCATATATGTAAAAATGTTAGCATTTTCACTTGTTTCAGCCATTCTTTACATATTTTTCGAAAAAATGTTATGTACAATGTAAAAATAATCGACATTTATCGCCTTATAAAATTTTCTTTGCTTAAAATTGGCAGTCCCACGAATCTTACAATGTTATGTGGTTATCATAAACTCGAAACGTTTGCAAATAAAAGTTAAGTTGATTGTTGAGTAGTTCCAAAAGGGCGTTTCCCGTGGAGGATTATCGTTAAAGTTTTCCAATAATCATACTAATAATGTCTGTGTTGGATGATTCTTAGCAATGAAGTTTAGGGTTATATTATCGTGCCTTCAAATATTTGAGATTTATTGACGATAAACTGGTAGACGCGGTAATGAAATTTACAGAAAAACGTGTTTACTATTAACATATCTTTTTATTTCTAGCAACTGTAGAATTTTTCTAGTATGTTTAGAAATGTTTTTACTTTGGTGTTGAATATCAAGTGTTAAAATTAATTTTACTGCTATTGTAGTCAATTCATCTTTAGAAATTTTGACGTATTAGATTTATATACATGTCAGCTCGATTCTTTTTAAAACTGAACAATCTTGTAAGTGTTAGCTAGCACCTATGAGAGAAAAGTAATTTCAAAATAAACATTCGTGTTAAAAATGAAACTATCTTTTGAATCGTAGATGTAGAAATAATTTTTTCATGATTTAATTAAACGTGATTTTCATGGTGCTAATATTTAAACTTAATGTTTATTATTAAGTTACTAACATAAGTATCATTACGTATTCAATAATCAAATAAAATATTCGTAATAAATCATGAGGTACTATGGTACGGAGATATTATTATCTCACAGAATGAGTGTTTTTCTGGGGTTGGAAAAAGGTTTTTATGTATACATTTTTTTATTATATTTAATAATAAAAAGATTTATATTTAATAATAAAAAGATTATGTCAATGGTGAAAGACACATTTGATCAAAAAAACAAACAACAAAGATATTAAAAGAAGTTGTTCCTTCCGAATTTCTAAGAGTATTGAAAGGATTAAATACTTGATTATTTTACATTATAAATTTTTACATAAACAGAAGTTCAAAAGTTTATTTTCCGCAATAAACTCATAGAATTACGTTAATTTTATTAAGCTAGAATGGTTGCTTTTGGAGACCAAAATCTATGTTACTTCTATTGTCTTTAAGTATAACTTTTCACCAAAATGTTTTTAAAATCGTCATCATTAAAAAAGAAGCTTCCATAGACTTGGTAAATGGTTAATCGACTCATTATAATCTAACAAATTTGGTACATTTGTTTATTATTACACGATATTCTCGCTATAAAATTTAATGGATATTATCATATATGTGGTCATGGCGACTGTTTGTAGCAACTATTGCGTAGCTTTGAGAAAACTTACGATTGATATGACACATTTTTGATTTGAAACGTCTAATGGGGCATTTGAACGGAAGTTAAAACATTCTGATGGCACTTGGTGACGTGCCATTCGGTGTTTTACCGGTTCTTTCCGACTTAATTCGGCCAGCTTCGCGTTTTGCTGGCTCTTTCCAACTTAATTCGGCCGGCTTTAGGTCTTGGCGAATATTATTATTACCTAAATCAAAAATATATTTTCAATAGATCGATAAGAAATATTTCTGTGATAAATTATTTCACGAAAATATATTAATCGAAACAAAATAAAAATTGTGTTATTAAAAACTACGCGAACGTTTGTGTTTGTTTTCAATTCGTTCAAATGAAAATATTTCATTATAAAATAATAGAGATGTTTAATATCTGTCAGTTGTGACATATCCCATTTTATTTTAAAATTTTATTACCCGAGTTCATTGTTCATTTAAAGTTTTTATCCTCGTCAATAATCTTTTTCGATTAAACATTTGTTCAGTAGTCAATATTAAGTAAGAATTATGTATAGCGCAAATATTTTCAATTAGGGATTTTAAATCGAATTTTATGACAGCACGTCCATTAAATTGCAATTTATTTTGATTACGTTCGTATATATAAAGTCATCTTCAAACCCATAAATAATAATAATTTTTTTTTATATTTCTAATCCTTAAAATATTTCAGATAAAAACATATTTATGTAAAAGTCAATTGAAATTTCTTCTTAATTGGAAACTGTTTAAAAATAAGTCTTCGTATTGTAAAAACAACTAAGTAACTGTTTGAATAACAAATATGCATAAATAAAATTATATTTTAGCTTTCAAAATATTACTGGAATAACTCCTCTAATCAACCAAGCAATAACACTCAAATAATGAGCTTTTATTCCGCAACTATACACAGCGATAAGCGACCGCGCCTTTGTTAAAATTAGCACCGAGCCATTAGCGTGTTCGTAATAGAATTTTCGAGTAATTTATCAACTAAATGACTGCCGCTAGGAGGTTAACCCTATGAAATATTACTAGTAGCGACTATTAGTGCACACCGAATTAAAATCGTAGCCATGTAATATATGTGCTCGAAAATAAAATCAAGGATACGACATGAAACTTTTACTTATGGGAATGGCATTGGTTGTTATTTAATAAAAACTTTAGGTCACTTGACAGAGATAACTATTATATTAAATACTAGCTTCTGCTCGTAACTTTGTTCGTGAGGATAGCGGTATGTAGCCTGTTGTCCTTTTAGGATATAACTTATCTTTGTCTCAAATTTTTTCCTCCTCTACTTCAAGATCCTTTCCTTACTTCAAGATCTTTTCGTGTTCGGTAGTAACATCGTGATCGAGTCATAAAAGGAAGAGAATTTTGTATTTCGCGGGAATCAGTATCAGTTTTGGAAATTCGGTAAATATGTTATACGGTCATACATGCGAAAATCAATTTTACAGAATTTTCCTTTTGACTAAAACGCAACTAGTAGCAGCGCGTTTTAAAACATTTAAGAAAAATTTTATTCTATTTGTACACGAAATTTTTTTTCTATTCTTTCACAAAATACATTTTACAGAATAACAAACACACTTCCTTACATCCATCCACAAAACTCTCGTATTTCAATATTACTTTGAGTTCGGACGAATACGAAATTCTTCATCTTGTTATATATATATATATATACATATATATATATATATATATATATATATATATATATATATATATATATATATATATAATCAACTTCCGATAATTTAATATATTTGGCGTTATTTTTGATGAAATGAATTATGAACAATTTAATGAAACTACGTGATGTAGTACTATTTCTACTTTATTTAAATTCTTTAATACCAGTGTAAGGCAGTGGTATAAAATTTAAATAAAGTAGAAATAATACTACATCGTGTAGTTTCAGTGAATTCCAATAAGTCCAAACTAGTTTTGCATATTTGTTTAAATATAAATAAATGGCTTAATAATTTGATTATTGTATGGTATTAACTCAAATGGGATGCTAGAGTGTTTTTGTGTGAAGAATTATTTTAACGCCAATTGACTAAGTGGAACTGTAGCTAATTGGTGTATAAGACTGAATTTTTTATTTCATTGGTATAATGAATATAAAAATGATTATAATACAAGCGATATTTTCTATAGTTATATTCGTATATGTATATTAGGCACATACATATATCTAAGTGTATACATGTGTGTGCGTGTACGTACGTGTACGAGTATCATATACATACTCGTAATGTAACCAAGCGCACGTTGTATGTTGTAAGCACATACCAGTTACGTATGATGCAAGCTCGACTTTTGGGACCATAGCTTTTGTATAAACCGTTATGTTAACCCTGTAATGACCTGATTTAAATAATAAAATTGTTTTAATAGAATAAAAAAAAATCGTGTCATGTTATGCTCACAAAAATTATCAACATTAATTATTTTTGGTAAATACAGACTTCGTTTTTAATATTTCATGTTTTTCTTTTACATTCCTCTGACCGATACTTTTTTGGATCGTATTGGAGAACAGGGATTCCTGGTTTTTCTTCTTGAAAAATTTTGCGGGGAAAAGTTTTTATTGTAAAAAATTTATGTTTTTCTAGAATGTTATTTTTCCATTAATATTAAATATCCAAAACCTTAAGGAATATTTTCGCCTTCTGTCTTACACCTCGAAGCTGTCCAACAAAATGAAAATCAAAATTATTGTAAGTAACACCTGGAACTGTATTCTGTATTAAGCTGTCTTCGAGAAAAATACCTGCAAACAGACAGACAGCGAGATACTAAGGCGATTTCGTAAGTATTCCCATTTTCCGTTTTTTGTTCCCACACTTGAAAAATATACAAATCGACATAATTTAGAATAAGATATTTCGTCATAAAATTTGGGTTCAAATTTTATAGTTAAAAAAACTCCAACGGCTCACGCGATAAATTATACTATAACTCAGCCTTATAATTTTAACAAAGGAATCATCAATTTCAAGGATCTTTAAGAACCATAAAAATATTTTGCGAAAATACGAGATAATCTACGACAAGGATTATTATTTAATGTGTTCAGAGAGTCGATAATTACGATAAATATTTAAAAACTTTCCTCGATACTTCAAAAGTTAAACTTTCATAAGAATCGTTCTTGTTTAAAAGTAGTAAAATTTAGATTTCAACTGAAAACAGTATATTAAGGATAATTACACTGAATATTAAATATCTAGCAACATATTCTGAATTTAGATTATATCTTACGTTTGAACGTTCCTATTAGTCCCTCTAGTAGTTAGTTTAGTAGTTTTGAAAGCTTTGATGTTCTACCTCCTTTAAATCCTAACTTTATATTACAAAACTTTGTACTAACAACTACTAGACAATCAAAGGATTTCAACTTAGGCACTGATTGCTGATTAAATTTAAATTTATGACAGAGCGCTACGCCAAAACTTAAGTGCGTTACGCAAGAACAGACAATCCAAATTTAACGCCTCATCTTCTCTCTGGAACGAAACAATTTAACCATAAATTACGGTC
This sequence comes from Druceiella hillmani, assembly GCA_039881145.1. Taxonomy (NCBI): domain Eukaryota; kingdom Metazoa; phylum Arthropoda; class Insecta; order Lepidoptera; family Hepialidae; genus Druceiella; species Druceiella hillmani. The sequence goes on along the minus strand of JAYKKI010000027.1, from coordinate 18,281,907 downwards.
TCCAAATACTCGAATGCGCAATGAGCGCTATCTAAATACTTACACACGTATATATCCAAACAAACTTAATACGCACCGGTTCGTACATCCCACATCATAGACCATGCGATCCGTCAAACAGAAGAAGAACAAACTACTAACAGTGATCGCATGCGACATACGTACTTCCGAGGCAAGGATGTACATACTATTAGGTATAACAAGAGCTCCCACGCACGAGTCAGCCTGTCGATCCACGCGGGAGTAATGCTGGCGTCCTTGAGTCACGTTCCATTGCCGCGTCGTCGAGTCGCATCTACGGTTACACCAGTTTCAAGTTAAGCTACGAAGCTAATTCATAGTTTCAAACGTTCATTTTTTCTCTTCTGATGATTTTTTTCCACATACTAATATACACCAGCATGACTTTGCTCCTTGTTCTACACCTCAATGAACTTATGAGAATTAACCAGTTTTGACGGAAAAACAAATTGTGGTGATAAACAAAATTTTTTTTAAATATTGAATCTAAGAATTAAAAATTGGTAAGTACATTGAGATGCAAAGAACTGAAGAAATTGTGAGTAGAAGGAAAGCTGTACACTACAGTAAATAGACATAGAATGACTAACAAATAAATATAATACATTTTGCAATTTTTCAGGGAAACTTTCACGGAGCGCGGTTGAGTAGTTGAGGTTTGAATGCAAGATATATACACAAACGAATCAACTCATTTTTGCATTTAAAATATTAATTAGAATTTTTCTGTGTTCCAAAAATTTTGACATTTTTCACCAAGAATAGAAAGAAAAATTTCGTTATTAATCTTCTTGTAAATATATTTTTTATCTAAATATCAAATTATTTTTCTAATTTAAATACATTGATAATGATTATTATTGTCTAACATCGCATTAGAGATTGTAAATATTAATATTTATTAGGGCAGGCTATCTTTTTGAGTATTTTAATAAAATAAATTTTTGACCGTCGACTTCTATTACTTTAGATATATTTACGATATAGATCTAAAAATAGTTTGTCGATAAAATTGTAAGAAATGTAAATGAAAATTAATATGATTACATTCTAATAATTATGAATGATAATAGGTACACCATAAAGTAGCCTATTTAGTTTAGTTTTATATTAGTGACATATGATAAAAATATTTATACCGGAAATATTAATAAATACAACTGACGATAATAATAATTAAATTAATTTTTTGTGTCGTAGTCTAAAATCACGTACAGCTTAAGATAAAATTAAAAAAGGTGATTTGTAAAAATCATTTGACATGATAATTATTTATTTGCAGACTTTACAGTTCCAATGTTACTTCTTTAGATGTCATCATAGTAAAATTATCTTTGATATAAAAGAAGACACGAAGCTTTTGTGTAGCTTTATACGAAGCTTTTGTGTAGCTCTAATACAGTAAATAATAAAAAAATGTAAGGCGATAAAATCGAAAGGTTATTTACTTGCCGGTATGGAGACCAGCAAAAGTTGATACGTTTCAAATCGAATTGGAATTGGATAAATAATTTAATGCTTAATGTATTCTATTAGATGTGATGTTTTCAATTTAAGAGGATGAAGATATAAAAAGTTCCAGAGCTTATCATTCAATTAAATTGCCACTTATCTTATATTTTGATTAGTTTTTATGGGAGAAAAGTAAATGGATTCGTTTACAAAATTAATGGGAATAATTTTAAGTTGTAGTCATCGCACGATACATTTCATACCATCAACATATAAGAAAAAAATTAAGTGATAATTTTTGACTACATTATTTTAAACTCTGAGGAAAAGTATATATTTTCAATAACTTCATCGAATCGCTCGAATATAAAACCTTTTTAAAGGTAAATGATCTAATGCCACATCTCGTCCAAATATGTTCATTATTATATTTGTCGTAGATCCAGGGGTTCATTAGCGAAATAATAATTATTTAAATTTTTTTTATTACCTAAATGCAGACCATGAAACTCCAAATTAACTGGTTTCTTAAATTTTTCTGCCATTTTTACACAAGGACATATAAATTGAAATATCTTTAGAAAGGTTTTAATTCCGGGTTTAAAATAGGATCATTAGGAGGTTGATCGCAAATACTACATATCCAATTAAAGTACTTAATTGTGAATTCGTATGAGGATCAGATTCACTTCGACCACATAATGGTGCTCAACGTAGGCGGTGTGATCGGGAGGCCGACGCCGCAACCACGTCCCAGCTTGAAGGCGAGACATCGTGGGAGCGTGTTGTGACAGTCGAAACTGACAAAAATGAAATATGAATCTTGTTTCTACGAGCATAACTTGCTGATATATTTCATAATATACGACTGTTGTCGATTTGTGTTATGGCTTTTTGTATTGTGCCGCCGCTTTCGATGCGAGATGTATTGCCATCCTAATGGTTTCGCCGGCAAATGAGGTTGGCACTGTCATTATCGTTATTAAATGAGTTATAGGTGTTTTCGCCGCATGAAAAAGTAAATATACCGTAAGAAAAATGTTATTTAATGACAAAAATTGATATGGAAGGAAAGTTCTATAATGTCTTCTTTCATCTTATAAAAGCAATTATATAACAACCTTATTGCGTAATTTCGAACAAACTTAGTCTGCTAGAATTTTACTAACGTAATTGATTTATTTATTAGATATATAAACGATAGAACATATGAAAAGTAAACCAATATTGTAAAGAGGTCTATCTAGCAATGCATACCTATATCCTACTACTATCTCCCGTACTGCGGGACAGACATCGATCTCAAAATACATACCAAACGATACATTAGTAGATGTTTTTGAATTAGTAGTAACTTTTAAAGAAATCTATATTAAATGCAATTATTGTATACACATTTATATGAGAATATTGAGACTAGAAGCGTTATAGGGAAAAAGTTTGGAATGAAAAATTTATTTGGGAAGTTATGAATCAAAAATTATTCGAACCTAACCAAAGAAATTTAATAGTATAGAAATTTAATGTATATATATATATATATATATATATATATATATACATATATATATATACATATATATATATATATATATATATATATATATATAATGATGCTTTAAAATAGGACTTAAAATTTTAGATATTTGTAAACTTAAAGTTAAAAAACAGTGCTTCATTTTAATAACTTTGTCAGTCACAATTAAATTAAACTACGTGATGTAGTATTATTTTTACTTTTTTAAGTTCTTTACCATGACCTAGGTTTCGTTGTATTACATCATCTTCATGTGGGCTATTAGCAAAGATAGCAAAGATCTTTGCTAATAGCCCACCTGAATATAATACAACGAAACCTAGGTCGGGGTAAAGACCTTGAAGAAAGTAGAAATAATACTACATCACGTAGTTTCATCTAATTGTGAATAATGAATTTATACAAAAATAACGCCAAATATATTCAATTTTGTCAGTGTTAATAATTAAAAATTATGGATTACGCAAGACCATTGTTTCATGGTACATTTAGTAGTAGTCCACGCGAAAAAAAATAGAGGAAAAGATCATTTATATTTGAAAATTGTAATTATTTAAAATAATTCTCGGTGCTTTGTCCGTTTGAGATTACTAATGATGCTTCTATTAAATTTATGTGGTTTTGTGTTGGAATCAGATTCATATGGTGACTAGGAATAGACCCATTTATCTTGATAGAATCACGTTTTGAAGTTTACGTTCACGGCATATTTCTAAAATCAAATTTTGTGTATTAGATCATTAGAAAATTGATGCGTCAAGACTAAATTATTTTTCGTTCCTTGTAGTCATTGGCACTTAAGTATAGACTGCAATAGTAATATTGCGGTCTATATTTGATCTTGTACATATTTTTCAATATTTATTTTTACTCACATACAAGAATTTTCATGTTATTCGCGCTTTTCTATTCGCTATTAGAATGCAAATAATTGGAAAAGTTATACGTCAACACTAATTTATTTTTCGTTATATATTGAAGTTGGTACCTAAGCATAGACCAAAACTAAGTTTTGTCTTGACGTATAATTTTCTAATTTTCTCCATGCTAAAGTGAGCGCTTTCCTAAAAGCGTAAATATCTTAAAAGGTTTTGTATGTCAAAAAATAAATTTTGGAAAATATGAAACGGATTTCAGTTTAACTAGCTTTTTGCCACTTCAAAATTATAAATTTGAATGCGGCTACTAATCGTGAAAATACTGCATATACATGTCGTTATAAGCTCCAATGCTAAATAAAGTTTTTGAATAAATTTATCTATTCAGAACTTTTCCATTGAATAGTTTCGATCAAAAGTAAGCTTTCGAATGAAAGCTTTTGACTAGGAAAATTAAGTCGGAATGACTGGCTACCACTTTTGTAACCGTAATTTATTGTCGAAGTAATGTGACCATGATGTATTGACTGGCTAATAAATTGGTTTTATAGAGAATTATTCATTGTGACATCGAATAAGTACACAATAGTACACAATTTACTTAATTCACGTATGTTCTTTGAATTCTTTGCGACGCAGAAAGCTATAGATTTAATATAAACGTATTTTAGGTTAGCAACTGTAAACTGGCCTTCTTAGATGATCAGTGTTATAATTAACTGTACTACTTCGACTTCTTACCACAACATAAAATAGTTTTTCCATTACAGTGAAGAGCAAGAGAATAGATATGCCAGATGACGTGAATAAAACATAGAGACAGTTTCAATAAGGCGTTTATTTTTTGTTATAGGTGCACTGCCCTGTATGATAAATGCTGTGTTCTGTATGAAAGATATGAAAATTTTAAATCTTTCGAACTAATGCTTCTCTGTACCGTAGCATTATACGCCTTCACACATCGTTACCAACGTATTGCGTGTTATTTTGCTGACCTTTCGTACTAAACGAAATTAATGAAGGAAATTGCAAAATCCCCATATCTTGTTTGTTCTTTACATGCCAAAACTCAATTGCCAACTGGAATGAAGATTGAATGCCGTATTCTTTGTATACTTTACCAAATATGTTCGATAAGTTTTTATAGTATTCCCGAAGCTGCTGAAAAAAGTGGCAGATTTATTAGTCGCCAAACTAATAATGAAGATTCAAAACCTTTTTCAAAACTCACGTAAGCGTTGCGTGTCCCTGATCTCGATCTTAAGGACTCTTGGTATTTGTGTTGCATTAGGCATTGTTTTGGATTCAAAATTATCTGTAGTACCATTGATTGTAAACAATGTCAGTCAATGAAGAACTTTAGAAAAACTTCTCATCGATTCATTCAATGAATGGCTGAGCTATGGAAATTTATTGATATCCGCCCATTTATTGTTTTTTTTTCATTGTTAAATTCACGGAGCATATAGAAATCGAAAGAGATTTTGATCGAATCTTATGTTCGTTTAAAAATATTAATTTGTTTTTTAGTAAATAATCTTTGAAGGTGATTAAAATAAAAGTACGTATACGATGGCTCAAAATATTTCAGTTGTTAAGCAGCAGTAAGAATTAATTCCGCAATAATTTTTATTTTGTCTTTAAATGAAATTCGAGCAAAAAATTATACATTATTATTTGCTCTAATGACATTTTTTGTACACATCCTCTAATGTGTATTTATGCAAAGTTATAACAAAAAATAAATTTGTTAAAAAGTGTACATTCATGATGACTTAAAATATTTAAGTTCTTAAGCGATCGTAAGAATTGATTCTGAAAAGTTTTTAGTATGCAAATAATTTTAATTCGAGCAAAAAATGGGACGCAATTTTTCCCTGTAATGATATTTTTTGCTTATATCCCTACCTTAATGTAAATTCATGCAAAATTGTATTAAGACATATATTTGTTAAATAGAGTATCTTCATGCTAACCTAAATATATTCAAGTACTCAAACGGTTGCGAGAATTGATTATTAAATGATTTTCATTTTAGTTTTAAATGAAATTTGAGGAAAAATTGGACATCGTCATTACTTGTTATAATATTGCGCCCCACATATAAATCCTAGTGCGTATTCAAGCAATATGACTGCGATTAACCAAATGCAGCTAGCTCATTTTGATTCACAATCTGATTGTGATTTTTTGTCCTCCTTTCTCAAATTTTGTAATTTGTTTAAAAGAAGGGTACGTTTTATTGTACAAAGCATATTTTTCTCACGTAAATTAAGTTGTAAAAAACTTTGCAACCTTCATATTACTTACGCTGATAAAATGGTTAAACATACGTAAACATTATCCATAGGAAATTCACTTCCTTCTTATCATTTTTGATATGACGTATTAATGATTTTTAGTATTCAATGTAGACAGAAAGAGTCTTTGTATCATAAATGTGGATAAAAACTTCTGTAAATATTAACACTTACTTTAAAATACTATATAACACTTTACAGAAAGTATACAATAAAATGTCATTGCTTGCTGTGCGGCACGTGAAAATTCACTGCAAAATTAGATTTTACAGCCATTCAAGGGAGATATTGAAGTTAAATATACTTTTTGGTGTTTCTTGTCACTCTATTTAAGGAAAAGTAATAAACAAGAAGTAAAATATTGACATTCATATTTAGGATGGTTCTTAAAAGAACACCAATGAGGCATTTATGCAAAAGAATCGGATTACTGATCTTAGTAATTGATTTACTTACTACTTAAAACTTATATACTATTTTATTTATGTGACAATTAATTTACATCTCTGTATCACTCTAAGAAATAGCAAAATAATTAATTTGCATATTAAATGCGTACAGTAATCGTAATCGGACCGAGATGACAATAGATTTCTCATAGAGGGTCATTTACAAAAATAAATGAAAATCTATATATAAATCTAAAAAAACCCTCCATGAGCTATAATATCCTGAAAAAAAGTTAAAGAGAATTCGATATCGAAACCCAAAAATTGAAAACATTTTTTAGAATTTCATATTTGTGAAAACCTTTAAAAAGTTCTGAAATTTTTCACGTGATATATTTATAATTTTCCCGGTATTGAGTTTATTCAAAACAAGTTTAAAGCATTTTTTCTAAATAAAATAGAAGCAAATATTGTGAATTAGTCTGTTAGTAAGATTTTCTACCACTTAAAGTTGGAAAAGATATAAACGGTATCCTTTAGGAAAACTAAAACTAATTCCTTTTTTTTGCATCTCAGATTTATCACAAATTATTCAATAATTAATTCGTGGTGAAAATATTGGCAACTTTATATTTGTTTCGATCTCAAAATTTGCATTCGGAAGCCATAAATTTCAAATCCCAGTAGGTCGAAATGCAAAACTTGCGTCCAATATCAGGTTAAATGAAATAAGATTTTAGTTAATTAACGATCAAATTCGGCTTTGCTGTAATCACCTGTTATGTAAACGAGTAAGTGTCCTCATGTTAAAAAAGAATAGTTCGGAACGAAATATGTAAAGAATTTCCATATTAATGTGTTGTCGACCTAATCAGGTATTATCTTAAAGAATTATTAGGCCAAATATAGCTATTTTCTCGTTTTTTCATTCACTTATAACATGAAGAAATCAATTTCATGTTTGGGTTATCAAATTTTATTTAAAAAGTGTTGAAAATAAAACATACCACGTATTGTATTTTCAGCTGTTTGAAAATAAAATTTGAGAACCAAAAATAAAATAAAGTTTTCGGTGTTTTTATTTACATTTACATCAGTATACAGTTAATTTTAATACACAAAGATTAAACAATTTAGGTCCTCTTTAAATTAATACAAATATTGAACGTAATTAAATACAAACTTAATATTTAATTTATAACTTTTTTATATTTACTTTTTTTATTGAAAACGTAAATCTTATCATATAAAAACTTTTGTAACACATTTTCTGAGGATTTGTAGTTAAACTGTATATTTTTTAAACGCTTTAATATTTCAAAGTAAATTTAAAAATCCCAGCAATCTAAATTTTGCTTGCCATTCGCTGAATTTATAATTTGATACGAGTACAGAGTACGTAAGATGAATTGGCTATAGTACATTTTATTACACATTGTGAACATTGTTATTGTTATTTTAAAAACTACTATTTGATTATTTGTGTACCAATTTATTATATTTTTAGACAAATCAATTGCTAATTAATACTAATCAATGTATTAATTAGCAATTAATTTGTCTAAAAATATAATAAATTGATACACAAATAATCAAATAGTAGTTTTTAAAATAACTTGAAATGATAGCAACTTTCCAATATTGGGCAGTAAATTCAAAAATTTCAACAATGCAAACTTTGTTTTTTGTCCACTGAATTTAGATTTCTATACGAGGTTTATATTTTTATAACACGTTTCTATAGGAAACTAATTTTTATGGGTGTATGATTATGTAAAATGAACAAACTTTTTCTAACCTTGAAAAAAGTTAAATCATATTTTTGCTTCATTAAAATGTTGAAACAAACCTATAAATAAAAAAAATTAACATTAAAATAAAAACTAATACAAATTTAATGCTTATTATATTTTATACATATTTTATATATTATAGAATATCGTAAGAATTAAGGTAAAACACTTAAGAATGTCTACGTTCATATTAAAAATAAAAAGAGGTTATTTTTCTGTAAAATATTTTATTGGCAGTGGGGAATCGATTAGTAACTATCGCTCGAAAGCAAATGGTTTAAAAAAGAAATATTGGCTACACTTTTCTGTTTTTCGTAATATACAAAAATTAATACAGTAAGAAAATCTTCGTTGTATGAAATCTTATTGGCGACTCTAAAGGTTACTAATTTTAAAAAATTGAGGTCGACGTTACCGAATGCATTCTTGTAAATAAGTAAACAAAATTTTTGTCTTCACAAAATAGGTGGAAAATTTAACTCAGGCTCAGCTAATGATACTACTTTGTTTGTTAACAGAAGATGGAAATGCAGGAATATTTATATTATATACTTGAACAAAACAATTATCGACAGCGGATAAGAGCCTATGCTAATGAATGTGATGCAATAAGTCCAGAACATATTTCTTTTAATATCTGATAAAGTTGCTGAATTTTATAATATTTTCATTTGCCAAGAAGCTTTTTCATTAAATTATGGCGATAAAAATTTTGCGACAAAATGACAAAATGCCATTCCGAGTCGAACTTTTTTAATATCCGTATTACTTCAAAAAGAAACACGCAGAGGCAACATAATCTGAAGCCAAATATAACTAACGTACTTCGAAGATTGAACGACAGAATTTCGTGTTAATTAAATTTAATAAAAAGTTAATAATTTTATAACAGAAAGTAATTAATCGTGCTAAGGCGAAGCAGCGGCGGCGTTTACAAGGCCGGTGTACTAGCGAGCTGCGGCCGTACGGAGAAGCAATCCCCACTCAGAAAAAAAGAGAATTTCCCCTTCACAATGACACGAAAATAGACGCAGAGGGAAAAATAATTTTTCACGAGGACGAACGTGAAATTTGTTGAGAAACATGATTGATTATGGAGGAAGGAGGCCCTTCAACTCCTGATAACATCAATCAACTTCGAGTCGTCCTCGGGTGAGATCTTTTTTAATAAAAAACGCGAGGATACCTCCCGTGACGACTTAGACGTTTCGAAGGCCTTCGCCGCATTTGCGGCTCGGGCGTAAAGTTTATTAAATATTTTTAATCAAGCTGCGGGCTTTCAAATTTTAATTTTTGAGATTCATCTTGCTTTGTTACGTTGAGCTTGGGAGCTATATTATTTTTTTAGTAAGATCACCGGGTTATGATCAATTTTTCGAAAATTATTTTGGTGGATAAGATATTACAACGCGTGTCACGACTTTAATATTGTTACATTTAACATACAAAGTTAAAGAAAGATTAATTAAATACATAAATATTAATTAATTAATTTATCTTTATATACGAATAAAGATAATTCAAAATGGGGATTGCTTTAAGTAACAGAAAATCAGTGTTATTTTGAAATAACTTTAATCTTAAAGATATATGGAGCGTCAGCTTAAAAATGAAGACATATGAATTAAAAATAATGTTGATGCAATATTAAAATATTTAAAATAATTTTAACGGGTTTAAATAATAATGATATTGAAAATCAAAACTAACATTATCAAGAAAAGCGTTTAAAATGTTATTAATACGTGAAGAGAAAATTTTGTACCGCTTTTCAGGCATACTGCGCTCATGGAGGAGTGTGAGATTTGGCATAGTTAAAGTTTGGAGGAGTGCAGAAAGCTAAAATTTATATATGACATATGTTACAAATATATTAAATTTTATATTAAAAATACATAAAACGATTCATTGTTTACGTTCGTATTGTCAATGTCAAACACATAATAGTCTGTGGTCAAACGGTCGCACAGAGTAGAGATTATCGCCAAAGAATTTTAAAATGTCAGATTGACTAATATTAAATTTTGAATTTCAAAGGTATTGCAAGAAATTAAAGCAAACAACGCCTGTTAATGACGTTTTGTACTTGCTATCAACTAACGTATACTCCTTTACAAAAGGAGCTCAATAACTTTCAACTTAAAAATTTAATGAATTACCAATGGATTTTAACCACTGGGTGACCACTCTTTTCAATTAATCCACAAAACACGGTAAATAGTTTCTAGGGTGATAACCCAATGTAAAAATTACCCATAACATATTTCTCTATATTATGTTCGTTTAAATTGTTTATATTTTTTTTATAATTTTTGCGAAACTGAAAATATTTAGAAAATGAATATTTCAGCAACGAAATATAAAATATATGTTCAGTAATAAAAGTATAGTAACAATTTTGCACTATCATCTAATTACAAGAAGAATTTTCGTAAATAACATCTTATTTATTTATGTACAGAATAATCGTAATAAATAATTAAAGTTATTAATTTATTATATTTTCAGATAGCCTGAAAGAAAATACCTGGAGGAATTCCGTTATATTTTGGAAATTGTTTTCATGCCAGTCAAAATTACCATTTTGTCAATATTATTATCTTAAACCAAATAAGATTACGGCCATCAACCTGTATAATCTACACTAAATGTGTTCATTTCTTAAAAAGTTTATATTCATTAATGGCCTTTTGAATTCTATGAAATGTCATTATGGGTAATTAATGAATTAATTTTACAACAATGTTTCACTCAGAATAACTTATCTGTAATAATTCTGTTCTTGTAATATGTCTCATATCCTTAAGTAACCCCTATACTGAGCGATTGCCAACCGAAAGAAAAGTTTCACGTGATTACGAAAGTTTAGAAAGAGGAAAGTCGAATTATACCTGAACTGAAACTTTACAAACATCCTCGCTTGAAGGGTTAAATGGGGCAAAGGGGGAGAAGAGTGCAGATAGGGACCTGTGTGTTGTATGGGAAAATGTAATTTTATTTTTTTTTCAATTTGGTTTTAAACGATTCGTTTATTGTTTCAGCTTGGAGTTTAGAGATTGATTTATTTACATGACAATTGCCTTTCTGGCTTCGTCAAATAAAATCAAATTCAATAAGGTATTATTTTGCCATACTGCTGTCAGTGGAACAATAGATTATTGGATGTTGCTCGACATAATAAAATTGTTATATACATATTTCTTTTGTTCAAAATTATGACGGTAAAAAGTTTAGGTAATTTGAAATTTTAAAAAGCTTTGCATGACAACTAAAACCTTTAAAATTAACTTTTGTTTTAAGCAACGCGCTAGAAATTTATTCATTTATTTCAAATAAATATTATCAATTAATTTAGCTTATCATTATCGTATAAAATGTTCCTCTATTTTTAATTTTTTCATGTAACTAAATAGATTTTTGCTAATTGAATTACAAAATACGCCATACGTCAAAGTATATATATTTAATTGTTTCCTGTATAGCTTGTACACCATTGGAGCTATTATTTGATCAGGTTGTACGTAAAGATCATACGTTACCAAGTGCGTTATCCCCACTTTTGCTTCCTTAACTCTGTCACACATTTTTGTAAAAGTTTCACTTCTACTTTTTTAATTATTATTTAATGAAACTTGACCTTACGTTATTTTGATGAAATGAATAATTTTTAGTTAATATTTAGTTATCCCTGAGACTTACACTAGGAAATTTTTTTTTATTATATTGACAAAATATAAAAAATAAAGAAGTTTCACTGAGGTAAAACTGTTTTTTTTTAATTTGCCTGGGCGTTCCTCTTTTAATATTCTTTGTTAGAAAACATTACTTAATTATTGGTGAAGCTTCAATCATAGTAGATTACGGAATTGAAATATACCGAATTAAGCATTTAATAAAATATCAAAATATTATTTACGTGCGACTATGAAACGTGTTTGTGAACTCATATTAAAATAGATATCCTTTTTGGATGGGGAAAGTTAAGGAGTTACCTTTGAAGTCATTAGTTTGATTTTATTGGAATATTCATATTGTATGCTTTGACTTCTGAAAATATTACAGGTTTCATGACGTTACGACTAAAATAAAAAAAAATGTGAACAGATATTTGTTCTGTATTCTTTTATTCAGAACAAAGTATACAAAATAAATGGAAATATTTATGTATATAACTAACTTTATTTACATTTGTGGTAGTGGTTTAATTACCTTTTTCTCAATTGTGACTATTTTGAACTATACTAAATTAAATTTGTCATTGTTTCAGTGACAACGAAATTTAATTTAGTATAGGAAAAGTTGAAAAAAGGTAAATAAAAGTATTTTTTTCTGAAATAAATACACTTGGTATTTTTGAAAAATATTTCAAAATGTTCTTTAAATATTAACTTTAATGTGCTCCTTTTTTAACATATATACTCTAGTAACTTTCTAACAATAGCTGATACATTGTTAATATATTTTCAGAAATCGTGACTCCACTTTAACAAGTCGTCATAAAATTTCGTTCTAAAAAGAATTAATTTTAAATCGACTTGGCAGTCAGCTTCCTAAATAGACGGCTAACCTCTTTTCTCTCTATACACTTTCCAAGTGAGTACACACACCTCCACCCAGGCAGGGAACACACATGTGCCATTTGTAAAAGTTTAGCTAAGTTGGGCCGTTAGTAAGCAACCCATATCATGCAAAACGTTATTTGATGTCTCATATATAATATGCTCACCTGGGTTAACAGCGAACGCTCTGTCGACGGTAGTCAGGTAAGCTTGTAGTAGAATGAAGAGCACGTATGGCATCTGAAAATGTAAATGAAAATGTTGCTTTTAGTTCACTTATTGGGAAAGGTATATTTTGAGAAAATTCCTGTTACTTTTTATGCTATATATTCAGAAATTTTCTAACGTAATACCTAAATCGGCTGGATGGCTACCGCAATATCTTATGTCGTTACGACATTCACTTTGTGTTGATCGCCGTCATGTGAAATTTATTCGAGAAAATTCCTTGACATTTCATAAAAAAATATCTCCTTTACCTTAGCTTTTTTAAATTAGAATCAAAGTATTTTAATAAAGAGTTTTCTGATATTTATTCGCGATTGTGATTCGTTTCAGGAAAATTAACTCAAACACCTTTCCCAATCGATTATTTACCAATCGATTATTTAAAAAAAAACTTGTTAGTAGCTGTTATGTATTTTATCAATATTTTTTCATTATTTTTTTTATTTTATAGGGAGAAGAGAAAAAATAAACAACTAAATACTAAATTCAAAATATTCGCTAAAATAAAAACAAAACCCAACTTATGCGAAAGAGTTTTATGAAATAAAAGTCTTTTTATTGTTTTTTTTTATTATCACTGATCACATGATATTATTTTTGCTTTTGCATTGTTTTAAGAAAATCACTACTAAATTACTAGTTTGATGGTCTTAAGGGAATAGGCACCAAATTTTAGTTAAATGAAACTACGGGATGTAGTATTATTTCTACTTCCTTTAAGCTCTTTACCACGACCTAGATTTCGTTGTATTACGACATCTTCATGTGGGCTATTAGCAAAGATTCTTGCTAATAGCACACCTGACCACCATTTAATTGTGAATAATGAATTTCTATAAAATTAACGCCACATATATTGAATAACCAAATTTTAGAACAAAATATTCTTTTATTTCTTTAAACAAATTGTATAGTGTATAAACGACATATTGTTCTCATATCTGAATTAGCTATTAGTCAAAGTGTTATTAAAATTCATTTAGTGTTTATATATGCTAATTGATTATTATTTTAAACCTAGAAAAATTATTATTATTTTCACTTCATGCAGTTTAAAAATATATTTTTATAATTTGTAACTGCCCATAAAATTATTATGTTTATTGTATTCTTCAACACTACCTATAAAATTATTATGTTTATCGTATTCTTCAACGAGGAAATTCCTTATTTCAATAAACATATGTAAGGCTAATAAAGGGTAATTTTTTTAAACTGTCTTTGGTATTATGTGATGGTTCAAGTGCATTATATCACGGTCAAAACTTCTTTGAAAAAGATATTACTTCATTTCTTTATTGGTTTTTATAACACTATAGAATTACTACCATATTGTGTTATCTAACATAAGTTATGACATAATACTACTTATATATAGTTACACCCCTAAAATGTGGAATCATTTAAATATCTTAATATCTTCTTCTTCCAAGCTCTTCTTCCAACAATGTTAGTCTTGAGTTAAGAATCAATTGTATATAGCTAATATATGATTTTATTATTTTAGAAGTCCATTCAGATCTAAAATAACCAGTTTAACACTACGATTTTTACTCAAAAAATCCTGATAATATCAGTATTTGTTTATGGTAGTGAATGTTGGCCTCATAATAAGGCCATTGAGATTAGTTTATTAACTTTCGAAAGGAAAACACTTCATAAAATGTTTGGCGCTTTTAAATAAAAGGGCATTTACAGGATGTGCCAAAACCATTAATTTTACAAGTTGTGTAAACAAAGGTTGTTAAGGTAGTAAAATAATATAGCATGAAGTGTTATAGGTATATGCACAGGAAAGAATTAAATCAAACAGGAAAACTAACCAAGCTGAATCTATAAAATCTAGGGGAACCGAAAACGACCTAGTCTCATACTCCATAATAAATCAGATAAATATCTGATTATCATAGACGTTCATTGCTATATTATTAGATGTCAGAAGTTTACTAAACAGACTTCAATACATATTTTCTACTGCAATACAACCTATATAGCATTTTTTTGTGAGTTTTGTTAGTATCGTTATTATCTACGTACTAAAAATATCAAAATTATCATCAAATTTTTAATTTCAATCCACTCGTTTGTTAGTTTTAAAACTGTTACGAATGTATTAACAGAATTTTAATCGTTGAACATCTTATATATTTCTACTAGTTGCCAATAGTAGCTAATTATTAGTATTAGTAAAGTAGGTTTTAGTAAAATAATTTTTTCAAGGTTGAAGCTTTTACAAGTGATATTTACAATAATGTATAATCTATAGAGTTATATTTTATTTTCTTTGTTGGAAAAAGAGGAATTTATTAGAGGAGACGGTCAATATTACCGAAATACAAATGTATTCTTCAAGATTTTCAATTATTCTAATCGAACATCTGAAACATCTTGAAAAAAGAAGAACGGTCATGATAAGTGATAGATAAGTATATAATTTTCTTAATAAACAATAAAAATTATTTTATTACTACGTGCTAAAATTTTCCGTTTGAAAATAATTTTGTTTTGTTTATAACCATATACATAACATTGAGGTCGTAGCGCACTGCGGGGATCCGGGTTCGATTCCCGGTCACTCATCGAGCGGGGTTGGACTAGTGTTCTGGTTGGCTATAAGAGATTGCATTCGTAGCAATAAGTCAGCCATATGTATCAATTAGATACATTAAAGTGCATAAATAAATAATTTTGGCTAAATGTATCGCTCACAATATTCATAATATTTGAATAAATATTCAAAAATATGCAATCTGGTTGCCTCTACATTTTTAATAAATTGGAATTAACTAATGATTGTATTTATTTTAATCTGATACGTAATTCGACACTTTATAATCTTCAAAGGGCAAAATATACTCTTTTCGTTTATAAGTTTTTTAGGACAGTAATAAATCTTTCTTTGAACAGTTATACATCTTTATCTTTAATACATTTTTGGAATAAACGTATATAAAACGTATATAAACGTATATACACACATTTTAAACAAAATTATGAAAACAACACTATTTATTATTTTTTTTGTTCCCAAAATTATTTAGGGTCAACAATATTTGAATTTCCAATATACTGAAGTGGAATATAAACATAATTTGGAATATATTTCATAAATTATGTTTTAGTGATAGGGAAAACCTTTGTACCTTCTATGCAACAAGCTATTTCAAAATTTATTTATAGTTGCAATACCAGTATTACGTGCAAAAAAACTTTTATTATTTTGGAATTCCCCAATTTAGGCAAGGTTGGAAAACGGTATGAAATTATTCGTACATAAAGAAACATCAAACTAAACCAGAAAAACATACCGTTGCCCTTTATATTTGAAAAAATTAATAGATGAATACCATATATATACATATATATATATATATATATATATATATATATATATATATATATATATATATATATATATATGAATAAATATATGTGCGTTAAATCTAATACTATTCAAGTATACAAATGATTTAAAGATATTGGAAAAAGTTATATTTGTAATAAAACTACGTGTTCCTGGCTGATGACATCCACTCTTACAATTATCCATTAAAATATCATCGAATGGAATCAGTAAAAGAAACGCTAATAAAATTAAATTCAAGCACATAACAACCCTTCACTTACGCAACTTTTCACGAAACAAAACGATGGCAGCTCAAAATGAAAGCTTTCGAAAGCCCAGTATTCGTTTGTTCTTGACGAAAGTTCATCAAGTAACATTTATCACATCGGAGTCGCCGTTCGCCTCTCAAATTGCATTCGCCAGCAACTTTTACTTAATTATAAACAAACATTCGGTTATTCCTTGGCCTAAATGCTGTTAGGATTTAATTAATTTCAAGGGTGGATTGGCATTGTTGAACTTCCACTTTCCTACCAATATCAGCTTAAAGCGAGCCAGTTATTGCAGGTTTTGGCTTAAATATTTGTTAATATATTAATTTTCTCTTCGTCATTTAGTTTGCATGGATTTATCGTGAGATAATTTAAGATTTCATTAATACCAACTAAAAGATAATCTTAAAGTTTTACCGGTTTCAACGAAAAAGTGATATTCAGAAAGTTAATTCGTTTGTTATTGAATTTCAGTCTGCTTGCATAAAACTCGACTAGAGTTACTAAAATTGTATTTTTCTTTTCCTCCGCGTAGATAATTTTTACATTCACAGAAAAATGTGAATCTAACGTTGGGTACGTTAGTTCTGCAGGTAAAATATTTCAATATTGGCAGATTCTTTTTAAGTAATATTTTTTTTTAACGGAAATGTTGATTTTATCCTTAATAAGTTTATTTTTTATTTTAAATAATTATTCTTCTTTAATTTTTTTTAATACATGAAATGAAATAACATAATTCAAAGTCAAAATATTTTATATATACTACATATATATATATATATATATATACATATACAAAAATACATTCAATTATGAAATGAGCTTTTTGTAGGATGTACGTAGTTTTGTTACTTTAAAATAAATCGTTATTCTATAAACAAATTTGTAGAAAATCGTAACAAATATTTCCGAAAATTTTATATCATGTTAACATGGAAATTCTGTATATGTTTCTTGCAAAATGTTAATTCAAGCAATACTAGTAATCAAGAAAAATATTGCTATCTATTCTACAAATATTTTTCTTGATCACTCAATAATATTTTTTCCAAGTAAGAGCCAAGATCATTTGTCGGTGAGCAAATCTTGTAAACTTTCAAGATAAATTTCTTATATATTAGCTTCTAATTCAATTACGAATTGCTATAAATTTTGTGTTAAATGTTAAACGAAATTGGGCTCGAAATGTTTCGTTACTTCAGGCCTCGCCCATTCAGCTGTGGTTTCTATCATGCTGAGATATTCAGTCAGGAACCCACAGATACAGCCTCCAGGTACCTGCAAGTAAGTGATGGAAGCCGTTTGTAGTTACTTTATCGCGTCACATGTTTATTAAGGAGCAGATCCTTTGTTATCCTGCGGACTTGGGGCTCAAGCATGTGTGCTTTAATTTGCACATAATCAAAGTTTGGCGTGATTTGGGTAAGATTTGCGTGGAAAAACAATAATTTAATTAAAAAATGAACACTTTCGGTGTTCGTTTTGAATGCCAATATTAATCTCGATATGTATGCTAGTTTATATTTATAACAATGTAGTTAACATATAAAATGTAATTAACGAGTTTAAGTTATTATTTACTTGTTATTAAAATTAAAACGAATTTAATAGAGTTATTACAACTTTTTAAACAACGTTGCCAAATTTAAATTCATTTCATAGATTAATTATGAAGTTGACAGAAAATATAGTAACATAAAAAGACAAATATAAGAAAATGCTAATGTAATGGATATAATTTTTTTCGGTATTTAAATCGGGTATTATTGTACTTTGATGTGTAACGTATTTAATTCAGGAACTATTAATTAAAGAAATTTAATTTTCAAGAGGTGTGCCAAGCTGACAGAATTGATTTTTTTTATCCTACTACCGGGTTTAATTTAAATTTCAGATTCAAAATTAAACTTTCACTTCTATTACGCGGGATATTTTAAATATGTTAAATAGGAAGACACAGACAAATTTATCAGAGATTGCAGTTATTAGTTATTTTTTCCATTCTATCTTATTGTAAATATAAAGGCGATACGCAAGTTTTGTGTATAAAGTTTACAGAAAAATAATTTTCAATTAATTTTTTAGTTGGATTGAAAAAAGTAAAATCTCGTACTACAACTACTATTTTTAATTATTTTGTTCTACAATAACAAGATAATTAAAAAATAAAGGTAATTTCCCATAAAAATGGCGTTAAAAGTTAATGCTTGGGCACAACCACCCCAAGAGATATTTGCTTTTAAAGCTTTGAAATTTTGTAAAAATTATGATTTCAGGTCTGGTAGATATCCTTTTAAATTTAATATTCCTATACACACACAAATACACATACAAAAATGTGTGTACACACGCGAAGTTAGTTAATTGGTATAACAAGAATCTTCTTCGGATTCTTGTCAATAATATACGATGAACATAACCTATGTTTTCTTAATAATAATTATATTTAACTCACCGAGTTCAAAAATCACTTATTTACCTGACTTATAATTGTTTTCATCCTATGACATAAAGTTTGTACAATCAATGGCTGAATCAGGTGTTCGGTGTGTCGCGTCGCTTATTGTTTTGACCCCTGATGTGCCCGTAAGATGCTAAGCCCTTGCGGTAAGATTAAAATAGCGTGTCTCGAGGACATGTATACACACACACAAATACACATGCACGCATGCACGCCCACGTACGCACGTAAGCACGCACGAACGTATGCACGCACGCATACAAGCAAACACGCACGCATGGACGCACAGACATATAACTGCATAGGACAATATAATATATTTCGTTAGTATGAAGTTTTCAGAAAGTTAAGCCGGTTGGCATATGCAATTTATTTTTGTAATATGCACTTACGCGCATTCTTTTTCGGTATCATATTTATACAAGTTGAGTGTTAGTTAGTATTGAAGAGTTAAACCGTTTATTAACTATTCAGTCTTCTATTTTCTATAATTCTCAAAACACTAGGTAAACAACTTCTGATTGCAAATGCCCATGTAACAATAAACTAGCCGAATATATATATATATATATATATATATATATATATATATATATATATATATAATGTGTATTTTTAACTATGTGTGTATTAAGTCCGGACAAATACATAAAATAATTTTATTTAGTTTTTTTTTTTCAAAATTGTCTGCCCATTACGATACTAAACTTCTGTTCTATTACAACAATAATCTCAAAATGTGGTGGCGAAAGTATAATATGTTTCATATTCATATTCGATCATTAAATTAATTTGTTTTTCAACTTCAAACATAATGTTACAAAGCGGGTCTTTTGAAAATTTATCAAAATCATGCATACTTTGAAACCAACCCAAATGTATAGATCGTGCATTAATATTGTTTTGTATTTTTTCCAAATTTTTTCTAAAACCATACTACTTTTAAATAACAAAAAATGTAATTTTTTGCCTCCCTATAATTTCGGGAACATTTTAGGATTCATTAAAACTTACGGTGACACACTTTTTGAATATCGTAATTATCAAAGGAATACTGGGTTTTCTGAATAGAGCATTTTATTGATATTCTATTTATATATTATATGTGTTTGTATGTATTATGTGTGTGTATGCGCGTACGCTCCTGTGCGTGTGCGCATATACGTGTTTGTGTGTGTTTTCATGTGCATGTATAGGGCATTAAAATACATTTTATTATTATCAAGTTACAAGTAATATGTCAAACAAAGAGATGTAATTTAGTTTTGTAAGATATGCTCAAAGGCGGATTTTTTTATGAAACTTGTAATGAACTAATCCAGTTAAAATTGAAGATTTTAACCCTTAATTAACTTCACAATCTTCGATGACATTCTCAAAACACGATGTAAGCAATTTTAATAAAGTAAGCACATAATACTGTTATCGATTTGTAATTTATCTATATACTTCTATACTCCAATAAATTCAGTACTTAAAAACTTTTTTCGAGTAAAATATCTAATTTTGTTATTAACTTCCTAGATCGTAATTATCTCTCAGGGTTTCATAAAATGTTAAAAAGAATGAGAGCTGAAGTAGAACACCTCGTCCTGATGAAAGTCATAAAAGGAATATCAAGACAGTAAGATATAGCAATTTATTTATTTTTCATTTAAATTTGAACCAACGAGAAAAACAAAACATTCGAGTTCAATATAAAGGAAGTTTGTGCAGATTTTAAAAAATGCATAATTCTGTTACAACGTGTGCATTGGTTTTATCCACAAATTTAGATGAATAGGATGTAGCTAGTTTTGTTTATATGGATTTTAACATTTTAACAAATGACAAACTAATAACATATTTTTTTCTAAACATCTTCCAACTTTTGAGTAGCAAACAAAAATTTATGTTTTCATAATTCTGAAGAGAACGTGATAACAACCTTTTGAATAAAAATAAATAATAGCTCTGATAGAAGTATGTGTTTTGTAAACCCAAAGGTATGTAGATTCATCAAATATAACTAACTTTTTATGATGTTAGCAACTTTAATAAACTAACTTTCTATATTTATATGAAAGTATTTCACATTTTTGTGTAATTACAGAATTTTTCATCATTCCTCTTTTATAATATACAAACGATCCATTCTCGGTATCTAAGTTCTAGGTATAGAATTTGACTCGGGACTTGTATTATTATTTTCATATCCAATAATTCAGCCATTTATTTCTAAACGAGGAGGCGTTAGGAACGCCTCTTTGTTTACTGTTTTCCTTCTCTATAAAACTTTGAGTAGAGCATTGATGCGTAAACAATGTTGTCTTTAATAACAAAACTTGTTACAAGTTTTGTTATTCAGTATTGATTTTGAAAATTGTTGATGCCGGTTTTTATTTTCAGGATTATTTCAAGTATTCTATTGGAATTTATGGAATAATCTTCCTCATATGGGGTTCGGTTCGTATTTGCGCAGATGTAAATATGTAAATATGTATTTAAGATAGTTGCTTCGGCTTTGATACATTTTCATTCCCAGCTTTGTTAAAAAATATATTTACTAATATCAAGACGGAAACGTCTTGTACGAGTGTAAATACCTTAAATATATATTTAAGTATTTCCCTCGCAACAGAATAGAGCGAACATACGCTAATATATTTAGGATGCGATATAATTTACTTCACTTCTTTGTTCATTTCCTGTTCCCGTTATAATTTTAAAACTGACATAAATATTTACATAGATATATACATACACACACACACATAAATACACATATGTATATATATATATATATATATATATATATACACACATATAGCGCAATAACATAAATATTAAAAGTAAACTATATAGTAAAAAACAACAACGTTATTATAATAAATGAAAAACTCAAGACAATGTCATCACCCATACTTAATATCTTCAAGACTTAATATAGTTAGACAACATTGATAATGCAATTAATTTCAAATTATTTCAGCCCGGCCATACACTCAAGGAGACAAATCACAAAAGAAAACAAAAAATGGGAGATAGTGCATTACTTACACTTAAAGCGAACTTGCAAGAATGTAATTTATTCCAGTTAAGAACAAAAACACAAAAGATTACATTGTTGAAATTTGGAAAAAAGCTTTTTTAAAGAGACCTATATTTGACAAGTAAAAAAGATGGCACATTAAGGAAGACTACATGTAAACAGAAAGAAAATTATGTGAATTTATTTAAGAAAGATGTATCCTTTTCACCGTACTTTTGAGAGCGTATATGGTCGATATATTTCTAATGTTAGAGTCCACTGCATTCCATAACTTGGTCGCATAAATAGCAAAAGGATATTCATAAAAGAAAGTACATGTTTAGGAATGAAAAGCTGACGTAAGTTTTTAAAACGTAAACTAAGGCTATGAGTGGATATATCAGTGCATTTTACACCGAGGTCTGTGTAATTGCTTAAAATATTATAAATAAATGGAATAATATGAAATTATGGATATCACAAATCTAGACCCATTTGAGCTGTTATATGATTAATTTTTGGGTTCACTTATATGATGAAAGCAGATATTTTTTCTTTCTAGTCATTCAAGTATTTTCATAATTTATTTCTAATCGGTTAGTAAGACTAGAATAGCAAATATCCTCAAATTGAGGTAAAGGTAAAAAGGAATGATAGCAGGGAACGTTAATTTCAAAGAAAATGAACTATTAAAGATGTTTTAATGAGTACAATTTGTGCAAGAATGACATTGTTTATCTGAGAATGTCAAATAAAAAATATTGAATTATTATTCTATCAATAGTGTGCAAACTTTGAAATACACATAAGAAAATAAAATAAAAAAACACAAAAAGATACTGCTATTGACTTGGTTAGATTTAAGAAAAGAGATAGGGAAATGAGCAGTCAGGCTCTTTTAGATAACTCCTAAACATTATTAGAGGGTGAGTTGATCACCCTCTAATAATGTTTAGGAGTTATCTAGAGGTTGGATAGAAAATATTGTTCATAGATAGTGACTGAATATTTGCGAAGAAGGACTGATTATATTTTTAGGAAGTAGACCTAAATCGTCGCATACAAGCAATTGATACTTCTAAGTTAGGTTGGATAATTTGGGTTATTCAAAATATTGTAAAGAAGTAAAATTCAGGAACTTTTAAGTACTACTAAGATCTTTGCTAATAGCCCACCTGAAGATGCTGTAATACAACGAAACCTAGGTCGGGGTAAAGAACTTAAAGAAAGAGAAAGATCTCACAAATACCGACACTCAGAAAATTTATTTCAAAATAATCGAATGCAAATTCTATTGGCAAATTACTACATAGACTCAGCTCAAAGCAAAATATGCTATTTTACTGGACATTTTGTGAGATCAATTTTCTGAGTGACGGTAAAGAACTTATAAAAATAATACTACATCACGTAGTTTCACTTTTGAGGTACTTTCTTTTACTGCATTTTCTAGCGCATGCCTAATTGGGTCATCTTCTGGTTAGACAGTTAATTTCCTTCGCAGAAACTGCAAATATTTTGCTTTACATAAATTTGAGGAGATGAAATTAAATATGAATTTGAGTAGGTTTTGTGATATACCAATAGTGTTTATCGTGCATGTTAAATATTCCAAAATGCATAAATTTATATTCATCAGTCCACATTGTTGTCAAAATGGTTTGGTTTTCCATACTTTCATTCGATTCTACATTTGTTTCCTCAATATCTAGCAACAACATTATACAATACTTCCAAATTATTGTGACAATAAACTCTGCATCTAACGTAGATGCCAATACGCCTTTCAATTTTACGCAAAGTTAATGTTGATAATAAAATATATTCACGAGAATAAAGGAGAGGTACAAAGAGAAATCAGAAAGGGAAGGTTGAAGAATCAAGGAAAAAAAGGAATTGGCTTAACAGACGAACCTTGAATGCTTGAATTGACTGTGCACTCCGGATGTCACGATTAAACTTACTTAATTTAACTATTACTTAAATTTGTTATGATTTATAGACTACCATACTTCACAAGACTCGGGAGATTAATAAAATTTGGTGTAATAAAATTTCTTATTTAAAATAAAATAATTAGTCAACTTTTAATAACACTTATAAAGATTCCTTTACAAATTGCATACATTGTTTGCAATTAAATGGCACAGAAGCATTTTATAAGTTTTTGTTGAAATCTTTAATTAAAGTACGACTTTTAATGACTTTTTTAAAATTTTATTCAAAGAAAATAAATAAAAATTTAGTAACTCGGGGGTAGTTTCACAGAATAGGTGATTTTTTAAAATATTTTTGTATATTGCATATTTCATATTACTTTTTTAGAGTCATGAAATTAATTAAAATAATTTCATATTACACTAGGTTTCGAACTGTAATTTTATTCATTCCACTCAATTTAATGTTTTACTATTTTTAAAGATGGTATTGATCTTGAGAAACACTTTCAAAATATCCCTGCAGGGTCGTGCTTAAATTATATAAAGATGATATAAATCAAATTATATAAATAAAAATAAGCCTTATTATTGCATTTATGTCTATCTACCGATGTCCGGTTGAAATATAGAAATACAAACCTCCATCACACTAGCCTGCTTCATTGTGTGGCATCATGTTGCCGCGTCACACTGTTCTGAAACAACCAAGAAAATATATATGCTAAACAGTCCTTCGTTTATATTAGTGATCGAGTTGGGTGTTTCTTTGAATAAATAAAAGATAACTTAAGTCATTAAAATCTTAAAATTAGGACGATTTAAGTGAAACGTTCCCCAAACTTTTATATGGTAATATTAAATACGCAGGTATTTTTTTATTATTTGGTTTATTGCACTTATTTGGTTAAATAATCCATGTATTAAATTTTCTGTAATATATTATAATTTTTATTAGGCAAGTGTCACAGAAAAAGAGCAATATTTTACTAACAATAAATTAAAAGAGAGTTCCAGTTGAATTTTGCACAAACAAGCATATTGGTGTTTAAAGTAATTCTGCTAGATAACGCAAACTTAATCTCAGGTCTGATTTATTAAGCTTTTTTAACTTCTCGTTTGCAGGAAATCGTCCTGGATGAGGAGTAACAGAAAGAACAATACTTCGTTCTTTGAATATTTGGAACCAATGACTGTTTGTGTCATAGGTGAGGGCATCTTCACCTATCGTTGTACATGTAATGTGTATTGTTTCATTCAATTTTCCCCCAAACGAAATTCATAAAGCAAGAAGACTATAATGTCTCTTTGCGCTATGTCCATATTTTGTTTTTTGTGTTGTCGCCACAACGCAATCCCTGAACTAAAAGGAGATTAAACGCCACGCTTCCATCTTACACTATTGAAAATATTTGAAAAGTTTTCATGATATTTTAAAAATTTCTTCAAAAGCTTAAATGTTACAGAAAAATTACCCTTACGTTACTCATTAGTTTTTACATTCATTGAATCAACTTTCTTTCATGGATTACACTTAACTTTTTTGTTGGGAATAAACTAATTAGTATCACAAAAATCTGTGTCAGTAGGGAAAGTACTTTAAGCTATGACCGAGCGACAGTACGTGTACATGTCAATGGAGGTATAAACATTCACATTACCACACATTATATCATTACATAATTTCTTCTTTCATATCAGAATTAATCTTTTATAAATTCACTCATTAAACTGTTATTTTTGTTTCAGAGAAATAAACAAGAAGACAGATATGATTAAAAATACTATTAAAACTGCTTTATTTTTTGCACGAGTGTACACTTATATAAAATTATTTAGATCAAAGTAGTCAAACAAAAATATATATTTAAATAACCGATTATACCTCTTTATATAAGTAAAAAAATAAGAAAAAATAAAGCCGCATCCTTCGTGAATCACTCTTTAGAAATAAAACTGACAATACCTTAATTTTACATTGTTAAAGATCAGAGTTATAAAATATTAAGTTTTAGATTTAAGGGTTAAATTTTTAAAATTGCCTCGTTGTATTTAAAAAATTAAATAACTATATTGTATTAAGTATAGATTATAATTTTATTAATTACAAATTTATATATATATATATATATATATATTTGGAACTGATACTGGATATAACATATTTCCCCATAATGCGTCAAAAATTCCATAGATTGCTCAAGTTTCATCACGAAATATAATGTTCGATCTTTAGACAAATTGTTATCAATATACATAAATTGAACGTTAGATGTCATTAGAATAGCGTTACAAAACGGTAAATTGCCGTGGAACTCTTCATCGTTTAATACATCAATAAACAAAAAGTTTCTCTTTATCATCATCACTCAGGAGACGTTTGTTTATTTGGTTGTTCACACTAATTTCTGGAATCACACGTCAGATTATAAAATACGTTAGAAATTTCATACTTCGAGGAAGATTATATACTTTATACATTCAGACGAGCAAATTAGTGATAAAACAGAAAATTTATGCACTTTACGTTTATTTCTCGAAATTTTCTTCTTTGATTTAAAATTTTTATTTCTTTTTCTTTTAAATTTTTATTGAGTACGGTTATAGGTTATATACAAACCTGTAATAGTTTTTAGAGTTTTTCAGTACAGATTGTTTCACGAAAATGCTTTTTTCTACGAAGTGCCGTAACATTAAACCTGAGAAAGGATTGCATTATCTATAAGTGACCGTGACGAAAGTAATTTTGTATGTAATTTTGGAATATCTGATTAAAAGTATTTAGACCAATGATTATGAAATTCAACGCTGATGAATACCTGATTAAAAGTAATTAGACCCATTATTATGAAATTCGACGCTGATGAATATCTGATTAAAAATAATTAGATCCATGTTTATGAAATTCGACGCTGATTAATATCTGATTAAAAGTATTTAGACCCATGATTATGTAATTCGACCCTGATTAATATCTGATTAAAAGTAATTAGACCCATGATTATGAAATTCGACGGTGATTAAAATCTGATTAAAAGTAATTAGACCCATGATTATGAAATTCGACGCTGATGAATATCTGATTAAGAGTAATAAGATCCATTATTATGAAATTCGACGCTGATGAATATCTGATTAAAAATAATTGGATCCATGTTTATGAAATTCGACGCTGATGAATATCTGATTAAAAGTAATTAGATCCATGATTATGAAATTCGACGCTGATTAATATCTGATTAAAAGTAATTAGACCCATGATTATGAAATTCGACGCCGATTATGAAGGTTTGAATAAAGTTGTCGATTTCAAACGAAAAAGAAATTTGAAATTGACGCCCAACAATTCTGTACCACTTCAGCAATATAATATCCTTACAAGTAATAATCGTTTTATTTTCTTTTGTTTCAAATTTGTTTTAAATAAAATTTACTGTAAAAAGTACCCAATTTGTAAAACAAATTGAAAATGCTCTTAGCCTTCGTTACCCTTATCTTAACCCCTAGGACGCGCGTAATACCTATATGTGCCACCGCGACGGCCGACCGACTAACACCAATTCAAAATAAATAATTAAGTGAAAATGAAATATATTTAGAAATATATAGTACAAAAAAAACAAAGGGTTACATATTTGTCGACAGGCGACCGTTAATTTCGTAATTATTAATTATTGTAAATTGGTCGGCCATGGCGATGTCTCGTGCCCAGTTTGCTAGTTTTGTTTTTATTATTATGGAGAGATTGAACGTATGTATATGTAATATAATCTGCACATTTGAATAAACAGTTTCATTACAAAGACGGAACAGTAACTAGTTTATGATTTGGGTGGGTGATGCTCGATATATTTGAAACGTTATGGTGACGCTTGCAAATGTTTACTGTCATTGCAAATGGAATATTACGAGGCTGAATTTCTCACTATTGATCCGTGCATGCACATATAGAGTTGCGCAAACATCGATAATCGATCATCGAATATATTTTGATTTCAGTGTATTATTTCTTTGTTTCTCATATTTTTAATATAAATATAAATGAAATATGTATATATTATGCATTACTTCGTATAAAGTATTATTTCGTATTTATTTATTCGTTGTATTTTTAATTAGTATAATTTGAATTTATTTTAAATAGCTTGTATACTTTGTACATGTATATATTATATATTATAATATTTTATTCAATGCATAATTATGTCAAGGTATTTTTCTATAACCTGTAAGAAATCGATAATAAAACATTGAAGTTTTATAATTAAATAAATTATAGTCTAACCCGCCCGAGTATTGAAATAGCGAAAATAACGAAATTATGTCACAAAAAATTTATTTTTATATTGATTTTATTATATGAGAAATTGTGAGGAATCGAATTTAAAAATCATGTAATTAACATTAATGCATAAAAAACAAGCGCAGATCATAGCGAGGCCAAACAGTTACTTGTTTGTTAATTATTTTCTCGGGTGTTTTTTATTCCATTTTTATTTTTTATTTCATATTTAATTTACAGTATTACACAATGGTTTTATGTATAAAATATTAGTATTTAACGATTTGCATATTTGTGATGACATTCGTGTATAAAAAAATCCGGAAAATGTAAAACCTTCTTTTTTCCACTTATTCTAAGCTTTTGTATTTTATATTTTTTGGAGTATTTAAAGTGTATTATGGTATTATTTTTTTCAGATCAATCTGTGTACAGAACTCCGAATTGATATGAAAGAATTTGCATTATGTCCTAGCTTTGCGTTTGGTTACAGTGATCACTTCCGAATCTTGCTTTCAAATATCATATTTTGCGGACGGATTTGACATGGTTCAGCATGGGTAGATAAGTTATAATTCTCGGTATTATATAGTTATTTTATTGGTTTGCATTTATCTATTATGTACACTTTATTATGTTAATAAACATGTATTTTATACTTTCAATTGTCTTAAAAAAACCGGGAATTTTTTGCTGTTATTTTGTAAACTCAACTTCATTAGTATGACACGAACACCTTAGTGATGTTATAATTAAAACTTTTTCTTAGAATCATTACAATCAAATACCAAATCGTAAAATCAATCATCATATAATCAAAAGCGGAAAAACGGCCGGTCACCATGTTTTGAACGTGCGAGCTTGAGGGGTTAAATGTGATTGTTGTATGCATTACCCAAAGTATCTAATATACATTAAGTACACGAAATCCGTTTATATACTTTAAATTATATGATGGTGAAAGTACCATGCCAATCGGGTAAACAATTTTTGTATCAAATTCTAGAATAAACAATAAACTGTAAATTTCTTCTCACAATTATAATA
Source organism: Druceiella hillmani (assembly GCA_039881145.1). Classification (NCBI taxonomy): domain Eukaryota; kingdom Metazoa; phylum Arthropoda; class Insecta; order Lepidoptera; family Hepialidae; genus Druceiella; species Druceiella hillmani. The sequence continues at coordinate 18,252,392 of JAYKKI010000027.1, read as the reverse complement.
ATGTGTTTAAATAATTTTCTTCGGTTGTTATCGAGGACTAATTTCTAAGATATCATAATTGTAATCTATATAAATTAGAAAGCAATAAGTCTAGTTTAGAAAGAATTTTATGAAATCAATATATTTGTTCAGGAGTTTTGCGGGGACACACGACGATTTTTTTAAAATATATTTCTGTTTAGAATTAAAAATAATTGTAGATTACTGAGTGAAGTTTATCTCATTCCACAAAAATACGTAAATATAATACTTCATCTTGTATAAATCTTTTCATTTACAACATAACTTCTACTAATTAAAGTTAAAATTCGCCTTTGTCATAAAAGTTGTCTGAGAAACAATTAAAATTGACTAAACGCCGAAAAAGTTATCCTTTGATGTACGAAATACTGTATCAGGTTTAAAGACACTTTAAGTAGCTATATTCCTTTTCTTTGTTTTTCTCTTTTCTTTTTTCTTCTGTATTTACTATGTGCACATAATTTTTACTATAAATTATTTTACAAAATCGGTTGCAATCTTCTATTAGTATATTTTACTTATTTTTTAGTTCATTTTTATCGACTGTCCTAGAAGAAAAAAAGTCTGCCTTATGTAATATGCCTTGAAGGTTATAAGTAAATAAATAGCTACCCTTAAACTTGTTACCCTTGTAAGGACAACGCTCTTTTTAACACACCGCTTTTTACCGCCCAAATCTCATGCACACGCACTCTTTGTTGTAAGCCCTTACACCACTCTCAACTAGCCAACATAGGCAGACTACCATTGTTCCCAAGCGTGTATAGCCAAAGCACCCGTGTAGTAAAAACTTACCCTTTTGCTTCTAAATGACCTTAATTAGAAAATCTGTTGGCACGCGCGGCGGACATAATTGGTCATTAAGATTTATCAAAAGTGTTGCGTTCTAATTTTTGAAACACGTGTGTGTGCGCTTTTTTATGAAAGTTTCTCACGGAAAAACTTATAGTACAGGCGACACTCTACAGATGTTTTTCACTATAAACCTTGAGTATGAATTTCCAGAAAAAGTAGCCGACTCACGAATGCAGTAATGTCTCTCTGTCCGGCCATGTATTTTTCGATAATATTTTAAAAATGTTTATAACAAAAAGCTATTAATTCTCGATACGATGATAAACACAGAATAACTCGCTCATACTTGTATTTCCTTAATTATTATGGGCTAAATATAATCTACAAATATAATAAAATGGTAATAGAATTAATTTTGTGCACATAGAAAGATAAAGGAAGTAAGAAAATCCGTTTTTAGAATTTATGTCATTTTGTATGTATGTGTGTTTGTTAATTGGTTCTTCAATCACGCGAAATCTTCTAAACGAATTCTGATGAAATTTGATATGATAATAACTTAAACCCAAGATATAAGGAATTTTTATCTCGATATTACAGATTTTAAAAAAACCCTGATTTTGGGAGTTAACTTTATGCTCATAGATACTGTAAAAATAAATAAACAACAGAATGATTGTGATGATAGTTAAAATAATATTAAAAATAATTTCCACAGGTCAATTGGATTAGCCGTGGTTAATGGTTAACACGTTTTCACGATCAGTAGTCAGTTTTAACCTGGTTTTTGACTTATCATAACATCAAAATTAATTTACAGCTAACGCCGCGTGTTAATGGTTAGTTAGATAAGTTTAGGTGAGTTTTACGCCCATCGAAAATCAAGATTTTTCTATTAGCCAAATAGTAAAATTATTTAATATAAAGATAAATCTGAAAAAACAAAGAACTCCAAAAACAGGAAAAAAGAATAAAAAAATACAGAGAAATAATACTCTTCATTATCCATAATAACTATGCTCATTATGGAAATCAGGGGTACAGCTAATAATTAATATATTAACAATTTAAGCAAGACTATATTAAATTATAAACACTTTTTAGAGAGGAGTGTATCATAATTTAAAATTTATTTATTGATTTAAAAGTTCAAAATTGTAAACTTAATTTTTTTAGAATACATGTTCAAAAAGTCCACATTTTTTCATTGAAATTTGCTTTAAAATATTAGTGAACCAAAGAATTTATAAAGATGGTGGAAATTTAAGAATTATTGAGAAATAAAAAATTTCCAGCCAAATCGACATTAGACGTCGTCCTTGTATAAAACTGTTTTATTCTTAATATTGACTGAGAGTTAATAAATGGGACATCAGAATAAATTACATATTTATAATATTGCAAAGCGACTTTTGAATAAGGGATTTTTCTATCGTAATTATAAAGATTATTTATTGCTAAAGGTGTCTGATATAATAAAAACATAACGCTCAACATATTAACAGGACATCATGTAAAAGTTTAAAACTGACAAAACCAAAGAAGGATGTAAATTTATACGTAACGTAACTTTCGACAATCCTCTACAGCGAGTTTTGAAATATAAGCAGCTTTAGAAAATTATGTTTCCTAAATTAAAAGCCTCTTTGCGTTACAATGAATAAATTTGTTTCATAAATATTATCTTGTTCTAAACTCAAAACTAGGGTTAGGCGGTTTCTGCTCACGAAGTTCGTGATTCGCGTTAAATTTAATAATTTGTTAGTTAGCGGCGTAGCTCTTTGGGTAACGGCAAGATTTATTGGTTTTTAACTTAATTACCGACTTTGTAGTTAATTTGATTAAAGTTAATTAAGCCTGTATTGAGGCGAAAGCTGCCTTATTTAACAGAGTTCAGAAAATGTTTTGCTCTGGTTATTTTATTGATAATTTTTTAAGACTTTAAGACATGGAAATTAAGATACCCTGGTTTTGTAACGTGTATATTTGTGTTGTTTTTGAAGTTGCAATTTTGATTCTTCTAAATTCATTATTTTAAATATTTTTAATATTCATGCAAATTTATTTAAGTAATAATTCCTTGTAATTTGAAAGATTCCTACTTTCATTCGAAAAATGGCACAGCTTTGTATCTTCACGAAAGTGCAATATGGTCATCTGAAGTCGCTACATATTATATTGTAGTGAGAAAGAACGTGAAGGTTTACACAGATTTACGTATACATAGACATATTTATATGTATCTGGATAATCTGACTAAAAATTGATGATTCAGCGTTATACAAGGTTATGTGAATATTTTGTAGATCTTTTGTTACGCCCGATAAAGCAATTTTTTTAATATATTGATTTTACATTCATTACAAAAATAATCTTAAAAAGTTACTGGTTAATCCGTCGATAATCTGCTTTTTATTGTCATCTAAATATTATTTTAATGTATTAAAACTTTTTCTCACCCCGTCAGTAAGATGTACAATGTAAGAACTACCGTGTATAATCGAATTCTTGTTTGTTTTTTACTACACCTTTGATATTTACTAGTGAAAATTAAACTTAAGTTGAAAATGTATTTAATTTCTTTTTAAATGAGACAGATTACAATATCAAATCTCAGAAGATAATTATTTAGACTTTCATTTTACGTCACGGCGTATGTAATACATACGGTGTACAAACATCCGTGAATAATAAAATGTTTACATCTTTACATGACGTCTTTTAAATTTGCAGTGGATCTTAAACTTATATTTATTATTCTTTAATTATATATATATATATATATATATATATATATATATATATATATAATATTAAAGTTATATCGATAGTAACTAGCACCGAAGTCGCTTTAAGTATGAGTTCACAGTTCATTTCTGTGAAATATGTTGCAAAAACACATTTTATACATTTTGTCTCTTAGCCGCAATTACATGAGTATAATTTTAAATATATATGCATAAATAAAGTCTTAGATTTTTATTTACAAACTAAATGTAAATGACCTATGTCCTGTAATATATAAAATTGATACTAGTATTTAGTTAAAAACATCCATTTATAAAATACAGGCACGTGTCTGCCTTCAAGACGTTAATGATAAATATATTCATTTATAAAGAAGGTTTGAGCCTGTCCTTGTCAACGTTACTGTGAAATATTATCGTATTTATAAATACGAAACTCAACACTCAGCACAATATTCTCGTACAAAACTACATTAAATATCCACGACAGGTACTCTGATCGCGTCTTATTTATTTATAAATTCAGCTTTCAAAACCTCGTTGACGTTGAAGCTTTCGTTATAAAATATTTTGAAGCGAGAAAGGTCTTTTACATAATTTTAGTATGATAATTTAATACACACAATGGTCCCAATACACTCTTTTTCATTTGAATATACTTTATTTAAATTTTCACTCCGACACCCGCGGTATAGCGTGGTCTGGAGAATTGAATGGGATGTGCTCTGAATTGTTCGGCAACTGGCTGGAAATAATTGATTTCATGATATGCAAAGGTTTCTTTGTCAAAATTATTGCTGTCATTTCCGACAATTCAAAAGTTGAAAAGGGTTGTCGTGCATTGTATTTACAGTGAATATTTATCGGTTGTGAATTAATTTAATAAAATTTTCAAGTTTCATCTCTTCAAGTGGTAGAAGACTATTAATATGCAATTAATAATTTTGCTATTATTAAATTCCCTACATTCATTTCTGCTTCTAATAAGACTTAATTGACTAAGCAAATTTTAGGAAAATCAAATTTGTGCAATCATTTTGGATTTAAAACTAAATTTAACGATTTATTAATTGAACATATACTTTTAAATGCATTTTTCTTGGATTGTAAACATTTCGGCTTTTGTATTGCGTATCCCTTATATATTAATACACTACATATTTCTATAATTTTTTCTTGTAGTAAGAAGTAAATCGATGATACTAATAGCACTTATGAACATGATGCTTTTTACAGCGCGTAATGTTACTACATAGAATAAAGCAGGCCAATTGGGAAGGGTTCTGTAGTAAAGTTATTATAGCTTTTGGTAGCGAAAGTATCCCGTATCTAACAACTATGTAACATATCTTCTTTAAATTAATTTTTGTGGAAAGTTTATTTTGAGTTCTACTACTTTGACAGTTTTCAGAATTTTACGCATCTTAATGAAAAATTAAACTGGGGGAGGCACACTTTGTAAGATTTTAGAAACATATCTCACTAAAAATTGCTTAAAGAAAAAACATATTTTGGAATTTCTAGGCCATTTTTTAAGACTTGTCGAACGATACCTCACCCACACCTATGTGTAGTGGATCATAAGATTTCCACTCCTTATAATTATAATATCCCTCCCTCCATATATGTATATATATATATATATATATATATATATATATATATATATGTGTGTGTGTGTATATATATACATATACATATATATATATATATATATATATATAATTTTTCAAAACTGCTTAACTTTTTATAGACCTACGTTATTAATGTTGAAATTTATATATTAAGACCACTTTTAGGAAAATAGATTTAAATTTTTGGTTTTTAAAAAATATCGAATAAAAATTTATCTTAGAATCTCCTTAAAAATTAAAGTGAATTAACTATATGCTCCAAAATTTTTACTTACGCCTAACTTTCATGACATCTTTTCTCTGGGTAACCGGAATATGTAGTAATGAGAAAGAGCTACTTTTTTATGCTTAAAATTTTAAAAAATTCAACACTTCTGTGTGATTCTGAATAAAAGCAGCGGATAAACAACGTATCGATTTTTTTTTAAATATATCGCTAGAAACTATTGGCTTAAATTTTATGGACATCAAGTGGAGCTAATTAACTAATCTATAGTCAAAAAACGTGAAATTAAAAATTAAATATCAGGATTATGCTATCACAGAATCTTATGATTGTTCGTTCACATCACCATAAAATCTCCAAATAATCTTGAAATTTCTTAATAATCTTGAAATTAGAAATCGTAATTTGAAGGAATGGCTAGACACCGTGCAAATCAACATCAGAATTTTTGAGATGCTGAAAGTTGCTTCAATCCGCGATAAGATTATACGTAAAAGTTCTGCCTGACATTTAGTAAAACCAAAGGAAGAGAAACTTGTACACCCAAAATAAAATAAACCACGGTAATATTTTATCAGATTATATGATGCATGATCGCTATGTAACCTTCGCCAACAGATTTTCATAGGAATTTCACTGGTTCTTTTATTCTCGCCTCACTAAGAAACCACAAAATGAATTGAAATAGAGTTTTTATTATTATATTAATGAAATTAAAGAAAAGAACCAAAGAAAGAAAGGATTTATTTTGATAAGATACCAGCAAGGAATATAAGTTGGCTTCCTAATAATTACGACATTTTTAACACTCAAGATAATCTGACTTTCACCCACAACCGGGTAAATGAATTAGATTAAGCGGACAAAGTAGCGGGCAACAAGTAGTTTGCGTGAAGGCATTTTTTTTATATGTGATCTTTAATGTAGAAAAAACCTCGTTAAGTTACAGTTACAAAACAGAAAGAGCACATAACTTCATTTATTAACTATCTTTACCTCTGAGTCGAGGTATTTTCAGGCCTGTACCGATTAATTACCACGTTACTTTTAATTCCTACATATCTTAACTATTTCTCTTGTTGATATTCCTTTATTAGCATCACATAAAAAAGTTTTGGATGAAAATTCCATCGATGGTTTCTTCCGATTATATTAGTGTACATTTGGGTAACAGCCAAGTCAAAGCAAATGACTGAACATTTTGAATAAACCAGCACAAAAGGCACCTTGACATATTACAACACACACGCCACGCGCATTCTCGACGCTCGATGCCAGTAATTACTTTCAACTATAAATCATATTAATGCCTTGGTTTAGGCAGCGGTAGCGTAAAGCCGAATGTCATACCACGGCCATCGCATTAAATGTATTTCTCAATTTCTCCCGCAACAATGGCTTCGATGACACAGCATTTATTAACGGGGAAGGTTTCTCCGCAATCCCTAATGAGATAGAGCTTGCCTACTGTGGCGGCCCGTGATACTGCGGATTCAAAGTTGAAGCCCAACTTAATTATTTTCACCTGAGATTAGTAGTTTTATTTTAAAACTAGCTGGGTCCGTGATTTCGCGTGGAATTTGGAGTAAGAAAAGTCATTTGCAAATTTTGTCGTATTTTTTTTCTTTTTTATCCCGGAACTCTATGAGACACACCCAATACTTGCCCTGAGTACAATGTTTATCCGCAGTGGAGATGTCTTCGCAGCTGTTCGCTGCTTATTTCCCCGATCGGCGCTGAACAATGTGCGCAATTATAGTGTGTATGAAAAAGGTGACAAATAATTATGAATATTATTTGAAATTTTCTGAAAAAAGTCATCTTTTAAATTTTATTTCATTATCATAACACTTTTCAGTGAAGGAATAACGTTTTACTTTGTCCGACACTTATTCCCGGATATCGTCCCGGACCGGGCATAAGGTTCTTAATCTGCAAAGGTGATGAAAGGATGAAATGTTGAAAACAAAGGTTTCCCCGTTCTTTACATTTATTATGCCACGATTGGGATTCTGGAAAATAAAAGAATAGTTACCGTAGACTGATCTACTAGCAATTATTTGTCTGTTGTCTTAAAAAAATAACTTCTCTAAAGTTTACTAAAAACACTAATAGATGGCGTGGACAGCCAAATCAGTTTTGCTTATTTTGAAATTAGTGTGCACAATGAACGTAAACTAAAGATTGACTATCGTTTTTATTTGTGAACCGATTGAAATGACATCAAGTTTAAATGTTAGCCTCAGTGAATATAAGTATGGCACATCACTGAAAACCGCATTCAAATTGGTTCAATCTTTGGTGAGATTTGCGTACACAATGAACGAACAGACAAACATTTTAAAAACTGTTGATTTAAGCTTAGTAGCGTGATTTTAGTAGGTAATACTTAGTTTTTGTTCAAAATACTCAATGAGCCTACTTAGTTTTTTAACGATTTTATTATATGAGTAAACAATGTCTTGGCAATGGAAAAAAAATATTGTTTCAGTGACGTTCCTGAAAATTACTTCTACCGCTGAACTTCGTTAACCATAAATTGTTGAGAAACATGTGTATAAAGAATGAACGACAAAAGTTCTGAATGATTTGGATTTACGAATTTTGTTGCTATCAAACCCCTATGCATATATCGAACCTCTATGCATCTATTCCCATAATAGAAAAATTGTAAGAAATGAAACCCATCTAATGAGAAAAGAATTACATTTACAACGAGAAACAAAAAATAAGGGGCACGATTTCGGTATCACCTTATACCTTAACAATTTCTGTATTACCTTATTTATTATACCTTCCTCAATGAGTTTTTGAGGAAGTGTTTAATTCGATACGAATAAACTAGAATCGTTGAAAATCTTCGCGATATTCTTGATCGGAGCAAATTTTATATAATTTTGGGATAGTTCACGCATTGCAAAAAGTACGAAATATTTTTGCCAATGAGAACATAAAAAAATTAATGTTTTTGTCAATACATAATAAATTGTGGTTATATAGTTCGCACCCTCTCTCTTTCTCCTTCCAAGCTTTTTTACTTAATTCGACTCAGATTTGTTATGTTTAGGTTAAATTGAATTACACGAAAATCTTTCTATTGTTTCATGTATTTTTAAAAATCTATGGTATTTTTATACGTTTATGTATATCTGTATAAGCCTGTGTGCGTGTGTGTGTAAATTTGCGTGAATGCAAATTGTACATTTTCGATTTATGTAGTTTAAGTCTTACGAAAAACATAGATACAAAAATATAAAATATAGAATTACTAAGAATAGCAAATATGATAAAAACAGAATGGAAAAAAAGAAAAAAGAAATTATGAAAACCTTTACCCTAGGTTATACTTTATTATATAGGAGCATTAGTTAAATTATAGGAAGGAAGGAATGGATTGCATTAGTATACAATAAAATCTTCAATTTATTAAATTTTGTTCCTTATCGAAGTTATTTAGGGATAATAATATAAAATAAAATCAGGGGAAATCATATAAATTTTTAAAAAATTTAGTTAAATATTTATTAAAATAATTGGGGCAATATGAAATAATTTTCAACCGATAAAATAATTTTTTAAATTTTGTGTAAATTATAAAGGATTTGCAAGATCAAAAAACCAAAAAGAGATAATGATCTATATATCGACAATGGGATTTTTTTTCTATAGTTTATATAACGTAGAGATTGAAAAAAGCTACGTCTACGGCGTAGCCTTATGTGTATGTGTATTCTGTCTACATTTATGACGTAGATTTACGTGAGTTATAGCAGTAAAGATATTATTTTTATACGCGAATTGAAATCAATATATTGAATTTTCAGGCTGCCATAATGCTCCGCAATAATGTTTAACGATTTGACTTTATACATTTAATATTATAGCCTAAGTTATCGTCTGACAACTTTCGAAGCCAAAATTAGCATCAGTCAATGAAATTGATTATTTTAAGTTACTCGTAGTTAGCAAGCTTTATCTTATTAAAAATGTTAATCTGAAAATATTTAATAAATTATTTTTGTATTCTTGAAGAAAATATATTACCATATTTCATATGTGAAGAAGGTTTTGTTTGTTTTTCTCGTATACTTTGGCAAATAAGTAAGAAATTGTAAAAATGTATTTTTTTTTAAAAACTGAGTGCTCAAAAGTTGATTATTACTACATACGGTAGGTAATACGTTTAGGTACATTGGTTATTTTACTATTAAACTTCGACAATCTTGAAGTATTGTTCGAGCAATCCAAATTGAAAAATACTAACATTTTTCAGATTACGTAATTGTTACCATCTTTATTCCAGTGTATAAATGCTATCCCACTTTAGGTTTGCAATGCATTTTACTTGAGCTTTGACCAAATGAATTACACAAGTAGCACACAAGTAGTCGTCGATAAGTCGCTGCTCTGAAATGGTGATAAGCAGGTGATGTGTATCGTCGAGAGTATGGACGAGAAAGTCGTATACTGCTGGAATAACAACTAAGAACTAAAATGGAAATATTGGACACCGGTTTATCAAAAAAACGTTGTGCACATGCACAGCTCAGAATATAAATGAAGACAATCAAATGAAGAGGCAAAAAGAAATAACTTTCTGTGATAGTAACGTTTAATGAGACATTCGATTTAAAAATTTTCATACAGATGGCGGATTTTATATAATCTCTTAAAATACCTTGAGATAGTTACTCAGGACTGAGTTCTTAATAAGGTTTTAAAAAAAAAAATCAGTGTAAAGAAGCTGGTATGAAATTATAATTTTTAATAATTTTGAAAGCACATTATGAAAATTTATTTTTGAATAATTTTACTCTACTGACATGAATATCAATTAAGTATCTGATTAAGAATTTAAAGGACAATTTTTTAAAAATTGGTATTAAAAATAATATTACATATAAAAAAAATACAATTCTATATTGTGTAATATTCTAATTTCCATCTCATATATTAGTACAGTAGGAGACAGTAAACAGCTGCAGTACAAATTAAACTGCTCATGGTAGTGAGATAAAGTCATTATCTTTTTTCTATAATTTATGAAAGTCCGATATGTGATTTTTGCTGGCCGAAATTCAAACAATTCAGCTACACTTAACACTCAATATCAGTAATCAGTAAACACTATAAATCATGTTAATGTCTTGACTCAGATGGTGACGATGCGGAGCCGAACGTCGCACTACGACTATCGTAAATAAATATTTTTTCTCATTTTATCCCCCAACAATAGCTTTATGACGCAGCAGATTATATGAGCTGAGATGGTTTCCCAGTGAGCTCTAATGAAATAGCGCCTGACTGGTGTGGCAACGTATGATTCAGCACATTCTAGACCTATGATCCACTAAATAATTTCCGTAAAGGTATGGAAATATAAAATCCGTAGCCATGGAACAAATTTCAAATCGATTTTAACTCCAATTCATGATGCAGCGCTTCCTTGATTGGAAGTATTTTAGTAAAAAGCGCTTATGATACTGTTAGTCAAAGAGTGAAAGAGTTTAATTGCGTGTTTAATTTTATAATTATTAATCGACTTCAAAAAAAGGTGGAGTGTCTCAATTCATCGGAATTTTTTTAATTATGTTAAGTAATATTTTTTAAAAATAAACAGATTTTGGTAATTTTATTTTTATTTGGAATCTGGTATTTTAAGAGTTTTCCCATATAAATATGGGGTTAATCCGATAATGAGTTTCGGAAATGAACAATGGAGCGCCTTAACGAATGGCAATGAAGCAACTATGATTCAAGATATTTCCTACGAGTACTTTTTACTTTATAAAATAACTACACCACTTACCAGATCTAATAATGAGTTCTAGAAATGAACAACGGACCTCCATAACCTACGTTAGTAAATCAACTTAAAAGGTATTTGCTTCTAGTAGTTGTTACTTTGCAAAAAAATTACGCCGGCGACCAGGTCAGGGTCTGATGATGGGTTCGAGGGATGAACAATGGAACTCTTTAACAGATGGTAGTAAATTAAACTTGATTCAAGATAGCAACTATTGGTAGTTGTTATTTTGAAAAATAACTACACCATCGACCAGTTAAGGATCTGATGATGAGTGCTCGAGATGAACAATGTAGCTTCTTAACGGATGGTATTAGATCAACCGTGATTCAAGACATTAGCTACTGGTAGTTGCTACTTTTCAAAATCTTATATTGGACATCAAATGTGGAGAACGAAACTCCTCAACGGCTAATAGCTAACCATGAGTGGCTACGACTACCGCTTCGCTTCAGTGTATTGTTAATAACCAACTTTAGACAAAGAGGAAATTATGGATTTGCTAGCTTTTCCTTGTGGCTCTCAATATTTTTACAATAATCTAAGAAAAAAATAATTAAATGTTAGGTTTAGTGTGTTGGATAAATACTATTAATCAATAAAAAATTTTAAAATAAAACATTTTTTAAGAAAGGAACTTCAAAAAAGTATGTAATTAAAAGTAAACAATTAATTAACTCAAAAAAGATATCTATTTATTGGACATAAAGAGCTAAGTTACTTATTGTTGGAGTTGGTGCAAGCACCGCTGTTCAGATTAAAAAATGCAAAATTTTAAATCATAAATACGCCTTTATGAAATTATTTTATATTGTGAGTACATCAGACGACAAGATTTTAAATTTACATTATAAATTAACTAAAATTACAAATTTATCGAAGCTGGTCGACGGTGCTGGCACCGAATTCAAACATAAGTAACTTAAGTAGGTAACTATTATGAGTTAATTATTTTTCACTTTATAGTATCTACTTTTTGAAGTCGTTTTTTTAAAAAAAGTGTTTTATTTTGCTTCCGGCTTTCTATTATTTAAATTGAATCACTTCCGTTGAAGTTTTTTTAGGATGCTAGCATTATTGATGACTTACGACAATTGTTTAATATATGTTCTGATATTATTTCTTTCTATTTGGAACACGGAAATACAACCATTAGAGATACAGGAGCCAACCATTAGTTTCATTGCTGTTTCCCGTTAAATCTCCATCACGTCAGTTCTTAATTTTGAACTCAGTACAATAGAGTAGAACATATTCACGAAAAATTAATGTATGCTTCCCATTCTTCGTACGGAAAATTTCATATATACCATTTACAGATGCTGTTACCAATGAGATGAGCTAAACTTAAAAAAATAAGAATCACCAAGTGACAGGGATGTGTAAATATCATTAAAAGGAAGAAGTACGTATCTCATCAAAGATTTTTTTTTTGAAAAATATATTTTGATTTTGACAAAATATTGACAAAACCATAACAAGTAAAATTTATAGCATTTACATGTAAGATACTTTTATGGTGAATACATAATAGGCAGTTTTACTCTAACACAAGAAAAATATATTTGTAATCGTAGGAATAAAAGTTATTTTAAATCAATTGACATATTTCCTATTAAGGTAGTTTAATTCAATATTTCTTTAACCAGCGAGTATCGCTTAATTCCTTTCACCTTTTTTAGTTTACACTCTAATTTAACCCCTTAATTCTAATTTAATTTATTTAAAATTTTTTCTCTTAAAATTTTTTAAAATACTTTTTTTGTCTCATTTAAAATAGTGGCACAAAAAAGTGTGGGCGCAAATAATACGGTAGAAGTGGGGGTAGTTCATTGCGAAAAAACCAATGGTTTCTTGTAAACTGCTTAATTGGTGCCTAGTGACCTATATAAACATAAATATTTCTAAAATTAATACGATCGACGACATCTTTCTAAAATGAATGGAATGAATTATATTTTACTGAAATAAATGCGATGGACGACTTTTGTAAACGTATATAACAGTCGATGATATATATATATATATATATATATATATATACACACACACACACACACACATATATATATATATATATATATATATATATATATATATATACACACATATATATATATATATATATATATATATATATATATATATTGTTGGCGCGCTATAGGTTAGACGCCGTTCAAATTAGATGCTGTTTCAACGAGTCCCAGATATTTTACTTCATACCTTTTTGGAACCATATAGAAATAAATTGAAAAGAAAATTTGTTAAATAGCTGACGTAAATTGATTTTTTTGTAGTGTGAGTACTAATTAATGCATGAAAATTGGCACCGCGAATTAAACAACTAAAATGGAAGAAAAAAATTAATTTTTTAAGTTTCATGACGTCTCTATGGCTTTATCTTATATATGAGATATAATAGAATTATAGATATTCTGGAAGCAAGCGGTCGATTGGGAAGAAACTTGGTAATTCACCTTATAATTAAAGTATACAAACGATATATTGTTAAAAGGTTTTAAAACATTATAACATTTTTCTAGACATTTTTTTCACTTTGTAGATTATATTGAAATTTATAAAATAAGTAATTTATAATTAATACAAAACCTTGAATATATTTGGCGTTAATTTTGTAGAAATTCATTATTCACAATTAAATGAAACTACGTGATGTAGTATTATTTCTACTATCTTTAATTTCTTTGGAAATTTTCAAAGATTCTTTGCTAATATGCCACCTGAAGATGTTGTAATACAACGAAACCTAGGTCGTGGTAAAGAAATTAAAGATAGTAGAAATAATACTACATCACGTAGTTTCATTTAATTGTAATACAAAACCGTAAAACTATTAAAAATATTTTTAAGAAGTGAATTATATAGCGCTGTGTTTTTGACATTTAATAGCGAATACAAAATTATATTGAAAGTTTCTTAAATAGATTTTATCGAAGTGGAAATTTAATTACAATTCAGGCTTATAACAATCTCTACTTTAATTTTCGAAGATGATTGATAGCTTCGTTCAAAAAATACTCAGATATTTATGTTAGCTGCAAGATATTTCTATTGTTGTAGACAGTCGTCAAAAATATATTTACTTTTCAGTTCACATCATTTGAAATGGGAATTTTTATTTCATATTAGACAAAAAGAAAAAAAAAACTTTTTAAGACACTTAGACCGCAAACAATTTTCGTAAGCTTAGTTTCTTAGAAACTGTGGTTAAATTGTTGGTCCATATTTTTGATGAAACGTACTCTTTGTAATAAACAATTTGTAAAGTATCAGGTCACACTTGCATTATAAATTGATTGCTATTAGTGAATGTTATTATGAAATTAAATTTTTCGAAAGATATTTTAAACGAATATGGATAGCGTTTAATAATATGAAATAACATTTTTGAAACTACTTTTTAGGATTTAATTAATTTTTGTTAAAGACCTTGAAAATAACGTGTAAATTCCACAACTTAACTTGATATGACAATGACAAGTATGTAATTTCTAATATTTGCTTCATATATAGCAACTTAAAATCGAACTACAACGTGCTGACTAAAATTATTTTGGATATTTCATTAAACCAAATACTTCCGCCGCACACAAAGGAGTACCTTGACATGTTACGTTATACATGTCACGCGCACACTCGACACCAGTAATTGCTTAGAACTATAAATCATATTAATGCTTTAGTCGGAAGCACCGGGGCAAAACTGAATGTCACACTGTGGCCATCACAAATATGTATTTCTCAATATCCCCCACAATAGCGTTTATGACACAGCAAATTATATTAAAAAAGAAAGTATACTAGCGATGCTTAGATAAGATAAAGTCTACACCTAGTAGCAACCCTGACTGGGCTAGCTCATGGGTGAATTTTAGCTAAATCATTTCCCTTCGAAATGTGTAATTTTAAAATTCATGGCGACGAAACAAAATGTAGTTCGTTATGAATGCCCCTGTTAACGATGTCGCTGAAAGTATATTTCCGGCACCGAGTTTTAGTAACGAAAATGTTTTTGGTGAGACGAATTCGTAAAAGTATAAGTCATGTGAATGATGGTCGTTAGTCACGCGGTGGATATCTAAATCATTTCGTTATCGGCTTTCAATTAAATGTCCTCTATATTATAAAGGCTTATGTTTTGTTTTTAATTTCAGCTTTGTTCGCAATGCCTAACGTTTAATTTCTTTTCATTTTTATTGATCTAATTTACCTTTGTTGATTTAATTATTGTTAAAAGTAATCGCCATCACTGGTTAAAACGTAAGGCAGAAATAATATACGTAAATTCGGGTAGCAAAAAAATTAATGTGAAAAGAGCTATATTTGCAAACTAAGTTTCATATTTGCATTAGGTCATAATTATATTAGCAAACGTTTACGTTTGAGCAAAATAATAACTGTAACAAAATTTGTATAGTTGAGTGAATAAAACCATTGTTAAAAATGTAGCGTGTATAGTTTGAACCAGATGATATAAGTTGATACAATTTAGTAACGCATACAGCTTAACTACAAAGGAAGTCTTTGTAGACATTTTTGGGTAATGTACATTATAGCCTAATGGCCAAAAACGTGGCCATTAAATGAAATTATTGGTGTCATTTGAAATTATATTTATATTGTAAGTTTTTTCTTAGCGGACTTTAAAGGAAAAGTAAGAATATTAGGACCACTATCAACGAGGGTGAGAGAATGAATGTCGTTATAAAAATTATTGGCAAAAAGGTGAAGTTATTTCGGTCAGCTTGGTGTAAACTTTAAAATAAAATTGACTCACACTTGTAACACAATTCACAATTTTTTGTATTTATTAGTCAAAATATTCAAATGAATTGTAAAATGGAAAATACTCAAATAGGATACAAAGTATTTTAAATTAAAATAATACATTATGTAATAATAACTGAAAAGGAATATACTTTTTTATAAATACCTCATATGTCAAGAAGAAGAATTCGAAGCGATCATATGGTTTACGTTGGTTTTTAATAACAATAAAAACATATGCCTAGAATTGATTATGGATACATTCAATCATAATACACATTAAGGATACTTTAAAAGCTAATTTCTTTTCTTTTCTTTAAAGCAGAATCCATATTTAAGTTTAAATTGAATATAAAATCATGCTTTGGCATTTTTTCGTAATTTCAAATTAGGCTTAAAATCTCGAAACCTAATGATCATGCGATCCTGAGTTAAGACCTCTGACTTAACATTTCCCTGGATTTTTAAAAGAGTAATACTTATGTTATTTATATTGCCATATATCTGTGGAAAAGATTTAAAAAATATTTTACCAAATATTCATGAAATATGTATAATAAATTTGACCAAAATATTATGAAATAGGAAAACAAATGACGTTCAGCATGATTCTAATAATATTGTGAAATAAAGCTTTTAAAAATGTTAAAGAATATCTATGCCATGAAAAGCAGGCCTACATCAAAATATCAGAGATGATGTCTAATTTTAGAAAGATAGATACAAAATATACTTAAGGTATACATTTTTGTGAGTTCACCAGCAAAAATATTATTTTTACAAGGATTCTTCTTTTAAATATATAATACAATGTTTCGTATCGTAGTTCAGTTGTAGGTTTTCTTACACTTGATTAAATTTTATAAGTATTTTGTTACTCCGAGTTTCAGAAAAGGATTATTTTATGTTCAAAAATGGTTTTTTCCTAAATCGAAACGTTTAATATTATCTTCGTTCTTAGGATATAAATTTTAAGCAACGTGAATTCAATGTTAAGTAAAATTGCATTTTTTTCTATTAAAAATTATACTTATTACCTATTTTTATGAAATATATATATATATATATATATATATATATATATATATATATGTGTATATGTATATATTTATATACACATATATATATAAATATTCAATTTATCTAATTTGGAAAAATTCAAGTACACAAGTGGTGGCAAAATTGTAAAAAAATTAAAAAATGAATATTGAAACGAGGTTCTTAATAAAAGCGCAATTTGAAAAACGGAAAATTTTTTACATATTGTATGATACCAACGAACGATATTAAAGAAAATAAGAGATATGCGTTCTTAATACAACAATACAGCTACACACTTGCCAAAAAAGAGCTTAAGGGATGAAACTTTTTTTATTACACCAATGTTAAACTGAAGTTAGAATATTAACGTACTGACAAACTAAAACGATAGGTTTAGCCTATTCTCACCTGGAAATCATGATATTGATACCGCGGTACACCTTTATTAGGTGAGTTAAATGAGCTGTCATTATACTTGGGTAAGTCTTAACGTCTCCTTTCATGTAGAGAATTTAAGCGAATAGTGAGTGATTTCTAGTTGTTATGAAAAATTCTATAGACACCTGTTTTATATAAATAAACATCTATAATTTTTTATAAAAAAGTGTATAATAAAATGAAACCCAATATCACCAACAAAATGAAACACAGTGTTATTTTAAATTCCAATATGCAATTTAAAAAATCCCGAAAAGATAAGTAAAAATAACAGTGTCTTAACGACTTAGCCACTTGTAAATTGTTTTCGTGTATTTCTTATTCGTCATCTCTGCCTATTGCAATAAAGATATTGTACTTAAACTATTAAATACCAGTTTTGAAAAATTATTTAATATCAGTTTCCGCCCACAATTTCGTTTCTATGGGCATAAGAAGTAACATAGCCTATTGGTCAACCAAATCTATAATCTATTTCTTCCAATTTTTCAAAATTATTTGGTGTTCAGTAGTAGAGACATCATGATTTAATTTTAAAAGAGAGACTATTTTATGTTAACCCCCTAAAATCAGACTTGGATTTTGGAATTTAGGATATACGGTATGAGACAGTACAAATCAAAATCAAACCTATAGAATTTTCCGCATAAGTAATACTACGTGATCAATCTAATGAGCACCATAAACTGTGGACGCCATTCCTAAGAAACTACTTTATATTTTGGTACCAAAACTAGTCTATATGTTAACATAGGGATTCTAATCTATGTGTATAAGGGGTTGGGTAGGTCAATTCAGATATTCTGAAATTGTGAAGAAACAAGTATCAATTCATCTATCCCGATTTTCACTTTCATAATATTAAGATTAGATAACATTATTATTTATTTTATGAATGGGTGTTCTTCTTGTCATTTTCTCACTTTATGCTAAGGTCAGGCCCTCTGAGACACCATAATACTATTTTCTGCATCTGTGAAGACCTGACATCAACAATTTTAATTTATACTTTTTCAGACTTCTCTTAAAACTTAACCATCGACACCCATTGAATCTGTGTGTCGCTCATATATTATTGAAACAAAAAACAAAAATTTTTACTAAATAGCTTACGGAACCATCTTGCAATATTACGTGGTCATACCACTTAAGTCTACTTTCTTTGAGCCTTTCAATGATTGAATACACTTTAAATAACTCTATGACATACCAATTTCATCTAAACATGTGAAGCAAACTACCTGTGAAGGAAGTGGAACCGAGCTATCTAAAGTAGGATGCGTTGACCAATAAAATATTTTCTAATATTACTCCTAGCCTATTTCTTCGGTCCCACCAAATTCGTATTCCGTAAATTAGGTCTCCTTGTGACTGATGCGTAATCCAGTTCAATTAAAATCTTACATTATGGAAGTACAATGTCATCAACATATACTATGAATTTTATATACTATGAAATATACGAATATTTTATGAAATCAGATTTTATAGCTAAAAAGGGAATGCATAAACGTGTTATATTACACATTTGATGCTTATAACTACTTCTAACTATAAATTATATTATTGCTTCAGCCCGGGAGAGTGTTCACAAAGCTGAACGGGTACCATCGTATATATTTCTCAATTTCTCTACCAACAATGGCGTCTATGACAAAGCAGAATATATTAGCGGGGAAGGTTTCCCAGAAAATGCCTAATGAGACACGGTTTAATCATTGTGGGGTTACATGGCTTCCTATTCGGGGTCGATGTCCGCCTAAATAGTTTTCATTTGAGGTAGGTAATTATAAAATCAATGGTGACGAAACAAATTTTACATCCATGGATAAAGCAACGTTGAAAGCTCATTTCCGGTTTTTGCTTTAATGCTAAGTAACAACAGTTATCAGCTACGTAAACATACATGTAAATTATTTCGCTATCGGTCTTCGACAAAATCTCTTTGTCGACGAAAGATTAGTGTTTTGTTTGGCAAACTGGCTTTGTCCACAGCATTTTCCGGTCCGCTTTTTTGTGTTCGTTCCCGCATTGTTTATTTTTATTGTTACGCGTAACCATTACCATTAGCTAAAAAGACTGAATTGCCATTGAAAGAGTTAATGATAAGTTTATTTAGGGTAAAATTGCAAGTAATATAAATTATTGATTTTCAAAATTGCAGCTTGTAATGAAATTTGCTTCATCTTATTTTATTCAATATTAAATTTTGTGACAATGTACATAAAAATTACGGGAATTGCTCAATAATAATTCAAAAGTATCAGAACATCTCATTGAAGAGTTTAAGCAATATATTTGCACATCCATCCTTCCTAATAATATATTAAATGTTTATTATTCAAATATATTTTTTTCCGCGAGTTAACACAATAAATTGGACAGTGAGTTAAGTAATATTAGTAAGTTGGTCTTGATAATTATGTTTACCTTCACCAAACATCTCTTGGAATTTGGCTTATTTTTATATATTTCAGAGACTACACAATTTTTAGTTGAATATCTTTTAACGTTTTGCTTTTATTTCAACCATTGATATATCCGTAATTTTAAAAGTAATTTTCTTTTTAAGTGAGTCTTTACAATTAGATTATAGGATATATTAAATTCAAATATAAGTAATGCGTCAATAACGTTTATGTTTAGAATTCCAATAATATTGCGTTTATAACCTACTGATAAAAATACCTTCCTTACGTCGATCTTTTTCTTTCTATTCTCTCTTCTTCACATAGGGCATATTTTATTTATTTTTTCGTGGTTAAGTATATTCATGGTTGATTATCCGGTTATTATGAAATTGTTAGAAATAATTTGAGCTGGTTGACAGATGCAACTTACTTTTGTTATTTATACTCACCGACATTTTTTCTGTAAATATTATAATTAGCAGGTCGATTGTTAGCAGACATTGAAGATTCAAACCTTTCATTAAATATTCTGCCTTCTATTCTCTAAAGTTCTCAAAACACTCTGTAAAATCATCTGACTAGAGATTTTAATCAACTAATGTTTCCAAACCATTTATTCAAATCAAATTATTGACCAGATTTTTGTGTGTATTAAAGTTTAGAAACAAGTAAAGAAAATAATAATAAAACCAGTCGTGTGCATTAAAGCCTCGAAACAAATAAAATGATTTATTTTAGTTTTTATTTTTAAAATTGTCTGTCTTCTTATTATGAAACTCAAATTTTTATCTTATAATAAGGAGAATCTTGAATATATCTTATATCCATTTATTATTACTGAAAATTTATTTGTTTGTTAAAATTCATACATAATGTCATAAAGCAGGGCCTTTCAAAAATTTATCAAAACTATACATATTTCAAAACCAAGCCAATAGATCATAAATATTTTTCTTGAGGCTCCTCAGCCTTGTCGCTTTAGGTAAATGTTTATGACTATGAGGGCATAGTGATACTAGATATGAACTAACTTCAACTGAAATTGCAGCCATTAAATCAGTATTTAATTCGGTTTGATACTTTTTATTTATATAATTTAAAATAATTAAGTTTTTCCAAATTTTATGGAGTTGAACCACGCGCCTAAATGCAATAGCTAGCTGCTTAAAAATTTTAAAATCTATAATTATATTGTCTATTGTGCATTTGAATCATGAATTTAATTTTATTAGGATGAATATGGATTTCAACGATATAGTTAATAAATTGCTACAAAAAGTCTTCTATAAAATGCGTAGAATCCTTACAGCACCAGTAGTTTCTTGATTTCCTTACTACATGAATAAGTCCGCGTTCCAATTAAAATTACCTAATTTTTTTTAAACCTCTTATAATTGTTTCGCCAATCATTTTCGAAATTAATATTTATCGTTAGTCTAAAATCAGATGACTAATATCTTTTTTGTTTATTTATGAATTAATGACTATTCAAATATTTGCTAAAATTTTCTCATTAATTCTTGACGCTCTATATAACTTGAAATTTGTTTTACGGCATATGTTGGCAAAATTTGCTAAGTTTAAGAAAATGAATATATCTTATGACATAATTCGCATATACAAGGAAAAGTAACCAATGATTATATTCACATGACTAGAAACCGATCTATATTTACGTGCGAAAGTTAATCATCCACGAACGCAAGGCTTAACTGTAAGACGAGGCCTTAGTATTTATATACGCGATATGTGTTGCTGCGATGCGGAATACGTTATTTAATTAACTCATTCTACCCGCCATGCGAAGCTCGTAATGTCTTGTATCCGCACGTCAACCTAAACTGATGGGGGATGAGAAGTATAATGTAATATGTCCATTTCGGGGTCTTTGGGGTTGCGTGTCCATTAAAAATGTACGCAAGAGCTTTATTCTAGTGGCATTTGTATGCGAAGGTGAGCGTGTAATTAATCACAGAATACGGGTTCAAATATCCTTTGTATTATATGTTGTCCTAGGTTATGTTATTTTGATTGCATCTTCTGATATATAATATTATGTATAACACAAAATATATATTGGTTGTGATATATAAAGTCCTGTATATAATACAAAAAGATATATTAGATAAATACATGTGATTCGAATACTTTTGTGTAGGAGGCAGTGACCGTTATCAAACTCTGATTTAAGTTTGATGGTATTTTAGACAAAATTTCATATTATATACTATTATTTACTATTTATTATACTATTTATATACTATTATATACTATTATATACATATTATATACTATATATTATATACTATTCAATTGTTGACTTACAAAGTTGGAAATTGAATGATTTATCTTTATTCCATGAGTCATTAAATGAAGTAATTTTAAAGAACCAATTGATGGTTTATCATTTATGAATGAGTAGTTAAGTCATTTCATAAAGTAATAATTGTGAGCTATAATAATTATGTTGTAATGTTATTTTAAGAACAAATTATGAATTAAATTCGTGTAATTTTTGACTTGAAAACGCCTATTCGTTCGTTAAGTGTGGTAATAGCAGGTCGAACTTTATTATATTACAAATACCATCAGATTTCAATCTTTAATAACTATGATACTAATAATGAATTAACAATGGTTAAGACTACATCGGATAGAGCATGTCTGTCCGTATTTTTTTTATACAAGTTTTTAAATATAATGTCATCAGCCTAGTGTAGGTGCTTAACTTAAAAAAACGTTAAACTAGGATGTTGATTTGAATGTCATTAAAAGTAGCTTGAGGAACACTACTAGGAGGTAAAGTGAGGTAATAAAAATACATGCCGAAATATAAGTAAATTGGTATTAACTATACAATTATATAAATATTAAAGAAGTCGTCTCACATCAACCGTAAATGTGCCCGGAGTAATAAAAAATGAAATAACGAAAAAACGAACAAATTATAGGAAATCTCGTGTAAAAAGGAATCCTAGAAACTTAAAAAATTCAAGTTCGAGTAAATGCAAGTGCTAAGGTAGCGTCGAAAATAAAATGAAAAAAATATCGCAAACATCAGACCATGTGAATGGTAAATATGCTCTGAATTATAGAAATCACATATCGAAGGAAAGTTCGTGTTAAACGAAATTCATGAAACTTAAAAAATTCAAGGGCGGGCAAAGGCGAAAACTACGACGACGTCGAAAATAAAATGAAAAAAATGTCGCAAACATCAGACCATATGAATGGTAAATATGCTCTGAATTATAGAAATCACATATCGAAGGAAAGCTCGTGTCAAACGGAATTCATGAAACTTAAAAAATTCAAGGGCGGGCAAAGGCGAAAAGTACGACGGCGTCGAAAATAAAATGAAAAAAATGTAGCAAACATCAGACCATGTGAATGGTAAATATGCTCTGAATTATAGAAATCGCATATCGAAGGAAAGCTCGTGTCAAACGGAATTTATGAAACTTAAAAAATTCAAGGGCGGGCAAAGGCGAAAACTACGACGGCGTCGAAAATAAAATAAAAAAATGTCGCAAACATCAGACCATATGAATGGTAAATATGCTCTGAATTACAGAAATCACATATCGAAGGAAAGCTCGTGTTAATCGGAATTTATGAAACTTAAAAAATCCAATCCACGTAATTTCAGTAAACGATTAAAAAAGACTCGAGAATAAATTATTTATATAAGACGCTTTAGATAAATAATATGTACAAAGAATAAATTACTTAAGATGAAAAGTAAAATCATTCGTTTATACGCCGTGCATGTAATACACAAAACCTCTTTTACACACCTGACCTAAGTTGGGAGCGTGAACTTACATCATATCTTTATTTATACAAAAAATTTTTATATTTAAAAGTCACATAATCACCTCAGCAAAGCTCTGTTACTGGCACTTGTTCGAGAGTTATCAGCATGGAATAAAAGAGAGCTACAAGTTATAAGTTCCGCAATTCTAATTTGCAACTGACTCAGTAAAGATGTACAGCCATAATTATTTTGGTAGATGTTAAACAAAATCATCAACTCCAATAACGAAAGTTCACCGATACGAGATACAAGATTAAATATATTTTAACATTTTTTAGTCTTTGTCATTCTTAATACAAACATAAGGAGTTCACAATAACTTCCTCTTTTTAGCTTTATACGAAGTCAAGTTATATGATGAGAATGGGAAAATTATTCTGAAAGAATATTTTTAATTTCGTTAAACTTTTCTCTTTGGTAGCACTAAACTGTCAAGTTAAAACAAATTGAAATGCAAAGATTTTTTCCTTAATATTATTTCTGAATATATCGAGAACAGCTTAAAAACCTGTATATGGTATCTATATTAAACTATATAAAATTATTAATTTTTATAAAATTATTGCAACGTAAACATAAATTTTCACAGGTGTAAAAACTAGTTGCATGTTTAAAAATTATAAAATTTTTTCGTCCCTCTCTTTTTCATGATTTAAGTTTAGTACGTTCGGAAATACGGGAAAGGAATGCTATATTTAATATGTATATATATATATATATATATAATGTATATTTTTAAATACGTAACTTAAAGTGGCGAAAAATATTTTTGAGACGTATTTTTACCTCTTCTTTAATTGTGATACAAATATTCTAAGAAAGCTGTTGGTGTAAAATATGTGTACAATATGTATGGTAATAAGTTGTATTATTATGCCTACCTCCAAATTTCAGCACCGAATAGTTTCTGAGAAAAAATGGTTTCGGAAATTTAAAAATTGTAAATACTATAATATACTCACCACAGTTTTCTTTTAACCTTTTTGTAGGCTTTTACAAATCAGTTTTCTTTTCTAATTTTAGGTTAAAAAGTTTCGGAAACAAGAAAGAAGGCCATTTTTTTTGCATATTTTGTGGTATATATCTAAAGTTACAACACATAAAATTAAGAAAAAAATATTTTTAATACCTGTATAGTCAACCCTTTTAAACAACACCCCACTCAATAAAAGGAATTTTAAAAAAACCAGTACTTAATTTTTTCTCTCTAAATTTCCAAATTAATATTTTTGGGTTGTAGCTATTTATTGCGATATGCGCGAGATAATATTTTTTACTACTGTGCCAAATTTCAAGTGACGAACATATGAAAAGACATGTGAGTTACCTTAAAAGAGTTCTGTTTTTTCTTTTACGGTACGGAACCCTGAAAATAAATCGCCTTTACAAAAAAAGAAATTTTATGTATCGCAAGATACAAAAACCCTTTATGTGCTAGTTAGACTATTATTAACAAAATTCCGTGAGTAATTTATTTAAAGTCGTATAATATACAGCGATTAAAAAAAGTGTGGGTATGGTTTTTAATTTGAATAGTAAAATGCTAGTGAAATATTCAGTCATATAGTACACTTTGATTTAAAGCGAAGCAATTATATCGTTGCCAATTATTCTTAAGTTTACCAATTATTCGAGTTGTTCTTTCGATTAGAATTTCAATTATCGGCCAAGAATTTCAAAACCTCGAATTTCGTGGTTATCGGAACTAACCTGGTAATAAATTAATTTGTTTGAATGTATCACTCCACTCAAAGAGTTCTATTCAATGATGGTGAGATACCCCTAAGCAGAAAAATATTTTTATCTGCACCCTTTAATAACCTAAAAAAAATTTTACATGATTTCAAATACAGTGTTCGGTTTTGGTTCGGTAACATAATACGCTCAAATCTAATCCCATTAATTTTAATCCATAATAAATATAAATTAAAGTCGAATTAAATAAAAGTTTAATAAAAATGGACTTACCATTAATTATCTCGCTTAGAAGCAACAAGTGTCTGATGGACGGTCGAATAGAAAGCGTTGTTATAACAATAGGTTTTCGTTCGGCCTCTTTGGGTATGGAAAATTTAAGTTGCCTTGTCAATTCATGCATTCAAGGGTCGTGTAAAAAAATCTCTTTCGTAATTGTCCGCCGTAATCTACTTGTTTATCCTCCTAATTTCTATCCCTCTCATATCTTTATCGATATATAATACATATGTATAAATATGTAAATTTGAATACGTTCTTTTTTTATATAATTTTTATTGATTGCACGATATTAGTTTTTAGGGTTCCGTATCTCAAAAGAAAAAAAGAACCTTTATAGGGTCACTTCGTTGTCCCTCTATCTACCTATCTGTCTGTCAAGACCCTTTTTTTAGGAACGCGTGGGGGTATCGAGTTGAAATAAATATGAAGTTCTTAGGTCTATGATTCCTAAAAAGTCAAGCTTCCAAGTCAAAAAAACCTTAAAAGTATAGCTATTTACGCCGCAATTTCTGATACTCGCAAATAAACCAATGCCTATAGGGTACTTCCCGTTGACCTAGAGTCATTAAGTTTGGCAAGAGCCAAGATCTCATGACACACGTAAAAGAATAAAGCCGAAAATCGGTAATTTTTAGTTATATCACATGAAAAAATATTGTCTTTTAAATATGCGCTTCTGAAGGATATAGTAGGCAATATATTTACCTTTTATTAAAATTAAAATTTTAGAAATAGTTTAATAGGACTATTATATACCATTAAATGTTTATGAATACCCGAATGTGTACGGAACCCCCGTAGTGCGAGTTGCACTCGTGTTTGACAGGTTTTTTGTCAGCTTGCAAATGTTCATCGTTTTAAATCTTTATTGGCAATTTAATTTACAATAGGTTGCTCTCTTCGTCAACACATAATATATACATAATATTTAGAGTTTCATGCATTAAATAAAAAAACAGAATCCTTAGACAATCACTCAGCTGTCTGTCCGTCACAGCATTTTTATGCAATGCATGAGAAGCTTTGCTTCTGTGAGGTATCCCACGACACCTTACGCCTTTTTCTACCGCCAAGTACAATTTTTCGTAATCCTAACATGCACCGTTCCTGTAATAAGTAATGTCTTAAAACAATATTTTCTTGTTTTGATTTTATTTTTTGTGTATTACTATGAATCTTAATACTATAAATATCTACTATGGATATTAATAATTGGAAAAAGAAGTATAGAGTTTAAGGATGATAGTATTTAATTAATAACTATATAAATTTTCTTGTCTTTGCAACGTTTTTTCTCATGAGTCACCGACGTCGTTACATGTAACAAATTTATTACCATGTCAGAGCTGGCACACAATTAGTCACCACTTTGCGTGGGGAGATTATAACATTACGAGCCCTAATTACATCATTTCGTTGAGGCGAAATTCATCACGACATCATAATTCTTAATTACCTAAATGTAACAACATTAAAATGGGGACCCAAACTTATAACGTCATATCTCCTCGCATGAAAATCAGAGAAAATTTATGTATACGCAAGTAACATTACCTCGATTTTCTTCGTGTACTAGATTTCCAAGCACCTAGAAGTGCGACATTAAATTGTATAGTAAAGATAGGTACCTTATTTGGAATAAAATAGCATTCTTTAGCGAATATTTTATTCGAACATTATTACCAATTAGATTAAAGATAAAAACAGCTCTCCTAAAGATTTTATCTGAAAGTTGTTCCAATTAACTTTTTTACACTGACAGTACATCAGGTATAAAATTCTAATCTTTCAGAACAAAACATTATTTAATATAAATTGTGAAACTACCTGATTTTAATACAAAATGTTCCTCTAGTACCCGCGGACAAGTCGTTTGAATAAGTTATCTTTAGGTCAAAATTATATAGATCTTTTTCTTTTTTTTTCTCTCACCGATTTTTTCCCTGTCTTTTTCTTGTTTTATTTGGACTAGTTGAGTACATTCTAGATCATTCTAGTGGAATTGAAAGGATTAATTCATTGCAAGAAGTTTACTGTCTACGTAATTCTATATCTGAAAACAGCGTTATTTATAAACCATTAAATAAATTCTAGATTAATGTCATTTAATTCCAAAATGTATATTTAGACAATAAATTATGGCAATTGCAAAATTCATATCTGATTAGAATACCATTTCTGTTTAGGGGTCATGCATAGATGGGGTTAATTCCTTCTAAGGAGCAAGAATTTTTGACATCAGTGAGCCCAGGGTAGCTGTGTGCAGCGGAGGTAGAAGGGTGCACCTCAATATTGTGCATGGGGACATTAGGCAGTATTATCTGATGGTAATGAAAAAGTTAGTAACAAAGATATTTGTTGCTTTGATGGACTTACAGGCGAGCTCATGCCATTTTTTTCCGTAGGATTGATGGTATTCATCCTCCGTTCACTTTTATGCAGTGCAGTTAATTTTCTAGAGTGACTTTTACAGTGTGTTGTGGTAACACATTTATTAACTTTCGGTTCTCTAATTATCCGTGACTGATATATGGATCTTCCGTAGTCACCTTGTATTTTGCAGACTATTGAGAGTTTATTTGCGTTTTAAAGTGAAGGTACAGTCATTGGTTCTGTTTATTTATCATTATTATATGTATGAGTATTTACATTATCCACATAAAAGTTTAAATAAAATACAATCCTAAAATTTGTATTCTGAATAGTTAACAATATTGGTTCGATTTCTTTCTTTATAAAAATGCTTGACGTCGGCAAACGATAGTCAAAACTAACTTAAAGAATTATTTTATTAAAAATGCTGCAGTAAAAACCAGTTAGTGCTGAGTAAACTACCATGTTTAACTGCATACAAGAATTTCTGTAGTGATACCACATCATTTGAAGCTGACCCAAATTTTTTTAAACACATACGTGTAAAGTTATGTAAACATCTGTCGATCAGTTTAAATAATCTATAACGATTTTAATTTAAATATTTTGTTTACAAGAAAATAAACTACTACTTACGGAATTTATTATGTTTCTTTACATTTTGAACACTGAGTGAGTTAGCTTTATTAATTATATTTATCTTTATTTATATGCGTCATAATGAAATTAAAATTATGCTATTAAAAACATTGTTTTGACACTGATTTGCCTGTCACAGATTTCATTTATTCGAAAAATTGATTTAGTAATTTTCAAGATATAAGCGATTATTTTTACATATAAAAGTATTGCGATCATTTTAAATTGGTTAAAATTAAACTATCCAAGAATTTTTTTCTTGAATACCCGTAACATGTAATCAGATAAATATATATTTATAAATATTACAAAAAAAGAAAAAATTCAATTTCATATTGATTAACATATCGAAGGTCGCGCAAAACATTAAATATTCTCTCCACGGATATAAGAAAATTCCTCAAGATCGCTTTAATAAAAACACAATGCAGATAAGTAAATCGCTACAAGTTAATATACGTATATTTGGAGCGCAGCATAAATTCCTCGAGCGGAACTGGATTGCCTGAGGCACTCTTTTAAGAGATACAGAAAAAAATGCAGGCAGTGCTCTTAAAGAAATACAATTTTAAGATCTCTTTCAGATATATTGCACACGTTAATTTATTAAAAATAATTTACCGTCCTTTTTATATCTGAAAGTTTGTGATAGTATGTAAATGGAAATGAAAATTGATAGAATTTACATAATAATTACGGAGGACAAAAAGGATGTATGTCTGAAGTTTGGTGTCTATCAAGTTGGTTGGTGTAGATTAAAGATCCTATCACAAAATTCGAATTTACATTAAAATACTTTATTGTTGTTAGTATCATGATGAATTAGAGGACCTTCTTTTATACAATAATCATACATACGATTTAAAAGAATTACTTAAATATTTATTAAGTTTACGATATATGGAAGAAAAAGGTACTGTCAAAACAAGTGAATGTTAGATTCAGAACAAAATATAGTACTGCTGAAAACTGCAAACGAGAGCAAAAATTCTCAACTAGACGAAAATAAAACTCACAATATTACATTTTAGGTTCTTTCTTTATTTGATTTATACTGTATTTGAATTAATATATAATGTATTCTATGAAAACATCCAATTCAGGAGTTTATTGCAGAAGTACAGTGTATTATCAGAAGAAACAATAGATTGTACTGAGTAATTTGTGCAAGCAATAAAGTATTGATATAAATTTACAATTCTATTGTGGCTAAAGGTTATTTCCAATTTTTATTGCTTAGTTATTAAGTTTTTGTTGCTTTCTCATTCAATCATTTTAGTTAAATTCTGAAATAAATTTCGATGAAATTGAAATCTACATATTTAGATAGTTTACAGTTATACCAATGGCCTTGAGTGCAGATATGATTTGTGTCAAGTGTATTAACTACTTTAGTGATAGCGGCTTAAAATCTATGGAAATAAATATCCTTGGGATATGTATTGCTCCATGGACTCTTGATTATTGTCATTGATTCCATGTACTTACGTTTCAGCTAAAAAAATTAAATAAATTACATCTTTAATTATGTTTTTCAAAACAACGATACTATAGTAATTGGGACAATATTATTTGCGAACGAAACAAAATATCCTGCGAGCATGATTAATGCTATCTTAAATAATAAATATGTCTGAACTCGAACAGTTCTTCAATTAGAGTAGAATATTCAACACTAATTTTAGAATGTGGCATTAAATAGATTGGAGATAATTAAGTAACGCAAAGGTCAGCTTAGTTTCGATCTATTTTTTTATAGATTTTGCTTAACAAATCTCGCTAACCAACGATTTATTTGCTCTCATTTAGGAAAGTGTGATTTCAATAGTTAATTCTACAAGTATGGTATTCCGCAATATAATATAACTACTGCCAAATTTTCATAACGCACTTTAATGTTTAATTATTATGATTTAGTAATTCCATTAGTATATATTCTTCATCTATCGGTAGATTAAAATTTCATATTTCTCTTTTAGCGGTAATAATTAATGCAAAGAACATTTTTAACATAATTGTTATACATTTTCTTCAATTACATGATACTTAAAAGAAATCATGGATCCTTTTCGACAGTCTTAACTATAGAATTTTTTCCCAAAACTGTGAAGATATTATCGAAAATACTGAGAGGAAAATCATAAGGAAAGCAAAGTTGATAAATTTTAACTAGAATATTAATAGAAGAATTCTGGCAATCAAACTAGGAATTGTGTCATGGCTGACATGCCCATGTTAATATTTAAAAATATAGTGCATATTTGCCCATAAAATTAACGTTTATATTCCATTACATTCGAAATGAGTGTAAATACATATATATTTTCAGGGCGAAAACAGAACCACGTAAGATCACTCCCGTCACTCTTTTCATCCCCTGGTCCTAGCGATTTTTTAAGAAACCACTTGTTATAGAAACATGAAATTTGGAATAGTAATAAAACATATTAAGTGCCACATATTTTAATAGTTGAAACTTAAAAATATTAATTTGGAAATTACAGGCTGGGCAAATAAGTTATTTGAAACTTTTTTTTAAATTTCATGTGAAATGTAGAGTATGGTTTGAAACGGCTCTCAAGTATAACAAAATCATTTTTTTTATAACTTTGGGTGTTTTGTCTTCAGAAATGTACTAAAAATATGCAAAAAATATGTACCCACCTCTTTTTTTCTAAACTACTCAATCTAAAGTTATGAAAATGGATTTTTAAAAGCCTACGCAAAAGTTGTAAGAAAACTAGAGATATAATGATTTTTTAAATATGCACCACATTTTTGCACCTCTGAAAGACACATTAGATTGTGCGCCTCTGAAATATGCATTAAAAGGTCTTACTATGGAATTAACAAAATATTTTTTATTAAATTTAAACTACATGTTTAAAATGATATTTAACAAAAAATGCAAAAATAAAGCTATCTCCGTTAATTTCGAAAATACTGAGCTAAAAATAATGAGAAAAATGAGATTCGTCAAATCTGACCAGAAGATTACAGAAGGAATATGGAGATCATCCTAGAACTTATAATTCTTTAAATATGCCCCATGTCCCTGAAAAGAAAGAGTGGACAAAATATTTAGATTGTGGCCTGTGAAATATAGAGTGGGCAATCTATTTAGATTAGAAAAAATTAATTTTGGTAGTAAATAATTTAAGAGAAATGCATCTTGAACCATTTTTGACCTAAGATGTAGGCCTCCCCCAATTTATGTCATACATCTCGTTCTTGGGCAATTTCTATTCACTTCACTCCAGCTGTTTTTTTTAATGTTATCATACCAATGTATCTATGGTCTTAGTTGTAGCCGTTTCTCCCTCCATGGTCCTCATTTTACCACTATTCTGCACCATGAAGTTTGTTTGTCGGCGACAATATAATTTTAATTTCAATACCGCTTTCTTGACGTTGGTAATCTTGCTGTGCTCTCTAAGCCAGCCATTTTTTACGGCTCTGTGTAACGCCTGCTAGTTTTCTCTCGATTGCAATTTGAGCAACTTGGAGTTTATAGAGGATTTCTTTTGGGAACTGCCAAGTGTTTGCTCGGTATATGAGTTCTAGCAGGATACACTGGTCATGAATGCGAGACTTCTTTTCAGGACCGATTTTCACGTTGAAGGCAAGCACGAGCTTACAGTAAACCGCTCACGCTAGTCTTATTTGCCTGTCAATTTGCAAATAGAAATACTACGACCTTTTAAATGTTTATAAATATCTAAATGTGTACGCAACCATCGTAGTAGAAGTTGTATATAGGCTCTACATGTTTTTTTCTCTTGAAAAACTTCTGGTATTATATATAGTTTTGTTTCTCAAAAGGAAAATCGGGTACGAAACGAAATATAGATTATTACAAATTTGTAGCTTTATCTATGTAAAAGCATTAAACAAATTATATTTTGCTGATTTAGCTCTATATATAATTATTGTTATTTTTACAAATACTCGTTAAATTTTAACACTAAATTATGAATTGAATTTAACTCGCTAATCTACTTTAACATGGAAACAAATTCTAAAGGGAAATTTAAAAAAATTGTAACCTTTTATAATCCCAATAAACGTTTTCTTTCATCGACTTCTTTTGAATTTTCCACCCCTCTTGTTTGTACGTCAATGAATATTGAATACGACGCCCCAATGCGAGTCAATCTCTTTTGTGGAGTTTTTTATACCTGCGCATACTTACGTAAGGGCCATTGTTACAGGTTACAGGGTGTTAAAATTAATAAATCATTTTACAATCACTCGTTCCCACTCGTTTCCTTATAGCATTGCGTAAAAAATTTGAAATTAATCATCATTTTTAACTACTTCTGCTACAAATATTAACCACTACGCTTTCACTATATATTCATGTAAACTTCGTTAATTATTTTATAAAATTTGTTTAAAATTTTTTGAAAGTTTTAACCCTATATTTTTATAAAAATCTTATATTTCCTGAATATTCATTTAAATTTCTACTAATGATTACTAAAATATCTTTATGTTATGAATTACGTACATAAGACAAATACTGTTCTCAAATATTTTGGTAACAAACGATAGATAGACCTCAAATTTTCGAGGTATTTTTCGATATTTCCAGTCAAGTGACAAGAATATAGAAAGTTCTAATGGATTTACAGCCCAAGAGAATACCATAAGACGCGTGGAGACATTGTTGTTTTTGTTGTTTTTTTATTATGTAGTTCAAGTTCTTATTCTGGTGTGACTTTTTTCAGCAATTATTTTCTGTAATTGATAAGTTTTTTTAAATTATTTATTATTTAAATTAATTTCATTATTTAAGGAAATTTGTGTATTGTTTATTCAAAGAACGTTGGTCAACCTAGAAAGGTGAAACGATATGGTATAATGCATCCAACACCGAGATAAATAAATTAAGTGTACAAGCCATTGAGATTCGCATTCGGATGTTGGTACGTGCTAATATAAAATTATCGTGTATCGTGCTCGTATAAAATTATTGATTAATCTCATCAAACAAATTAAGGGGTAATCGATTAAAAAATAATTTAAAGTTTAAAACGACTGTATATCGGTTATTTTTGTTTTCTTCGTTTTTAGTGTTACTAATTTTTTATTTAACTAAAAAGACGTCAAAATTTAAATTTCATCATTTTTCAAATATTTTTTTAAACGTTTTTAGAACTAAAATAGCTGAAGGTATTTTTTTAAATTGTGCAGTAGCATTTTGAAGGGAACACTTTCAGCTTTTGAAATAATTATTATCCGATATTTATTCGGAAAGATCGTTCGTCCAATGTCAAAAGGTGTCATTACTTAAATGTCAAGAATATCTTTTTTAGTTTGACCTCTAATAACTCAGTGAAAAAAATTGGACTAGAATAAAAAAAACGACTTTTCAAGAGAAAATAAGAGAAGACAATCAAGCTTTCAAATTCTCTTGTTCGATTACTTAAAATTTTACTAATTATTTTTACACATGGTATAAAAAAGCATTTTTGAGAGTTTTCTCCAAAAACTAGAAAGTATAAAGTTTCAAATGAGCTCCAGTTAACGTAAATCCAACTATTTGTTTGCAGATATAACAGTCCAAAAACGGAAAATGTTTTAAATGTTTTTATTACATCCTTATTTTTAAGGAATATTTGTTTAATAAATATAGACGGTACTTGCTTTTGACTTACAGATATTTATATTTAGGCACAATCAAAATGAAAACCGAATGAATACATGTGGTGGTATTGACCATCATTTTTAAGTGGAAAAATCAAATGAATAATTTATGCATTTTATGCTATATAAATATGAAATTTATCATATGCGTGGATCAAAGAACTGAGTTCATTTGCAATTTACTACGAGTTTGTTATACAAACTTTCACTATATAATAATAATAATAATGCCCCTGTATTCTAAATTGGATTCTGCTTTCTTCCCTTGTTAGAGTATGCTATGTATTACTTTGATGCAGTATGTCTTTTGGTAAAGACCTCCTCTATATGTTTCCATCAAGTTCTTTCGCGAGCCACTTTTTGCCAGTTAGGTCCCACTATGAGTTTTCCCCACTGTGAGTTTTACTCCTCTTCCCATCTCCTTTGTTGTTTTCCCTTGCTGTTCTCGCTGTTTATAGGATACCAACCAGTTACTATTTTACACTATTTCCTCTGGCTTGCTATCATCATATGTAAAGTTCACCTCCATTTTTGTTGGATGATTTAAGTTAGTATTCCATATCATTCCATATTCACTCTACTTTAGATTTCCTATTATGCTCCGTTCTATGACTCTTTAACAGTGCTACAGATTATTTATCTATTTATTCGTCTGAGTTTTCCCAGGTAAGTATACTCGTCTACATTTTTAACATACATATTCTACGTCTTATTACAGTGATACCATAAAACTCCAGAGAATGTCGCAGGACTGACCAGAATATCCTAAATGCATTCTTATAAATACCAATATTAAAGTCATGGAATGAAAAGTCCTTGACAACATGGGGTGCTAAACATTGGAATAATGTGCAGATTGGAACTATCCAATCGACAGGCATATGAAATTACCGTTCAAGAGTGAGGATAAGTAAATATTGTGCCACTGTGCACTAATATTAAAATAAAGTTGTTGTCGACGTCCTTTTAAAGCAACTCACGAGACCATTTACAATCGCTGAAAAAGGAAGGCGTTTTGCAGCTTTTATTTACAATGCCAGGTGGTTTATCATTAAGAAAATTTGGAAGGGACCTATAAACAACTTTGACATTGGAGTTAGTAATGTTATACTCTGATTTAGACCTTCAGTATTAAATAAACTGCTTTTGCATAACAAAGTAGTCGGCAAGGAGCTGGATACAATTGAAGGAGCTGGATGCAATTTTTCTTTAATACTTTTATTATAAAAATGTCATTATTAACATAACCAACAGTTTCCTTTAAACAATATATGTAAACCACGTTTACTTGCTCTCCTTGGTCTACCTCAGTAGACACGTAGTTGATAAATGAAGACGTTTTTAGGTATGATAGAATACGTAAGGCTGAAATAATAGAGATGAAACATAGATATCCGAATTTAAACTAATTGTAACCAAGTATTCTAACGAGGAGACGATAATAATTTTAAACAAATATCCATTCCATTCTACCAGATATTTTTAATTTATTTCACATTTATCGAATATAATTTTTGAACTTTATATCCTAACGTTATACCTTATCATTAATTATTAGTTTCTACTTCAGATCATATTAAATATATCTTAAATGCTTTAAAATTGTTAAGACTATAATGCGAGAACTTTTACATATGATTGAATACGCAAGTCAACGTAACAAAAATCAGCTTTGCTTGTATTGAAAGATCCAATAGAAAGATATATAGAAAGATATATAGAAAGATATATAACTTCTAGTTTTGTATAAAAAAATTAAATAAGTATATAAATTTCCGTTCAATCAGCTCTGGACAGACGCATAATGTATGCGTCCATAAGTAGCTATAATATCTTTTATTAAGATATCTCTATTTTTAACACTAAGTAAAATCATGAAATTTAAGTATATTACAGTTTCCTACGTAAAGAAATACGCAGGGATATTTTTATACACAGACGTTATTTGTTAACCAATGTTTATTTCATTTACTTGTATTACTGGTAACTTGTAATCGCTGGAAAATTATTTTATAAATATGTAAATAAAGTAATGTTAACATCTTCTGTATTTATGTCAATAATAACTGTATGACAACTACGATTAAAATTGCCGGGAATTTTTGAATAATTTAAGGAAATAATAAAAGCAAATTGAAAAGTTCAGAAAGAAAATAAATCCGAGTTGGTCCGACTTTTGTCGTAACATTTCTATAGAAGTCATCCGCCATGAACCGCGTTTGAATGCTTCATTGGGCTTGTGTTGAAATTTATATTTGTATAACCCTGTTCACAATTGAATTTGTCGTACCACATAAAACGGTTATGACAATGATAGAAACATTCAATACAAATTTGTGTATAAAAATCAACACTTAATTTTTCATCATGTCAAAATTGTAAATAAATTCCGTCACTTTTTATATTATAGAAAATTGTAAAATATTTTCTTTATTTGTAATTTTATTCTGTTGATACATTTTAGGTTTGTATTGATGTATATATTGCAATATTCACCATATCGCAGAATTCCATGTTCAGAACACAATAGTGTTCAATGTAAATTTGGGTCAGTTAATGCTGCACAAATAAAAAATTGTGCCTTTAATAATGGAGACAAGGTGATTATTATTTTAATAATTTTAAAAGTCCAATAATTGATATTTTGTTAAGAACAACCTATTTTCAACTTAAGTTAAACGTAAGTAATGTTGCCTTTAAAGCAGTTTTCTCAAAATACTGTGGCATAATGTGCCGCTGACCGACTTTATCACTTTAAATATGAGATTATTCTCTTTTAGTAAAATTTGATACTGGCCCAGTCATTTTTAATTAGATTTACCAAGATAATTTTAATAGCATTTTTTTTCATGAAGTTCGTACGAGTAATATATTCCATATGTCTAATTTTTGAGTTTATAGCGTTTGCATAAATCATGTTGCAAATACTAATAGACTATGAAAATACGATCAAATTATTGTAATCTTTTTTGTGTATTTTAATATAAAGAATTGACAGCAAATATTTTTTTTTGCTATCTTTTATACAAGGATTGTATTTAAACCAAAAATTGTTTAGGAGGAAAATAAAACTTATGCAATGCGATATTAACACATTTTGCTTCAATTTACATCTTTTTTAAAATATGTGTGAAATTTTTCACATTTTTCACAATAATAAGTTGAAAGAAATTACATATAATTTTTTTTGGGTGTGTGTTTCTTTTGTTTTGTGAAATAGTTGCATACTGATTGAATTGATATTTATTTATAAATATTTTTGAAAGTTCGTAAGTCCTTGTGTCCAATTGAATAAAATTTTTATAGATATTATTTCTTTACCGACATTCGATTTTATTTTTAAATTTTATGTTAGTAATATCTCTATCCCATCGATATATTAATTTATTTTAATTTGTCATGAAAAACTCCCCTAAAACGAAATGACCATCAATAAAGAAAACCAATCAGACTTTGTGATCACAAATACGCCCGGAGCCTGCATGTAATATGAAATTCTACCCCACGAATATGAGAAAGTTATTTCGGATTACTTTAATAAAAACCCATTTGAGCCAAGCAAACGGCCGCTTATTTTTAAGATGCATATATCTAGAAGGCAGCAAATTTTCCTCGGGCGATACTAGATTGCTAAGGGCTGGTCGAAAACTCTTTAAACAAATACGCAGACGAAAAAGCCAACTGGCTCATCAGCAAAATCTGGAAAAATGAATGTTTTTATCAACTCCATCTAAAGCGCCCAGTTAATTCTACATGGAGCTATCTCAGACGGAGTCGCCTTGTTAGGAGAATATTCTTTTCTTTTTTCAGAGTTCCGTACCTCAAAAAAAACCGTCTGTCTATGATAGGCGTTTTTCTTAGAAACCGTTAGACATAGAAAGTTAAGATTTGGAATAGTAAAATATTTTGGAATAATATTCAATAGTTGAACTTAAAAAAAATTAATTGGAAATCATAGTGAGTCCAACTCTCCCTAATTTTGATTGTGGTTCTCAAAAAAAATTATTATTTCTATTTATAGTTTGGGTTATTGTTTGAAAGGACTAGTTACAAATGTCTCAAATATATTTTTTTTATAATTTTAGATATTATATTTATAGAGCCATACTGGAAAATATGCAAAAAATATTTTACAAATATTTTTCAAAACAACTCAACCCAAATCCTGGCACACTATAATGATAATTCTAGATGTCGTAATGTTTTAAATATGTCATCACGTTTTACTTCTGTCAAAGATATAGTAAGCAACACATTTTTTATATTAACAGTCCAATTTTTTCAGAAACCAAGTGATGTACAACCTTGAAATTTGGCATAGTAATATCTTTTATTAACCCACATGTTTTGCCCTACTTAACCTTATTAACTTATATTCACTATATTATTTATCATTTGGAAGTATTGTTTTTAAGAATACAAAAATATTTTTTCACAGTTTTTAATTCAAAATTTAAAAATATTTTTCAAAATGAATGCAAAAATATAGCATCCCCCTAATTTGCGAAACTACTGAGAGAAAAATCATTAAAAACTGGGTTTGAAAAATTTACCAGGTACAATGTATTTGATACTATTTACTGTGCATCAAACTAAATTTTGACTTCATATTTAAATTTCACGATTTTTTGTTGGACAAGAAATAGGAGAGTTATTAATAGAAAGTAATAATAGAGAGGTATAAAAATTATTTTACTTAAAATTTAATAACATAGAATTTATTTTTATATTCGATAAAATATTAGGCAAATGACAAAAAATTGGTTTTGTTAAAGAATTTCTCCTTGAACTGTTTTTAAATTGACCTTTTGTTACTCACCGACTTCAGAAAAGGAGAATATTCTCAATTAGATCAGTATTTATAGAAACTTATCAATGGATGAGAGTACAAGGCCTTTTTGAGAAATTTTAAATGTCCTTATAAGAACAATATATTTGTTATTTCTAAACTTCATCGAAAGAAGATTAGGCAAGAAAAATTTTAAAAATGCAATTAAAACGAAATTTTTCACCAGTATATTTAATTACATTAAGAAAATATTTGATTCAGCAAAAATTGATCTTGTGTATATACTTATATTTAGGGATTAAGTTATGTCCCATATTATCAATCTTAAAGTTACCAATAAATAGTGTCGAGCTTTTAAACAATACGCCGTATACACACGACAGTATTAAAATGTGTTGAAAATTAGTTTGGGTGTTGGAAATATATGTTTGTTGATATTATCAAAGTTTACATTTTAGGTTACGTCAAAAACATAGTTTGGAAATATAAATTTGTATTGCATTTTTTACTCTCATAGTTTCTTAATTGTAAATTAAAATTAACTTATATAATTTAATTATTGTCCCTATTTATACGACAAATTATAAAGCCGGTTTGTTTTTCAGTTTGCTATTTAAGAATTCTGCAACGAAGCGAAAATTACGACAATCACTGCTAAATTAAGGGTGCGTGCAGTTAGGATGACGTAGTAACATATAGACTAATTGTAGCTATGCCTACATGAAGCACCCACATGAACGTCTGTGTAGATTTTCATGGAAGTTGGTACAGACATACAATTACTATATAAAATTTTTTTCAATTCGAGAAATGACATTAATTAAAAATCTATGGGAGTGAAATTGCGGAAAAATGTATTTGACAAGCAATTTTTGTGACAGGATAAGTTAGCATTTCTTAAGAATATTTCAAATTACATTTTCAATTTTTGAAGATAGTTTCATACTTTTTATTCACTACCTACAGAAATAAGAAACACAATTTTATCCCACATCCAGTAGTGGTAAATAATTAAGTACTTTAAGTCTTACTTCAAAACGACCTAATTTCTACTAATTTTAGATTTTTAAAATACGTCTTTTTTCGGCACAGTTGTTTCATTTCAGCTTGAGTCTCCGGCTTATTATAATATACTCCTGACTAAAATATTCTCTAAGCGTTTCTGTAGCTTCGTTTCATAAAAATTATATATTCAGACGGCGTAGTTCGAAACACAGTCCATTTTGGCATAAATACATTTCTTCCTTTTATAAGTTGGTTTCAGTAGGTCAGTAACTTTTTTTCCAAGGCTCTTAAGAATAATGCCCCAGGTAATTCCGAATTAGACGTCATATATCATTTTAATTTAAAATCGTATAGAAGAAAAGACTTTTTGCAAAATTACATAGTCTTATTTATTTCATTAATCAGGCTAAAATCGTATGACATTTATGATACATAGAATGTTCGCGACAGTTTAATTTGTCAGTGATCTTTTTTTTTTATTTTTGTGCATCAAGTACTTTTCAAAAATTTTCTATTTTTTTTGGATTGATGTTTTCTGTCACTCTGTCAAAATACAAAATAACCTTAAATTTGAATTTATAACGATCTTTAAAATTTTGACTTAATTTTATCGCTTGTAAACGCAGATATTTATGATTATAATATTATCATAATATTGACGCAAGTAATGTTATTATTTTTATATTTGCAACACTAAATATTGTTACAGTCTAATGAACTATGAATATATTCTAAGTTTATTTAAGTTTTTAAAAATCTTTCCAAAATTACAGAAAATTATTAAGAGAAAGAGAAGGTAATTTGTAATCAATATAAATAATTTTATCTTCCTCACATGCATATGCTTTTTTTTAGATAATTAATCTGTCTTATCTGAGACACAAAATCAAAAGTTTGTAAGAAACATAACGCTATCACAATGTATTATAATATAACTTGATGCGTCGTTGGTACAGATTGTGTATCATTCAAGTTTTAAATATTGTGGAAATCTTGGCTTTTGAATTTCGTAATTTCACTTCAAAGGTTTATTAAAATTTCATTACTACTTTTAAACCGCCGGCAGTTAAAACTGTAAAGAAAATTGATAGAAATATTCTTATAATTAGGGCTCACAAATGACGTTTCGAAAAAATATGACTTAAAATTAGTAAAATTATTTTTTGTCATTTGGAAAAAGAAACACGCCCTGAAATAGATTTCAAGCTATTTCAGGGCGTGTTTCTTTTTTATTGCGCCCACGATACTTATAGTAAGCTCTGTGTAATATAATTTCATTTTAATAAATTTTTTTTTGTGAAATAACAGGATTTCATTCAATGGCTTAGTGCATTCATCAAAAATTATCCTCTAATTAATCTGTTATTACTTATTTGCCATCAAAAGTAGATACGAAAATAATGTTGTAACACCAAATCATACTTTAATTAAGTTTTTAATATTTGTATACGAACTATTTCAACATTAAAAATTATTTAAAAAAACAATTTATTTCCTCTAAAAATAAAATAGACGGTATTATATTATATAAATTATTTATTTTTTTATAAATCGTTCCTTCTTATTAGGTTTTAAACAATATAAAGTTTGCAGGTAATCAGAAACATAAAATTCACCTTTCCCATTGCAGTTTGCCATCGGCTTTGTTTTTTATATGTTCCTGTATACAATTTTTAAATGTGCCATACATTTCAAAATTTAGGATTACTGAATTTTTCATATTCAGCCTTTTAAATTATAAGTGAATATTTCAGAACGTCCTTTAATTAAATATACTTAATATAAATGCTAATGCTATGTAACTAATAAATAAACTAGTTATATTAAATGTTACAAAAAATTAGTGAACAATCTAAATAGATTTATCTGTAAACATTGTGATGATGATATAAACATAGTACTTTTTTAAGTACTTTGTTTTCTACGAGCATGTTATTCTTACCAAATATACTTATTCTGTTTTGTGGCCCAAGTTATGAGAAGTAGGTAAGTGAACGAGAAACACTATTTAAATAAAATATTTGATA
Source organism: Druceiella hillmani (assembly GCA_039881145.1). Lineage (NCBI taxonomy): Eukaryota > Metazoa > Arthropoda > Insecta > Lepidoptera > Hepialidae > Druceiella > Druceiella hillmani. The sequence continues at coordinate 18,210,209 of JAYKKI010000027.1, read as the reverse complement.
AAATACTCTTATAACTAATAGTTCTGAATTGAACAGAAGACCTTTAAGTTTTGACTCTTTTTAGTATTTCTTTAAATGTTCTACGTACACATGTAGACACTTCATTCATTTATATAAAGATTTACTTCAGACGCCCAACGTTGAGCTTTGTTAGCATGATTATTTTTACGCTGAAATTATGTTAAGTGTTGTTTCTAATACCATAAAATTACACTGCTTTACATAACAAATATATTCAATATTGTTGATGCACTGAATAATTTTTTCAGCTTCTCATCGTTTATATTTTATACTTTTTAACGGTGGAAATAAAGAAAGTTTTACTGGGTGTAATATACTTAGATTATGCATGTATATGAAAAGCTAGAGTTTTTATGTATTCAAGTAAAAAATACGTAAAATTTTTAAAATTATTTAATATAATTTATAAAATTTTATTCGAAAAAGTTTTAAAAAATTAAAAAATCAAAAGTTTGATTTTATTACTTTGAGTTTATTACTTAATTGAATCTCAAGCCAATATTTTAATGCACTTCTTCACAATGCACTTGTGATTAGTTTACATCGCTATTACAAAAGTTTATTTACTGGGAATGAAAGAAATCTTCAGAAGATATCTCTGTTGCTTTCTTTACTTTTTTTTCACCCTTTAAAAAACCGCTACTCTTATGCAACATCAGCAGTGAAGAGAAATTTACGAGTTTAGGACGTTTAAATTGTTTTTTTTTATTGCAGTTTGCATTTCTCTCAATATCATGCCAAATTTCATAATGTTGTGTTAATTAATGTCTTCTTGTAATTACTGACCATTCTCATTGTGTAATAATTATGAAATTCCGCTACGAGGAATTTTCATAGGTACTGTACAGGATGTATTTTTCGATATAAATACAATTTACCTATTATGCCAGTTTTTTTTATATGTGTATTGCTTCAATTCTTACATATTATGTATATTGCTTCAATTCTTACATATTTTTGAACGTAAGTGCCGAAGTAGAAAAAAAAGAAAATATGTATATATATATATATATATATATATATATATTTTAATATATATATATATATATATATATATATATATATATACTTATATGGCATATATAGGCTTATCTATGCAATGATGGTGAATATCGTCATAATTTCCTTTTTATCTATACTAGATAAAATATATTTGTTTTTAATTCGTCATTATATGCCCTCAAATGTTTATATGAGTAAATTCTTCGATTTTATTGATTGTATTCAACTTCAAAAGACATGTTCACACTGTTGTGAAGTGTTAACGAGTTATTTCTATAAATCGTTTTTCACATTAAATTTATCCATGTGTAATTACTTTTTTTTGGAAATGAATATTAAACTTCACAGACATATTTATTTTATTGAATTTTTTACACTCTGATATTATTATTTGTTTAATATTTATCTAGAACAAAACATTGTTGACTACTGAATATATTTGGCGTTAATTTTGTAGAAATTCATTATTCACAATTAAATGAAACTACGTGATGTAGTATTAATTCTACTTTCTTTAATTTCTATACCACAACCTAGGTTTTGTTGTATTACAACATCTTCAGGTGGGATATTAGTAAAGATCTTGTATCTTTGCTAACAGCCCACCTGAAGATGTAATACAACGAAACCTAGGTCGTGGTAAAGAACTTAGAGAAAGTATAAATAATACTACATCACGTAGTTTCATTTAATTGTGGATTGTTGAATACATTATTTCGTGCAAAACCAGAGTCAGTACATTGTAAATTAGCCAATAGTTGGTAACTTTCTATGTCAAGATCCATTACATGAAAGAAAATAAAATAATGAAATGCATTTTGTACAATAATAAGTGGAGTGTGTAGTGGAAGAAAATACCAATTTGCATAATTTTTTCACTAGTGATTTTTAATTAGCCTATAATTTCATAATATTTTATTAAAAACAGTAAGTTGAGGAGTAATCAACTGCCTTATTATTTGTCGTGATCTCATTATTGTATTGAGACAAAACGGGTCTCCGGTCCACCGTTTTGTCTCAATACAATAATGAGATCACGACAAATAATAAGGCAGTTGATTACTCCTCAACTTACTGTTTTTAATAAAATATTATAAAATTATAGGCTAATTAAAAATCACTAGTAAAAAAATTATGAAAATTGGTAAACAATAAGTGAGTTAAAAGCTATCAAATTTAATAGAGTGGAAGTATTCTTCTTTGTCCTTTGCTCTAGTAGAATATAATTAAGATTATTAAAAATGACATCATATTTCAGTACTGCCGTCCTTATATAAAGGTTAAATTTATAATGACGTAACTCGGTAAATTTTTAAGATTTGTCAAATTTGTTATCACTTCTTTTCTTGAAATTTAGATTTATTAAATAAAAAAGAAATATTGAATTTCTCTATTGGTAACGGGAAGATATTCATAAATTTAGATTGTCAGAAATACATATTTTACGTAAATAACAGTATAGCAACAATAATGACGTAATTATACAATTTTTCAGAAATAAAAAGAGATTCAAAAGTTATCCCAAAAAGTATATATACTACCTCGGGCTTTCTTCAGACGAATCGTATCGACGTTTTTGTTTACGAACTAGATTTGAATCCTTCAAGATTACCTAATTTTGTTTAAACGTGTTTTTATTAGCGTCTAGGACATATATAAAACAGGTGATGAAGAAAATTTAATAAAATCTCTGTATGTTTAGAAAAAAACTAGCGATCCGCCCCATCTTTCCTTCTTTGAAGTCATAGCCATAAACTTTTAAATGAATTTTGTCGTAAAAAGTACTATTTTTGCCTACCCTGTTTATTATTTTGTAAAATATTTTTATATTTAGTATATACAAGGTACATATTTGCGTGCAGAAGTAGTGATATATAGCTGAACAGTATTATTTTATTTATTCCATATATAGTATTTAGTATTCTCTATAATTAATAACTCATTATTTTGTTGAAAAATGATTTATTTGGAAACCTAAAAGTGCTTACTATTTTTTGTTCCATGTCTTATGAAGTCTTATACTTCTTTTATATAATATTTGGATTTATATTTCATCCTTAGGTTATGCAATTCCGTCACTGTGCAAAAGCCATTAGTTTTTCCCAAAAAATAATAACAGCGATTGTTCTCCTAAGAATATCAATCAAGCAGGAGAAAATATTAGATCTGAGATAGTAGTCAAAATGAATTTGGGATAAGATTGAGACAATAATTTATCGAACATTAAAAAGAATAAAAAATTGTCTATATAATAATATAGAAATATATTGGTTAGTTAAACAGAGTCAGAAGTAAATATTGCTTGATAAAAAGTGACTTGAAATGAGTACATCTGTGGTAAAATAAGGGATATTGTTGAAGATTGAGGAAGACTGCAAGTTATGGTTTACAAACTATTGACTTTCTGAATTTAATCTAATACGATAATATAAATAAGGGCATAAGATAAGACTATTACGTTCATTTAAGTTTAATCCTCATACATCCTTCGGAAAATATTAATGATTGTAAGATGTATGCATGAATCGTCCGCTATCTATGTAGAAAATGTACATCAGATATATGAGCGTATAAATAAACCAGGAATTGGGAATACTTGCAGTAGAATTTAATATAATCACATATTTATAAATATTGAAAAGTTATTTTGTTGCTCATACTTAATTAAGGAAATAATCGGATATATGTCTAGGTTTTATTACAAAATTAAATTCATCCTATTTTCAAGGAGGTTGTGAGATCATCGACAAATAGAAGACACATCGCGGCATTGAAAATAAACTGTAATGAAGTGACTCAAAATAACTTTCTCTCGGTCAAAAAAATAAAGTGGATAAAGATATATAATATCTCTAGTGGATAAAGATGTATATGTGTGTTATATCTAAGTTCACGGTTCTGAATCGCCAAGTTCCGAAAAAACAAAAATGAAAAAAATTTGTCACTTTATAAAAATTGGTCACGTTAAAAATTGGTCTGTATAAACTTTCTCAGAAAAGTTTTTGAATTATTTCAAGAAAGCTTGAAATAATTCAAAAAGTTTGAAGAGATTTACCTATCATAGTGTTATTTTAAACTCGACCCTACGAGGATATTTAAATACAATATATATTTTGAACATATTTTTTTGGTTTTTATGTTAGTCATTATAAACAACCACAAATTTAATTATTTTATTAAAATAACATATTCTTTTTTAAACAAGATACAAACAAGGCATTCATTATTTTAAGATAATCTTTAGAATTATTGAATATATTTGGCGTTAATTTTGTGGGAATTCATTATTCACAATTAAATGAAACCACGACTTACTTTAGAATTATACTTTCCTCCACGAAAAATATTTTATAAGGTTTAATTTTAACAAATAGTGCAAGTCTTAACTGTTTCACATCTATATCGTTTTCAATATAGGCCTATTTCCAATCATAAAAATGTGCTCTATATATCATTATTCATTTCGTTTAATTCTGTTTGACATGTTTTTATGCAGTATTATAGTGAAATTAGTTAAGATAAATTGGTACTCGGATTCAAAAAAGGTCAAAAAGTTAGACGCGCCTTCGACAAAATGCGGGAACTGTCATTTTTCCTAAGTCACTATTAGCTATTCTGAAAGCTGATTTACATCGTCAACTTTTAACTCATGACTTTCAGCATTGAAGCGGGAGAAGTTCAACTCAGTAGTGGCCAATGACACTTTTAGTTTAATTAATCTGCTTTTCAGTTTAATTAATGTTCGTGGATATAATGCTGGGATTTACGTTTTAACGACATACGATTTGAGCAAATTGTAAGTCATTTGTTGCTGGGTACTTGCTTTTAAGGCTTATAACATGCCGCTACGTTACGTTCTTTGCGCTGCTACATCAGAATTTACATGAAAAATCTTGTTTCTGTTTGTCACAAACGTTTAGTCACAAAATTTACCAGTTTTACTTCTCATGCTATTTGCTAATCTTTTTGGATATCAATACGTATTATTCGTTCAATTTACAGTACCAAAATATTTTTTAGCTATCCACATAACTGTTTTGGATGAAATTTTAAACATGGATGATTTTAATGATGATGAATCATAATATATTTATAGTACTTTGGAAACTTTAATACGACGTAAAGAAATCTCGTCATAATAGATTTAATGGTTACTGAAAAATAATTACTTGTCTACCGACAAAACATGAATTTTATTTACTGTTAAGGTAGTTGTCATGTGACTGTAAATCCAAGCATTATGAAATAATTTAATGATAGTAATTTTTTTCCAAAACTTTTAATATTGCGAAAATCATTTGGTTTGGTTTGGAGAAAAAAATAAATTTTGCATTTTTTAATTCATATAAAGTATGGCAAAATATTTACTTTTCCTATAATGGTAATTGTACAATTTTTGAGAGCGAATTTTACCCAAATTAAACGATAATTTTTTCTTTTCAAAATTTTAATTTAATTGACTATATTTGGCGTTAATTTTGTAGAAATCCATTTTTCACAATTAAATGAAACTACGTGATGTAATATTATTTCTACTTTATTTAAATTCTTTACCACGGTCTAGGTTTCGTTGTATTACAACATCTTCAGGTGGGCAATTGTCAAATATTGTAATTGCCCACTTGAAGATGTTGTAATATAACGAAACCTAGGGCGTGGTAAAGAATTGAAATAAAGTAGAAATAATACTATATCACGTAGTTTCATTTAATTTTAGTATAACATATTTTTACATTGGCTTAGTTTTTTAGACACATGGCTCAATGCGTGTTTAAAAAAAATAACTGTGGTGAAATTACTACTTTTCCTGTAATGTTAATTGTACAATTTTTGAGGGCGATTTTCACGAAAAGTAAACGGTAAATAATTTTTAAATTTTAAAATAAGTTAGCTATGTATAGTTTGAATAATATATAAAAAAATCAACGAATTTTGCCGACAACGTGTTTTATATAACAACTACCTTTATCATAAAAGTGGTTGGATTGCAAACCGTTTCATTATCTTGAAGTAGCACATGTTATTTCTAATTTTGTTTACTTGGTTTTAGTCGACGAATTCAGCAGTTACGACTAAATGGTGACAATGCTATTGCCTGATATAGCTATTGTGTAATTAAATAAAATAATGTTTATTTTTATCGACAATTAGATTTCATAATATTCAGTGTGGAATAATAAATCAATAAAACCAGGACTTTCCTTTTATAGCTGTGTCAGTAATAGTCAAGTCACCGTTTACTGATATAGCTATTCGTAATTAAATAAAATGGTACTTATTTCCATAGATAAGGTTAGATTTTATAGTTTTCAATACGAAATTAAATAAAATAGATGTTTTTTTATGGAAATTATTTACATATATTGTGATCATTATCCGAGTGGTTGCATTTAGGAATCGTAGTGACCATATTTAAATTTTTATTTTTTGACAAATGGTTTGGCATCTACTTTAAAAGCTTCTAGCAGCAAAGGCGTTTTTCAAATTTATTTATGATTCAATATTGTACTTCAAACTTTCTGTAATCGTTTTTTATGTAACTGTTTTTTATTATTTCGCACTTTCCAGTGTTCCTTTTATTAATTGAAAATTTGAAGCTGGTTATTTTTTTTTGTAAAAAGTTCTCATTTTTAGTGCCATGATACTATGCTATACAGAATTATATATAAATATTAAAATTTCAATTTAATATCAGTAATATCTCATTAATTGAAATTTGAATCATATATTTGCGGCTTTTAATGAACATATTCATATATATTTACCTAAATTTATGTACAAACATACACACATAATATTTACCACGGACATATATATCACATACCCTTCTTCGGCTTAGGTTATTAAAAATTACATAGGTTACACTTACATAGGTATATATTAAAAATAATTTACTAAAATAAAATGAGCGTATGTGAAATGTTGTGTATAATTATAATTTATCGAATTGTGATTTCTAAATTTCAGCTTCTTATTTACTTTAGAGTTTCCTTATTCATTTTTATTTTATTAAATGTAATAAGTTTCTTTTAATTATAATATTAATTTTGTAGTTATGTAATTTAATCGTTTTGCGGTACCATATGGCGATAGGGAATGTATCTTGCACTCAACATTCCCAACATAACACAAAGTGGGTTCTGTTACAAAAGCTGGAGCCAATTTACCTTTCTTATTGTTGTTTTCCTGCTAATAATCTGTGTAATTTAATAATATTGACGTAAGTAGATAACATCTAGGAGAATAAAATTAAGCTTCGCGACATAATTTTATTAAGTTTAAAAAAAAAACTCCGTAATTATGATATCTATTGATTTGTACGGTACGCTTTGTACAAGTTTAAAACAAAATTAAATTGTAGGTATGTCTATAATTAACACACGGTAGAAGTGAAACTTCAGTATTCAAGTGCTTACTTATTCACATATATAAAAATACACATAAATAATACACCGCTCTGGATTTTTATTACAGGTTTGTAATACGCAGGTGCATACACACGTATTAATACACATACTAACACACACACGTAGAACGCTCGGGCCAGAGCAAGTATCAGACAGTATGCAATATAGATATACACTGACGCCTACTCTCTCGCTTTACAATGCTTAGTAGACGAGAGGGAAATACTATGAAGCGTGGCACGAAAAGGAGACCTAAAATTCAAATTATAACGATTCTAAGGAAGTTTCACTTGTTTCTTTGTCGTGACGCATTTTCGTTTCATAAAGTTTCAAATCACGATTCTAAAGAAGTTTCACTTCAAAAACCATTCAAACGCATTAGTATAATATTTCACACAAGACGCATTAGTATAACGTTTCAGAATGTCGTAGCATACGGTAATAGTTACTTTGTGTAATCAAACCTCATTAGTTTTGGAACTGTCAAGCAAGAAAAATGCGGAAAAAATGCAAATTGAAGTTATTAGTGAATAAAGATCTACGTATATGTCCTAACAAGATTAAATAGAATCGACATATTTACAGATACCGTTCTTATCAGATTACAATATTAAAAATATATAATATATTTTAACAACAGCAATATCTATTTATACCATTCGAAATCAAAATGAGTATTACCTTTAAAGCTGTATTTCAAAATGAAAATAATCAGATTTATATTAATCACTCTAAAACCAATATTAATTATCACGATATTATTTGCGAATAACATTCCAACGCACAGTTTAACCGTTGCCGTGTCTTAAGCGAGTCATCAAAGAACTAAGAGTCCATAATTTGTTTGAAGGTTATAAGCAATATTTATTGTTCGTAAATAATTCCTTCCCAATTAAGGAAGTCCGCCAACTGAACAAAAGCCGCTCATTAATTAATTCCTTGAATGATTTGAGTTATGACCATCAGCTATCGCTGGCTATTTATGATAGTAACTCTATTTTTGTAGTCTCGCTGCTTCGCAATAATTGATTAAACTCGCAAAAGAAATTTGGTAGTTTCATTTGGGAAAAAGATTAAAGAATTAATTACGATGGAATACAATTGGTAACGAATTTTAATAGAAAATATTATATCTAGATTCCTAAATTCTTAATTATTTTACTTTAAAGCAAAGAATAATTATTATTATTTGACGGAAAAATGTTGTAATGGTTATAATTTAACAATCGTTAATCTCAGAAATAACAAAATAATAACTCGTATATGTCTCTTGGCAAATAAACTTTCAGAAGTTGAATTAGGAATTATAAGGTTGATAAATATGGAGGTATGTGATTTGTTCAAAAATAATTAAACATAATAAATATAATAAAAAAACAACAATAAAATAGCCAGCTTGTGGGATCAAAGAGGTTGTTATTGCTAAAGATGTTTTGGTATTGTAGAAGAATTTAACAGCTTCATACCAAATTTAACTCTTAGCAGGATTGGTTTATATGAAGAGTGTCAAGAAATTTTTAAATATTAAACTAATGAGAGTTTAATTAGTAGATGTAAAATTTATTAATTTCTTTTAATTGATTAAAAAATATAGTGCATAATTTCATTAGACATCTCACATTAAATCAAGTCAAACCTACAGTAGAACTTGTTTTAGTGATAAAATCACAATCACCAAAGAGTGATATAGATAGGCATGGAATTTATAGGACAAAAACGTAAGTTGCTTATGATTGCAAAATAATAAAGAATGATATTAATTAATTCATTATTAATATCATTCTTTATTATTTTGCAATCATAAGCAACTTACGTTTTTGTCATTTATAATGAAGTCATTGCCCTTAAATATATACCAAATTTTTCTCACTGTGTTTGAAAGCCTGCATTAAAGACATCCGTAATTCTGATGTGAGGACAAATATATAAACAGGCATATGTAGGACTTTCCAAGCAATCAAAGTATTAAGTATCCTAGGGGTGAATAAAACGCGATAGTTATTATAAAAGAATTCTTCTATAGGAAGGTGCTTTAGAAGACAGAATGGATTATTACCGACATTCTGTCTGTAGTACAAATGGGCAATTTATACGTACACAGCAAATAAAATATTAGGTATTAGAACAAATTCCAACAATTCTACAAACATCAATGGTATGATGATTTTAAATTTCTTATTGTTTCCAATCCAGATTCCTAAAGGAAAAACGTACCTTTATAAAATCACTTTTGAGTCCGTCTGCCTGTTCCTCATTTACAGGCGTTTTTCTCAAAAACCGTGTCACATAGAAATTTAAAATTTGACATAGTAATGAAGCATATTAACCAGCATATATTTCAATATCTAATTTAAAAAAAATTTTGGATGGACATTTTATAGGCGGCAAATTAATGGCTCGAAATATTTTGTGAAATTCAAAATATGTATGTGGTGTAACATTTAAAAGGGTTAAATATAAGAGTGTCATAAAATGTTTTTCTTAACTTTAGATAGTAGATTTTCAGTACTGAAAAATATAAAAAAAAATATAGAGCCCCTTCTTTTCGCAATTAGTAAAACTAAAATTATAAAAGAAAGTAGGGTTTTAGAGTTCTAACCGAAGATTGTAGCAGAATTATAGCTATGATTCTAGAACATCATAGTTTTAAGATAATCACGATAATATGTATTTTTCCCCCACTTAGTTATATTAGGTATTATTAAATTTTACTTATTTTCTTTGTATCCATATTAGTGATGAGTTATGATAAAAAAAATAAATTTACTTCAATGTACGGAACTCTCGATGCATGAGCCAGACACGAACTTGGCCGGTTTTGATACAAAAATTTGTTAAGAAATATAAAAATGATTTGGAAACATATCTACATTTTTATATTTATAATCCGTGCGAAATTTGATATAGAAAAGCATTTGGTAAATAAGAACTACAATGAAATAATGTTAGAATCTAAACTTGACACTAATTATTTGAAGTTTAGTTTTGTTTCAGATTCATTAGTTTTGATGTTATCGGGTTTTAAAAATAAACTAAATTAAATCGAATATATATTCATTTAAAACTCAATTATTAGTTACTAGCATTTGTAGGAACGAGATGGAAAAGTCATTTGAATAAATATAGTGACATTGAAAAGTTTTAAACAAAATTTTGAAGCGGTAAATTCTTCAAAAGAAATATTAAATTTTAGATTTTAATTGGCACATTTTTTTATTTAATAATAATAGTATATTTTAAAAACTATTACGAGTGATATGTTGAAACACAATGGTTAAAAAATAATTATATTTTACATCTTATATTGTGGGCCATCCTCATAACTTCCTCTGTTTTTCATTGCTACTTTGCTGGCAAGCAAGTTAAATTCAAAACAAATATGAAGTGAAATTATGATACAAATAACAGCAAAAACGAATTAATTAAAAAAAATTAATACTTCGGGAATAAGCAATTTTGGTTACAATTTTTCTCAGAAAAGTATAGAAGCATAAAAGCAAATAGGTAAATTTTCAAAAATGGTGAATAAAATTCTTAAGTTTTTGTCCCAAGATACTATATATATAATAAAGTTGTAAGATATTGAATTCTATACACAGAAAATATTTAAAAAGTGATCAATTTAGCGAAAAGAATGAAAATAAAGACAATAAAACTGTGTTTAGAATTGCTGCTTTCTATATTTGTTCGTCAATTAGGCAAAATCTATCGGGCAAATTTTAATGAAATTTGGTATGGTGATAGTTTATATATCCAAGAGCAACATACAAAAGACAACAAATTCTTATAACTTCTTTATTCCGAATTTTACACGAATGAAGTTTTATGCACAGCTAGTAGTCAATCCCTATAAATTATTTGGGGATACTTCTGCTTACTAGGAACTACATTTAAGTGAGTTTTTCACTTTCAAATATACTATCGCCATGTAATATCTTCTCTGCGTCAGCTATCTACAGATATGATTGACACTAACGCTAGAGGCATAGTATGAAGATGACAGTTCGTGACTTCCCTTAGACATCTGTCAATACTACCCTCAGTTAGAAAATATGCTATCGCAAGGATTGATCAGGTTGACATTTATGTACGGTTATAAATTGCATTATTTTTGTGCAAATCACTAATAATATATTATTTTGTGTAATTCTAAACCAGACATAATATACTAGTAATTTAGTCTATTGGTATTGACATAAACAAATGTAGTATGTATGTGTACATACATATATATGTATACATATATATATATATATATATATATATATATATATATATATATGTGTATATATATATATATATGTATATATATATATATTAATATTTATATATATATACATATATACATATATATATATATATATATATATATATATAATTATAGTATAGTTGTAAAAGTACCCAAGTTTTGAAAATTAATTTAATTATATCATTTTACATGATAATTAAATTGGTTATCAATTGACTAAGGAATTTAACAGTAAAAAAATTATAGTATTCAGTTTTTTAACAATAAATTTAACGAAAATCAAATTGCATAGGTGTGACTTCCTTTTTAAATATTACAAATTTACTACCACCACACTAGCGTTTTCTAAAGCATAATGGTTGGCTAAAAGAGATTAGTCTCGTAGAAACAACTGTGCCATACGTATCAACAGCTTAATAAAGCTATTTAATATATAAGTAATGTCGTCGGATTTACGCTTTATGTTTTACTTGAAAAACATTTACCCCAGTGTACAACTAGCTAATTGAAAATTTGTTCAAGCATTGTGAGCAGTCAAAATAAAAAAAATGCTTTTTTTTATTTGATAGCAAACACAGTTGCTGTTAAATAAAAAATAATTTATTTTCAATTCCAGAATGAAAAATAGAAAAATCAAGGGTAATCTCTTTATACTTTAAGATCCAATCAAAGGATTTTGCGCGGAAACAATTTTAACCCGTACTAAATGTTAAAATTTAAAAAAAGTCTAGTCTTTTACTATGACTTTTATGATTTTTTTAAAAAGTATGACGTCTCTGCTTTAAAATTGAATCATTCTTATTTCAATTAAATTACAGGATTTTTCGCGAAATCACATCTTAAAATAATTTAAATTTTTTAAATTTTTCCGTAATTCGTTTATTTTGCTGAGTTGACTTGAAATAAGTTATAAAATAATTTAAATACATGAATTCTAATATATTTCTTAAAAATAAAGGAGCTTTTCAGAGTTTCTTTTGAAAATTTACTATCTTCTTCTTACTTAATTAAGTTAAAAAACATGTTAATTGTATAGACACCTGTAACATTTGTAAATACACTTAACGTGTCCTTTGCTTTATTCACTCTTGCTTTTGACTTTATAAGTTTTCTATTCTAATACTGATATTTTTCATGATTTTCATTTATTTTCTACTTATATCCACTATATTATCAAAAATTCAGGTTAATTAATATTACCTGACAAGCGGAACCAAATCTAAAAAAAGTCATAGGATGTTATTATCGGTAATCTGAGCTTCCAATCCTGTATCAAATGTTATCCCATTTTTCATTAAATTACTTTATCATATTCAATATAAAACTGTAAACGACTTGGGTCTATTTAGCTATGAATATTTTAAATGAAGTAATATAAAGGATATCAACGGTAAGTATGCTCTAAATTGTCTTCAAAATTTTATACCCTTTGAAACCAAAGACACTTGTGTTAAACACTTTTGTTACCTATATACAATTATGGAGTACGACCTTAACGTACAATTATTGGCCATTATTTATGGCAATTATTAACACCTTCAAAATTCATGTATGTTTTTCAATCTGTCTTATTTTCATTACTGCAACAGTTTTTAATAATTTTCTTCCTATTTGTCTGGAAGAGAGTATTTTACCAATTCGTCCGCTCTATAGACGTTTTAATGATAAATATATAAAATTATACCATATAACTAATTATGAAATTAAAACTGTAGAAAAAATAGTAAATTTGAATTTGAATGATAAATATATGAAATTAGACCATATAACTAATTATGAAATTAAAACTGTAGAAGAAATTGTAAGTTTCCAGCTCAGTGAGTTAAATTACTCGAAGAATTAGAAAATTAAAAGTATACTGGAAACAAATTGTATGGCTAAATTTAATCATGTTCGTATTTTCTTTTGGCGCTATTAATGTTTAGAATTTATTTAAAGTACAAAGACTTTAAATTCTTAGCTTAGGATGGTCTTGTTTTGCTTTAATATACTTCACTTTAACCTTGTCCTTTGCTATTTAAATTCTATTTTCTGTTTAAATAAATTTAATTAAAAGGAAATCTAACAAAATTAAAATAAATTGTTCTCCAGGCAGCTATTATTGTTAAGACATTAGTTAGAATTCTGCGGAAAAATAATTTTATCAAAGCGTTCTAGGAAATAACTGAAATTGTATATAAACAATTTTCATCTCATCGGCTTCAATGTCAAAGCAAGGGTAGTTCAGTGTAAATATTCCAAATTATTCTTTTGCTGTTAATCAACTCTGTTATACGGAATATTGATAGATATAACGATTGGCGTGATTTTAAATATAACAACAATTTGATTGAAGTTTTGATTATACGTTTAATTGAAAATTTGCGACCCAAAGAGGTGTATTATTCGATAAATAATGTTAAATATTATTTCTTTCAAAGAGTGAATATTTCTTAAATCTACATTGATTTATATTTCATTTGTTCCTTATGTACGTAGATAGATATTTGCGTAACATTAAAGTGACAATTAGTGGATGAATCATAGCATAGATAAATGCGAGTTAATTGGAGTCAATAATATCTGAAAAAGAAGGAAATAATGCCAGGGAGTAATAAATATCATTTCGAATTCTCAGTATTTTTCTTTTCGATGTTATTCTATAGAAGCGTCATAATTATATTGTTTTTTTAAATTAAGTGATATCCACAAGTTCAAAATCCCTTGGAGATGCTCTATCAAAGAAATGTTACGAGATATTTTTACTGCACTTTGAAAGAGCTCTTCAACCGATAGGAATCGGCAGAAAATATTTTTCATCCCCAAGTTTGATATGTGACAAAGTATAAAAAATATTCTTCTTTGCTATATTCTCATATGAACTATGTTATTTTATAAAATTGAACTAGATTCAGTCAAAAACATGATTATGTGACATACGGATGTTTAGAAAAACGTGGTAAATTTTCGTTTTTGCTTTTCGGCTACGGAACTCTAAAAACCGCCAAAATTTTGTTACAAGCCGTCACTAATATGGCCATCACAATGCAATGACTTTTTATTAATATTTATTATAATAAAAGTGAAGGGAGGGAGATATAAAAATAACATATCAAAAACTTTGTCTAGAATCACAGTTTTAGTTTTCATTTAGCCTTTGCGTATGTTTCTGAAAGCTCTGTTTTTATAATAATTTCAGATTTAGCAGTTATGGAAACAAGAGAAAGAGCTTATTTTTTTGCACATTTCTGATGATAGTGTACATAATAATGAAAAAGATATTTTTAGTCTTTCATAGCTCTTAGTCACCCCCGCTTCCTTTATGTTCCATTTAAATGAGATTAGCTATTGAAATGAAGGTGTAATAATATGCTTTATTACTATGTCAACATTTTAAATTTCTACGTCAACCGGTTTCGGAGAAAAACGGCCATGATAGATGAACAGATGAGTGATCCTACGGGTGTAAATGATTTCCTTTTTTATTGCTTTACTGTACTTCAAAAATGAACTTGACTAAATGGTCTAGTAGATAATACTTAAAGAAATCACAATATTACAACAATTAGTATTGGTGTAACATCACAATCACTTTAAAGTCATTATTAACGTAAGTTTACCCCATAGTTTGACACCTTAATTTGTATCTCTTAAATTATTATGTCATATTTAGTTAGTATATCTGTCGTAAATATTTTTTAATTCTCATTTATTTTCATGAGTTTTGTAAATAAAGAATTAAACCCATTTTTTATCCCAAATATTAGGTATGAGTAGAATATGAAATATATTGTAGTATATTTGTCTCATTTTTGACTACTTTAAAATTAGTACAGAAATATTGTTGTTTGATAATTTTTTTTACTGTGGAGACAATCGTGAAACACGTCTTGTAGGTAACGAAATATCACATATGTAAAGAAAAAAAAATATTGTAGAATTGAGTGCAAATTAAATAATCGATCAGAATTATATAAAAATGTAAAATTTTCGCAAAACCCTGAAAATAGTAAATTCTATGTATCAGATTAGTAATCTAAATTCAGGAAAAAAAACTGTTTTTCAAACAACTCATATCATATTAAATATTTATGACAATTTATAATATTCTTTATATATTTTAATGCAGAGAAATCAATTTATATTAATTGGCTTTCAATTTATCGAACAGAATATTAAGTAACCTTAAATAATTTGCTTTTAAATCTCCAATAAATATAGTTAAATTTGAGTATAATTTTATTGCATTAGTATATTGTGACATTCTTTTTCGTGATTCACCCTTATTTTAAATATCTGCACTTAATTTTCTATTGTAACGAACGGTGCTTTATTGAGCTTAATTATAATTTTCTTTTTTTCGATTTAATTGAACCCAGTTCCGTACAAACATGTTTGTAAAAAACTGGGAAATGAGTTCAATTAAATCAAGATTAATTAATCTCCAGGGTACCGTTGCGCATTGTTCGTTCAAAAAGTTATTCCTCAGGTAGTCATAGGCTAAATTTTTACAAAGTAATTATTATTTATGAATAGTAAAATCCCTTTTACCTTACGAGAGCTTTCACTATAAACTTTAGGAATTTGAAAGTTGGAGTTATATCGATTCAATCTAAGAGTTTCGAATTATATTTTTAATGTCATTTGCTTGTTTTTGACTTTATTTGTTATAGAATTATAAAAAATAAAGTCAAAAACAAGCGAATGTGCTCACCTCTGGACAGGCTTCCTCTAATATTCTACAACAATTATTTATTTGATTATTCAATACACGCTTAAAATATTTTTCTGGTGGGTAAATGGAAAAGTATATTAATTAATTATATCTATATTTGTTCCAAAAATAACTTTCCTATTATATTTTAATACATACATTTATCATTATGCTGATGTTAATATAATTAGTACATTTCCTTAAGTTCAAAATTATTTTTTCACATTTTTCGGAGGTCCTATATCAAATATGGAAATTTTAAATTAAGCGAAATCATAAAATGTATTAACTTGTCTGCATTTTAAGAGTTAATACTCAAAATTATTGGATAAAAATCACATAGGAGGTAACTGAAGCAATAGAATTATTTTATTAAGTTTCATATATCGTGTATCATCAATTGAAAGAGCAATTTTAATATATTCCAAAACTATCGTGCTGTCTTTTCTAATTTTTTTGTTATGTAGCGTAAGTTAGATTTATAGATATCTTGGAAGTAAATATGAAAATATGTATTTCTCAAACTCTTAGACTTCTAAACTTTGAGACTTCTGAGACTTCTAAAATCAGAATTACAAAAAAATATCGATACCAGAAATTCACCGAAAAATTATAGCAACGATACTAAATCTCACGACTCTTCAGAAATTCACGACATTTACAGGTTTGTGAAAGATATACTAAATAGTGCACGTACTTAAAAATAATATTAATATTTTAAGAGTTAATACTTAGTTAGTTTATGTGCCTAATGTACAAACAACTGTTCACAATTGACAGGTTTTATTTCAATTGGTATAAATATTATATTTTAAATATTTAAAGTATATTTCGCGTTCAGTTTTTAAACATTACGAAAATAATTTAATATTTTGATACTTAATATCGATTATTTACTATATATATATATATATATATATATATATATATATATATATACATATATATATATATATATATATATATATATATATATACATATATATTACAAAATTTCATATATAATGTCTTCCAGAGGTGTTCCAGAGGTGATTGTATTTAGTTTCAGTTAAAAACAATTATCAAATATTCGGCACGCTTTGTAAATTAGGACATCAGTAATTATACTTTTAAAATTATCAAAGTAACAGCATGTTCCATGAATCTTCTATTCTAACAGCAAGATGGAACTAGAAAATGATAAACTCAATGGAACCTAAAAAATTGATAACTGCAAAAACCTAGCAAGAAAATTTTAAAGAAACGTTTTCAAGAAAATTAAATTTACACGAGGCTGTCCTGTCAATTAAGATGACAAATTATTTTAGTGATTTTCACAATGATTCTTATATTCTGGAAACTTATATATTTTTGACAAGTAAACTAATTTTCAAGAAAATAATTAACCTATCAATATAGATTAATTTAAGCGTATTTGTTTAAAATCAAATTTACTGAAATTGAAATTAATCGAATTTGCTACCATTCTTGTGAAGCGTTCTGTAAACGACTTATGCGAAATGTCACTAGACAGCTTTCTTAAAAAATATTTTCATGATATTTTTAAAAAATCACTACCAAAAATGTTAAAAGCTTTTTAATTTGAAAGTTTGAGATATCAAGTCTGATGTAATTTGTGTACCGTGTAATTTTAAAAAAGGAAGGCTTAATTTTATTTTTCCACTTACGGGTTAGCTACGGGAGGATTTCAATTAACTACGTATATAATAAGTTATGGAGATTCGAAAAGTAATGGTATTATCTGTAATATATTCAAAACACAAATACATTTTCTTCAAAACTGATTTAATAAGTATTTTAGTTGTCAGCTTTGAGGAAAGAAAGGAACGGAACATTTGAAAGTATGTTTAAATAGAAATATATTTCAATAAAATTATAGTTTATTAGTTTTGAGACGAAGTAATATTTAAGTCTGAGAATTAATTATTTGAAGTTGTATAATTCCATTGGCGAATGTTTTAGATATATATCACCACGCTACGTTTTCAAATATAAAAAGAATATACCGGCACAAATTTAATTGACATCAGAAACACTTTTTAAATGAAATATCCACTCATTTCATCTTGATCGAATTAATGTAAACAGTAACAAAGTTTTTTTATGCACTCTAATCGTACGGATAGTTAAGTGACGGTAGATATAATAGGTTTTCATCTAGAGTTTTATATTTTTA
This sequence comes from Druceiella hillmani, assembly GCA_039881145.1. Lineage (NCBI taxonomy): Eukaryota > Metazoa > Arthropoda > Insecta > Lepidoptera > Hepialidae > Druceiella > Druceiella hillmani. Next base: position 18,191,661 of record JAYKKI010000027.1, on the reverse strand, counting down.
TTACTACATTTATTAATTAGAGGCACCTTGATAATAAAGTAGAAATGAAAATTCTAAAAAACCGCATTGTCATTGAATAAGGCAATCCCCAATAACGTCACTGAATAAGGCAAGAACGTTATTAAGAGCAATGTTAGGGCTATAGGATTAATCATTATGGCTATAGGATTAATCAATTTGTAAAGTATTAAGTAGGTGTACATAGTGGAATACATTGTCATATTTAAGAAGACCTTATCTGATTATACAATCTGGATTTAAATACAATACATTTTAATATACCTCATTTCGGAAAATGTGTAATGAATATGTTGTTCAATAATTTTTTTTTATATGGGCGCGATCGCGATATACATAATACTTATTTGTATTGTAATGTATGTAACACAATATGTGAAGAAAAACATGATTCAATATTATGTGTATATTATTTAATTGGCTAGATTAATCAGAAATTTGCGATTTACTCAAAATCGAGGATAGCAACGTGTTAACTTATGAAAATATTTAGTAAAAAAAGTTCTCGAATGAAAAGCTGTCTGAATTGGTGGTATAAATTATTTAATTTTTCACTAATTTCCCAATCGCTTTGCAAAATCAATTTATCGGTCTACCAATGGTATAATAACTGTCATTCGATATAGGCGTAAAATTTTTTTCAAAGCACATGTATACGTTTTCGAAAAACCTTCATGAAATATACATATAAATATTTAAACTGAATCGCAATTAAAAAGAAAGCAATATTATCACTTTATCTTACCCGCTTTTTTCTTTTCATTTTGGTGTTATGAATTTCCTTTCCCTCGTGTTTGAACAGAATATAAAATAATAGGTTTTTGTTTTCAAAATGTTGTGCCAAAATAACATATCTTGAACTACATTTCCTTTATATACAATTTATGAATAAAATTTTTTTTGTAATTTTATCTCGACATAATCCACATTGAGTAATTTAATTTATGGGAAACGGATCTTTAAGTGATCTCCTCACCTGAATGCCAGAACGACCTCAAATATTTTGAATTTGGTCTTCTAAATTTTGATTAATTTCTATTAAGCAGTAAAAGTTTGAAAGTTAAAAATATATTTGCAAACACAGCGGCAGCGAGTGACGGAGAGATTTTTTCCCTCAGCTACAAGTTACTCAACGAGTCAGTAAAAATCAGATCACAGTGAAATAATATTTTTCCAAGGAGATTTTCCAGTTTTCTATATGTTATCAGTTGTATACTGCAACTGTAATAACAATATTGAAGTAAGTAAAATAAAACTTTTATAGAAGTTTCAAAATAATATCCTATGTTTTCTCTGATTAAATTTTTGTTATTGTGATCACTTTTATATTTCCCTCAGAAAAACAGCGGCCAATAAGTCACATGCTGGCAATTATGTGTAAAATAAATAGACAATCGATAAATATAAGACAAATATATATATATATATATATATATATATATATATATATATATATGTATGTATGTATGTATGTATATATATATATATATATATATATATATATATATATATTTGTAATAACAACATAATTATTATTAAAATACGGTTACGTATTAAGATAAAATTATATCTTTCCGAATTAATTAAATCTATTGTATTGTATAACCAAAATAATCCTACGACGTAGTTTCATTCCCAGTCCAATTTAAGGGATAACGATCAGAACATAATATTATTTTCAGGCTTCAGAATCACTTTCGTCTAGATCTGAGTCCGTTCCGAGGTGGCGGTGAACAATAATAATCTCTCATTTATTTCGCTGCGGTAAGCGATAGGCATTGTTCGCAAATAAAGCCGTTCCCATTACGGAGGTCCGCCCAGTACACAATGGACTAAAGTTGCTCATTATTTGAAGTAATAAATAATTTGAGTTGTGATTATCAAATATTGCTGGCAATCATTTATGGTCCTTATTCAATTTCCATAATAACGCTCGAAGTAACAGTACCGTGGCGCATACTGCTGTGGAGAATTGTGAAATAACAATTTTTTTTCTTTAAGTTATACTCGTTAAAATAGCAATAAGTACGTTGAACGAAATATATACAGAGATTACGATCAAACCAATTAATATAAATAAACACAATTAAATGAAACTACGTGATGTAGTATTATTTCTACTTTCTTTATTTTTCTTTCTTTAATTTCTTTACCACGACCTAGGTTTCGTAAAGATCTTTGCTAATATCCCACCTGAAGAGGTTGTAATACAACGAAACTTAGGTCGTCGTAATGAAATTAAAGAAAGTAGAAATAATACTACATCACGTAGTTTCATTTAATTGTGAATAATGAATTTCTACAAAATTAACGCCAAATATATTCAATATATTTAAAGATAATATTCATGATACTATACTAAGTTTTTTATTAATAGACTTGCCATCTTAAGTCACAAAGTCATTTTATTTTTAATGTGTAATTATTTTTCCATTTTTAATATGAAATGTTTAATATTTAATTATTGAAATCAATATTCAATTATACAACGACCATTCTTATATTTATCGTCAGCATGCACGTGGAGATTTTCTTAATTTGAATTAAGAAGTGGCCATACTTGAGGATTATCGAATAAATTCCCTTAGGCATATAATAGCATGTCGCTTCATTCACTTTTAATCCTAAACAAAATTCCCTAAATTCTATTTTTTCAATATTTATATTTTATTTATTGTTTATTCAGCAAATTTGAGTTGCTGCCTCACGAGATGATTGAATGCCGCTCTCTTTATATACCCTCCCATAGATGCTCAAAAAGTTTCTACGTTCCAAGGATTGTTAGGGAGAAGTAGCCTTTTAAAAATGGTGTAATATAATTAAATACTTTACTAAACCATTGTTCTATTAAACCGATAATATATATCGATACTATTTTCGTAAAATAAATATGTTTGCTTGTACCTCTTTAATTTATTAATGCAAATGGATCGAAATAATTTTTTAATTATAAAATTTGAAAGACTCAGTGTATCCAAATTTCCGAAATAATTTAAATATCGCAATTGGGATATTTTAAAAAAAAATCGATAAACGTGTTAAAAATTTAGAGACAGGGGTGGGAAAACGTCAGTGGACACTTCAAAGTGCCCTACTTCTTATATCTCGCGGTGGAGATGTCATATAACAATTATTATTAGATTATCGGTTTTATTATAAAATACCTTGTTCATGATATCCTTCTTAATAGGGTACGCGACTGTAAAAACTGATTATCTTTTGGTTCGCTGTATGACAAGGTGTTCCAGAAAACTTGTGAAAGATATATTTTCTTTGTTTCCATATATTCTAACTTTGACATGCGGATGGACAGTTGAACACGATGATATTTTGAGTAATCTATTTATACCATTTGTATATGAATTCCCAAGAAAATAGGTTTAAGTATTAAATAATGAATGGAAAGTGCTTTTTGTTTTGTTTATATTAATAAACAAAATATTCGTCGGTTATTATTTAACTATTCCGCACTGTTAGCCAATTTATGAAAACCAAAATATTGGCTCAGCTGCATATTACATGTATCCAGTTACGAAGCACAGAATTAAATAAGTTGCAACTGTTAAACTAATATATCGTCATAATTCGTAAAACCTTTAGAAACCCAAAATAGGAATCGTTAAGATATTAATCATAAATGAAACCACAAAATGTCGGTTGCTGCTTTAGGATCAGAAATCGCGAATATTTTTTATTTCCAGATACCAACGTAAAATTTATATATATATATATATATATATATATATATATATATATATATGTATATATATACATATATATATATATATACATATATATATATATTTATATATATATATATATATATATATATATATATATATATATATATATATGCATGTATCTCTAATTTTATGTATACATATACGTAACTATATGTGTGTGTGCAAAAAATCGAAATGATGAAAATCGCTTAAAAAGTAACGAACACTACGTTTATTCTCGTTATAATAAATATATCTACATGTAATATATACTAAAAAGAAACTCCCATCTAATAAAAGGTTACGGTTATCCATGCTAAAGTTAAAGGAAAACGAACAAGGATAGTGATAGACTCACAGGAGACTTGTTATTCCTATTCGTTGCAAGTCTCCAAGATGTCTTAAATATTCAACTTTCCACTCAGAGTCATAGATGACTCCAGGGAAATAACCATATAAGCTGATTGTGTATAACCTGAAATAACCTCAAACCATTGAATTACTTTAGTCACTATTTGTCGTGTTCAGTTGATTACTGTATAAGATATTTTTTAAAACTGCTTTTAATTATAAAATTACCAAATTGCGTTTATATTCAGTCTTTGACGTGATATTCGTTTATATTCGTATTATGACATTGGTTACATTTATGACATAAATATATGTTAAAATAAGGGAAGTAATGTTAAGTTTATTTTTATCGCCCGTCTACATTTTTTTCTTTGGAAGGTGAATTGGATTTAAAAGAAAGTGATTTTTACAGTATTTTGAAAAAAAAGTAGTCTGTTTTTATATATTATAGATGGTTATATGATGTTACACACTATGATGATTTTTATTCGTTAAAATTTCCAGCGTCTTAAGGACATATTGAAAGAAAACCATTTCTTCTTCTTCAATGGGTAATTTTGATAAAAATGGCATTTATTAAAAAAAAGTAACTTATATATATTTTCGTCATTTTTTTATATAATTTTCTTTTTAATATATGTACGTTACCTATTCAATATTATTTACTCGAAACCTTTCATATCCTTGCCTGAAAATTTCAAGAGAACAATATTTTAAACCAGCATGTTCTTCGGATTGTTCGAGGAGTTTACTTTCAGATTCATAATTCAAATATCCAAAATATTACGTGGTTCCAGAGTTAGATATATCACTCGGACTGACTTTGGTTAATCGTAAATTACACCTATTTGTTTGATCCCTGTTACATTTAACATGGCAAATAAAACAAAAAAAAACAGACATCTATCCCATGAAACATCAAGCAAGTAGTGTTTGATTTTTTTCTTAATTGCTTGTTGCTACTATTCTTCTCCCAATAGCTTTACAGGTAAAAATTATTTTTTTGTTTAAATATTTCAATAATAGCACAAAATAAAGACTATGAGTCTTTATTACTGTAACTGTACAAGATATACGTTAAACCTTTCTCAAAATAAATCTTTATCAGTCGTTTACTAATTGGCTCTCCCTAACTGTAAACTAAAATTATCTCATATCATGTAATTATAATGATTACCAATATCACAATTCCGAAAACAGATATGTTTTTTAGTTTGTCATCTTATAACTCTACAACCCAGCAACAATTCACTTTCAAATTTAGAATGCATACCGTTCATGTGGTTTGTACTTGTATGGAATACCTACAGTGATATGGTTATAATATTACTAGGTTTATAAGGAATACCTAAGTCAACGGCTGCAGAAACTTTCACACGACCTGGTATACACATACCTTATGATTCGAAGTATCCTTTATCTATAGAGATAGTTAATTAAATTTCCCCAAAATCAGATGCTTCTAAATAAATACTTTTGGTTACAATTTTAGGACGACCTAATTTTGACTTTCAAACTACGAAGGATTTTAAGATATAATTGTTTCAATTCAGTTTGAGCTTGCAGCTTATTGAAACGTACTCATAGCTTGGGTCGAATAAAAATATATCTCAAAGGTTTCTGTGGCTTTATTTCACAAAAATTACTTATTCGGATGGCGTAGTTTCTAAACATACTTTATTTTATCTTAATTATATTTCTTTTACTTTATAAGTTGGCCGAAGTAGATACGTGACTTTTTTGCAATGCTCTATAAAGTAGTACTTTAGATAAAATTTAATCCCGAATCAGACGTTTTATATCAAATTAACTTACGGTCGTATCGAGAAAAAGAATTGTTGGAAGATTACAATGGCTCGGTCACCACATAGGCTACTAATTCAAGAGAATATATTACTTTAAATGCTTCGTGACAGTTCCATTATGTATATAAATATATATATATATATATATATATATATATATATATATATATATATATATATATATATACATATATACGTGGGTGTGTTTTTGTGTATACGAGCAACAGTATACCTTTTTTACATGCTTTCTTTGGATTTGAAAATTTGTACTCTTTTACTTTCTTCAAATTGTCAAGTCGATTTACGTCTTATGCAATTCTGATGACAATACAATACTATCCCTGAGTTGATATAACGATGGAGCAGGTAGGTGGTCATAAGAAATGTTTCAGTGGCTAACAGTAAATCTGTCGATTTTTGATTCGTTTTTACTTGTCTCAAGCAGCAGTTTGGTTACGTATTTTAACCGGAAGGATCTGAAGATGGAGGAGTGAGGTGGCCATGGAAACTTCTCAATGGCTAACAATAAATCCGTCGTTTGACTTGTCTCAAGGAACCCTTTGATTACGTCTTGTAAATGGAAGTATCTGATGAAAACGTTATGAAAACTGAAATGGTTATGAAAACTTTTTAATAGGTAACAGTAATCTTATCGATTTTTGACTTGTTTGACTTATTTCAAGGAACTCTTTGGTTATGTATTGTATCCAGAAGGATCAGATATTGGAGGAGTGAGTTTGCCATGGAAGTTTCTCAATAGCTAACACTATCAAAATTGAGGTCGTTTGAATCATTTCAATAACCTCTATGGTTATATATTGTAACCAGATTGGTCTGATGATTTAGTCATGGGAATTTCTCAATGGTTAAGATTGAATCCATCGACTTTAGGCTCCCTTAATTTTTCTCAATGGATTATTTTGTTACAAAAGTGCATTTGTTAAGTTATAAACTTCATTTATCATTCACAATTTAAAATCAAGTTTTATTCCAACTCTCTCGGAAATTATTCCTCATGACAAACTTTAACAGAAGTATAAATAAGTTTAAAAGAAAGAAATATAAATTAAAACAAATTCAAACTTCCTCGCGCATTTGTGCTTTTATTTCAAATAGTTAACTTTTTTTGTAATATAACATGACAATATTATAACAAAGATTAACTATTCAAAATAAAAACAAATATGTGTAAACATAATGTAGTATAACATGTAAATATCGTTAATAAAAATGTTGATATTGTGCTGAATTTTGATATTGTGTTTTCACTATGTTTTTAAAATCACCGGACATCCAATTCAAAGTCGCTTTTAAAGTTTTACAAACGAATACTTGAAGGTATATAAATATAAGTCTAGTAAAATGTAAGTAAGTTCGTTTGATCAAGTTGAAATTTGCAAAAAAATGGTCTAAATAAAAAAGCAGGTAAAATTTACAGGCCAAATTATCGTTAAAAGTGAGTTTTAAAATACTTCGAGAAAAGGAAACCCACTAACATTGTGAATAGAATTTAACTTTAACGCCCATAAAATGAACAACATTACCATACAATGTAATTTTTGTAAATAATGCTGTGTAAAATTTTATATATTCTATTTTCTATAATTTTGCGCATACTATTAATGATGTCTCGCTGATTAATTAATCGACTATGGCGTAAGTTATCTAAATTATACGCTTCCATAGATATTGTCATAAAACAAAACTAAGCCCTAATCAACTTTTATTGGAAGATTTATCGATCTTTACGTTATAAATTAAAATTAAAATTTAATTAAATTTTAATTTTACTTTAATGCGTACCTAGCATAGAAATTTGCTGAGTAAATTGGTTACGTATAGAAGTTTTCTAGGTATTGTATCAAAAATGTATCCCTTACAACTGTTTCATATTATTGATTTTTCCTTAACAATATGAAGAATTAGGTGATCAAACACTTCATAAAAATTTATCGTTGGTTTAATTTTCAATCAAATGCTATTCAAGTCCTTAATTTTGGAAGACAGTATATGTTCCAAAATTAAGGATTATTAATGTCAATTACATGAGCTAATTCGTGTAATTATAATAATATACTATATGGACCATGAAATTGTACTTAACAAATAATTGTTTCTTAAAATTATTAGAAATGTTTTTGGGTAGCAAACTTTTAATGTTTAGCCTTTTAAATCTTAACGTTTCCTCCTCTTTGCAACAATTAAGTATAATTTTGTATTAATTCTAATACTACGATATCCAACATACGAACTTGTTGACAATTAATATTACAAAAAGAAAAGAATTATTTTTGAAAACTATACATAAGTTTCTTCAAATTGAAATTTTAAAACTTTAAGAAACAGTGGAAAGGAGGAATATTTCTTCTAGCTGAATTTCGACGTTTTCCTTGTATATTGATATATTCAGTATCAAATGTACATAGATACTTATCAAATTAGTTACTTTTAAATAAAACGTTAGAATTATACACGTTAATACTGTATAGTATACATATTTTTTAATTTTGTAGTCTAGGTATATGAGTCGTAGTCAAGTAAATGAGAAAGACCGTGTAACTAAAATTAGCGCTGAATTCATTAAGACGTCTTTAAAACGTGACTCTTTTCAACGTTTCTTTAAAAAGCTCCATCTGTCCTGGATGCCTAGCTTATAGACGCTACTTTTTTAAGCTTTCTTGACGTGAAAATTTTAAGCTTGAAATTACGTTATCATAAGCTTCGTTTTTAAGAATATCTGTATTTTTTTTATTAACATTAATTATAATGTTCTTTTTGACAAATATACTCATTTTTGTCAATGTAAATAGTTTTTTCAGGTTATGGTTTTTGTATACAATACTTTCTTAAGGGTGATATTTGTAAATTATGTACGAAAATAAGTAGTTAAGGTTTTTTTTACATACTGTAGTAAATATATATAAAAAGTTCGAATTTTTTGGTTTAACCTATAAAATTTTATTTCTAATTAATGAATGTAAAGCTTTTGTAGGAAAATTTACTATGATCAATCGAAACTCAAAAACTAATTAACTATTAAAAGGGTTAAGCACTTTTCCGATTTTAATGGTATTTGATTTAGCTCACTTTTTAGTGATCAGTGAAGAACAGTTCAGGAGTTAAATCTTATGAATTAATTTTTATATTATCATTTGCACTCCTCTCATGTCATGGCAAGCTTAACGAGGTAGTGGTAAAGAATGCTTAGATGTGACTACAGACCCCATCATTGGATATTAATTGTACCTATTCGCTGATATGAATTTTCTCAAGTATTATACAAGTCCATTTTTTGATTAAAATATAAAAAAGAGATTTATTTGTTAGGTCAGTGTAATAATGGTAGCAATTTCTTTAGGTTTTTACTTTTTGACTTTTTTATTACTTTTGTTATTTAATATTCGTAGCTAGGAGGCCTAATTTGAGAAAGACTCGCCTCAGTGAATGGAATGACGTTTAACATTGGTTTAACAGTGGCTTTGATACCAAGAAGCTATAATTTTTTTCAAAGTCAGGACCTTATACTAATTACATTAATAGCAATAATATTGATTTTCTACATGTCGTTTTCTAGATTTTTACTTGTAGAGAAAAAACTAATTTACATAAAGAATAACATTTATTACATTATTTTATACATAAACAATTTTATTTTTCGCAACTTTCGTGAATGATATGTAGTGGGACAAAAACGTTGCATCACTCAGCAGTAGTTAGCTATGATATGCCTATCCCATCGGCCTTGGTACTTCTTTTCCGTAGTTTTAGGTCCAGGTGAGACAGCTCCCCTTATTCTTCGCAATAGGATCCAAAATTCTCTGGGAATTGGTCAAGATAACTGTGAAAGTAGTGCACTTTGATGAACATATTACATCCTAAGTTTTTAAAGTTCTGCAGCATGTCGTTTATAATTTCAGAGTAGTTACTTAACTTGCAATTTCAGAGAGAGAGTCATCAGTATTTTTTATTAATATTCATATTTGTGGGCCATTGAAAATGCTCAGAGTAGTAAATTTTCCCGTTATATAAGAAAAACATTGTGCATTTTTATCTAGCGCCTTAATAAATTATTTCATAAGGCCTATTGTTATGTGCAAACTAGTAGGTGGTGAAAAGCAGAACGTCATAAACCAAAGGTGGATTTATAACATTCTGCTTTCCCATCTCACATACGAGCCAATCTCTTTTTCCCAGTGTTGATGCTTGGCACGACTGTCCCATAGACAATAAAAATATGGACGTTTGGTGTGTCCACTTTACTATTTTAATAAAAGTTTAACCATTTTTGATAAACACACATATTCCATTAGTGTTCGTTATATTTTGTCTAACACATGTGAAATATTTTGATATATTTGATTTAATTTTGTTGAACGAGCAATAGGAACTGAACCATATTTGTTGTCATTGTCTAAAAGGACACATTTAAGGCTTCGTTTACAGCTGTCTATAAAGAGACGCCATAAATTTAGCTGTTATTCTGAAAACCCCATTTTGAAAATAAGATCTTGCATATGCTAACAAAAAACAATATCATTTTCCGAATTAAAAATGGTAATCTTGCTCTCTTGTACGATAGAACGTCACTTTTGTACTTAACGCCAACTAGTTTTTTCTTTTAATCTATAAGCCAATACATCTGCAGATTCTTTAGGTAGTTCAAGATTCCTCAATAAATCATTAATTTTTCTTGGATAAAAGGTTTTAGCACTGTAGATGCTATTCCTTTGAAATCATTGTCGCTAGTCACTTTACTACAGGTTTCTTCAAATGATCGTTTACGGATGGAACAAAATGTTGGAATAGGTACTTTTTCTGAATGTGGTAAGAGTCTTCTAGTCGATTCTTAGTCTTGGTAAATAATTTTTTTAACGTTAACACCACGCAAAAACGTTAACACCACGCATTAAACCTCGAAGTTGTTTTTTGGTGCTCTCCATTGTAGTGGCATTCCGAACCTCATACGGCTTTTTTGACCACTGACCTCAAGTGTTTATAGCACATTTGCAGTTTTTAACTGTGTTCAATAAATTTGTGTGATTCAACAAATGTAATAAAATACATTTGGTCATTTGGACCACTTCTTTTCAACGAAGACACGATATTAAGAACTATTTATTTATAGAAATGTAACCAAAATGTGACCGATAACACTAAAAATCGTGCGCCCAAAAGTACTGATTACAGCCAATATTCAAAACTGAAGGTTACATACAAAACTACACGTAGGAAAAAAAAATTAAAAATATTTTTTGTGTTGCCAGTGTACACAATGTACACATCACTAACGATATCTCGACACCGAATTTTTTTTTATTTGTTGACCTGTGTAATTTTTGGTCTTAAAACACTGATATCATACAGAGTCATCACCACATAAATTATCACAAAAATCGATTTGTTGACATCGAATTTTATAGTGAATTCTTTATATTGACTTTTGCAAATTTACACATCTCTATTTCTCTAAAATTATTTTTCTGAAAAAGAGTTAAGGGATAATTTTTAGAGAAAATTCAAAGCATTATAAATTTTATTACCATATTTTTGACTTAACACTGATCAATGGGACATACGTCAAAAAAGTTTTCTTATTAGTAACTTGAAATTATTATACTCTATTAAAAATAAGCAAATATTAATAAATGAACAGCGATTTAAATACATATTCTCTGTAAATAACATTGCAGCAACCACAATAATGCTATTCTCAGTTTTCTAAAAATAATAAAGAAAGATTCAAAATTTAAAAATAAACGGACTTTCGTCGTAATACCAGGTAATTTAATTTTGTTCAAGGTTTTCTTTATTAGCTTCTAGAATGGACGTAAAACTAAAAAGATGAAGAAAATTTAACCAAATTTTTATATATTTAGCTAACCTAGCGATCCACATCATTTTCTCTTCAGAGCAGTTTTGAAATTACGACTATAAACTTTGTCAATGAATTTCGTGATATTTTCCCGACCCTGTCTCTTGTTTCAAAAAGAAAATATTTTTCTCCCTCAACGCGGTTTATATAACGATATAGATATAAGTGATATTATGCAGGTTATTCCTACGTATGGTCATTACTTTCCGTTTTAATTACTAACTTAATATTACGTTACGAAAAAAACTCTTTCAGAGTTATAAATTTGCTTACTATTCCCGTTAAAAATTTTGTGAATACTTATATTTATTTCATATAATATTTCGATATATATTTAGTAAATTAGGCTGCTCATTATGGTTACCCACCAACAGCCATGAGTTTTTTCACAGAAAAAAATCACAATAAAACGATTGTATTTTTAAAAATGTCAATAAAACAGGAGAAAATATCCGAATTTGGGACATCATTCAACCCAGAGCTGCAACAATCAGAATTTCTGGATATCGATTATAAGGTTTTGAAATTATATTAGATTATAGAAATCAATTGCGCGATTAAAAATAGTCAGAAATATGTTCTGCTTGATAAGACAGAATTAAAATTATTACGCTGTTAGACAGAATTAGCCCGAAATTAATAAAAATACCACCACTTTAAATTAAAAAAAATGCTTTGTATCTTTTCGCATGTCATCCAATATGATAATGTAAGTTTCGTCTTAAAATGTGACGATTGTTCATTTAAGTTTAATTCGGTCGAGTGCATCCAATATTTTACTTAATAAGAAGCTTATGAATGTTGTGTTCTTTCAAAAATATCAATAATATAATCGTTAGACGTAACCATGAATAATATGAAAACTAGCACAAATAATATACTGGAAATACCAAATGAAATAGTAAATCAAAAATCTGCTTCAATCATATGAAATACTTGCCTATATTAGCCATTTCCACCTTACATTTCATATTCACATTTACACTTGTTTTGACTCGAATATTATAAACACTCTCTAACTTGATGTGAATATTGTAAACTTTCTGTGCTCTGATATCAATACTATAAAGTTTGGTGGCAAAAATATATGCTCGTGAGTCTTATTTATAGCGATTTGTAATATATTGTGTTTTATAAACGAAAACTTTTTTAACAAATGAACATAATAAATAGTACGTGCTTTATTTTTTATAGTTTTGTTACTTTAATTTATTTGACATCAATTTCAAATTATATCACGTTCCATAGATAAAGTTTATCTCGTATAAACTTTTCCTTTTATATTTTAAAATTCAAACGCAATTTTTTACTGTATCTTTGCTGCGAATTTATCTATATATACGTTGGGAAGGACGAAATATACTAGAATATATGTTATAAATTGGGTTATAATACAATAATATATTTTAAGTGAATGAAAGTATATTCAAAATTTATAACGTTCCTTCTTGGAATATGTTTTTGGTAATATGTTTTTATTCATTGCGCATAACACCTATAACGTGTGAATGAGTATACAAAATAATTTAATGGACTCAAACCATGTCCCTAAACTTTTTTGGAGTTAATATGAAAAGTTTTTCAAAATACCTTGCACGTAGATTTTTTTCTAAATAAATGGTTTTGAAAAATAAAACTATCTAGAGAATTAGAAAAATGTCTGGGCTGTGAAATAGTTAATTTATTATTTGATCTAAGTCTTATATAACAGCCTCAAATAAATAATGCTAGCCGCAATTTTCAGAGAAATACCTCTCAAACGATTAACGTATGATTTATTCCGCTAAATACTAAATTCCTCATTATCAAATGCTTTTTCTACCTTTGCTTCATTGTGGAGTTGTGTTTTATTATCACGATTAAATAAATTAGATAACTCTTAAGATTCATGCATTCATTGAAAAATTTTGCCTAAGAAATTTTAATTGCAATGGTGAGTTTAAGTTAGTCAGATCTCAACAGAACGTAAATAAATGAACGTAATAAATGACCTGACCAATTTTCACTTTTATCCCTGCCTTTTTTCAATATTTCGCAGAATCTTTGCTGTACTTTTTAAAGCTATACGTAACCATATCATTGGACTATATTCTGAATTTTACTTACTCTCTTTATATCAGCAATCAGATGCAAAATTTACAAGTTTACGAAGTGAACTTGGTGACTGCCTTATCTTGTACCCTCTAAAATATTTGAATTCGAGAAGAGATGGTAACAGAGAGAAAAGTAATCTTACTGAACTTTATATTTTCCGTGCACTAATTTGAAAATAAAAGTTATTCACGCTATGTCTCGGCAAAACTTGTAAAAATGAAGATTTATTAACTATATTAAAAAAACGAAAACAATTTGATGAAACTAGTCTCATTATCGTCTATGCAAGTTTCTCTGAAAATTTTTTATTTCTGTTAAGAATAAAATCGCATTCTGCAATTAATTTTTGTTGTTTTATCTGTAATTAAGTGTAAGAACAACGTTAAATATATACATTTTTGCGCATCTTTTTCCGTTTTGACGACAGTTTTGACCAGAACCTGAAAATAAAGAGTTATTTTCTTTATTTTTAGAAACTCAAGCTTCTTGTTAAAAAAACTTTCATAGAAAAGGTCTCAATTAGTTATGGATCATTCTTGTAATTCTACTATCCTCAACGAACGATGTTTCAAAGAGCTGCATTATAACAAATCCTGCAAATTTTATCATTATTAATATAAATCGTTTTCTAACTATTAAAATGCGCTCTAAATACATTGTAATTTGTTTCCCTTAATTCCCTTTAAAATGTATTCATGCGATATTGAAGTGAATTTAATTAAGATGAATTGGTCTCCAGGGTATCATCACGGATTACTCGGTCAAAAAGTTAGCCTCGTCTTGGACACGATGCGGGCAATGTCATTTTTCCTAAGTCACTTTAGCTATACTGAAAGCTCATTAAGAAGTTTTGCTTACTAGTGACAAATAAAATTTTTAGTTTAATTTATCTGTCTATTTTTTGTTTAATTTATATTAATATTTAACGTCAAACAGTTTGTGCAAATTTTTTTTTGGTAAATGATTTCAAGTCTAAAAATTGGGAATTACATGGATAACCTTGTTTGTGTTCATCAAAATTTCCGATCACGCAATTTGCTAGTTTTTATTTTCTGTTAATTTATTGATTTTCATTAGCAGTTAACATTCAGTATCCATTCAATTCACAACGCCCGAATGTTTTCTAACAAGTGTTTATACATACTTTTGGATTAAGTTTTTAATATGCGTAATTTTTCTTTAATCCTGTGATATTTATTATAATTTGGTTTCTAGGGAATACTATATCATGTAAAGAAATTTTGGAGTAATTTCATTATGGAAAGTAATTAGTTTTCTAGCAATATATAGGAGTTTTATATACACTAAAAACAAGTAGTAACTGGGCTTTAAACAGTATCTTTAAGTTTCTTTGTCTATAAGTACTTGTATATTATAGAGAAAACATTATTCTGATGACATGGATATTGCGTAATTTAGCTATTATTTAAGTAAATTAACCAATATGTATATATATATATATATATATATATGTATATATATATATATATATATATATATATATATAAATGTTTTTTTATGACTCGATGGTTTGCATTTAGGATGACAGTAACCTAATTTAAATTTTTACTTGATGGTAAAGTCTGAGTAGATTTTTTTGGCATGTTTCAGAATAAATCTACAATGATATATATATTTTAATTATTATATTTTAAAGACGTTATTATGTCATAAAGGTATGTATGATAGATAATTTAAAAGAAATAAAAAAAGTATTTGATGCACACAAAACTAGAAAATCATTAAAATTTTACACTTTTGGGAACCAATTCAATGAAAATGTTTATTATCCTCGTATATTATACCAATTTAATTAAAATGTGAAAATAATGAGCCAATTCAGCCCACTTTTATCAACAAATTTTTATAAAGAAATGTTAAGAAATAATCACTAAAATTATAAGAAATTCAAATTAAAATATATTTAGATGAATTCTAGACAAGCATAAAGAAGTCTATGTGCTACGTGCAACAAATTTTAAGTGTAAAATAAATATTTGGACAGTTATTGAAAAACATTTAATTTTGTAAATTATTTAATTAAATATATGTACTCACATAAATGACTTTACACATATAAAAACTATAACCTACTTCGCTTATTAAGAATTATTTAATTAAATATTATAAAAAAAGTATAATTAAAGTGTTGTGAGTAATTTATTAGATGGTAATTTTCAAATTCTAGCTTCTCAGTGATTTCAAGTTCAAGTAGTTTGAATTTTTTCTACTAATAGTTTTTTTTTTATTTTATTGAATATAATCAGTTTATTTTCCTCATATATTTTTTTTACAGTATTACATAACAATAGAATATCGCGTCCTTAAGTTAGAAAAAAGGTGGGTTCCGTTAGAGACGCTGAAGTCGATAGGTTTTCATTAAACTTGTTTCCTAGTTACATTCGATATTGTTTGTTTTGTTGTAGGTTGATCCCGAGACATACGACTGTTGAATGCGCGGCGTACCGCGGGGACCCGGGTTCGATTCCTGGCCGTTCATCAAGTGAGACTGGAGAAGTTCAACTTTAGAGGCTCCGGCAATCATTTTTCCATATGAGGTCTTCTTCATCTCATGTGGACACGACAACAACAACAACAACGACTCGATATTGTATCTAGATACAATATATACAATGTTATTTTCAAAGAAGATTTAGAACCTTTTTTAAAAAAAAATTACCCACTGCTATACATTTTCATAATGTTTATGAAAATTTAACCCCGTAATGCTATGTTGCCTAATGATTTGATATCTGTTCGTTACAATTTTAGATAATTTCGAGGT
This sequence comes from Druceiella hillmani, assembly GCA_039881145.1. NCBI lineage: Eukaryota > Metazoa > Arthropoda > Insecta > Lepidoptera > Hepialidae > Druceiella > Druceiella hillmani. Next base: position 18,175,014 of record JAYKKI010000027.1, on the reverse strand, counting down.
ACTTAAAGACCATTCTATTCCGGCTAGCAAGCCTTTTTTCAGGATATTATGAATAAAATTATGACATTGTGGAATAATTTTTTCTAAATATGCTAAATTATTTGAGGAAATAAATTGCAAAAAAGACATTAATTCTTAGAGTTATAAATATATATTCCCAGGGTCTCATTACCTTATGTACGGATTTTCATAGTCTTAATATTTGAAGATATATTGTTGCAAAAAAATTAAATGATGTTGTCTGTCTTATAATTCTTTTACTTTGTTAGTAAGTAGCTTAACTTGCTAATTTAATTAGATATGGCTGGGAATTAGGAAATTTATCACAGTAAAAATGCCTAAACTTAGCTTCTGCTTAACATATTGAGATCAAGAAACTCATGGTACATCGCGTGTAAATAGTTTTTGTGCTCATCTCCTCAAAGTAATTAAATAACTTTGCAAAAATGGTGGATGCCATATCTAAATAACGTAGTCAATATTGTCTTTAAATTTTTTTAATATGATGTAATATCAAAATTTTATACATAACTTACAAGTAACTAACCGCCTTCCCCTAAAGGATTTTCCATCACTATAAACTACCGACGGGTAGATATTTCTATTTTAAGATAGACCCGCTACCCAATGACCAATGACAATAAGCTCTTTGAGTACAATAATTATTTAATAGCCATTTTATGTATATTTCTTAAATTATCTCTTAAAATACATTCCCTATTCTGTAATAATTTTGTGACAAAATGTTTGTAACATTAGTGCCAATGTTTTAGAATATCTAGGAAAACGCCAAAATTATGACGATTCATAAAAGGAGCTATTGATTGGCGTGTAACTAAGTAGATTATAAAGGCAAAGGCGAAAACCCAAGGGCGAAGATCCATACCAGCTTAGTATCATTGCAGACATAATCGACACTGATCTACTGGCCATTGATAGGGGAACCTACTAGTGGTGCCAATGAACTGTTTAAAGATTTGTCAGTATGCAAGTCGTAGAAAGCGTTGACTGAAACTTTTATCTTTCTTTCGTCCTTTTCTATTTTCAGATTTATTCATGTTAAAAACTTGCGGTCGTGTGCGGTCAATGACTATTTTTTTATCTAGGGTTTCGTTATCAAACATGGAACCATTTGAATTCCATTGTGCACGCTTGTATCCGATCGTTTGTCAGACCTCGTAGTTCCTACACTTATAGGCCTATGCAAAATTTTGCATGTATATGCTTCAAATAAACATTTTATTGGGAAGTGGACATGAAAAAAAATTAAAACCCCCATTGTGAAATGACAAGGTTCAAAATAGTTTGCAATGTGTGCACCCTATGTTATAGTTCAAAATCGTCCTCAATGTATGTTCCATTTCCAAGTAACACTAGGTGACATCTGAAAAATATTTCGAAAATAGGTTTGAGTTACTGGGTTACTTTTAAATGGAGTTATTTTGGATAATCCAAATTTATTAAATTTGGAATTATCGGAAAAAGCCTCAACGTGGGAAAAAGTGAGAGGGAATTGTTAGACTAATGAGCCTGCTAGTGTACTTTATATGAGTTAATATGAATTATTAAAATGTTCTGCAATGTTTAATTAAAAAAAATACAGAAAAAGAAACGGAATGGCAGGTCCAACTGTCGGTGTATAAGTATTTACACCGACCGACTCCCTTCGGCATCGGCCAAGTGAACTTTCTTTTTTAGGCGCACCATACACACTTTTTTTAGATATCAAGTAAACTACTTTTTAGGTACACCATGCGTATTTCTTTTACATATTAAACGAACTATTTTTTTTAGGTGCACCATGTGCACTTTTTTTAGATATCAAGTGAACTAATTTTAAGGCACTTCATGTGCATTTTTTTAAAATATCAAGTGAATTACTGTTTAAGCGCACCTTTTGTGTGCGCGCTTTTTTAGTTATCAAGTGAACTACTTTTTTAGGTGCGCACTTCTTTTATATATTTTATATATTTAAATTTAAATATAAGCTATTTATGAGATATATATAAATTTCCATAAACCGTTTGTTTTATTCTTGAAATATGATAGCATTGAAGAAGTCCAATTACATCAAAATTCTACTGAATGTTTTAGTCACCAATAAAATTATATATTTTGTAACTGATATTACTTCCTGAGAATAGAAATGAAAATAAATAGTTGTATTTTAAAATTCTCCATGATTCGCCAAAGTATAATATCAGTGTAATTATTATTATACATATATATTAAAATTAGAGGTTTCACTTCTATCGTGTGATCATATCACATACCATAGTTTTTTTATTGACATTGTATTTAATTCTAAGTAATTATTTAAAATGGAATCGGGGTGTTTATAGACACTACTTGTAATACATTATGTAGTAATATATTTATGATTTTAACAACAATATAATTTATTCATGTTATCCGAAACTAGAAAATTTAATATTCTGTTAATTATATTTATTGGGAATATATAGATTTGTTTTCACTTTCAAACACCATTATTCACTATTGATTGCCATTAACATTTCCAGCGGTAAATTTAGCCATTACCCTCCCTTCAGAAAGTCATCAGAAGAATAATCAATATTTTGTTTCAAAGTTGCAAACGACATTTATTTTTCGTTAATAATTCTTTTACAATTACAAAAATCACAGGTAAAGTCCTTGACTGATGTGAGTTATGACTATTAGCTATCTGTGGCATTAATTTATAGTGTTAACCCAAATTTTGTAGTCTAGCTGTTTCGGAATAATTGGTTTATCTCACAAGTGATCTTTGTTAATTGGATTTGCAGAAAAGATTACAGAATTAATTACAAGGAAATTGGACTGGTAATAAATTATAACGGAAAATATTAGATTTCTAGCTTCTTAATTGCTTAATGATTTTCCCTGAAGCCGAAAATCTATTGTTATTATTTGACAGGAAAATGTTGAAGTGGTTGTAATTACACAACTGTTAATCTTCAAGATAACAAAATTATAACTTGAATATAAATAATGATATAAAATCTTATCGATTTTACAGGTCATGTTAAACTCCTACCTTAAATGCTATGTGTAGAATACTTTGTCAGTTGAATTATTTTCATTACACTTTATTAATAGTCATACAGAATAACTTCTTTAACCTATTAAAGGTTACGGAAGCTACTCTGTAAGACTATTAATTAAGTATAGTTCCCTGACTTAAAAGAAACTTTAAATTTTGGTCCTTTAAGTTCACATTTAATCTTGCTTTGTTGCATTTAATTTATACATTAAGTTTAAACACGGTTCAGAAATAAGGAACATTAAATTGAAATCAATTAAATTCTAAAAATGCATTATAAATTAGTTGATCCACGGACATGGAGGTATACGACATTTTTCAGACATAATGAAAACATTGTGATTAATTTAGCTTTATAACGTAGGACCGTTTTTGTTAAGGATGTTATTGTATTGTGAAGAATATATTATTTGCCTGACATTTCAAAAGTAACAAATACTAGTAAAAGTACATATCTGTTTGAATGTATTTGCATATTAAAAGCGTCCCAGTTCATGCTCATAGCAAGACTTGACTAAATGCATTTAGAATCGTTTTAAGGATGGCATTATATGTATGACTACATGGTAAATTCTTGATAGAAATATCAAGATTGGGTGATTTGAGAATAAGATGAAACTTGAAATTAGTAAATGAAAGTTAATTCTGAATGTGATTGAAAATAATTCCCATTAAAGACGGAGAAGGAGAGTTATAAAGGAAGGCATTAAGAAATAACATCTTTTTCTACTCCAGAATCATTTGTTTGCAAACAACTTTGCATTAAAGTTATTTATAATCCAAAGGAGAATACGTCAAGGGAGCGAATGGAAACACGATCGAAGAACGATTAACTCGACGGCGGGCTTACTGGATATTCCATGGATTATATGTAATTTATGTAACTTAGAGGGAAAGTGAAGTTAGTGGGGCGTGGGAAAATTAACATCTGATCTCTTTTTATTTGCACTTGGGTGAAAGAAAAACTAATGCCAGTATTACTTGTATTTTGTGTAAAGCAGTGATAAAAATATCATATTCGACGCTGCCATGATATTCATTGCGGTTTCCTCAGTAGAATTATAGCTTCGTGAGAAGAACACCCAACTGTAATTGTGAAAGGAAATTTTATGTATTTAATACACTTGGAAAATATTATAAAAACAATATTTATGCGCCGAGTAATTCATGTTGTTGATTGATACATTTTTAATTATTATAAAAAATATTAATTTTTAATAATCAAATTATTCCTTAAATTCGTTATCAATTATTCATGTGATTTAATTTGATATACCGTTGAAAATACCACGGTCGATATAGCTATATGATCTTCTCATTTCCAACGCAGACTAACATCTAGCCTGATTCAAGGAAGTGAGTGGAATGATATGATTTCTTTAATTTTGGACCTGCAAGAAACAAGCATTGTTTGCAAATAAAGCCTTTCGCATTACGGAGGCCAGCTCTGCAAATAATGGACAAAAACGGCGCATTATTTAATTCTGTGGGTAATTTGAGTTATAACAATAAATCATCACTAGCTATCACTAGTTTTTTTATTAAATTTTATAGAGAAAAGGAGCAGAAATAACTGTTTTTGCATAACAAATTAATGACAGTATTTATTTAATATAAATATATGGGAGTCTATTTTGAATTTTAAGATCGAAAAAAGACTTATCTAATTTAATGTACAAAAACCTTTTTTAAATTTTGTAGTTAAATTCAGTTATGCCAATTAATGAAGATTTGTTGTCAAAACTTAATTATCATAAATTTAATTCGAAAATCTATTTGGCTACGACGCGGTAAGTAGCTCTGGAATACATAGTTTGCATTTCGTATTATGCACATTTGTTAATCAGTTTCGCGATATAAATTGCGATGATAGAAAAGAAATATTTTTTATACATTAAATTAATTGATAATAAAATTTCAAATACAGGTGTTTTCTCTTAAAAACATAATTATACATGGTTCCATGAACTTATTGGTGGATTGTGGATAAAAGTAAATAGAAGTAATATTTAGGAACGTAGCAGTCCAAAGGTAATTCAATTATAATGTTTGTCTTACAATGTAGTCGCTCTCTTCGTTTTTTTTCATGTTTTATTTTTACTTTACTGGCCAGCAAGTGAAGGTCCAAATACGGATGATTTGGAATTATGAAACAAATGAGAGATCAAGAATGCCTATACTTATTTTTTCTTAACGGATTGAGATGGAAAAATGCATGATACTTTGCGGATGTGCGGTATTTGCGCTATTTTTTGCGAATAGATATAAAAACAGGTAGATAAATTTCTAAAAATTGTAGATCCCGTATCCAAATCAAGCAGTCAAATTTATTCCATTTTTATATAATTAATATAATATAAAATCAAAACGTAATATGTAATCCACAAGTTACTAAGCGCTGGTCCTATAATCTATTTAGGCATAAACAAAAAGTGTTTACTAGGAACGAAACTTACCGGACAAGATTGGTAGTTTTAATTGACGCTAGGGGCAATATATGGAGCTACATTGGCACGAGGTCTCTAGAAAATTGAATCATTTGTCAACGGTCATCTTTTAGAAAATACACTATCTCTTGATTTAATCAGACTGACGTATGTCTAAGGTTATAAAGTACATTTCTTGGTGTAAGCTATTAAAAATGTATATATATATATGTGTGTGTGTTTATATATATGTATATAAATATATATATATATATATATATATATATATAAAAAATATTTGATGAAAATAATCACATTCAAAGTTTTAACAAGAAATGAAACCGGATTAATTTGCAATATAGATTTAAGAATATTATTCATTAATGTATCATAACTATCATAAGTAATTATGGAACGCTACGTCTGCATGCTTCAACATGCATTTGACGGTTATGGTTAAATATTATAATAAAGTTTTTTGATACAAAAATGCTTTATTCGCAAAACTATCTTAACAATTGTCACTTTATTCGCAAAACTTTCTTAACAATTGTTACTTTATTCACAGAGCTGAATATTTTTCAGGAAGCATATTTTTCATTTCTAAATTTTCATGTATTTGAGTTCACTATGAATTACCCAACTTATCTTAATTGCATTAGCAAGCTCAGTCGTCTAGTAATTTTCATCCGAATTATTCCCGCGTACATAAGAATAGCCTTTTTTCGCAGCTTCAAAACTATTAAAATTTAATTACTGGAAATAATTTCGATATTCGAGAACTGAATTACCCAAAATACTTTGGAAAATACTCATTCATAAAAATCTTTCAGCAATAACTTCCAAGTTTTTACATTTATACTTTGGACACACGAAGGAGGGGGGGGGGGGAGGAGTGTACATATTATTAACAAATGTACAGCTTAATATTTTATAAACAAAATTTTATAAATAGAGCATAAACAATAGATAAAGGGAGCCCAAAAAATTCATAAATGGAGCCTAAAAACTAAAAGTTTTTAACTTAACGTTAATAGCGCTTCAAAAGTTGTTTTTCATCTACAAATTTCGTAATAAATAGAATGACTTTTAAAAATAGGAAACAATTTCTTTTGCTACATAAACATTAAGATCTTTGTCTTAAGCATTACATTGAATTGCATGAACATAGGTCTAAAATTATAAAAAAAACTTTGAGGCTGTAAGGAAAGGATCGACACTCGCCGGACATTACCAAATTATAAGAGCTTCGTGCTTGAAAACGGGACAGTTAAAAATAGTTTTATTTCTGTTTGACCATAACAAGTTGGACCAAAAATTACACCATTCCCTATTTTCATTTGCAGAGAGCTTTATCTGACTAAATGTAAGCTAAACAAAATTAAAATTTCGGGAAATTATTTTTAAGTGGATAATTCAAATATGCACCTGCTCATCGGTTCCTTATACATATTTATTTTTATACTTAATGACTGATTCCATCTAAAGTTTAAATCGTATTCCATTCTATTATCTGTAATGTATTTTTGTATCCCAGATATACATGTACATATATATTAGAGGTAAAGTATACTGATAATTTTTGTCCAGAACTTGTCTGTGTATCGATACTAGTTGTGAGTATTGCGAGCAAAGAAGGAAAGTTTAAATTTGGTTTGTATGTTTAGCTGTTCCTTGATTCCTGGGTAATTGTAATCGGTATTTTTCATTTTGGATCGTGGATTTTTTGTTTTGTATAATTGTTTAGGTGGTGGCTAAAATTTCTTTATATTCAAACATGTTCTTATTAATTTATATCAATGAATACGAAAGTACAGTTTACATGCAAAAAATTACTTTTAGTAGAGTGAAACTTTTCTATAATACAGTTGAAAGCTTTGTTTTACAATAATATTACAAAAGGTAATTAATAATAAAACAGAATATGTCGTAACATTAAGTGTCTTCCTACATCAAACTGTTTCGCATCGAATTTTAATTAGGAAATAAATTTAAACAATTTTTTTTCGAATTTGTGAGCTTAATTTATTTCCAATAAGATAGATTCTTAAGTGCTACCTCACTTTAATTTTCAATGTCCGTTTTTCTCAAAAGCTCCTCCAACTACAACGATGGAATTTGTAATGAATATGCCTAAAAGAGAGATAAAAGTGGAACTCTTCTTATATACAGCCGGAAGCTTTATTTAATAATATCAAAATAATTATTTCTAATTAGTAGCGAAGCAAGTAAGCCGAAACATTAAATATCTTCCTGGAACATCAGAGGCTGTTGAATACTGATGAAGTACTGCAGTGAATTAATGTTCGTTAAGAATTTTATTTTAAATTTATTTTCATTTATAAGGATCACTAATACATTCTAAAGTGGCGCGTTTTTAGCTCTTCCATATTGTCAAGGAGCTTTTATGGCTAGATGTTATAAAATACTTATGTGAGGAATGTATACAGTGGACTAAGTTTGTTGAAAAGTTTTACTTTAATTAAGGTGCTATAAATATTTTTCATTAAATGTTGCAAAAAAAAACAAAAAATAACTGGTTTTCTGTAAGAAATTAATGAAAGTATTTATTTAATATAAAGATATGAGAGTCGATTTTGAACTGTCTGTAAATTTGGCAGCAATTTTCTTAACGAATTTTGAAGGAAGTTTCAAAATTTTTAAGAAGCCAAAATTTGTCATAAGTAAAATAAAAAATATTTATATATATTTATAATGTACAAAAATCGTTTTAAAATTGATTATGTAAGTCAAAGAAAATATATAATTTAACTTTTAAAATTTTGAAGGATTTATTTATCTGCAAAAAATATTCATTTATATGATCACCCAGTTAACACAAGTGCATTATCCAATGCGATTTAATTCCGATGTATCTTTTTTCGTATTCAAAATATTATGTGTGTAAAGCATAATTTCATATTTACTGTTTCCTAATATAACATAAATAAAGAACGAATGAATAGAAAATGAAGCCTTATAATATATATGGCAATTAATGCGTAAACATACTTTGTATTGTATATATTGAATAATTAGTACTGTAATAGTATCAGAAAAGAAAAAAAAATTGAGTATGAAGATAGTTTAAATTACGTATAATAGAAATAGTTGACCAATTAAATCGTAGTCATGTCAAGCAAATCAATCGTAGTCATATCGTTAAGTCAAGAAGAAATTAAAAAACATAGAATTTTTCATATGCGCTTTTTAATAACATAGTTCAATTATTACAAAAGTATATAAAATTTTATCTCAGACATAAAAACAAGATATTTAATCATTGGAAAATAAAAAAAAGTATGTAAAGACGTGAGAAACTTAGCGTCAAACCGTTCAGACTTGATACCATCTGAGTATTTCAACAAGTTTGTTGTTCTTTTTATGTTCCATATTTAAATCTTTGTATTGATAACTGTGGTACAATTTTCTGAGATATAAGAAATATTTTAAGAACAAGACTTACAGCAACATTAATATCACTTTAATTAAATATCGATTAGTGAGTTTTGATTTTACATCGCCATTTTCTTTACCTCTTCAGAGATAATGTGTATTTACATAACTATATTTTTAAACTTATTTTTACGAATGAATCAAATAAAAATTTCATCACATTTCAAAGGCATTAAAACTACATAAAATTTATTATTTTTATCTATTTAAAACGCGGGTTTTTTTTCCATAAAAAGCAACGAAAAATAATGACAGAGAACAATAAGCTTGGAATATTTTAATATCAATTCATTATAAACATTTGATTCTAGTTTAGGTGGTTTCATATATAATTATGCTTTAAATCTCTTGATGCATTTCGTATAAAATATAAAATGTTTGTTACCCATACTTACAAAAATTATTCAGCTAAAGAATTCCAACAGAATTACAATGAAAAGAAATAAGATACAAGTTTTCGGTTACACTTGTTTTAATGTCGATTTGGCGTCTTATAGTGTAACATGTTCACTGTATGATAGCAATGTCGCATGCTATTTCATAAGTTAGAATTAATGAATGAGATTAAGTTTATATAATTTTCAATACAGATTTCAATAAAAAATTTTTACTTTATTAAAACATGGTTTTTGAATACATTTAGGTTAAGTTTTTGATTTACTCCAAAGAAAAATTGAGTCACCTCGAAGCTGTATTAACTAAGTATAGAATTGTATGAATAAGATAATTTTTTTATAATTTCCAACACTGCTTTCAATAAAATTTTCCTAGTTTATTAAAACATGGTTTTTGTTTCCATTTAGGATAAGTTTTTTTGATTTACTCGACCGCTTTATTTTAATTAGAAATGAACTTTTAGTTATATGATATTCTGCGTTAATTTCGTAAAAAGTAATTAAAATATTTGTCGCCAATTTATCTTTTCGATACCTTCTATAATTAATATTTAGAATTTATATACACATAATTACAAGTAGCTCAGCCAAATTTCTTAGAAAATAAAATCGCGTTTGTCTGAAAGTAATAAAATGGTCAATTAATATTTTACATATATTGTCATTCTACTGATATCGGTTAAAAAGCGTTGAATGTTTTCATTAAAAAAATGGTTCACGGAAAATAACAAAGAACATTGTATGAAGGTACAAAAAAAACGCACGGTTGAATAAAAATCATTTACCTAATGAACATACATATTACGGCTTGAAATTGATCGGCCATTATATACTTATCTGATTAAAAAAAACAACATTCAGGTGACACCAAGTTTTTCCGTGTAAAAGTTTAAAAACGAAAATATTATCTGAATATTTCCTTATTTATTTACATATTTATTTCTTAATTCCGCAAACAATTCTAGGTAGACCAAATACAGAAGGAAGAAAAATGTGCAATATTTCGAATAAATATATCATTTAACGGATCATCAATTCCGAGATTCGAAATTGTTATATGATCATATTACTGAATCAGTCAATAAAACAGAAAAATAAAAATAAATGCTTGGCTTCTTTTAGAAAATTCACAGCAAAATGCAAGTGTGCACTCTAAGCAGGTGAAATTAACTAAGATCTCATTACTTAATTTAAGAGTCAGAAGTGTAAAGGGTGGACAAATTCAAAATAGATGTATAATTTGTATTAAAAAACGAAAAATCAAAAGTAATTTTGGTGAAAAATTAAGGGAGTGATGCACATTGAAACAAATTAAAACAAAATATTTGAAAAACCATAAATTTTACGATATTAAAATCTATTCCACTTTTAAAATTTTGAAATGAACAGTTTATATCCTTTAGTATAAGAAGAAAAAGGTACTTAATGCGACTGTGTCTATTTCAAAAATATTACAAACGGAGGATTAAACCAAATCTCAATACTCTCGAAATCATTTAAGTCATTAGAATTCATCAGTATCTCTGGATCTTATTTAATATTCTAAAAAATACTTTAGAATTAATACCTATGACCCGTTCTCTCAATTACTATGCATGAAATAAGATAAAAATTGAAAATTTCATTTACAATTTTGTATACATTCCGTATAAATATTTTGTATATTTCGTATAATTTCCCTATAATTTTCGTACAAATATTTTCGAGTGTTGTCTATTGAGATAAATACGGGTCATTAAGTTTTATTACTACGGGAGCTTTTATGTTTAATGGTTACAGGACTATAAATGACAAACAGATGAACGAATACGAAACCGATGTTTTAAGAGTTTGGTCTGTTTATTTCATCAAATATTTATGAAAACATAAAAGTAATCATCTTCTTTTATATACGGTTGATTAAAATGTTTTAGTCATCTTCTTTTATTTACGGTTAATTAAACACTGGCGAGTTTAAACGGTTAAAACATACATTAATGGAAGAAGATAATTTCTAAGTAAAATTGTCACATATAATTATATTTTCATTTTATTAGTCAAGTTCGAAAATGTTTATTAACGAAACTCTTTTTTTTAAATATTTATTTATTTAGAAAGTGGTATTAGTTTAAATATAAGATTAATGCCTCTAAAATGATCTAGAAGGATAAAAGTAATTTTTTTAAGTGCACTTTATAGCAGAATGTCAAATTATTACATATTCTTTTTAATAGGGCTAATGATGTAAAATAACCACAGATTAAAGAAAAATCTTTATTCTATCGTCCTTGTTTATTTCAGATCAAACCAAAATCTACTAATGAAAATTTTGATACGCGAACAAATAAACAGACTAACAGAAAAAGACACTTTCCCAAAATAATATATTGTGTTCTATTACTTTTATTATGTTCCCCATAGCCATTTTTTTTTTTTATTTCCGTAATATTTAATATAGTATTCGTAACTGAAACTAAAAAAGAAATACATACTCACAAAATATTCTATTAAATACCAATCTATAATTTGCAAATAATATATTACATATTTATATTGTTTTAACTTATAAGTTGTGGTTATTTTTCATTGCGAAACTTGCATACTCGTAAATTACTTTTTAATTATAACACAAAAAATAATGATCATGTAATTTTGGAAATTTATGACTACGGTTTATTAAATTAAATCGTCACCTAAAAGACAATAAATAAAACAGTTATTCATTACATCAAAGGATCAAGATATGTTAGCTTTCTATACCCATGCGTTGCAGTTTCTACCGTAAATCGGTATTACATTTCCTTTGAAAGTTTTAAGCTCATCACGAATCTAATTTCACACCCCGCGTGCCGCCCAAATTGTTGAACGAATATCGCTTGCGAAGTTTTCGATATGGGCCTACAATATACTGAAATTTAAAGAGTAAACAAACTGTGTCACCGATTCCGCCTCTGGCTTCTTTTTTCCTTTATTCCCTTTGTTTTTCGAGCGAAAACGATCAATGTAAGTCACGCTCCCTGGCAATATTTGTTTGTGCATTTTCGAAACATCTGCTTTGTGACGTAACTGACGTGCGTCACTGTAACCGACTTCGTACGTCTTGGATTTGTGTGTTATAATGGGTGAAAGTGTATATTTAATGATATGTTAAAACCGGCAAATGTTGCAGTTGTAACGAGACAGCCGAAAATGAGGAATTCTTATACTGACTTGTATGTAATATTTAGGAAATTTATTACGATATTTCAGTTCAACTGATTTAAAAAGAAACGATTCATATCGCCTCGAAGGATAACAAATTTTGTGAAAAGTTTTTATAATGATAAAATTAGTATTTAAACGAGATCATATATTTGTCAGCCTATACTGTATTTACATATAAAATTATGAACGTATGCATGTTTTGTAATGATTTGTTTTTATCCACTTCCACGGTTTAGTAGTTAATAGAGAATTGCCTGTCCCTTCCATGACAAAAATTGTCTTCCTTACGGAAAATTCAATTACAAAAGATAAATTAAATATTATTCATTAATAATAAGACACCGACTCAAAAGCTGATAAACGATTTCTGATAAGATCACAGATAATGAGATTTGAGAAAAACATTTTAAAAGAATATGTAATGCACACAAATTATGTTTTTTAAAGCCACCTATGAATTGTTTATATCAGTGATATATACATATATATATATATATATATACATATATATATATATATATATATATATATATATATATATATATATATATATATATATATATATATACATATATACATATGTATATATATATATATATATGTATATATACATATATATACACGAAAGATACATTACGCAATGTTTTTAAAATTGTTTTGTGTAGAAGAAAAAAATACAGATGTAGAAAATGCGCACTAAAACATATAAAGGAAATCGTGAAATAGTTTCGTTTTCCAAACCTAATATATAAACTACTGAAATATTAAAAATGTTGAAAATTTACATCAATATATTCGATTGCTTAATTTATACTTGTATTTTGAAAAATGCTTAGTTATAAATTGGTATACTTAAAATGCACACTAACAGGGCTCGAATATGAATTCGATTCATTGCAAAATAATATATTCTATATTTTAATAAAAATACTTTGTAATAATTTAAAATTATTATGTATGAAAATGGAATGGCTTATGCTAAGTTTTAGGTTAGTTACGTATATTTAATATTTTATTATAAACACAAAAATTAAATCTTGAAGATTTTACTTCTGATAATTTGATAAATCAAACTTTAATAGAAATTGTGTAACGAAAATTATAAATTCAAGTGTAAACGAATTGTCCTTATTTGCTAATAACACGTCATGCTAAAAATGTCAATTGTTTAATCAATAATATTAATTCTGGAAGCTAGATTAATTAAGCAGGTGATTCAAATATAATATAATCAAAGTTACCAGCGACGAAAAGCTTACAAAAGCTCAGATTCTCTCCGGGCAAGTGAATATTATGTTAAAATAAATGCATTACTATCGCGGAAAACAAACGGCCCAGTGTGTTATTTATTATTTACGTGTTAATTGGAAATTATTGTTCCTTGTATTTTAAGAGCATTTAAATAAATGAAAATGCATTGGAGTTTCTATATAAACATTAGCGTAGGCAAATTTACGAAAATAAAAAGCTATCAACATTTTTGGTAAGTCTTCTAAACACTTCTTTCTTTTCCGATGGTAGGTTCAAATTAGGTTTTTGAGATAATTTCTTTGAATTATTACTATGCTTCAAGTTATATATTAAGATTTTCATTAATTAAAATCAGACATTTATATAATGTGTAGTATATTATATTGTATAAATATTTCAGTAAATTTTGCCTATTTTAGGAAAGATAAGACTATTAAATGGAAAGAAATTACAAATAAAAGAACTAGACTATCTAACTAAAACTAGATTTACAAATAAAACAAATTAAAATGAAAGTTTGAGCATAAGTTTGCCTTAATTATTAGATGAAAATATTAATAATATGCTCATAGTGATGTTAACTAATTAACACTTGCAAATGTATGTATGAACTTATACCTTAATTATTTCAAAGGTATCAATCACTTTCACAGCGTTTCTATTCAAAATTAATTATTTTTAGAGTTTAAAGTACCCTAATATCAAATGTGACCCTTCTTTGAATCAAAAATGTTTTGTGGTTATACTAAGTGGTTTCAAAGGTGTTGTTATCTTTACACTTTGGGTTTCGTATATGCAGCGCAAGCCACTCGGGCAATACCCACAGTTTAGAACTATCGTGATAGGCTAATCTGTCGTTAATTTAGTGCTTAACTAAAATAGATGCTTCAAAGTTTGAACAAATTCAGTTATTTCAGGCATCCTCAATTTCAAATTCAACTTAGTTTCTTTATATAAATAAACATATTTTAATTAGCTTAGTTGCCCTTTATAATTTATAGTCTGTACACGTGGCCAGTGACATCAAATTTAAGTTGATGAATTTAATGAATTTATGAGTCAGAACTCTTTTATATTCATTCAAAAGGAAATAATCTACATACATTTCTAGGGAAATTTTATTTATTACCCTCTCGAGATTGTTTTGCAATTAAAATCTAAGTGTCTTATGTGGTTTGAGATTCAATAATAATTTGTGATCTTTAAATATTTATATCTTATTCAGTTAAAACAGGAAATTTAAATGGGAATACCCTAGATTAGGCCTTGAAGCTACATTATATCTCTATAAGTTGGTATGTTTTAATTACTATTTGTATTTAAAAACCTCTATGTAATCAAATGTATTTTAAATTAAATTAATTTATTCATAATATTCATGAAATATAAGATGTTTTTTACAATATCTAAATGTCAACGAGAATATTATATTAAATTAATATTTTATGTATTCAATTCAACGAGTAAAGGAAGCATCGGTTTTATCTCAAATTCTACTTTGTGCACATACATTTAAATGAAAACAAATAAAGACAAAATCTTTTGAGGGTCAACATATATCTGTCTCCGTTTTCAACATAAAATGAAGGAAATACGAGTGAAATAATTGTGTTTTACCAATTTAAAACTCAAATCGAAATGACCGATTTCTATTTTAAACGCAAATAGTGTATATAACTAATTTTTCATCCCAAGAAAACACGTTTTTCACAAATTATCTACTTAGCAAGAAATTTTTGTTTAAATAAAAAAAAAATATTAAGTTTTACACAACAAATGTTATGAAGTAGTAATATTTATGTAAATAAAAACGAATATAAAATGGTAGCTTTTAGGGCAGGTAGGTCTGGAAGAATGTAGTTATTTTATATTTGTGGAAAACAAAGTGAAACTTAGATAATTAAATATATTTTACCGATACTATGTAAATAAATAGGTCACTTTATTGTCATGTTATGAAATCAAATCGATGGTTTTGTAGTGACAAAATTATTTAAAGTCTATATAATAAAGTATAAAAAATTTAAACTCTAGAAGAAACAGTTTCATGTTTGTCTTTAAACTTTCAATCTTAACGCTATATACGATGTTAACAAATGCATGATGTATTTGTTGCATTAATAAGTAAAGCTTTCTTTAACAAAATGTGAAGAAAAGTAAACTTTCAAATTCATATTACAAATCTTATTTTGACTAAACCCCTGTAGGGCAAATCAACGGCTATACCAAGTAAAGATGATATGAATTGATATGTATGTAGTAAAATTTACGGAATGGTTTTTTAAACTAATTTTAATATGAATTTAACTCAATGGGAATTTCATACAAAAGATATCAGTGTTTTTAGTGAGGATTCCCCAGTTATCAATTATATATATAATAAAAAAAAAAAGTTAAATCGTCATATTATATAATTATATATATAATATGACGATTTAAGAAATTAAAGACACAAAGTAGTAAAACATTTTTTTCTTTATTGTATAATAGCTATGCGTTACAAAATATAGAGAGTAGGCTAACATTTGTGCCCATTCCCGTTACAATATTTAATATGAAATTCTGCTGACTGTTATCTTTTTACAGGCTAAAATGTTTAGTTCATTGTGTTTTAATGATTTATTGTAAAACATTAAAATATTATAAATGAAAGGAAGAAACTGGTCTGCAATGATTAACATCGATTCTACATTAACCTTTTGTAACTTATATACAAGTCACCTGTTGCCATCTATGCTTGCTTGATCTAAGTTTTCAAAGTTTTACTATGTGATTGAAAAAATTGCACCAAAGGATAACATTTTTTATATCATTTGGTCTGTATAATTTACCTAATAAGTTGCGATATTACTCTATTGTAAATTGTTTATTGCCAAAAAATATTTAAACTACTAACGGATTATTTTCTTATCAAATTGCGGTCGATAATTCTGGAAATTAATTTAACATTGAATTGTAACATACCGATTATTGAAGAATATACCATTCGTCAATTGAGATGTTGTGGAATTACTTTTAGAACATGTCTGCTTGACTATTTGTTTATTTATTTTATTGCTTTCCTTGTTTTATAGTGTACATTGTAAAATAAAAATATTCTTTAAATTTTATCTTATTTTTCTAAATACTTAAAAGGGGTTTTTGAATGTAATTTCATTTATTCAATATAATGTCAATGAAAATAAATGAAATTTTAATTCATAATCGAAACTATACAAACTATATAACTAAACAACTTGATATTTAAAACTAAACAACTTGATATTTGATTCAATGACAAATATACTGATAAAAACATCAAAAACGATTGAAGAAACCATTACATGGGCAATATATTTTGTTATTCAACGTTATTTGTAATTGTCACAAAACTAAAACTATAATTAATAACAAAAACCATCCAAATATTAAATAAAAACTTAACTTTTGATTCAAAAACAATTATGGACCCGAAACCTACAAAAATACTATGGTTTAAGAAACCATTTTATATACCATATATTTTCTTATTGAACAATATTTACAGTTCAAATTAATACTTAAGTTAATCAACATACAGCGGGCGCCTATCATTTAAAATTCAATAACAACCAATATTTGGAAACAAATATAATGAGAACATAACTAAGAAATATGAGTAGATAGTAAAATAAGTACAAATTGAAACATAACAGAGTTCCCAAAACTGGAAAAAGCAAATTCATCAAGACACGGAACGAGCTGTTTTGGATCAAAATTGAAATAAATTTAATTGTATATTAAGAATATAATTTTATGTGTTATCTCTAGAAACAATATTTGTTATCTCTAGAACTAACACAGACTCTTAAATACTACCTTATATTTATTTTTAATGACGCTCTCATTTTTTTTAAGTAAAGCTCTCATCACTATAATAGTGATGAGAGCTTTACTTAAAAAAAAATTTTAGTAAAGCTCTCATCACTATAATAATTATGAGATTGAGATTCATTACGAATCTCAGTTTCATAATTATTGTTTGCAAACAGATCTTTACGGTAAATAGGAGCTCTACTCATACAGGGCCAATAACTTTATTTAATGTCACCATAACAACGAATAATTAGCGACGAAGTAAAGTGACGTGAATCGTCAAGTGTTTTCCAAGAACGTTGAGCTTTCTCTTCAGAACTGACGAATTTACATTCTTTGAGAATTTTATTTCAAATTTATATCCGGTAATGACGATCGCTGATAAATTGCTAAGTCATATGCTTTAACAAGCTCTTCATGATCGTTTTTGGAAGAACTTCATAACTAATAAATTAATGGTTGTTTTTTTAGATTTTTAAAACCTAAAAAACACGCTTTTACAAAATACAACATTAAAAACCGAAAAATAATTGATTAACTTGTTTTCCCTGTTTACTCAGCAAGGACTTTAGCGTAAGCCATGTTTGTTATTGAGTATAGTATTTTAGTCAAAAGGCGTGGGCCTCTTTATTTTGATATCTAACTAATGTACTTTTAATCATTTAATATTAATTTTAGAAGAAAAATCATTAATTTTTGATAAAAAATGCCTAATACTTTTACACTGAAATATTGTACTCAATAACAAACATGGCTTACACTAAAGCCCTAGCTGAGTGAAGAAAAGTTCAAAAATTATTTTTTTTTTATTGCAGTATTTTGTGTGCTTGTTTTTCTTATTTTTTAGTCTTTTATTTTTGTTTTGAAAACTGTAATTATTCTTAATTTCATGAAATTATTATCTTGGCATCGGTTCTAAATACGAATGAAAAATTTTAAATTACCTGAAAGTGGATGAAAATGTAAATAAAAGATTCGTTATTTAGTTAGCCTTTATTAATTTAAACTAAAAAAATGTTATTTTATTTTATAAAACTGTTTTATTGTCATCGGTTCTAGATAAGTGTGCTAAATTTTTATTAATTCTCACGTTTGGAAGCAAGTGAAAACTTAATTTAAAAAATTTTTAAAACCAAAAAAAGATTAAAGGCATAACTTTTTTTTGTTTTATGACAAAAAAAAATATTTTAAAATTTTGTTAAATAATTGTATTGTCCTCAGAAATACATACAATTGCCAAGATTCATAATGACAAAACAATTAAAATTTCAGGAAATATAATTTCGCGAATTCCCTTACTCAGTTATGTACAAGTCGACCTAACAAAAACTTTTTAAAAATACTTATTTATATATATAACGAATAAAGTGAACCAAGTTCGTCTGAAATCTGTTTTTAAGTATGGCAGATTATTTTTTTAAAATCTGAACGATATGTGTGTATGTGTGTGTATGTGTGTGTGTGTGTATATGTGCGTGTTTGTGTATACACACACACTCACATACACACAATATGTAAAGATACATTAAAAAAATGAAAATTTTTTAAATATTGTCCAAGGTCACGAGAAAAGGATGTAAAAATCCTTTAGACTTGAGTTAATCTAAAGTATAAAAAGGACGGATTCGAAAACTGTCATAGTTAGGGCAAAATCATTCTGACTGAGTTAATTTTCAAAGTTTTTTCGACATTATCTTTATCTTTACGGTGAGGAAAAATATAAATGTATATATTATATTATTAAGGTAATTGTCATGTGAGGGTAAAATCCAAAAATTAATTTAAGTTTTTTTCACAATTAAATGAAACTACGTGATGTAGATTTCTCCTTTCTTTAATTTCTTTACCACGACCTAGGTTTCGTTGTATTACAATACCTTCAGGTGGGATATTAGCAACGATAAATTAATATTATAAATTTTTTTATTGAAAATAATTTGTTTTCCAAAATGTTATTATAAACTTATTTCACATTGACTTAGTTTTTTTGACCAACCCTTTTTAAATATAATTGTAAATGTAGTCAAATAACTACTTTTCCTGTAATGTGAATTTTACAATTTTTGAGAGCGATTTTTACCAAAACTAAATATTAAAACTTTAAAATGAATTTGATATTATAGTTTGAATGATCTATCAAACAATTCAGCGAATTGTGTTGACAACGCTTTCTACACTACCTTAAAGAGTGAAAATTTATTTAATCCAGCTTTTCATTTCATTTGAGCTAAACTTCAAAAACATCGAAACCGCGTGAGTTATGTTCGTGATTAAATAGATAAGTAAAATATCACAGAGACAGCCTGTGTTTTTTCTTTCAAAGCGAAAAACAACGAAAAACAGTAAAAGAGAGCAATAATTTATTTTAGGGATTTAATATCACTTCCCACAGACGCCCAACGCACATTTGATCCTGTGCTTGGGCGGTTTCATATTTATTTATGCTTTAAATATTTTGATGCATTCCATATAGAATATCAAATCTTTGTAAGCGATACTCAATAAAATGATTCAACGAAATGTTGGCATCGGAATGTGATTGTTACTTTCAAGAGAAATATGATGCAAGTTTCGGGGTGGGCTTTTGTTTGAGTATCGATTTGGCCCTTGTTTATAAATATAATATGTTTTGTTGCATGATAGATATGTCTTGAGCTGCTGTATAACGTACAATGTTAAAATAATATAAATTTGTGTATTATTTGTTAAAATATACAATAAAACGTAGAGCTACTTTAAGTCTATGGTAACGGAAAAAATAGTTTTGCTTATCTATGTTAATATATTAAAAAATTGTGAAGACCCTATGTTAATATGCATTTACAATAAATACATATTCAATTAACATTTTATTGAAAAGTTGGGGGTAAAAATCAATTTAAAAATTTCTACCCTTATTGGCTGTTTATTGATTAATAAATTTATCATAAATAAATATGGACTTTTAAAATAATTTAGTATTTTATTAAAACATGGTTTCTAATTATATGTATAGTTATGGTTAATTTTTTTTTATTCATTTTGACAGGAAACTGATTTTTCTGTATATTCTAGGTGTTCGCATGTTCCCACACTTGGAATTGAATACACAAATTCATGAAACCGTTTATTATTACTGGTACTGAACGTTTAGTATCATGGTTTCGTGGGTTAAATCTATTAAAAATATATGAAATATTTGTCGTCAAGTCAAGAATTTTAATACAAACAAATATAAGTACTTCGTATCATCAAACGAAATGCGAGTAAAAATTCTATTTAAAATATGTTGTTGATAAATATTAACGATTATTTCTTTTCATTTTGTCATTAAATTTACTTCAAATCTTTAAGTCAAATCTCGAAATTTTTCATTAACGAATTAATGCAAAATGACTGGGAATTACAGAGTTTAGTAAAAAAAACACTAATTTTTATAATTACAATTGGAAAGAAACGTAATTTGTTCAATGAATGTAAATTTCAAAACCAGGCCTTTAAATTAGGGCTTCGGTAGCAGTTGATCAATCAAATGCACGTTAGCTTTAAATAAGTGAACGCGATAAGCGCTTATGAAAACTAGAAAAAACATATATTTTGCAAAGCATAAAATATGTGCTAAAACCTAGTAGGTATTATCTGATTTTTTTGTTAGATTGGCATATTTCCATAGAAATATTAGTTTAATTAACCTACTTTCAACGACGTTTTGTTGAACTCACATTAAATGTATGGATAATTTAATATTTGATACTTCTTTACGTTTTATATTTTACATCTTTTGTATCAATTTTAGAGACAAGGTATGATAACTTCACCGCTCATCTCTACTAAGAAGTTGAATTATTATTTAAAGCAAATACCATTCTTAAAACGCAATAAACATGGGCTATTTTTTCTAGAATTTCTAAAGTTATTTGCTCCAGATTATTTTTTAAAAACGATGAGTCAAATGTATTTTTATGATTTCGTGAAAAGTGGACATGGCAAAAACCTTTCAAAACATCGGTAAATCTAACTAAATTTTTTGTTTTGGAATATTAAAACAAGTTATGTTTTTATTCTTCTCGGTTTAAATAATCTAAAATTAACCGAAATAACCTGAAAGGAACAAATAAACATTTTTCAATTAATTTCTAGTATTTTTTCAAAATGTTCAAGTCCTAGGTTGAAAATTTATAGAATATAGTGCAAGAATGAACCAAATTGCAGGCGCGATTTAAAAATGAAAAAGTGGTGAACGAAACTTGGATTTTTTTCCCATACTTGAATAAAAAACTACTATACTTTTAATATATCCTTCGTGCGAGGAAATACATTTTAAAATTAGAATTCATAAATTTAAATCTTCATCTCTATTTTTTTGTATCTATTTGCAAAAAATTATGCACATCCATATAAAACGTTAAAAATTGAGAC
The DNA here is from genome assembly GCA_039881145.1 of Druceiella hillmani. Lineage (NCBI taxonomy): Eukaryota > Metazoa > Arthropoda > Insecta > Lepidoptera > Hepialidae > Druceiella > Druceiella hillmani. The sequence continues at coordinate 18,153,028 of JAYKKI010000027.1, read as the reverse complement.
TCACAAAAATTACAAGCATGATGCCATTGTATTAGGTAGTTGCTATAATATATGAATTAAAATCAATCAATAATTACAATAAAAAATGTTTAATGAAATAATGAAAGTTAAAGTTTTAACTAATATTATTTAGAAGTGCTAAAAACATAGCATGAGTTATTTTATTTGTTTTACAGTTATTTTACTACAGACAAAACTACCCTACTGCTTACAATTGACAAGTTTTTATAATATATAATACATACCATTACTAATCTTACATAAATATATTTGCTTCATCGTAGTGCACCAAATAAGGAGGGATGTAAGTTTCATAAATCTTCAATTAAAAACTGAGAAGACGATAGTGGTGATATAAAGTTTACTTAAAAACAAAAATAAATAAGTCCATTACTCAGGACGTTTTCTACATCACAAATAGTGTCCAATGAGAAAAAAAGAGCTTTGTTAGAACAGCTACGGAGTGTGATTATTATTATAGTATTTTCCCTTATTTCACATAAAGATTCAAAATTTTGTGAACGAAAGCGCTCGATAATCTTAGACATGAAAGAAGAGGGGTTGATAAAAAGCTTATCGCCATCAAAAGAAGCTCAAAGCCTATTTTTGCTTGTATTGTGCGAGGGCAGCGATCGGAAGATGTGAGCGATTGTCCGAGTTTTGATTTGATGTGCACTTGGTGTGGATTATGTCAAATCCAGAACGGTTTATTATATTTTCATAATAATTCAATAAACATTTCTTGAGGGGAATTGTTAATATTTGAGTTTCTTAAAATAAGCGTTACTGGAAAAAAAAATGTTAAATTGAGTATAGTTTGTTTTTGAATGAGTGGCAATAAAAAGAAATTAAAATCATTTATCAAATGAATGGCGTGTAAAGTTTTAATTCTCTAAAAGTGTATTATATTGGAGTTGTAGGCTCGCGAAATTGTATAGTATATATAATAAACAGAACATAATTTACATTATTTAATATATGGTATGTTTATAAATGAGTTACCGACGCAATCCACTTCTTTTTATTTTTTAGCTAGCATGGGCGATAGTTCTGGCGCTGATTCATACCTGTGTTTCAAATTTTAATAATTATTAGCAAAATACCTTCTAAAAGTCAGAAATAAGAGTAAACTGCCATATTATAAATTGATTGCCCATACGGGTTTATATGACCATAAATAAAAGGTTTCAAACAAGATTTTCATTTTGACTTTTTCTATGTAAAAAATAAATTTTTTAAGTTATTATTTTACATGTTTAAGGTTAATAGAAAATTGATTGAAACAGGAAACTGCAAAGTATTTTCAGTTGTGGTGATGAGATTAATTATCACATCCCTGGTTGAGCGATACAACTCTCTATTTGTATGTTCTTAATAAATTATACAAATTCCAATACCTATTTATACGTGTGACGGTATTAAAAAGACCACGATACGGTTTTTTTATTGACGCTATGGTCTATAATTGTTTTATAAATAATATTTTAAATTTTCTTAAAAGTTAACTTCTTTAGTCTATTAAATATTAAATAAGAATTCTTAAATATCTCTTGCGTGATCTTTATTTAAACCATCGGCACTGCATAACACAAAAAAAAACACAATTTCTCTCTGTGATTAAAAGTTAGAAACTTTTAAATACAAATTCATAACTATGCTTTGTTTTCCAACCTAACAAAGTTTTTCCAAAAAGAGTGATATATTCAGGACAAAATATTAATTAATTTTCAATTAAAGTGTAAATATTTCCCCACAATCGGAAACTAAATTAAGCTGCACTTGTCACATGAAAGTATATTTTCAACTTTTATATTTAAAATAGGTCAATTAACTGCACGCGAGCTTTAAATTAGTGGAAGTAAAAAGAGTTTATGAAAGCAACGGAGAAGCTTATAATATGTAAATATTAAATGACGTAGCACTACTGAACTTGCATGTTCAGGCATATGTTCTTTAAAATAAGAGGGGTATTTAAGCTGGAATATTTATGGCTCGGTAAGTAGTAACTTTTAAAAAAGGTCATTAATACATTAGGCTATATTCTATTAGGTTTATTGACAAATTTTCAGCAAGTTCACATCCTGTAGTATTGAGTTGAATAAAGAAAATATCGCTACAGGAGTAGTCTACTTAAAAAACATACCGGTTGAATTGGATAATAAAAATTTACTTCTAATAAAGATAATTAATTCCCTTTAAAAATTAGAAGCCAATGGTAATGGTTGAGTTAGAAATATATTTTATTCTTAAGATGTATCTCTCTTTATAACTTGAAACTATTTCCTGGTAATGACGGAGGCTCATTTTTAGTCTTACTAACAAACTTGAATCATCCTTCGATCATAATATATAACACGACGACTGCCAATTTCTTCATTAACCTTTTCATTTTCTGAAGCATTACAGCCCAGTATTAATTAAAATAATTCTAATCGGGTTTCGCCATATAGATTTACCAGATATTCTAATTTTTAAGTTAAGGATTCAGGAAGTTTCTAATGCCTCTTATTGTTACTGTTTCAAGAGCTAATTGTTTTTTTTGACGTATTATTGTTTGATAAATGTTACTTCTTTGATGAAATGTTTATACATGAATGTTAAAATGTTTCAGAATTCATGATTGCAAAGTATCTTTCGTTCTGTAAAGAGCACAGAATATTTATGGTGTTGTTTTTATTCACAAGTTAACAGTCGATTTGCATCAAATTTTATAAGTGATCAAACTCTTACTTTTGTATAAAACCTAGATCGTAAAATTGTTAGAAAAAGTATGTAGATAGTGGTAATATTAACGAGACTATATTTGGAAAGAAACGAGACTATATTTCTCTTCTTCAATTATTGTTTATTTCACAATAGAAATGTGTTATTTACCTCAGTTGTAATTTCGTTTTCATTCCAGATCCCAAGATTAATTTTTAGATTGTCGTTCTGTAATATTGTATGATGTTTTCTTGAAAATTCATTGCCATTTCCCCTTTTTAATAATTAGGCTTAATTTATTAGATGAAGCCTCAAAATTTTTAGGATGCCAAATATATCATATTTTGATATTTTTATAATGACAATGATATCAGTATATTTCAAGAATTTCTAAAACGTGATACATTTTATCAATATTTTTGCTCTAATCCTCTTCTTTAGAGAGAGATAAAATAGAAAATGATGTTTTTGATTGATTACCATGTATAATCGACAAATCCATATTTATATATAAGATTTAGATTCTACTATGATAGCCCTATTGTATAATTGTGACAATAGGTAGAACCGTAGCTTTGATAATTATTTAAAAAAAAAATTATCAAAGCTACGGTTCATTAAATGAACCGTAGCTTTGATAATTTGAATGAATTATGAATAAAAATACTAATAAAGGACGAATAAGGGGAATAATATTTTGCAAGCCAATTTAATCTTACTAATTTATAAGCGGACGAGACAAAAAATTTAATGATTAATGTTACGCAAAAAGACAAGCAAATAACAATGACGAAACTATTTAATTAAAAGATAACATTTTTTGAAACGGTTGCACAAAAATCTTACGTAATCACAATCACCTCAAAGTAATTGTATGAATAAATTTTGAATAAAAATACTAATAAAGGACGAATACGGAGAATAATATTTTGCAAGGCAATTTAATATAACTAATTTATAGGTATACACAGAGCAAGTTCACTTTCAAGTGATTTGTAGATTAGACATGAGAATATTTTTTTAAGTAAAATTTTTAAAAATTTTATATTTTTAGATTTAGAAATACATAGGTATGATGATAAATCTCTCGATAACCTATCATGAGGGTTTTTTCGATAGTGTTTTAGCAACCACATGTACCTTATAAAATAATTTTTATGCCGATATTTTTATCGATTTAAAACGTCAAGGAAAAGGTTTATATGTTGATTTCAGTTTAATTTAGTACTGACAGGTGAAATTTTTTTGATTAATATTTTTCCGAAAATTTTCATAACTAAAAAGACATCTGATAATAATATCAATGTAAATTTTAAATAAATTAACATATAAACTACTATCGATTCCAGAGTTACTCATTTTAATGTTGTGGTAATCCAGAAAATTTGTCATATTTTTAATTTCTTTCATTCTGTATTTTCAAAAATATCCATTACAAATTTTGGTTTCACAATTGTAGCATCCTAACCACCATTGTATATTATTGCAAATTAGCCTAGAAATACTTTAACTGATAGCATATAAAATTTTAACAAATATTTAAAAATATTTTGACACAAATTTTTTTTTAAATATTGTTTCATTTCAGAAGCAATTTGTCACCATGAAATCAATTGCGCTTATTTAACGCAAATTTCCTTTTAATTCAATAAGTGTACTGAATAAATCCAACCTAAATTTCTTCTTTTCCAATCGCATAAATTTCGCCACATATTTTCTTTCAAGAATCATTTGTAATGGAAACTGATCAATTTTGTTTTGCTAATTTACATTAAGACAAATTATTTTTAATAAATAAATAAACCCAAAAGTATATGAAATCAGATATAAATATAAAACAAAAAGATTAATAAACAGATAAAAAAAATTGAGAAAATTCATAAACAAGTCATAATCCATATATGATTTGGTTATCAAATTTTTTAATTTAACATTAAAAATATTTTAATTTAACATTAACGCTTTTACACGTGGTTATGAAAATAAGAATTGATTTTTTTTACAAAAACAAGAAAAAAAATTCTAAGACACATTATTGGCGATTATATCGATTTGTTTTTTTACTTTAAGGTATTGCTATACTAGTACATGGCTTTGGTCATTGAGAATATAATATCATAATAAAGAAATTTAGTACACAAATAAACAAAATAAATATTGCTATTTCTCCAATCGCGGATTTTTTTAAAGTTAAATATAAAAAAAAATACTCCATAAATATCACATTATTTAATTTTTCACATTTTATTTTCTGTAAATTCTATAAAATACATTTTGTTAGGAACTTAACCTAAATATATATTTATTCCTTCTATACTATAGAACTTTTAAGCACACTCCAATAAATTTTAATCAGATATTAACATCTTCCAATATATTTACTGAATTTAGGTTCACTTTAGACTAGTTTAGATTATATTTAATGAGTGCCTTGGGGCTACTTAGATTCCATTAATAACTTTGAATTGTTCATAAGAGAAACAAAACCATTATCTTAGGTTTACTCTTTTCTGACATTTTTATTTTTGATACCTAAATAAAATAAAACGTTAGCTTAATTATTGCATTGTTTAACTAAAATCTTATTACTGAATGTGGCTGAAAAGATTTCTATTTCATGATACCACAAAACATTTTTAAACCCTGCAATCTAGTATATATTTTAAAATCAATATGGAAAATATTATTACACCTAAAACTTCAAAATGTTTCATTAAAAAAATGAATCAAGAGAAAAAAAATAACAAATCGTTTACTTTGGATTTAAAGCACCGACGTTCGATGTGAATCGACTATCCACTTTCTTGTATTGTTTATCAAGGATTGAAATCTGTAAGCGATAATTTTTCAATCATTTTGCAAAAGAAAAAAAGAATTAGGAGAGGTTTATTGTCTTCAAAAAATGTAATATCAAATTCCGACTGAAGATGTAAACGGTGAATGAAGCGCAATAGTATCTGTTTCCATGTTTGATGTGAGTTATATTTACTTGTTTATTTCAATATGGTTGATGTCTACCACGTTTATTCAGGCAATTAAATTATTGGCGAAACAAACTAATACATAAATACCATAATTATATGACCTTCAAGTACATCATAACTTAAAGATATCTTTGTACTTTAACAAGGGATTGAACAATGGAAAAGTGAAAAGTTTTTTCATACCATTACGAAATTACACTTTGGAAATTAAAATAAAAACTCAATGTTTCCTTTACGATGTTGTTTCTTTTTGTATCAATGTTTACTTAAATTAGGAGAAATATTAAACTCAATTGTAGTTATACCCATATTTCAAAAAAAAGCTGTAAATATATATATTATAAAATTCATAAATTTCAAGCAAAAGTAATTTCAAATTTTTCTCCAACCTTCGTTTAGCTCTAAAACACCTTACACGTACTGAATTCTGGTATCCCTGTAAAGTATTGTAAACATATTACATGTATTTTTAATTGCACTGTCATTATTTGTTGTAACGATGAATGAACTGTTAAAATTATATTTGAATATAATGATATCTACACTAATATATAATGCGGAAAAAACATTTGTTTATTCACTTATTCGCGCTAATTTATAGAGCTACGATTTTAGGAAACCTATAATAGGAAATCACGCTACGATTTTTAGGAACCGAGAAGCAATAAAATATTTAAATCCGGGAACAACGCTCAAACGGCTTATTGGTTTCGAAAGACCCACTTATTTACTAACTGTTCATCCTGAGTATTCTTGCCGATATATCTTTAATACCTTGGTTGCCCCCGATGTCGAATCAGATCATAGATGTCGTTTAGTGAACGACGCAGGCAGCAAAATAATTCTATGCGGATTATTTTCATCTCAGATAATGAACTTGTTGATTGGCAACAAAGTTTACGCCCATTTTTCACATGGAAAAGAAATCGTGTATTTCTCAAAATCAAAAATACATTTATTCGGTTTATTTGCTTTTTAATTATTCTGTGAAATCAGAAATCAACTAATAGAGTTGACAAATTTAAGCTTTTAAAGTATAGTGAAAGGGAACAAATTGACAGTCACGGCTTTGAAATCCTCGTAGCTGATGATCATATACATATATATATATATATATATATATATATATATATATATATATGTATACACATATGCTTGTATGTATATGTATGTGCACATATATTGTTCGAAATTTAAAAAGATGTACTTGTTTCAATTACACCACGTCTCAATTACATTACGGCTTGCTATGTTATCTTTTTTTGTTCCTGGTTTAGAATGAACTTAAATGAATAACTACAGTTCATCGAACCTGCAGGATTCTAGTTCATCGAACCTATAGAATGCTTAAATATGAAAGTAAACTAAAAAACTCAATTTGACTTTTAATCATTTAGTATAATAAATTTTGACACGATAGCAAAAAACGTTTTATGCTTAAAAAAAGAGCGACACGGTAAAAATGGTGGATTTTTAAGCCTCTGGCATAAAACAAAGCGTAATTTAAATTATGGAGTAAGATGTCATCTTTTATGATGAGGCATTAATCACAAAAATATTTTAAAACAAAAATAAGAATCGTTTCAAGGACGTGAATTTTAGAGATATAAGGGCTACAGTAGTAGAAACATTTCCATGATAAAGTTGGTTAATGGAACTTAATATATAAAATTTTATGTATTTTTGTTTTTAAAAATCGAAACTGATATCTAGCTGTGAGAAACGTTTATCATTGTTATAAAAATTATTTTTATGCATAGTAGTCTATACATATAATAAAATTGTAACATACTGATTTCCGTACTTGGAAAATATTTTAAAATAAGTGATTGATTTGGTGTATAGAATGATAACAGAAGCTAGAATAACTTTTTTAGAATTTTTATCTGTCTGCCTGTATGTTAATTTATACGGGCATCATGCAAAATCTACTGGACGGGATTTTTATGAAATTTGGTATGATAATAGTATACACCCGGGAGCAAGAGAGATTGTGGAGAAAAAAAATCTTAATTACACGCAAACGAAATCGCAGGTATAGCTACTAATAAATAAGAAAATTTTTATCTTGCTACAGTTTACTATGTCGAGAATTTTTAATGTAATTTTTTTTTAAATTTCATTGTAAATCATAATCTTTCTTGAGTTTTTAATTTTTATACTTTTTTGGCGTTTTAATCGACTTTTTTAACACTTTAAGTATAATTAATTAGATATTGCATTCATAAGAATTATGTACAATTACTCAATTATATTTCAATGATATAAGACATAAATTTGGATAACTTTCATACAAAATTTTGATAAATCCAAATACAGCTCTGTAAAATTTAGGCCAGTAAAGTTTCTTGAAACCGATTATTGTCACAAAAGCAACTTTCACGAGATTAAATTGTTTAATGCATATTCATTTTCTTTGAACGTCTTCGTGACGATCCTTTGCTCTGATCTATCTTTCCTTCCAGTCGTCGGTATTAGCATGCACGAGACAAAGCGGTTTAAGTTCGCTGCTATGTACAAAGCTATCATTGTGCTTCCGTATGCATTAACCTGAGGTTATTTTTATACTTCCCCTTTCTCATAAGTAAAAATAAATTTTTGTTACGAACATTAATAACAACGTATACCAATTCTATTTCCTTCTGTAACGAATATAATGTTTCATTTAGGAAGCTCTTTAATTAATTTTTCTTCATTTATCTAAGTGATATTTTCTTGCTCAGCTTGGTGCTCACGACATGATATGGCTATTATTACTTTTTAGACCTTTCATCAACTCATCCACAACCACATCCAAAATAACTACACCACTTACCAGGTCAGGGTCTGATGATCCTCAACTCATCATCAGACCCTGACCTGGTAAGTGGTGTAGTTATTTTGCAAAACGACGACTAGCCGTAGCAAATATATTGAATCATAGTTGATTTACTGTCATTCGTTAAGCAGTTCCATCGTTCATTTCCGGACCTCATCATCATATTTATATGGGACCACACTTTCAAATACAAAAAGAATCGTCAAAAACATATGCTATATTTTAAATTTTGCCCTAATTAGTAGTCATGAATTATGATTTTATATACTGACATATTCTGCTCAAGATATTTTGAAGTAAATATCTGACAGAAGAGTAAATGTTAAACAGATTTAGTCGGTGTCATGAAAATTTTAGTAAAACACGTTTTATCGCAATAGACTGTCTTTTATTTTAGCAAATTGTCATAGACAGACAAACAGTTTCTACAAAACGATAAGAGATGGCGCTACTATTCACTAATTACATATTTTGATACAACATTATCACACCCCCACTTATCAAAATAAACAACAATTTTATTTAAGTACAATGCCCAATTTACACATAAACTTATAATGCTTAATAGTACACAGTCCTTTGGTAAGTAAATCGGCAGGCATTTCCTCACTACACAAGTACATAACTTTAATATATTTATTTTTAACAACATCTCTTACATAATGGAATCTCACATCTATGTGTTTTGATCTGTTGTGACTTTGGTTACTTAATGACAACTTTAAAGCACTCTGATTGTCACAATAGATCTGTATTACAGATAAGTTTCCAGTTATTTCATGTAACAGGTCTCTCAAATAAACTCCTTCGCGAGCTGCTTCAGACAAAGTAGTATATTCTGCCTCTGTACTAGAGAGCGATACGGACTTTTGCTTTCTGCTTTGCCATGAAATGGCAGATCCCGACATAGTAAAGCAAAAGCTCGTGTAGGACTTCCTATCTATGGCATCGCTGGCCCAATCGCTATCTACAAAGCCCTCTAACTTGCTACCGCCCTTAAAATATTTTAAACAGTAAGTTTTTGTACATTGCAAATATTTAAGAATGCGTTTAGCATAATGCCAATGTGTAAGATCATAGCAACTGTTAAATTGGCTCAAATAGCTAACAGAATAGGAAATGTCAGGCCTGGTTAACACTGCCAAATACATTAATGATCCAATTAACTTCTGATATGGAACATCAGGTACACATTTATCAGGTTTTTCTAAATTTAATTTACACTCTATTGGTGTTTTATGCATTTTACAATCCAACATATTGAACCTAGTTAATAGCTGATCAATATACTGCTGCTGATCTACAGTAATTACATTTTTACTAACATTTATTCTCATGCCTAAGTATTGCTTTACAGGTCCTAAATCTTTTAACTTAAATTCTGATCCTAAAGTATCTTTTAATTTTTTACTTTCAACAGGGCAATTCGAAAAAATTAAAAAGTCATCCACATATAAGGCTACAATAATTTTAGCTTCACCTTTAGTTTTTGTGAACAAACAAGGCTCATACTGACTGTTTTTAAAATTTAATTTGCATAGTAAATCTTTAACTCTGTCATACCACGCAAGGGAAGACTGTTTTAATCCATAGATTGCTCTTTTCAATTTTAAAACCTTTCCCCTACTTTTGTTCATAAAACCTTCAGGTAATGACATGTAAATAGTTTCTCCCAAAAAACCGTTTAAGAATGCTGTAGTAACATCCAAATGATCAATACTCATATTCATCTTAACACTGAGAGCAAACAATAATCTGAGCGTTGAATGTCTAATCACGGGAGAGAACGTGTCCGTATAGTTAATTCCAGGTTTCTGCGAGAAACCTTTTGCCACCAATCTAGCCCGAAACCGCACATTATTGTCCACATCAAACTTTTTGTTAAGCACCCACCTGCACTTCACAATTGTCACATCACCAGGGTTGTCAACGAGCTCCCATGCATCGCTGTCCTCAAAAGACTGCAGCTCGTCGGCCATGGCATTCTTCCACTGTTCACTCTCAGGCCCTGCAAGAGCCTCTGAGAACACTATCTCCTCTAATGCATAATGTAATGAAACAGTGTTGGAAAGGCATGTAAAACCATACCGTTCAGTTGCTTTCCTGGAACGCTTTTCAGGTAATTCTGGTGTCTGTTCTGGGGTTGATGTCGTCTGGACTTCTGTGTCTAATATGTCTGTGGTTGGAGATGAAGTTTCCGTTATTGTTTCATTACTCTCCTCATACACTGAAGAATAATCTGATGGGCAGTCTTCTGTCTCTGAAATATGAGACCATTTATCCCCCACTGAAACTGTGCTCTCTTTTTCTATGTTATCTGCAAGTGTCTCTTCGTTAGGAATCCAGATAGCTGACTTGTTGCCTGTTTCTTTGAGCTCTGATTCATTTTCCATCACGATGACATCTCTACTTATAAGAAGACTCTTCTTCGCAGGATTATACAGCTGGTAACCCTTGACCTCTTCACTATATCCGACTAAAATGTGCTCCATGGCTTTCTTATCCCATTTAAAACGACGTTCCTTGGGGATATGCACCATGACTTTACTTCCAAATAAACGGATGTGACTGAGATCTGGTTTCTTCCCATACCACAATTCGTACGGCAACTCCGTCTGAAGTCTTGAAGCAACGGATCTATTTTTCAAATAGACAGCAGTGTTAGCTGCCTCTGCCCAAAATCGTTTATCCAGCTTTGCATCATGCAATAGACATCTAGCCTTCTCCACAACTGCACGGTTGGCTCGCTCACATAAACCGTTCTGTTCATGCCTGTAATTATTTGATTTTTGATGAATTATACCCTTTTGTTTCAAATAATTATCAAACTCCTTATTGCAAAATTCAAGTCCATTATCTGAACGTATCATCTTTATTTTCTTATTCAACTGATTCTCACAAGTGTTTGGAAGTCTTTGAATTTGCTGAGCGCCTCACTTTTATTCTTGATAAAGTATATAAAAGTCATCCGACTGAAGTCGTCTACAAACAGTATGAAATATCGAGCACCATTCAATGACGTGGTTTCCATTGGTCCACAAATATCTGTGTGAACTCTTTGTAATAATTCTGTGCTTCTCTCACCAACATGCGAAAAGGGTAATCTTGTTTGCTTTCCCTCGCAACAAGTCGTACACTGATATTTGGTTATGTCAAAATTTTGTGCATATGACAAACCATTCACAATATTTCTCATCTTGTTCATGTCTTGACTATTTAGGTGTGCTAATCTTCTGTGCCACAGATTTCCACTAACTGCTGGTGCGGCCAACATACAAGTCTGTGTTTCTAACCTCAACTTGTAAACACCATCTGACAGGTCGGCAGTAGCAATCAAAACATCATTCTTGTCTCGAATGTAGCAGTGTTTTTCATCAAATATCACATTATTTCCGTTTTTAAACAAAACGGTAATAATGTGAATTTCAAACTGGGAACGCACAGCACATCCTTCACTGTAATTTCAAATTTTAGTTCTGAAACAATGTCGACGTCTCCGGAACAAACTACTGGCACTGTAGATTCATTTGCAACCACTATTTCTGGTAAACACGGTGATCGGTTCATGTTTTTTACCCAAGATTCGTTCACCGTCATATGAACGCTGGCGCCTGAATCCACGTACCATTCAGTTTTATTGAACTTTCCATTCAGGAAAACGACATTAAAAACATATTTACTATTGTTTTTCTTCAATGAATGGCACTGATTTCGATAATGACCATTTTCTTTACATTTGTAGCATGTAATTATTTTCGATGAATCTGTCATTGCTGCTGTCATTTTCTTGTTTGATACTGACGTTGAAGGACCGGGACTGCCTTTCTTTGACTTATTGAACGAATGATTATTTCGCGCGGCAAATGTAGCACCTGCGTCATTGTCTCTGGTCACTTCCATGTCGAGCAATTTCGACTTTATGACATCTGCAGTTATCGAAATGCCCGAATGTTCAATTGCCATTATCATGGGAAAATAACGATCTGACAAACCTGCTAATAATAATGAACCCACCCATTCATCGGTGATTGTAAAACCTGTGCTGTTCAACCGTTGAGCTGTCTCGACCAATTGAGTCACATATGTAGCCATTGAATCACAATTATCTAGCCGAATAGAAATCAAATGTCGCAGCAATGTTATTTTGCGTGAGAAACCGGAGTCATCAAACATGGTCTTCAATGTAGTCCATGGTTCTGCTGCGCTCTTGGTATTCTTAATATGCACATACAACGATGGGTCCACAGTCAATATTAGCTTTGCCTTCGTTTTTGCGTCGTCTGCTGGCTTAACTTCAAAACTTGCCGTTGGCTTGATGTACTTGTCCATTCCTTTAAGAACCTACAAATTTTCAGCCGCGAAGCTCCACTCATCATAATTTTCTCTTCCTTTTAGTTTAGGAACACTGGCAATATAGTTCGTAGTCATGTTTCCGCGATATAACTTTCACAAATTATCTATTTTCACGAAAATAACTGATAATTTAGCACAGAGTACGCCCATAACCTCTAGTAAAACACGTTTTATCGCGATAGACTGTCTTTGATTTTAGCAAATTGTCATAGACAGACAAACAGTTTCTACAAAACGATAAGAGATGGCGCTTCTATTCACTAATTACATATTTTGATACAACATTATTATAAAAATTATAAGGGGAAAATTGTAAGTTGCATATACTGTTGTACGAAAATTATAAGTTGCATGTAAATAATAGTTTTTAAAAGCTTTTTTGTTGAGAAAATTCCCACAGTGATGTTACAAAGAAGAAACCTCCCACAGTGATGTTACAAATAAAAGTTTAAAAGCTTCAAAACCTATACTACTATGTATCTTAAAACCAGCAAAGAAAATAATATATAAAGGCAAAAGCTACAGTAATTTTTTTCAGAAATGCAACGTAGAAAACAAACAGAAAACTTGAGCATTACATATAGCATTTCATTTGAGATACTGAAGTAATGATATTTCATATCAAAGCTTCTTTTCATTTTATACTATAAGTTGAAGGTTTGTAAGCGATACTCCTATAATTTTGAACACAAAGGGAAAAGGATTGATAAGACGCTTGTCGTCTTCAAAAGAAACGTAATAACAATTTCCGGTTGAAGATAAAGGCGGTGAATAAAATACAACAGCATCCACTGATGTCTCTTTAATGTATGTCAGGTTTACTTTTTAGCTCACGCGTAACATGTATCAGCCACATTTATATAGGGGACTGAAATACCAGGAAAGTAAAACGGAAATATGAAATAAAAAATTATTAAACACTATATTGTTTATGAAAATTTAAAGACTTTTTACATACTGATAAATAAAATATTACACAGATATGTCAAGAAAGATCCAAAATTAAGGTGGCCTAATTATCTTAACTTCATTCTGTGCCAATCAGTTTTAATTTATTGACTGTGTTGGGAGGTTGCGTACTTATAGTTGTCGGCGTTGATGAGGTAATTATGTAAGAACCAATATATGCTTCATCAGTGACGAAAGGGTTCAGATTTAAGAAAATGAAATTTTTCTTAAAGAAATTATAATGCTATAATACTCTCCCCCCTACACACAGATACATATTTACGGCCCTATTTCCATAATCGTTTAGACTGTTCTCGTATTTTCTATTATTTTCGTCAAAAATATTTATTTATTAACATAGTGCAAAATTGGTTACATAATTAAACGCGAATTTTCGACAAAACTGTCACGATACAGTTCAAAGAAAAAAAAAACTTTACAAAATAAGTCCCTTTCTAATGGCTCTTCTCTGCTTTAAAAGTTAATCAAACATTTGACACAATGAATGTAAATTGATTTTAGAGACCGATAAGTCAATGTCGAGTTGTTTGCAAATATTTCAGACTAGCTGTGCTTATGACTTCGTTCGCGTGGAATTCGGAATAAGTAATGTTATTAGAATTTTTTTTCATATGTCGCTCTTCGTATAAATTATTACCACACTAAATTTCATAAAATTCCATCTAGTAGACTTTTCGTGATTGATGCACAAAGTATAGATAAATATTATTCAGAAGGTTAAATACATGGATTTGTCGATTTTGTTTTGTAACGAAAACCAGTGGTTATATATATATATATATATATATATATATATATATATATATATATATATATATATATATATACATACACACACACACATATATATATATATACATATATATATATATATATATACATACATATAAATATATAAATTCCAACTAAAATACTGATGTTTTCTTTAGTCTGCGAAATCCTTTTTGCATTGTTTATGTTTGACAAATTGGAAAATGATTTTAATAACCTACAACATAGTACATATTGATCTCAATAATTAAAAACACAACCTGTGTGTTAGCAATAGTGTGTTTTATGTATAGGCTTTGTCCAAAATTATATGCGTTGGCCATATTTAATAACTAAATTACTCATACCTATGAACATATTATACTTATATTTTCAGTTTTAAGGTTAAGGGTATAGAAGTTTTTGAGTTATTGAAGTGACAGACAAATGGATAAATACCAATTCATTTTGCTTATAAGGTTTCCTGCTTTTCTGGTATCGTACTCATGAAAAGATTTTCAAAAGCCAAAGAAAAGAAAAAATAATATTTAAAAAGATGTGTGAAAATACGTGTTTACGGGGTCACACCGTCGGTATTCATTTAGTTAGTAAAAATTCAAAAAATATTTCAATGAATAACAAAAATGTATATGCGAAATGATTATTGACCTGAAGGTAAAATAGATCAATCTTTTTTATTATTCTCAAACTGTAATTTAAACATATTCTTACTACACAATCCGGTAGTTATTGACTGTTTTCAGGATAAAAATATACACGAGAATCGAAATGTCAACTGAAACGAAACGTTACTAATTTCGCCACTTAGCATTGTTTGTAAGTTGATGAGGTTTATTTTTTGGTTGCTATGGGCATTTCCTTACGAAGTAATATAAGGCTATGCCTTGGTTACAAGAACGCCTTGCCTTGACGCTATGCCTTGGTTACGATGACCATATAGTCATCCTTATTATTTAATTGCATATTAATGAGTTATTTTTTATATTTTCAAACTCATAATAATAATTTTACAATTCAAATTATACCCATGCTGATAAATAAAAAGTATATATTATGTGAAATTTACACTAAATGTATGTTTAGTTTACTTACCGTAGGACAATTATTTCATAATATTTTTCTTGGAACAAGAAACGTTGACGAAATAGTCATCCTTATTATTCAACTGCATATTAATGAGTTATTTTTTATATTTTCAAACTCATAATAATAAGTTTACAATTCAAATTATACCCAGGCTGATAAATAAAAAGTATTTATAATGTAAAATTTGCACTAAACGTATATTTAGTTTACTTACCGTAGGACAATTATTTAAGATTTTTTTCCTAGAGATTTATAAGTAGCGGTTGGTGCGGTTCAGAATTTTGAATCTTTAAATGTTTTCAGTTTAAAACGAATTGAAGGAAATTACTAATGTTACAAATATACTTAATAAAGGACCTTAAAACATGTTGATAGGCTAAGTTTTTTTTCATATTCATAATTCATAATCCGGAAAAGTACGATTGATATGCTACTAACGCCCAATTGACACACACATGTCAGGTATACAAAATTATTATGTAATAATAAAAATCCTATAAAACCACCATAACATTAAAGAAGTTTTTTTAAGACATTATTCATTTGTAGTGATTTTCAATTTAGTTATTCCTAAAAACGTTATTCTTATCAAATGGCATATCAATGGATATTACAGATGAGCTATAAAATATAAATACATGTTTAATTGATTTTCATAAAAGAGCTAGAATCATTATTATTCCTTGTCGTTAAACTAAGTACATAAATATTCTAACGGAACGCCCGGCATCATATAGAATACTGATTTAAAACCAACAATTAGCGACTAAGCACATAAATATTCGCCCGGAACGCTCGACATCATATCGAATGCTGACGGTGAAGCCAAGTCGTTAAATATTAAACTACTATAAAACTTACCCCCTGATGTTAACGCTCGCTAATGATAGTTAATAAATCCAAACAACCTTTTATTTTGGCATGTTATTTTTCGACTTTTTTTTAGAATTCGTCATTTCACTAATAACATTTATCGCTTAAATTGTTAATGAATACAGGCTAGTGTTGATTACTGTAATTTAAGTGAGTCTAAAATCGATTCATATACAAATGTGTAATCGAATCAATGTGAAGAAAGTTACTAATGTAAAACCTGAGATCTGTGCTCACTTTTATATACATAGGAAAGATACTATGATAAAAGACTACTTTTATTAATCGGCTTCTGTAATGATTTGATACCTTGTTATATTTTACTTTTAAAATGTTCTCTTTTAAAAGTCTAAAGAATTTTGTAAAGAGAAACGTCATCGCATAATACGATATAAATTGGTTCAGGCATGGTCAAAAAATAAGTGACGAAATTAACCGAACAGGAGTAGAGCTGTGGCATTATGTTGTAATCGTAAAATTATTAATTGGCTTCTTCAAAATTGTATAAAAATTAGAGTCAAGTTCATTTTGAAAAGAAGTATATGATTTGTAAATCGATTCTATGCATTTCATATTTAAATGAAAATAAGCCTATTCTATTATTTGAAGAGTTTAAAAATAAAAATTTGTCCTTGAACTAGTGATATATGAAAATATAATTAACAGGTAGTCCTCATTTCGATAACTTAATCCCAAATAATGAATATATTAATAACAAATTTCCTTTTAAATATAAAGAGTCCGCGCTTCCAGATTTAGGCTTCAGAGTTTTATTTATTTATATTATTCGTTTAAGTATCTTTACGTTACTTAAACGAATAATAAAAACATGTAAAGTTGCACATATATGTCTTTGTTTATTGATATAAGTGTAAATGATATATATCTATAAACAAAGACATATTTGTAGAATTTCATTTTTGATGATATAATTAGAAGGAAAATATTGCCTCTACGTTATTCTATTGAATTTTTTTCTTGGCAACCGTTTGTACTGACGTGATTTTTTTTATAAATATTTGGTTTGATCACAATGTAATAATTTGCTTCAATTTCCAAGTATTATAATAAATATTCGAATACATTTCACTAGTTCCTTGAGTATGAAGAGAATTATAAAATTAGGTTTCTGCTTGGTATATATTTCTCAATATTAAAAATAATTATTTCATTTTTGCGATTCCATGGCCAAGTGATAAAGACGGTGTCCTTTTAGTTACGCTTCACCTTCCTGTATTTCTGCCTTTATAAATTTTATAGTATCCATAGTTCATTTGGTTTAAATAAAATTGTGATAAAATATTATAAGGAGGTCGGCTTATACATGATTATATGTGAAACAAACATATTTTTGAAAAATTTTGAATATGATGCGAAATGAAAAATCTTATAGAGAATATCGCAAATTAACTTTGAATACTTGATCCAAGAAAAATAAATATTTTTACTGATATAAATTTGACATATACATATAAAGAGAAGTGTCTCACGCAGAATTGGTGGGATAGTTAGAAAGTAATAATCGATAAACGATGTTTTTAATACTTTATAAAAATAAATAGCTCACAGTGAAGAGTCAAGTAAAATAAAAACAATACCAGACATGTAATAAATGTAACAACTCCATTCCAACAGGGAGGAAACATTTGCGTGCATACTTTGAAATTTTAGGTAAGAACTTTCAACGCTTTGCGCACAATTGCTCGATTAACTGCACGCGAGCTTCGAGTGAACAGGAAGGAGTAGAGCTTATGAAAGCTCCGAAAAACATACATTATATAACGCGTACAGTCACGTTATGTAATGTATATTCACTGACAGGGACTAAATTAAAAAAAAAAAGAATACGTGAACCAGCTTATATGGATCGATTGTAAATATTTGTAAGCATTATTCGTATCAATATGAGTTTTTTTATGCAATTAGTACATCACGAAATAATTTGGTCAAACACTTGTCAACTACATTTTTTAAAATTTGCAAAATTTACAAAAAAAGCTTAAATATGAATTTTCGTCGCTGTGGTGTATTGGATTGGTGGTGTGTTGGGTTGGGCTCGATTCCCGGCAGCTCAACGAGCGGGGCTGGATCCAACGAGCGGGGCTGGATCGCTCTTGTAGCAATAGATCCGCCATATGTGTCAATTAGGTACATCGAAAGTAGATAAATAAATAAATAAATTTGCAAAACGAGAAATGGTATTTTTGTTGAAAACTTAAACAGAGAAAACAAGCAAATAATAAATAAAATGATTACGTTGTCTTATGTTGTTTTTAATTTTTCTTATCGAGAATGGAAGCTTTGTAAATGATACTCGAAATATTTTCAGTAAATACATATATGAATGAATAATGTTTGGATCAATTATAGGTTTTAAAACTTGAAAAATGTAAAGCATATTTCCGATTTAAGGTGCGGAAGAAAAACAGAAAATGAGAACGTTCGGTTGAACTTTCGATAGAAAATGTTTTAATGCTTAGATTAAATCGCATCTATGCATAAATGAATATAATACAAGCCCATTTAAAGAAGACATATTAGAGAGTAGTGATATAAAGATTTTAAATTGTTTAAATGCTCTTCATACAACCATAATATTAGGATCAATTCTTAAAAGAGTATGAATAATATTAAGTTCATATTCCTTTAAATATACCAACAAGCAAAATTTTTGTTGTTACAGAATCAATCAGTGAGTCATATAATCATTGATAAACCGACTCTCTTTCTATGAAAAAGGAGTCGGTTTATCATTGATTTTAAACGTATGAATATTCTGGAGTAGAATTTTTTATGGTGAAATTTTCATGCCGTTGACATTTTTATAATCTTTTTAATGTAAACAAAATTAATTTCAACCATAATGAAATAGCTTCATTCAAGAAAAATAGGAATATCACTTTTTCCATTTAACCCTAAATATGAGATATGGTCCCTTTTCCAAGATATTAAAGTTGTTTTGAATTTCTTCGTATCTAACCGAGTTATTTTTTTTTTAATTTCTTTAAAAACTAAGCGCAAGCAAATATCGAAAAATACACAATATTTACGCTAAAAAGTTCTAGAAATTACGATCAAATTTGAGCTTAAGTTTTTGAAATTTTCTTTTCGAGATTAAAATTATTTTACCGTATACTCGGTTTCATAACAAAACTCCTTATGAAATGAAAATAAAATTATTGGGTTATATTGAAAGTACAGAAAACAATTTATGATACAATGTCATTTATATCTATAATATAACAGTATAAAAAATGAGTCCGTACCTGGAATAGTTTTTAAATAAAACTATGTTCTATCTACGAAAGATGCCCTACAGTTTTTAGAATTTTTCTCTGTTTGTTTATCTGTGCACACCTTCGTTATACAGGCTAATCTCAATCGCTTTGGATGCAGTTTTAAGTGATGTATTTAGTTTAGCTTAGGCTAACATTTAGGCTTGGTTTCATTTCAATCGGTTCACAATCACGACCTTCAAAGATAGGCACCGAAAAGTGCAAAAAAGTGGAAAACCCGCAAACTATCCCAGAACTACTAAATCAAAAATCTTGAAAATCATAGAGGTAATAGAGCGTGACCAAAATACCACATATTATCCCAGATTTTATAGTATTTATAAAAATCACGGTGTATTTACGTCTGATTACGCCCTTTACGAAATTTATTTATCAGGATAAAAATAAAATTTACTTTGATATTAAATTTATTAAAAAATATTTCCTTACTTTCTCGTTAATAGTTTTATTCCTAGCAATGAAATGAATAACAAGTTTCTGTATTGTAATGAAAGTGTATTTATTTAGCAAATGTATAAATAAATAATAAATTAATGAGGTAAGCTTTTGCTTTTTTGAATTTCAATCAGGTTGTTCGATATAAAATGCTAATGGAACCAAAGAACATTGATTTTTTTTTTGAGATCTGTTATAAAACATAAATTCTAATACAATAAACATTTAATGCTACATGTGTGAGTGTGTGTATGCATACAAACACAAACGCACACACACACACACATATATATATATACATATATATATATATATATATATATATATATATATATATATATATATATATATTTCAAAACGTAATTTAATTTTTCAAAAAATATTAAGCTATATGTTTGTATCTACAACCTGACAGGAAAAATTAAAAAGAGGTATATAGTAATAGACGCTGACCATAGATAAAAACCATTGCACCTGAGGCAAGTCAATGTTATTTGCTTAACTCAAAAGCCATATGTGTAACCTTCGTCCTCTAATTTTTCAACCATGTGTTGGAAAAATCCAAAAGACTATAGGTACTAGAACTTACATCAATTTTCAAGTAAAGTTTAATACTCAAAACAACAATTTAATACTCATGTACAATTATAGAACGTCTGTATCCGTTTCGGCGCGTATTTGACTCGTTTTATTATAAAAGAGATAAATCTGTTTTTATTGATTTTAAGCTTTGAAAACATTTAAGGAAAATATAGGAAGTACCACGATATTTTTCGACTTTGTCTTTTCTCGTTGAATTTTAAAAGAATAAAAAAATACAATTGTAATAATTTACTGCTGTCGTAACAAATAAGATAAAATTTCGAAACAAACGAGCGATCTACAAACCGAACAAATAAATTTATATTTAGAAACTTGTAATGTCACATAATCCACATTGTCCTTTTTCGTTTGGAAAAGAAAAAGGAAACAGAAATGACATAGCAATCATTTAGGGAGGATCTAATATCACTACGGGTGCGCGACTTTCAGCAGGAATGATTTCGATGTTGGTTTATCCTTAAAACGTTTTTTTGTGCATTTGGCCAAGTAATTGAAGCTTTGAAAGCGACATTTACACAGAATTATTGGGGGAGACATTGATATAGAAATGGGATGGAGATGGGATTATCGGTATCAAAAGAAAAGCGATACTTTTTTTCGGTTGAGGATTCAAATATTCGAATGAATGGAACAAAAGGGCATCTGCTGAAGTTTTGGTTTTTATTGGTAATAAGTTTCTGCCTAATATACAAAATCTCAAGATATAAGAAAAATCTTTTCTAGATTTCCGTGTTGCAAAAGTAAAAATGAAGCCTTTATGGAATTTTTCACGTGGTTGTGAGTGAGGAGAGGATAGGAGGGGATAGTGTCCATATTTACTGTAGGGTATCGTTTGAAAGGGCTTAAAAATAATTTTTTCTTAATTTTTCGTAGTAAATTTTCAGTGTTATACTGAAAATATGTAAGAAAATGTTCCATTTTCTTTTAAATTTCAAACTTATTGAACTCAAAATCATGAAAAAATAAATTTTAGAAGTCTAGGTTTTGTTGGAGAGCTAAGAATTTAACCTTGATCCTAGATGTTAGACTTTTAGAGATATTCACAATTATATTCTTACAAAATCATATATATTTTTTATCAAACGGAGTCCACTTATACTTATCAGACTAGTATAAGTAATATATAGTATAAGTAGTAATAAGCTTAATATTTTTTTTGATAACTTAAATTATAATAAGGCTTATGTATATCTGTAAATATATAAACAAATCGGGGAGACAAAATAAAGTTAGAATTCGAATTTAAGATTCGAATCAATTTAGTACCGATATTTGAGTGTATTTTGGAATATATTTGGAATATAATAAATGTGTCATATTTGTATTAACTGAATCGAATGAATTACGGTTTAACATAGAAAATAGTTATTGTGAATTATAAATATAGCGGCGTTATTATTAACTACCAAACATAAAATTGTTATTTCTTTTTTTCTCCGGTTTTATCTATTATTATCCTTAGATGGTAAATTTCTATTCGTTTGAATTTCAATGACGTGAATTTTTTTTTTAAACTTATATTTACATTTATATATTTTATTCTGCAATATTATTACGGGTATGATTTTATTTTATAAGCTAGTTGATATTTAAGGAACGTCTGACTTCCAATATTAACATTATGGCATAATTATTTATTTTATTCGAAATAAAGAACATTGCGTTTCGAAAAAATCATAAATTTTACAGATATAATTATAAATATTATGTTATAAAATTTTCAATTAACATACAGAATGTGAAAAAAAACCATGATATAACATAATTTTTGAAAAATGGGAAAAATTCATACCAAAGCGATCCTGCAGGTGATAAATTTGATAGTCAATGTTCTTTATTAATCTGATTTGTTGTCGATTATAGACTCAATTAAAATGTTTGTAATAAACTTCTTACTTATAATTCGCATTTAGAATAAAACTGTAGAATTCTCCTCTCCGTATATTGAGTATATATATGAAGAAAGTATTCAGGCGACATAATAAAAATAATAGAATGCAAAAATATTGTTTTGGGAATTTTGGTTAATCTGTCCATTTGTGTTTTCATTGTATACGTGTCATGTTAAAAGGACTGACCTTATTTCGATACTGATTTTAATAGGATCCAGGGATTAGATGGAAGTAATATTTATTTATTATCATCGTATCTGGTTCATTCGTCAGATGATATACGAATTTAATATTCTCAAAAATTTATCTATATTGCATTAGTTTAACAACAAATGCCTACCTACCTGACGATATAATTTATAATTTTTTTGTAAACCCCCGACGAAAAGAAAGTAAGAAGCTATTAATATAAATACAAACCCAAGAAAATCCGTTGAAGCTGACATTGCATTTTCCATTCTCAACATCAATTACATTGTAGCAGCATAGAAAAGATATTTGAGCACCTAAGAGAATTTCAATTATCCACGAACTGATAAAACTGCAAAATTTTAGGTATAGGCTGGGCATGGCAGCCCCGACGGATTTTTTTGGGTCCGTAATTATAGTAATAGGTTCTTACTTTCTTTTAGTCGGGGAGCTTTAAAAAAAATATGTAATCGTTTTTCAATTACAACGACTACATATGTCATGGGTTTTTTTAATTTTGCTTTTTATTTTATACTTTTTCAATTAAAACGTTTTCATCTGTCGTGGGCTTAATCAACATTTTAATTTTTTTATTAGTCTTAATAACTAAGCTTCTAAAAACATTAGCTTAAGGGCAAGTTTATGTAGCTCTTAGTAGAGTAAAATCTTTAGATTACGTAGTAATATTTGACAATCCACACAATATCATAACATTGGAAGAAATAGAGCGCTTGAGAAACATGTTCCGTGGATCAAACATCGAGGAAGTCAAAGAAAGCCCACAAAGTAGTTAATCTAGATCAATAAAAAATGTGT
Organism: Druceiella hillmani; assembly: GCA_039881145.1. Taxonomy (NCBI): domain Eukaryota; kingdom Metazoa; phylum Arthropoda; class Insecta; order Lepidoptera; family Hepialidae; genus Druceiella; species Druceiella hillmani. The sequence goes on along the minus strand of JAYKKI010000027.1, from coordinate 18,129,240 downwards.
ATTGCTACGCCCCCTGACGAGTTAACAACACAACACCTAACTAGTAGCCTTCGCCGTTAAATTACAAACTTTTTAGGAAAAACAGTATCTAAATCGGTCAAACGGTTTTGGAGAAAAATTGGAGCATTGGTTTGTAGCAAAATGGCGCAGCGCTCTCTGGCAAGCTAATGCCATGATACATATCTAAGAACTATCACCGATTAGTAGCAAAAATTTTGCAGAAAATGTTGTATAAATCGGTCCAACCATTTTGGAGATAAATGGAAATATTCAGTTGCAAGAAAATATTGCAGCGTCTCCTGGTGATCTAACACCATAACACCTATCTGAGAACCATTACCGATTAGTCCCAAGTATTTTGCAGAAAGCTGTATCTAAATCGGTCAAACCATTTGGACATAAATGGGAACATTCGTTTCCAACAAAATGTTGCGGCGCCTTTTGGTGAGTTAACGCCGTAACACATATCTGAGAACCATCGCCAATTAATACTAAATAAGTTGCAGAAAACCGTATCTAAATCGGTTAAACCATTTTGGAAATAAATGAGAATATTCGTTTGCAACAGAAAGTTTATTGCGACGCTTCCTGGTAAGTAATTACCATAACACGTACTTGAAAATCATCACCGATTAATCCCAAATATTTTGCAGAAAACCGCATCTAACTCGGTAAAACAGTTTTGGAGATAGATGGGAACATTCGTTTGCAACAAAATGTTCATCTCGGCGCCCTCTGGTAAATAATCACAATAACAACTATCTAAGAATCATTTCCAATGAATCACAAACATTTTATAGAAAACCGTTTATAAATCGGTCTAACCGTTTCGTTGATTAATGGGAACATTGGATTGCACACAGAAACAGGAAAGCTCTCACCCTAAGGGCATATACCGTTTCGCCGTGGTTAAAAATAAACAAAAAAAAATTTGATAGTCTAAGTTTGAAGTAGTTTAATACAGTGAACAATCTGGTGAAGATTCGGTAATAGTGAACATACTGATATAGTGTAAAATGACAACCGCCATTGTATCGATATTAGCAAAGAAATCAAATATTTTCTTTTTACATGTATTAATATTAAAAAAGTGGTAAATATATGTTTACTTTTGAAGATGAAACTAAGGGAAATGAGGTTTGGTAAACTCATGGTTTAAACAGAGAACCTGGTAGTTTTTAATATCTACAGCTATATATAAAACAAAGGCAACTTTTAGAAATATAAATAGGGTTTTTTAAAATTACAATTTTAATAACAAATAAACGTGTCGTATTTCATGATATTGATGCGATGAAAATGTTTTCATCTTCTTTGGTTTAGATTTAATATTTATTGCCTATTTTCCACTATTTACGTATTCAAGTAGAATATAATCTAAAAAAAATAAAACTTCCGTTTAAAAAATAAACCTAAATTTTATATTTATAAAGTATAAACCCTGTTCTTTCTTGCTTCATCAAATAAATAGAACTTGTAGTATATTATTATCCTAGTGCCCAGTGACTACTATTACCTTCAAGTTACAGTTTTGTTCATATTAGCCTATTAATTGATAAATGCTAAATAAATATTTTATTTTAACAATTAATTAATTTATAACTATTTAGATACCTACGGAAACAAAAAACACTCAATCTTGTTACAACTGAACCATCATCTATTATCAAACAAATTCTTGACAGTATCTCTTTTGCCACGGCAAATAAAATGTCTATAACCAACAAATACAAATATTCAGTTCGAAGCTGATAAGGAGAGAAATATAACACGTCAAAATTTATTCCCTCAGCACCGAAAACAAAGAAAAGTTGAAAAAGTCAGGGCAGATTAAATGTCACTACGGGCGGCCCTCTTCGCGGTTGAGTGCTTTCGATATTTGTTTACGCTTAGTGTGTTGATATTTTTTATGACTGAAATCAAAGATTTGTAAGCGGAACTTGTTCAGAAATATTCAGTGAAATACCGAGAAGAGAGAATAGGATAAAAACGAATTTATACATTTGAAGCTCAGAAGGGACTTTCCACTTATTAAATTTATTTTCCGTCTGTTAAATAGAAAGGTTACGTGTCATGTTTCGGTTGAGAAAATTTTCGATCTTCGTACCTTAAAATTTCCTTTAATTACGTATTCCTTTTTAAATGCCAACATCAGGAACCAAATTGTAATAGAATTTCTCATTATTTCCCCATATTCAATTGCTTACACCATTGCCCCAGAATGTAATTTATTCGTGATCGAGAACCAATTTCTGGAAGTTTATTGCTTTTATGTACTGTAGTGTCATTCAATTTATTACCACATGTATTTATAATTAGTCCTATTAAAGTTTTTAAAAATAATAATGTTGAATATATTTGGCTTCAATTTTGTAGAAATTCATTATACACAATTAAATGAAAATACGTGATGTAGTATTATTTCTACTTTCTTTAATTTCTCTACCACGATCCAGATTTCGTTGTATTACAACATCTTCAGTACTTTGTATCTGTGATGTTTCTGAAACTGTATATAAATAAATAAATAAGCATAATATATATAAATACGTAAATAAAATTCCTGCTCCAGGCCGAAACCAGAAATTTTGATGTCCTTACCTTCTAAATACTTAATTATAGATACTTATTCCTTCGATTGCCATTGTTCCGTATTTATAAATATCATTCGAATACACTTTTTCACAAATAAGATTATGCTTACTAAAGAGGAGCTAATTCTCATAAATATTGCTACTATTAAATTTTTCGGGAAAAAATTTCCACGATTATTTTTAAACACATGTGAATATGGATAATACTGGAATTTGATGTTATTTATAGTAACATAACGGAAATAATTGCTCCAATACGACTTTTCAATTGTTCCTCTATTTGATATTATAAAAACAATTAGTATTTAATTTTAAAAGTAAGGCATTTACACGGACGGAGACAATTCTAATTGAAGATAATTAAGAAGGAAAACCATTTTCTCATCTGGAGTTTGAAACAAGGTTGTGTCGAATTAATGCGTGTTGATTGCTCGTGTAAGGCACAACTTACGGCAAAGGAAGTATTAATTTTTTTTAAAATTACTTTCACAGTTACGATACGTCAATAATGGCCTCGTATTTGTCACTTTATGTCTTTTTATAGAATTCATTAGTTCTATTTTTATTATTAAAATTATATGTTGAAAAGATTTGCTGTCAAATTAATCAATCTTTACAATAAATATATTTCAGTATTGATTTATTGGACTACTATTTTGATTAATGTAATAATATTTCACTGATGATGTAATGAACAATCATGACGATTATATTTCGGTTAAGGCGTCACTCAATAAGAGCAATAATATTATATTTATGTTGAGATATTTCTATGTCCTTACATAAATTTGCGTGGATTTTTGAGTTAGGGAGAAAACTCGTTCAAATAATAGTTATTATAGTATGATAATTTAATTATATATTAAACTCTTTACGAAATTATATTCATTGTAAAGCAATATTCACTGAACTTTTGGACCTTCGTAATTAAATATGTATGGTGTCTCAAAGCTATTTTCACGTGCATAAAATTGAGAAAGAATAGACGTATTCACTTTAGTGTGGTCGATAAAAAACCTGAAAAATATGAGAAACAATCCAAATTATTTGACTTATTTTATACAAAATTTTATTTTTCATGTATTTTTAATCAAGTATGTTAATTCGTGGAGTAATTATATAAAATTAGAATGTAATGTTTTCAATGAAATGAGTCTCCGCTACAATTATTACTATCCAAAGATATGAATTAAAACTGATAGTACGTACATGTATTTTGATAGTTTGGATTGTGTATACTTTACTCTTTTAAACAAAAGATATACAATATAATAAAATCAATAAAACATATTTTCATAAGTTTTGAAACTAGAAACAACTTTTGATTACATTTATTGTGTATATCTATCACATTTATAATGTGATAGATATACAGACGATATACTATTATAGATACGTAAACGACATTTCCATCTGCTGGAAAGGTTCGCAGCCACAATTAAATCAATTTGTCATGTTTGCCAATTTCCCTACACAATAATATAAGATTTACTTAAAAGTAGAATCCCATAATAAACTAAACGTTTTAGGTATCATATTACAACGTGAAAGCAATAAACGTGAATTTAGTATATTTAGAATAGACACATTTGCTGACTCTATAATTAATAGTCATTCACAACATCTTTGGACCCATTAGTTGGCAGCCTTCCAGTCGATGATTCACAGAGTTTTATCTATCTCATTAGATAAACCTAATTTACACAAAGAAGTAAAAACTGTAAAACACATCGCATGAATATTTTATTTCAATGATATAACCCATCGATTATCACAAAACTGTATCAGGACAAATAACGAAAGATATTAATATTTTCTTACATATGCATTTTTCGTTTGACTCATTCGTTCGTTTTCCTTCGTCCTTTATACCCTGTCCTACCAAATAATAATAAAAAAAAATTTAAGTCCATCCCATACACGGCTAATGTATTAAATAAAATAGGAAAACTCCTAATTAATAATGAAAATATGAATAATAACAAATAAGCTTATAATATTTGGAAAAACTTGGGTGAAATCCTTATTAACATCAACGAAAAAATTGATAAATATAAAAAGAGTGGTATTTATAAACTTAAGTGCAACGACTGCAATAGCTTATACATAGGTCAAACAGTAAGAGATTTATTTTAGAGACTATCAAATACAAAGACCACATTGCTAGCTGGCAAAATATCAAATCAGAAACATATAATTTTGCAAAACATCTTATTTAAAATACCCATCACTCTCATACCAACAATGCTCCCGATATATTACAAATAAATACAAAAGGCAATAAACTCAATATCCTAGAAACTTTAGAAATAAACAGACATATAAAAGTCTCCAACAACCTATACCCAATATCTTATACATAAATCATAGTTACACACCATTGATACTGCATTTCATTTAAATTTGTTACAGCTCAGTTATACATCTTAAGAAGACACATTAGAAAAGAAAACAAAAAAATAGAAAATATGTTTAATTAGTTAATATAATCTTGTTCCAACCGCTAGACGCTTGTGCCGTTGTATAAATATATTATTAAGAACAATATCCATTTAATTTATTACATAGACCTGAATAATTAGCATTGTGTAAGCTCATAGAATAACATGAATTCAATTTATTACTCACAATAAAATACTTGTACATTGAATAACTTTCGAAAATATGGTAAAAACTATTAACGTAAAAAATTACGAAAACCCACTCAAACTCTACTTTTGCTGTTGTTTTGTATAATATTTAAGTGCTGTTGGAAGTTTCTACAAGTTATTCTCTTCAAAATGGCCCACCTGAAGATGTTGTCAAACAACGAAAACTAGGTTAAAGTTTTTAGGTAACCTATATAAAGTAGATATAATATTATATTATATAGTTTCATTTAATTGTGAATAAAAATTAGGTGAATTGTAGCACATAATTGTGTTATAAAAACAGATATTTCGCAATAACCACAATACCCATACTATTTCAATTCATCACAGGTCTTTGCTTAAGATTAACAGCTAAGAAAGCCTCGGTAAATACTATATCGATTAATGTTTATTTGTATATAGACTGATTACGAAAAATCCGTAGCAAAAATTTGAATTGAGAGTTGTCCGTTTGAATCAACTGTTTTTTTTAAAATGGTTCATCAATAAATAAGCTACATTAAACTAAATCTTTACTATATTTCTCTAATTTGTGATATGAAATTCGTAGGACAAATATGTTGATTACAATATTATTCATAAATTAGCATAAACTTAAGATGAGGTAACATACCATAGTCTTAACACACCACAAACACACCAATAGACGAACGTAGTAGATATGATAACATACCATAGTCTTAACATACCAATAGACGAACGTAGTAGATATACCTTATATCACCGAAATTTAATAAATTTTTATCGTATTATATATCTTTATTTGGATTATTCATATATGTCACTTCATAATCTAATACTGAATAAATCACCATTGCTTATTCTAAAATAATATTCTGGAAATATTATTTAAAAATACGCGAAAGTACTAAAATATGGCTAGATCCCATAGAAGCAAGAAATTATCGGATACTCTTACCTGTCAAAATAGTTTTATTTGTTCACGTTTTTTCAAATCTCAGTAATGTCATAAAGAATACATTCTCGCTCGCACTCTTAGTTCGTCTATTCGTAGTATATTAAGTTTACGTAACATACAATGCGATTCGTAATTAACACATATCATATTATTGACTATATTTTCAATATTTGAATACTTTTTAACTAGAAAGTGCTGGTATGAAAGTTTAATATACGTTTATTTATTAAAACTTGAATTATTGGATAAAGAAAAATTTTAATGAAGTAAGATACGGCAGGAATGGAATGGAGAGATTTTTAATCTAAAATATTAATTTATTTATCAAACTTTACTCTGTGCTTAGAAAACTAAGTATATTTCGCCAACCGTAATTAATTAAATAAAAATAATGTGTACTATGGTAGACCGTAAGTGATTTTTAACGCTAATTAATTTTACTTGCAATATAAAGTAGATTATAATGCGTGATTATAAAATGGTAATAAAATAAGATACTTTAAATATAAATTAGGCTAGAAGAGAATAAGGATGGGTTATAGAAGAGATTACGATCTGCCAATTGTGATAAATGAAGAAAAATAAGCAATTAACAAAGAAGTAAATCATAGTTATTTCTTTATGTGATATGGCCTTTAATTAGTTTAATTCCGAATTTCTAGACGAAACAATTAGTGAAAGGAGTAAACAATTTTCAAAATTACGGAGTTCATTTTCGGACAGCTAGTACATTATTAAATTCCAACGGCGAAATGGAACGACATCGATGGTCATTAAAAATTTCGTTTTAAATTTCCTTCCGATCTCGTTGCCTACTCTAATGAATATTTTCGAATTTTCCCTTAATTTCATTTATTTCTTTATAATTTACAATTTTGTGATACCTTTATTCACAATTCATGAAAGTTATTTTACGTCGATTTAATAATGAAATAAACAAAAGAAACTATAGGTGTTTAAGGATTTATTTTAATAAATCACTTTACTAACCATACTTTCGGAAACCTTTTATCTTATATAAAATTACAGTAAATTAAACCAGGAAAATGTTTCGTCATTGCTGAAATTATTTTACTTTTTTGCTAGACATTTTCGGTAACGAAAGTGAGGACTCATTTTTTACCACGTTAATGGTAAACATATTCGTTATATATATATATATATATATATATATATATATATATATATATATATATATATATATATATGTGTATATATATATATATATATATATATATATATATATGTATATATATATATATATATATATATATATATATATATGTATATATATATATATATATATATATATATATATATATCCATGGTGTAAAAATAACTTTATTTTGAAAGTTTTATTTTATTCCGACAAAGTTCTGTTAATTTTAAAAACTTTAAATTTGTGAAATATTTACAAGTTAATGTTTTAAATCGGTTTCGTGTTTCTTCACTTTTAAAAGTATTTAAAATCTTTCCAAAATTTACACGCGAAAAGTGACCTGCTGTATTCTTCGGCACAATTACCTTAATTAGAACTACGTACAGTAGAGATTCGTAGATATGAGATAAAGTGACAATTAAAAAAATGTAAAACTTTCTGGATTTATTGTTCTATCTCATAAATAATTCAACCAGTATTACTTTAATTGGAACTGCGTAGTGGATAGTCGTAGATATGCGATAAAGTGCCAATTAAAAAAATGTAAAATTTTCTGAGTTTATTGTTCTATTTCATAAATAATTCAACCAGTATTACTTTAATTGGAACTGCGTAGTGGATAGTCGTAATGTGATTGCAGTAAAGTGATTAGATAATAATTAAAAAAATATGAAACTAACTGAGTTTATTGTTCAACTTCATAAATAAGTCAAACAAATACATAACCCGCTGGACTGTCAAAAATAGGTCGATAAATCGACATCAAAATAAATAACTAACAAGATGTAAAAACATCCAATTTGAAGTCGGTAAATCGGGTAATATAAAAAACTCATTGATTATCTTCGTGTGGTAAACGAACAATATTTTGCAAAAACATTCAAGTTCATCCTCACTTAAACGGTGTGAATAGCTGTTTACTGTTCTGCTATTTGGTTTTTTCTTTTATTTAAAAAAATCTTTAGAAATTTAAAATCAAAACTAACTCATTGTGAATGAAAAATAGCGTGAAAAATATGGGATCGAATTTTTTGAGACCCATTTTTCTACTCGAATTTGAATGAAAAACTAAAAGAAATAATTACTATATTGAACAGACATTCTGCATAATGTAATTATTATTTATTTCACGTAAGTGAAGTACTTCTTTTCTAGATTGGGGTAAAAGCTTCTAGTATTTATTTAAATCTAAATTGTATTTATTACATTATGGATACACATACATTTATTCCAGATCAGTTTTATTGAAATGGTTAAAGTGAGGTAATCGCTGTCAAAATATCTCCCAATTATTAGAAAATAGTCAAGATTATTTCAATTGTTTTTTCAAAATGAAAAAAGAAGAAATCCTTATACGATCATTTCGTTGTCCGCTTGTCTGGCAAGACACTTTTTATCAGGAACGTGTGAAGGCGTCAGGTTTAAATTAACATCAAATATTTAGGTCTACGGTCCCTTGGAGCTGTAAAGAAATCATGCTTCTAAGTCAGCATAAACAAGAAGAGACCCTAAAAATACGGCCGTTTATGCTGTATATTTTGTCACTCCCAAGTAATTTTAAAATAGTTTAATATGAATATTTTGTACTATTAAATATTAATGAATGCCTAAATGTTCCCGGAACTCTTATAGTGGGAGTTCACTCGTACTTGAAAGGTTTTTTCTATTATTTAGGGAAACTGATGTCAATTAGACTTTGATCCAAATATGGCAATTTAACAATGCTTATTTAAGGTTACGTGTTATTTTGCTATGGTGTAATAGGCACTTATGAACAATAGTTTTATACCAACGAAATAATCACATGCGTATATTTTTTCGTAACGTCTTAGTTTATAAAATTCAAAAGTTTAACTTGTTAGTAATAATGCAATGATAATAATTATTGAAACGCAGTAAAATAGTTATATCTTATGATGAGAATTATCGTTACTAATGATTAAAAAGTTTTGCAAAATTGTGTCTGATTTCAAATTAGAATTGTGTTATAAATCAATCCAATAATAAGTTATGCCCAAAACTTTTTAAGCTCCCTTTTAATTAATTTTTATTTTTGCCTTTTAGATAATTGCGTATGGTCAAAAGGAAACGATATTAATTTCAAATTATTGAATTCATTACGCTAAACATTTAGCTCATTCTTTTAAAGAAATAAATATATTAAAAAAAATGTAATTGTCCAACAATCTACAAATGTAAGCATCCTGCTATTTTATTGTTTAAGATGAAATAGAAATAATAATTACATTGACAGGTTCATTGAATAAAACCTAATTGACTTTCATTTAGATCTTCCAACTTCTTCCCAAATTATTTTATCTGTGATGAGAATAAACAAGATTTTCTCTGAAGGAATATTACGCCATTGGGGATATTTAGGAAATTTTTGGCTTATTTTCTGGAAATTAAAATTAAATACACCTCAAATAAGTTTGAACTGAATGAATAAAGTTTTTTTTGCCTACCTTCATTTAATTAATTGGTTTCTTATTCTATTTTATTGAACTTCTTTTAGGATGCTATTGTTAAAATTTCCTTATAAACTCTATGAAGTTTTATTACGAGTCCATAATTTCTAAATGTATTAAATTCTTACAATATTTTTGGTATGGTTAAGTAGAGCTTTTGAATATAATTATTCACTGCGGTACAAATTTTTTTTTGTTACCAACATTTTTTTCAGTATGTTATGAGATGATACTCCATACTGTAAATAAGTAGTCTACAAGCTATACACACGTTTATTGAGAAGAAACAATTGAAAACAATATTAAACGTAATCAAATTGTTTGAAAAACAAAAAATAAAAAAAAAACTAAACTTTAAAATGCAGATCTACTTAAATTCTTTTTCTTTCAGTTGTTTTGCTTTCTTAGGAAATATATTGATAGCATAACTTATGAATGCAACTAATCTATAGCTCGAAATCAAATTATATAATGGTCATTTGGAACTTTTCTTTCATATGCAAAGTATCGTCAAATTATTTCAAAATATTATTAAAACACTTTTCACTAAAACGGTTTTAATATTTTCCTAACACAATTCAATGATAGTAAAAATTGTATTATTACTGTCACGATATCTATAGAGATTTTTTTATGTATCAATTGCAGGGAAATGCTTTCGATCTTTTTTTAAAATTTATGTAATATTTCTAACGAATTATAATAACTAGCACTATAAATCTTACTTATATTTTTCAGTACAAAATATTACATATAAAATATCACAAAATTTTGTGTATTTATACCGAATTTATTTCTATAAATCAGTAAAAATACGTTACACTACCTCAGAATTTTACTTTAAAGAAGTATTGAATCAAAATTAAAATAACCCCTCTTCGCCAGTAAAGAGCAAAATGGTTACAAAAGTAAAGATGAAACAAAGAGACCAATGTAACATCTCAGTGTTCTAAGAACTACACTTTACTTATTTTGTACCAATTTTCCACAAGGATCTTTTTGATCTCAATTCAATCTCATGGTAATAGTACTACTGTTCATTGCTAAATCATGTTTGAGACCTACGACTACCGATGTTCCAAATAAAACGTCTTTAAGCCACAAAAACAAATATTCAGCCCTAAACCGATAAGGCGAGCTGTATTACGCAGCGAATATGGATTGTCTCTACGCGGAAAATAACGAAAAGTTGGAAAAAATGAAGCCATTTCCCAAGGCGGGTTCAATGTCACTGCGGGCGCCCTTACCTGACCTTGAGTATTTTCGTTATTTGTTTACGCTTTACGTCTTTGTACTTTCACGACGAGAATCGAAGCTTTGTAAGCGATACTCACTTGAAATTATTAATCGAAATATCGAGTGAAAGTACAAAAAAGATGAATTTCCTATTTATAATCGATTCTGGGGTTAGTTTGTTTGCTTATTCCATTACAGTTATGTATTATATAAAGTTACATTATGGAAAATGTCTTTCCGGAAGTAACTAAGAGTAGAGCTATTAAACAACTTTATTGAAATATTTCTTTCATAATTTTTTTTTCAGTGCGAAAATTAGACTAATTGAAAATTTATAAAATTAGGAAATTAAAAGTGTCTATCTAGACACGCCAAAAGAACATTTCGTTAATTATTTATACCTTCACAATTAAATGAAACTACGTGATGTAGTATTATTTCTATTCTAAGATTATATCTTTGCTAACAGTCCACCTGAAGCTGTTGTAATACAATGAAATTTAGGTCGTGGTAAAGAACATAAAGAAAGTAGAAATAATACTACATCACGTAGTTTCATTTAATTGTGAATAATGAATTTCTACAAAATTAACGCCAAATATATTCAATATGTATATCTTCTAAAAATGTTGAAAATATAAATAAAAGGCTAAATATTTAAATTTTCAAAAATTAAAAAAAAAAGTTCAATATCTGGAAATCTTTCGTACTCAAAGCTACTTAAAAACGAACGTATTTGAGCGTATACAAATAAAATACTGATGACGAGGCCGAAAATAACTTAAAAGTAAATTTATTCTCAAACCATTCCTTGTCCTTTCTTCCATACTTGAATAGTTCGAAAGAAAACTATGAGTAGTTCGAAAGGAAACAAATGTTTGAGAAATATTATGAAGCAAGAAAACGTTGTTGGCATTCTCTAAATTACAGGATGAAGTACTGAATACCCAACTTGAGAAAAGAACAATTAAGTTTATTATTTGGGTGAGGCAATTAGCAATAATCTTTAGTGGTCATTTATTTCAAGTCTGATTCGGATGACTTAACTAATATTTCTCAAAGTTAAACAAAAACTTACTAAGAAAGTTACTTACGTTGTGGTTATCCAAAATGAATAATTTTAAAGAAGAAGTTCTAAATAGCAGTTTCAGTGAAATAATAACAAATTTATTGAATTGAAAGGTGAGGCATAATCCTATTTATCGTATTAAAAACAAAATTTATTAACTTTATTCGTGCATTTTATGCATCATCTCTCTTCTACTCGTTATTCCTATCAATTTTACTATTCATTTTCTAGCTCTGTTTTGTTATTTCTTATGGATACAGTGAAATTCGTAAAAACTTTATGTTGTTTTTAAGTTTTCGTGAATCAAAAAGGAAATGGAACCTTTATAAAATTACTCACGTGCTTGCCTGTCCGTCTGTCAGAGCTGATTTATTAAAAAATTATACGATGTAAATATTTTAAACTTAGCGTAGACATACAATTTATTAAACTGCATATTTTGTACTACTTTTTTAAAAATATTTATATGAAAATTAAAAAGAGTGTAATATCACAATTTCTTTCTATTTTGTAAATTATACGGGGATCATATAAAAGGAGTTGTTATGAGAAATAAAAAATACTCTTTTATAATTTTTAATTGAATACTTAAAACGATACTTTAAAAAATATGTAAAGAGGGGCTCTCCTTGCCCCCTGTTTCCAAATTTACTAAACCAAAAGTAGTTGAAAAAGCTGAGTTAATATATTCTGATTTAATCACTACACGAAAATAATAGCGGTTATTCTAAACTTTGTAATTCTGTAAATACAGGGCATGTTTTTAAACCTGTGATAGTCAAACAAAGCAATATATTTACGTTACGAAAAATTAATATTTTCGTTTTAAATGGTTTAATAGAAATACTATGGCCCTTAAATATATAGCTAAATACATAATTATATGTAGCTAAATACGTACAGACCCTAATACCTCGTAGTTGTACTCGTGCATTATAAGTTTTCAGGATGTATCAATCTTTAGATGCTTGCTTCATGCAGGCATAATTTCACTGAGACTACTTCAGTACATGAGGCTTAAAAGCAAGACATAAATAATATTTTTTTATATATTTATTTATTTATTTACATATTTATTTTTTTATAATATTAATTAATTTTATTCATTCGCCCTCCGTTTATTTTACCAACCATAGCCTAACACTGTAAATGCGAAAGTGAAATGATTATTTATGTCTTGCTTTTAAGCCTCATGTACTGAAGTAATCTCAATGAAATTATACATGCATGAAGCAAGCATTATGGAAACGAATATAAGATGCTTGTTATCGTAAAATGGAAACCAACTATTTCGTTATTAAAATAATGACTCAGTTAGTGGTAAGAACGTGAAAATAAGTGTGTAGGTGTGTATATTTATATGAATAGATAGTCATTTCCAATGTTAAGAGCCAATATTTTCACAATAATTTTATTTTTAAATTGAACCAACATTTCTTTCCTTTACCACGCGAGCCATGGACCATTTGCAGTGTTCAAATATTTTGTGTACTGCGCAAAATAGCAAACTGAAATTTTAAACTCTTTATGTTTAAGGTATTGGTTATTATTTTTTCGCCAAAAAGTTTAATTTTGGTATTATCAGAAATGATTTTCTGGGAAGGAAGTAGAAGAGAAATTTATGTACAGATATACTACTCCACAAATCGAGAAAATTAAACATAATTTTTATTTCGGTGACAAATATTAATTGTTTAATAATGTCAATAACAACTTGTCATAATAGCTTTCTAACTCTAATGCAACTTAAAGTGATTCACTCACTTCTAAGTTTAACTCCATTTACCTAGAAGTAACAAATATTATCATAAATTTTCAACTTAACTTACTGGCGTAATCATAATTATAATCCCTATTATCCATGAAATATATATCTAAATATTAAGGTAGACTTACTGACATCAAAATCTTGTTCAAAGCCAATTTCAACACGACAGCAACAAATCATAAACCGGCAGATACCTCTCGCAACTCCTCTCGGCTTCTGTCTGAAACAATATATTCTTACATCAAACACCTTGCCTGGCCTAAATAATTCAAGAGAAGGTCATCAGTACCCTTCTTGGCCTTACAAGTAATATAAGCTCATCTTACATAAGACCACCTAACGAGCGGAGCGGGACTATCTTTGAAATATAATACCTTTTCGTGTGCTATCAACAATTAAATAATCAGTTTTGTTATAAAGACTTAGGTATTCTGTAAATAAATAACATTCTGTGAAGAACGGTTTACTATATAATTAATTAAAATATTAAGGTAATTAAATGATAACATGTATAGGTATAAAAATATTCCTTCAGTGACCTAACGTTTAAAAGGCGTTCCAAGTTACATTAATATTTGTCATCTCTCTTCTACTTATTATTCTTTTCAAGCTTATAGTCATTTTCCATTTCTGTTTTACAACTAATTTAAACGTTCTTTTTAGTATTTATTACAGAACGGTACGAATAGAAATATTATATATTTAAGATTATTTTACGTAACTGTATGAGTTTTTTCAATATCCCGTAACGACGAAGAAACTAGTTCAAATTTAATTAATAACTTTCCGTTAAAATGTTCTTTTTTGTATTACAAATATAAATATAACAGGAGTCATTTTAATTTTATTGTAATTTCAAACAGACTATGTTATTGAGTACTAGAAAACTTATGTTTTTTGTTGCAATTATTATCACAGTTGAGAGCCTAACAATTGACTGGTTCAAATTCTCATGCACAATATATCGTAGGTAAGAGCAAATCATGAATTTTAATCTAATATGATTATGTGTCGTTGTATAAAAATATAAAACAAAGTAAACCCTTCTTTATGTATGTCCTGATACGCATTTAGCTAGTTATTTAAGCGATTTTTAATAAAATATGTTACTGTAGGAATACTCAATTTAGATATTGCCAAACACAAAAAAAATTGTCGCAGATTTTATTTTAACCTCGAGTATTTATTTTATTAGTCGTATCTCTCTGTTCTTTATGTTGTATTTGTTTAATTATTTATTATTTTTGTTGTAAATATTTACTATAATTTAGTAAATACGTGCACATGTAATCATAAGCAAGTACGCACGATTTGTATCTCATCCGTTATTTTCTTTGTCCACTGTTGAAAAACTGGTAAATCTATTGTAAAATATGAAATATATTTCCTTCAATTTATTTTACAACCGAATGAATCGTACTCAGTAAATATTTATCCTCGCCACGCCATGAAACATTTGTTAAAAAATATTTCCGTTCAGTTTCTCGTTATATTAATTTTATTAATATAATTCAATCAATATAGTAATGGACTGTAGTAATAACTTAATATAAATTTATATACAGCAGATATTTATTTAAATTTCTATATTACAACAAAATATTTGTCACATTAAAATAAAAACTGAATTTCATTTTATATGCTAAGACAGAAATATATACTGTAGGTCATTGAAAAATTACAAAATCAAGATATGAGAACTCTATTGAAATCATTATAAAGAGACATAACTTTCGGAGTTCAATATCTCAAGGGGGGAAAGGGAAGCATTACAAGATCACCCACGTATTTGTCCGCCCATCCGGCATAACCGATTTTCTCAGAAATTATTCAACATAAAATCTTGTGTAGTAATATATTTTAATGAACCACATATTTTGCACCAACTTTTTGAAATATCTGTATAAAAAACAATTTCAAACTTATATATCCGATAGAGTATCCTTGGAAAGGGCTTTTTGGGAGGAATAAAACAAAATTTTGTAATTTGGAGGAATTCAATTATCTTTCACAAATTTTAATTGCCTATTTGAACTTTCTTCCAAACTATTCAATGAAAATAGTAACAAAGGCAAAGTTGAGAGGATATCTGGCTCGAAGATTGCACAAAATTTGTAATGATTATCCTAGAACTAGTAATAAGTCAAATATGTACCATGTTTTAAGACCTCTGATGAATAGAATAAGCGATATATTTATGTTGCAAAATATTGAATATATTTGGAGTTATTTTGTAGAAATTCATTATTCACAATGAAATAAAATTACGTGATGTAGTATTGTTTCTACTTTCTTTAAGTTCTTTACCACGACCTAGGTTTCGTTGTATTAGAACATCTTCAGGTGGGCTATGAGCAAAGATCTTTGCTTTGAACTCTATTGAAATCAAGATCTTTGCTAATAGCCCACCTGAAGACGTTGTAATACGACGAAACCTAGGTTGTGGTAAATAACTTAAAGAAAGTAGAAATAATTCTACATCACGTAGTTTCATTTAATTGTTGCAAAATATTAATATCTAAGAATAGTTTAATAGAAATACTATATATACGTATGTGTAAATAAGTGCCTAAGCGTGTACGGAACCCTTATAGCTCGAGTTCTAATCGTACAAACACAGGTTTTTAATCAACAAGTAGAAACATAAACAAAGAATTTATAAGCTTATAAGAGGTACGTGTGAATGATCAAAATTGAATTCATCTACTTGATCACTATACAGTCCTCTTTGCGAATTAGTTACAAGTAAAACTATCAACGACAAGCAAACAGATAATTTTACCATTAATATCGAAGATTATGATTAATATCTAATCATAATGCTACTAAAACAATAAATCTAACCTGTTACTTTTCAAAAATATTAATCACTACAAGTTTTATAAAGTATAGTGTATTTTTCAGCAAAGCAAAGTCCGGAAAACACATGATATTGCATAAATTATAACTATTTTCAACAAATATCTCAGGAACGCAATGAAGAATAATTTTACACTAACATATAAAATACTAATATAATATTATACTGTGGTCTCTACACTGAAAACATTTAGTCAGTCTTTTGTATATTTTTACATTCACGATTTAAAACTTTTCCGATACGTTTGCTGAGAAAGATGAGCGCCATAACGGAAATGAATATATTCTTTTTATCGCATTTCCTAGGCGCCGTTGTATTTCAATATTCCGGCGAACGCGATTCTTCGATTTAATCCACTCGTGTATGTTTACCCAACGAAGCACGTCATATCCGCTTTCTCCGCGAGTATAATCCCGTCTCGCCGCCGATGTATCAATCTTGCGTTACGGTCGTAGCCGCTACGGCGCCGCTACGTGAATGGGGTGCGAGCTACATAGAGGTTACAATGTATTTATGCCATGTTACGTGGGATTTATATCCCTTATCATAACGTATACGTATGTCTGTATACATATTAGTTTTATTCGCGGCTAGTGCATTAAGAGCTAGAATATAATTTTGTTAGTTTCGATCCGATGTAAACGCCGGGTATGAGAAACTTTTTTCCACGTTTGTTAACAATGTGCAGTAACGTCAGTAATTTCATAGTAAAAAGTATGCGTAAACAGTACTTTCGGAAAAATTAACTTTGTAGCTGTATAATTTAAGTTATAAATTTTGTCACTTTCTGACGGTATGAAAATATAACAAAAAGCAAATTAATTATTTGAATTTCAAAATAGTGCTAAATTAAGTTCATTTTCATTTATAAAACTAAAATCGACTTGTATGTAAAAACATGAAGTTAACAGATCCACTGTATATTCTATTCAGAATGTTTACTCTAATATCATAGTGTTACGTCTAACATCGTAGCGTTACATCTAACATCAAAGTATAACAAAATATTAACAGACATTTACTAATTATATTAAAATACTCATATTCGAACATGAACAAATCTTGAACAATAAAAATGAACCTGAATAATAGATAATTCAGCTTAAGTAACTTTTACTGCAAGGATCGGTATTATTCATAAAAAGAAATGATAAAATAATGACTTCTATGATACTTTTATATAATACGTTGAAAAAAATAAAGTGGAAAATTATTATTAATATCTAAGAGTAGCAACACAGTGAACAAATACTCGATAAAAATATAAGCAGCCATTTCGATGGTAGTGAATATGTAAAAAGCAAAATTTATTTACCATGAATAACTCTCATAAAACCTATAGTGACTAAAGTAATAATTGGATAACTCTCATAAAATCTAATTGTATAACTCTTATAAAACCTATAGTGACTAAAGTAATAAAACCGTTTATGATAGTTACCGATACACTGTAGCTACTGAAATAAGTAGAGAGATATGGCGTGACATAATGAGGGGGTTTACGTAAGCTCCTGACGTTATCACATGATGACCATAACCACTCTGTCAAGATCATTACGACAGTAAAGACAGTAAAATACCGTGACCAATAAATCATGAACAAAATTACTACCGAGCAAACTAATATAAAGTGATGTCAAATAATATTATATCCAGGTTCCTTTTACCAACAAATTAATCACAAAAAAAGATAAAAACATATTTCTTTGTAATTTCCTAAAGGATTCCTTGGTCGCCATTAATATTTTAGGTTTAAAATTCAAAATACCGTGATCAGTAAATCATGAACAAAATTACTACCGAGCAAAATAATATAAAGTGATGTGAAATAAAATTATATCCAGGTTCCTTTTACCAACAAATTAATCACATAAAAAGACAAAACCATATTTCTTTGTAATTTCCTGAAGGATTCCTTGGTCGCCATTAATACTTTAGGTTTAAAATGTAAAATACCGTGATCAGTAAATCATCAACAAAATTACTACCGAGCAAAATAATATAAAGTGATGTCAAATAATATTATATCCAGGTTCCTTTTACCAACAAATTAATCACATAAAAAGATAAAAACATATTTCTTTGTAATTTTCTGAAGGATTCCTTGGTCGCCATTAATATTTTAGGCATGAATAATACATTTCTTCAAATTTTATTAGCCCTTTATTATTCGCAAAGCGTAATAGCAATATCTTGCTATAATTAATCACGTGATAATCAGACATATCTTAACAAATTACCTTCGCTTACAACATATCGTAATTTATTCTGACGATCGTGGATCCGCCTTGCAAATAACGCTCGCGTAAGACAAATCAATTACTCCACAGCTGTCTACCACGGTACGCCCCGAAGGTACGTCAGATGAGATTATATAACTTGAGTTATGACTATAAATTATTACCAGCGATAGCTGATAGTCATAATTCAAATTATACACAGTATTAAATAATGAGCGACTTTCGCCTATTGGGTGGACTTGCTTTGTTTGCGAACAAAGGGTATTGCTTGCAACGAAAGAAATAGAGAATATTAAGGCGTTTATTGGTCGAATTTAATAATAATTGTGAAGCCCTAATTTGAAAGTAATAATGACATACATATATTATAGTCACGATTGACATAATGCTATCATATGCATACATATATTATAGTCACGATTGTCATAATGCTGATTACATGTTACGTATTCAATAATCCCACATGTACTCAATAATATGTTGGGGGATTATTGAGTACATATTATTATTGAGTACACCTGGGATTATTGAATACGTAACATAAAATCAGTATATTCAAAGATAAATGAAATTGAAGCTCTTATACTAGTAAATTAAGCTAGGTAAAAAAGTATGCATTGGCTAAACAGTCACTTCAGTTACATTGTATCGGAATTATCTTCTTTTAGAACTGTGCAAATAATTTTTATTCATAAACAATTCTTTCAACGGCTATTTGTTTGCATGAAACACAGTTTGAAGTTTTATTAAGACATATCGTAATTTTGATATTTTTTTACTGGATAACTGATTTTAACCAAGGACGTTTATTGATTACTTACATGAAAACGAAAAACTTGTGAGCCATCATGAGACGGCTGGCAGATGTAAAATATCTAATTTTTTACATTTTTATATTTGAATATTTTTATTTGATAACGAGAAAAAAATAAAATATTCCCATCGTTATTTATTATTTAATTTTTGTGAAATAATTTATGAAAAAATATTTCTTAACAATCTATTATAAATAAGTTTTAAAATTTTAAGATAGTTTATTGCAACACACCGATATAAACGAGTAAGAGAAACGTTAGTAAATAAGAAACAATGTTGATCCGAATTAAGTCGGAAAGAGTCGTTAAGACGCGAAGGCGGCCGAATGGCAAGTCTGCGTCTTGCCGTCAGAACATTTTCACTCCCCTCGAAAAGCCATTAAATATTGGACATCGAAAATCCTTATGTCGTTTCTGTTCGTCCATCCATTAAGAGTTTCTACAATTTTAAGATAATAGAAGCTATTTTTAACGTACCATTCCCCCGCATATGTACACCTATATCGAGTTTTTGAAAATCAAACAGAATTCCGTCTTATTACTTTTTTTATTATTAAACACCTTTACGAAATATTTATTTTCAAATCATATACAATGCAGCAACAGCTAGTTTGTACATTTTTTTGATATAACGCATAACATTTTGAATCATTTGGACTTTAAAATTGTGTTAAATATCGATCAGAATATTCAAGTATCCATAATCTATGATAATCAAAAACAGTGCCATTTATTTCAATTTCCAGTAAAGTGTTTATAATGGAAAAAATTAAAATATATCTTTACTTAACATAAGGTTTATTGGAAATCGAAACTTTTTAATTAAATTCTTGTTTTACTTGTCGTATTAAAATTGTATCATATTTTTTAGTTATATTATATCAAGAAGACCCATGAATGTTTTTAAGCTTTTAGTCGATGGATCTGTGAATGTTAAAAAAAAACTGAAGTAGTAACGTTTGATCAGGGTTAACAATTAAATTATTTAGGCTAACTTATATCAACATTTTTAAGACAAATTTACAATTACTTAAAAGCCAGACATACGTTCGGTTAGTTTTATTTTTATATTTCAGAGGATCAGTTACTGAGGCAATTAACTTTGCCGTCTACCAAGTTCCCGAAATAGGAGAAATCGAATTATTTCTCCATCCCATTAGCCAAACTGCTATTTAAAAACGGCAAATTTCTTCATCATTAAACGGTTGAACTTATGTGCCACGCATATAAGCTTTCCTTACATTGCAAAAATAAATTGCAAAAGTATCTATTTCGTATATGAAACAAGACAATTGTACGACAAGTATATGGAACTTGAATTACCCACGATTTGCCAAACGTAATTATGGTCTGTATTTTTGTCTTGATTTAATCTCATGAAATGAACAACGAGAATAATTTACTTCATTGATGTGCAAATATTGTTACTTGGTGAAGTCGTATCTGAAATATTTAGATATTACCGTTGTAGTTTTAACTTGGAGCGTCGTTTAAACTTTCTTTCTTAATCATAAAACCTGAAGCAATCTGACAATGACTACACAAAATTATCCTCTCGAGTTCTACAAGCGACGAAAAATATCGAATCAATAGTTTTATCTGTGATTAATCGGAAAGAAAGCATGTCAAAGGTAATATTGCACAAAACATGATTAAAACATATATATATATATATATATATATATATATATATATATATTGCCTTATTTTATTGAAAACCATTTTATATTAAAATTTTCCTATAATGACAAAAAAATTATCAAAACTTAAGGTGCGAATGCTTGTTACGTCGGCAGATCAAGGTGGTAGCAAATGACAAGAGTTTCTTAAACACTTATTTAAAGAAATTCACAATAAATTTATTTATTTTGATTCTTATTTTAATTTTTCTGAAATTCATAATAAGCAACATTTAATAGCTATGTATGTATATAATATTAATAAAAAAATATGATACAATAATAATACGACAAGTGAAACAAGAATTTAATTAAAAAGTTTCGATTTCCAATAAATGTTATCTTAAATAAAGATATATTATGATTTTTTCCATTATAAACACTTTACTGGAAATTTAAATAAATGGCATTGTTTTTGATTATCATAGATTATGGATATTTGAATATTCTGATCGATATTTAACACAATTCTAAAGTCCAAACGATTCAAAATGTTATGCGTTACACCAAAAAAATGTATCAATACTAGCTGTTGCTGCAGTTTTAATCACATGGTATTATTTTTCCTGTAATAAGAGATAGTCAATATTTATTTCCATGATAAAGGTTATACATATGATAAATTGCATATGCGTTAGATAATTAGGACAGCAAAGTGGAATAGTCAAAACAAACTCACTTTCTTATTTAATACATTAGTTCTGATATTCAATTTGAATTCAATTTCCCCCTTCATCTTCCTCTCAACGCTTTTATCTCTTATCCCGTAGTCATAATTTCCAACAACTCTAATTGTAATAATGTCTATGGAAAATCTTAGTTAATAGGGATCAAGAAAATTAATGGATTTCCTTAAATTTTATGCCTTTGGAAAATATGGGTCTCGTTAAAACTTATTACAGAAAATAACATAGTTAACAATTTAAAATTAAAATGTTTTTTCGTTTTTAGGCAACAAACATTTAATTAGAAATACGTTTAAAATGAGAAATTACTTTCTTTCAATCTAAGATAGCTTAAAAGAAAAAGCTTTACAAACACGACCAAGACAAAATTACGTTTTTTCTGTTATTGGGACAAATATTTGCCTTGGGATAAAATAATAAGTAATTTTAATTATATTAAGGACCGACGACTTTATTTTTATCCATGCATTGAGGTATTTTTGGTTTTAATGAAAATATGCTTTAATTACATTTTTAAATAAAAGGTTATTTTAATATAACAATCGCCTAAACACTAATATTAATAACATATGTATATAATTCTTGAAATTAAATTCATAATCTTGAAATCCTTTTCTAGCTTGAGGTTATTTCGAGTTATAAAAGATAGTATTGTACAAAATAATTTTGTAGATATTTCCCAAGGGTCATCTATGATTCTCGGGTTTGCAATTTTGTATTCTAGAGACTCTACTAACATTAACTATTTGAAGGCAAAATTCAGTATACCTAGTGAAAATTGGAAGCTTAAAATATCCTGGGGACTTGAAATGAATATAAGGAACTTGTCTCCTGTGTATCCCTCGCTGTCCTTGTCTATATTATCCCTCCCTTATTTTACTTTAAGCATATTTGACTATAATATGTACAAGTATACATGACTATACATATATATACATATATATGACTATAATATTCACAAATTTTCAAATCAAATTTATTAAATATTTTTTTCGAAATTATTTAATTTATTATATTAGTTAAACTGACCATATTTTATCTAATTTGGTATTAAATAATATCATAATGAATATGATATACTAATGTTTAATACGCCCAATTAATTTATAAAAGTGGTATAGTTATATGTAAAATACACTACATAATAAATAAATACATGACCGATGTTTTAAAGAGTAAATACATATCTCCATTATAAACGTGGCCTTTAAATACCCAGTATACCGAACGCGACATGCAAAGGGAGAGAGTTTCATTTCAATACTAAAAATAACAAAAAAATCAATGAAGAAAAAACACATACTTTGAAATTCTAAATCAGACTTCCATCGCTTTTCCAAACACATTATAATATTTTACCGATGCGCCAATGACTCATGGCACCAAGTAACAACTAACTAGGTCATTCAACTTTCTCTCGTTTAGTCATATTCGGTCTAGCGCTGAGTGTACCCGAAGTCAAATCTTTCGGCCATTCTCGTCCTAGCGCCGAGTATACCCGAAACGCGTTACGATTGGCATGACGCAAAATCGTTAATCTTTTTCCATGAAAAATGTTTGGACAAGATGAGCCAAAAGAAGTTTTCACTTCAAAATAAATAAACTCTATATTTACATTTTCTAGATTTTAGATTTACTCAATGCATTTATTGTTATATAAACTCGCTTAGGTTATGTTTAATAATATATCAATCTTTATTAACATTTCCGTTACTTACATTTTACAATTGCAATAATTTCACAAAATAACACTTTGGTTTTGAAAAAAAAATCTGCGTGCACAGTTGTGTAAAACCACGCAGTTATGCACTCCACCACTGCACCTTTTACACAAAGCGCTTCCCATCTATTTTATATCCCGCTAACTCAGCTTCAGAAATACTGAAAGTCTAATAATCATAGGAATAATCGAAGAAATAGGAAGTTATAATATATGTAAAATTTCAAGTTAGTATCTAATAGTTCCCGAGATATTGATTTATTTATATGACATTAAAATCATAAATTTCGTTACGTCTTAAATAATAAAAATTTGTGCGTGTCAGCTCCGACGCACGACTAGAGTTTATTCCTTAAGTACGATTGTCCTGGAATATATAAAATAGGTAACACTATATATTTATAAATATCAATGTCATTTAAATGTAAATGGAAAATTCTTTGATAAACCAATGCCGATAATATAATTATTTCCAATTAAAACAAAAATTAACAAAATCAAATTTGTACAACCAGAAAATTAAAAAACTTGAGGGGTGTCAAGGGACACCCGGATGGAACGAAGTTCCTTTCGATTAATTAGTGAAGGAATTGTAGTAAAATGTTATTTCTTTTAAGTTATAATAATAATAATAATTATTATTTTTTATTATTTATTATGTACAAAAAACCTGTATACACTCAACAAAAATAATCGTCGCGACACTACACTGTTCAATGCGAAATAGAAAGACGAAACGAAAATAACTGGCTCACTTTCTATGAGAGAGAGAGAGGTGTCGTTACAACTTTTGGTCTTAATTTTTTCCGCATAGCCCCCTTTCGCAACGCGCGATAAGGAACTTCGTTCCAAAAATTTAGTAACGTCAGACTAAGAAGTTAAAATTAAAAGTGATTTTTTTAATTTTCACACATAATGACATTTAATGATTACATCTTGGTATAATTTAATAGAGTAATTGAATAGAACGAGAGTAAACTACGTGTCAAACTCATTGCGATTACGCCATAAAAAAAATCAAAATAAACATATTGATATCTCACTCTAAAGATGAGCAGAGGAATCTAAAGATGCGGAGAGGACACCTGACGGTTATACTTTTTTTGACGCTCTGAACTTCGTACGCTCTGAATGTCTGATTTTACTCCTAACAAAACTTCATACCGGGTGCTATATACGAAAATAGGTTCTTAAGGAGTAAACTCCAAAAAAACAAAAGTTTATCTATACGCCGGTTATTAGCAAAGATTTATCTATACGGGTATGAAGCTTGATACCGTGCTATCAAGTTACGTAAATGAGTAGCTGGTTTCCCCTTTTCTGTACATATATTGTTATAAATATGGTTCCGTAAAATATGAAAGAAATAAAATTACTAAAAAATAAATTGGATCATAGATTTTCTTAGTATTTGTCTTCGACTTGGTTGGTGCTGGCTTCTTTTTTAAACTTATTATGATATTATATGACATTATTTTACACAGGCGATTTCTTCATGTGTACCAATATTTTTATTTGTCATGAATTTTCGTAGTTGCGATATTAATTTCATTTTAAAAACTAACGTTCTGGGTTTAAAAAATAGACTTTGTTTTGTAAGTAATTGAAAAGATGATAATGTTACATAGTTTGGTTTGAAAAAAAAACTACTAAAAATGGCTTTAATTTCATTTGATGGCATTTTGTCTTTGAGTGCCTGTGAGTCATTATTTCATATAAATACTCGTTATAATATAAATATATAAGTATAATATAAATACTCTGTCGCGTTTCGACGAGGAAGTAACTGAGTTTTTAGATATTGTTGATGGTTTCCTACTATTCCTTATTTTGTGGATCAAAATACTAGCACATTTATACAGTCAATTTAAATATTGTGCTGCGTATGTTAGGTTACGACACTTGGACAAGGCGATAAATTATAAATAAAATCCAATATATTGAAGAACCCGAGAAAAGAAAAATCGATATAAAATATTAGCATTATATATATGTATATATATATATATATATATATATATATATATATATATATACATGTACATATACCTATATGTATATTATTTAATAATTTTCGTCACTTATTTATCGAGTAACGAATGACTGCTCTATTTTCTACAGCAGAGTGATCGCTACTCTAACATGTCGACCCTTATCAAAGAAAGGGGTCATAAATTATTGCCGGCAATATTTGATAATAACAATTCAAATTATTCATTAAATTAAATAATGAGCAGCTTTCGTCCATTGAAAACTGGGCGGACGTCCGTAATGGGAACGGCTTTATTTGCGAACAATGCCTATCGCTTACCGCAGTGAAATAAATGAGAGATTATTATTGTTCCCAACCACCTTGAAATGGACTCGGCTCTAGACGGGAGCGATTTCGCAGCCTGAAAATAATAATATGTTCTGATCGTTATCGCTTCAGTAGAGCTAGGAATGAAACCACGTCGTCGGCTTATTTTGATTGTTGAATAAAATCGCAAAGATAAGGTTAAAGCTTAATATGCAACTGTATTTTGAAAAAATATTTGTTTAGTTCGATTTTAATTATATTATTATAATCATATTTTAGATTTTATCCACAGTGCGGTTCCGCATAGGGTATATAGGTATATTTTTTTTGCACGAATTCTTTTATTTAAGTGATTGGTTATTGTACATTTATCGATACAAATGTTTGCGAACAAGCTTTCAACGTATGGCTGTAAAAATGAACTAATTATAAGAAAAGTACGTGACTTTTGTTAATCTGAGGGAAATATTCAAGCCTTTAATCGTATAATAAAAATGTGAAAATTTTATTAGAAAAATACACACACACACACACACATATATATATATATATATATATATATATATATATATATATATATATATATATATAATACTTTCTGAAGGTTCCGTTACAGTTGTATGCTTATTACTTCAACTCTATTATTACGCTTTACTTAAGCTAAGAAGATGAAGGAAAGTTTAAAGAGCTTTTTGAAACAAAGTTCTATCAGTTTCAACTGGTGCACTGAGTGACTAGTAGCGAATGGAAAATTTTATCTGCAGCATGCTCTTGCCGATGTGTTTCACATGTCGTTACGATATAAATTTTCATAATACGAATTTGCACTACCGTAAGGTATTCGTGTAAAGAGATTACCCAAGTGATCCGAATCACACCAAATTATAATGCCCGATGGGATATATTTCGGGATGGAAATACGACAAAAAAATTATATTCAGATATTTTCCTGCGTTTAACCGAAATATAAATGAATAACTGAAAATGTAGCCAAAGATATAATTTTTTCTTCACAATTATTTGGAAATGGAAAGTTATGGATTAATATTATTTAAAACTCAAGGGAAAGGAAATTTGAAATAACAAAAATATATGAATAGAAGAAAAGTGAGTATATTACATCTTTTCAGTTGCGATGTCCAGTTCAAATTACGTACTTCAATTTCATGAAGCTTTTCCGAAGACATGCGCGTAAGTTTTGAGGATTCTTTTGTCACCGTACGATAGAAGTTAAAATACTGTCAGTAGATATACAATTTCTAGTGAGATGTCAAGTTCAATTAAGGAATTTATGCAATAAATAAAATATATTTGTATGTCAGCAAACGCAACGGACAGAGAGATTACTTATATTTTAGAAACGATTTAGTGATTCCTGCTAAGATTTCAGGTAGCGGTCTTTTTTATTTAAAGATACTTTTACTAAACGTTTTTTCAAGTATTTTACCTACATTTATATTCTTTAAGTTACTCATAATTAGCTGTTTTCAGGGTTACGCAAAAATGGCAGATTTTTTATTATTCTAGCCGAGTATTTAACATGAAGACAATATTGCAGCATTTTTTATTTCAGCTATTTTATAATCTACGTCGTAAAACATATCACAAATCAAAATAATGTGTTTCGTGATTGCGCTCATAATAAAAGGAAATTAGATTACTTGTGTTTATTTTATGACGTTGAAAAATATATAACTGGAAATTTATTGTTCTTTGATCCTATGAGCGTAATAAAAATAAATCTTTTTAAATACGACAAGTCATATTACCATGGATGTATATATTTTGGACATATTCAAAAATATATTGCTAGTCTTTGTTATAATATTACCCTTATTCATGACATTTAAATAAAGCATAG
Organism: Druceiella hillmani; assembly: GCA_039881145.1. Classification (NCBI taxonomy): domain Eukaryota; kingdom Metazoa; phylum Arthropoda; class Insecta; order Lepidoptera; family Hepialidae; genus Druceiella; species Druceiella hillmani. The sequence goes on along the minus strand of JAYKKI010000027.1, from coordinate 18,101,216 downwards.
TTTTTGCTCAATTTAACAATATTATTATTAAGATCTTTTAGGTGATTAATTTATATTAGCACTAAAACATCGTTTAGAAATAAATTCTATCTTACGAACCACAATTCTTCCTATTGATGCGACTATTTTGAATAATGTATATATCACATTAAATACATTTTCGGTATCAATGCAATTTGTACCAGTATATTTCTTCAAATAGTTTTCAAGGTATAGTCCGATGAGACCTGTTTTAAATTTTTACTAACCTAATTATACTATTAACGATCGTTAAATTTAAAACTCTGGTTTTAATTAAAACTCAAAATTATTAAAATTTATGTCATTCAGATTTATTTTGAATTAATACAGTTTATAATTATTTCATTCGAATATTACTCAAAATTACTTGCTTAAATAATTTTTAAATTAGTATTTAGACGAAATTTCTTTATATGTAGAATTTGTTTTGAATAACTCCATTATTTCTCATTGAAATTTTTATCACTTGAGATGAAAAGAGAAGCAAATTAACATTTTAGAGAAAAACGATTTCCGAAAGTCCAACTTAAGCTACTATATATAGTATAGTATAGTAATAAAAATCCACAAGAGGCAAATTTTTCAACTAAATTTCCTAAAATTTCAAGTTAATTACTTGAGTCAAGGAAAGTAAAGTTAACTCTCTCTTTTTAAAACCAATTCATGAGCACTAATAAAAAGCGGCAGCAGACAAATTATACCTGAAATATCATCCCAGTTTTGAATTGTCATCCAACTTTTGAAATGGGAAGCTTTTCCTTTCGTAAGGCGAAAGCTTAAAACTTTAATCAGATTTTATTAATTATATGAATGACTTCGTGAAAATATCTTGAAAACATAGTGAAAAAATATATCTACCAGAATCTCCAACAGGTTTTTTTATTGAATACTACCCAGGGATGACAGCGGATTAAATTTATTTCAATTTGAGTAAAACTAACTAAACTATGCTGATAATTAAATCTGGCATTAAAAAAATGTTTACTTATAAAAAATATATAAGTTTTAAGAGAATACGAAGTATTGCGAAAAATGTCTAGAATTTTTTTCATCATAGTTGACATAATAGCATATAGCGGATAGGATTGGCCTTCTTTAAAGTGTTTCTTTAAAAGTTTTGGTTGTTGCCCCATTTGTACAATTATTAATTGTCAAGTTTAAAATTTTCAATTCTGACTTAAGTTAATTTTTTACTCCTCTACCTTACTGTTTGAATTGTAGGTTTATAGAAGATTTTCCTTCAATGTTTTTCACACAACATTTTTAAGATCAACTACGTGAAATTTGTTTTATCATTTTACCAAACATTAGCTTTCTATATCAAATTATTTCTAAGAAAACCACAAGTAGAAGAACTAATTTCATTAATATCAGTTTAATCACAAAAGTAACTAATGAAAAATAAAAAAATATGTAATATTGAAAGAATTGCTGGATTTAAAAAAAATACCTTCAAATCAAAATATCAGAAAAATTAATTACGAAGATAAAGTATCTCCTCAACTATATTGTTCGACAATTTTAGGCAAATTGCAATGGAAGTACGATTCAGAACTTTTGGATTAAACCGAATTCACTTCGATCCTTAAAATCCTTAAGCTCACAATGTAAGCTCTCGCAACGCAAAAGGGCTTTTAGTACTTTAATAAAGACTTCGTAAAAATTTCACCCATGACTGCACGTTGAATAACTTTTCGACCGAACAATGCGCAATTGTACCCTGGAGATCAATTTATCTTTATTTAATTGAACCCTGTTCTGAACAAATACGTTTCAATAGAAAATTAAAATTAAGCTCAATAAAGTACGGTGAGTTCTAACAGAAAATAAGGTGCATGTATACCTACATTAGATGCATTTATACCTTAAAATAATTTCGTGAATAAAATCATACTTTTAGTTATTATTGATCGAAACTTTAAATGCACATTATTTATTTTTTTATCACATACTTATAGTTTTATCGATAATTTTATAAATATAATTTGTTTCTCAAAATTACAGAATAAAATAAATTATATATTTTTACATTATTTTGGATTTTTTGGAAACAGTTTATTCAAATGTTTAATTATTTTTTTAAAATTACATGAAATTACATTTTTTAAAATTTTTTTAACATTTTTTACATTTTGTAAATTACATTTTTTGCAAAATATTAAAAATTTGCCTATTATTGCTATTTAATTGAATCCTCATATAACATGTGTTATGGATAATTAACTACATAACAGAATAATTTAACGGTTAAATATTTTAATTCTGCCGAAGTGTTGTGAAATTGCGAGTAAATTATGAATATGAAAGACAATTGTAATATTATGACGATGATATCGATCGGTGGAAATGTATCAATTATTTAAAAAATACTAATTAAAATATTGGTCAAAACTTTATTTTCAGTATTCTCTACCTCAATAGGAAAAACGGTCCACAATTAAAGGAAACTACGTGATGTAGTATTATTTCTACTTTCTTTAAGTTCTTTACCACAACCTAGGTTTCGTTGTATTACAACATTTTCAGGTGGGCTATTAGCTAAGATTCTCTTTGCTAATAGATAGAGAAGATCTTTGCTAATAGCCCACCTGAAGATGTCGTAATACAACGAAACCTAGGTCGTGGTAAAGAACTTAAAGAAAGCAGAAATAATACTACATCACGTTTCATTTAATTGTGAATAATGAATTTCTACAAAATTAACGCCAAATATGTTCAATAGGAAACACGGTGTTATTTTAAGTCATTTACTCGTGTGTCCGCCTATCCGTCAAAGTTGTTTTTCACAAAAAATCCTTGGGATAGAAACTTTATAGGCATAATTATAAAGCACATCAAAAAAATTAGATAAGTAACATGCAATTATCTCAAGAAAATAAGTTAAATCAAATATATTCATACAGATATTTTAGGAAGTCGATGTTTGGACAGATTATTTTATTACCTCCATGTATAATCTGAGGTATCATTTAAAAGGGCTATTTATAAGGGTCTCAAAATTATTTTCATAATCTTAGGTAGTATATTTTCAGAGATTTCCTTTTTTTTCGAAACTAGTAGACCTAAAATTATGACAAACAGAGCTTTCAAAGCTGTAAGAAAAAGTTGTAGGAATAATAAGATGAAAGCAATTTAACTTCGAACGAGTCAGGGACTGCTCGATTGCTCGAGCCAGCTTACTTAGCCAGATTAGTTAGATACATAGTTGGTTTTTTTTGGCTCCGTAGCCTTAAGGCAAAACGGTATTCAGTCACGTCCATCTATTCGTCCTTACGTCATAGGATCATTAATTTTATATCTAGTATCATGCAATGGTGGATATCAATGAAACGAAAAGAAAATAAAAGTATAACTCTTTTATATAATAACATTATAGCAAAAAAATATTATGGGTTATAAACGATATTTGTTCATATCTGGTGTCTTCTCGCTCCTGGTCAATAGTTATTTTTGGTAATTTACACGTTTCCATGAACCCACTGATTTAGGAACTAATTTTCTACTTAATATTATGCAGAGATCTGCTGTCTATCTAAAGGGACTTTAAGTGAATGCTGGCTAATATAAGCGCAAAAGGGCCTGGAGATTAATTTATTTTTATTTCTTTGACTTGCTTTTAATTAAACTAATCTAAAATAGAAGTTAAATGCAACTAAGCAATGTAAGGGCAAGTTCTATCAAATCATTCTAATTATTAGCGGTTTAAATAAGTTTTGACCATTGAAATTATTAAAAAAATGCATGAGCTAAGACTTAGTCATAGAATTTGTTTTAAGTCTTATCCTAGGCTTCTTGGGGTTTTTACTTTTTTAAGCAGTTTAACTTGCTGAACCAGAAAATTTAAATTTTCCCTCTTATGCTTATTTACGATGTGTCATTTAGTTATTTATATGTTAAAATTTTATTTATTTATTATTAAAACGTCTAAAGAGTTGATATATTAACGCAAGAATACTTTATTCTAAATAATAAATCAAGATAATTATTAACAATTGCAGTGTTGAAATCAGGAGAGATCGAAAAATATTGAAAGGGTTTGAAATGGTCCAACGACAGTTTATTAAGATCAATATGCCATACTCGTACATCTCCATAATCGAGTAATGGTGATAAGAATATTTAAAAAAACTGAGTTTAAACTTTAGAGAGATCGAAAAATATTGAAAGGGTTGGAACTGGCCCAACAACAGTTCATTAACCGGTAGTAATGCGTACTAACTAAATTTGCCACGAGCGCGATTTTGCTGTTTAGAGCGCGGCCCCTACCGCGCTCTAAACTCACTCGTCCGAATCGCTTATTTTGTATCTTCCTATGTGTTACATAAAGTTCAAATTATAATATTATTAGTAATTACAATATAAAAAGGATCCAGGAAAAGAAAATTGTTAACCCATAATGGCGGAATACGATAATAATTTGAGTAAAATTGATCGTTTTTCAAGTTGTGAAGAAAGTGATAGTGGGACATTGTGTTGCGCTCACAATTTGGCGTAATGCAAATTTTGAGTGATAGTGATAATAGCGACGATAACAATTATTTTGCTGATACGGAGGATGTACCGGACTGCGAAAATGACGATGTGACCTTGATTTCAGCTTTTGTTATAATTGTTGTTCACAATATATATTTCCATAATTTTCTTTGTATTTTATTATCCTTGTGCAAGTGTTTATTAAGAAAATTATAGAAATCGATTGAAAGAAAATTATAAAAATTGGATAATTTATGGAAGAGATACAGCTTTTTTCGAGACAAGGGTAAATGATATCAAAAACAAAAGATTTCTTTGGCATTTTTAAGTATTTATGAGTAAAAAACAATGGCACTAAAACGGTTAAGATCAATATGGCTTGCTTGTACATCTCCATAATCGAGTAATGGTGGCAAGGATATTTTACAAAACTGAGTAATGGCTTCAAAGAATATTCAATTTTGAAGACGTTTTAAAGCATATATGGGAAGAAATTTTTGAAAATTTAGAATTAAAATTCTAAAATATCTAGTTAAATATAAAGTATATAGTATAAAGAGATGACAGGGATGTTTTTATTCCCGTAAAAGTTGATACTTGAATAGATTCTCTGATTATTAAAAATAATTGTTTGTAATTTATTTGGATCAATACTTTGGACCCATTATCAGATCACACTAAGATGTGCATTTGAGAGGTTTTCATTATATAAAACATGACGAAGTAACATTAAGTAGATTGTATACATGGTGAGTAAAAGTAATAGGGGATAGACATCTACCGGAACAGAAATATATGGTATATATATATATATATATATATATACGGTGCCCGGGAATAAGTGTCGGACAAAGAAAAATGATACTCGTTGGCTATAAAGGAATAAATTGTCGTTGAAATGAAATGTAAAACGCACCCTTTTTCTAATTGAAAGCAAAAAAAAATATTACACATAACTCTTTTTAACACACCTAACATTTGCCAAGAGCTCGACGTAATTATTAAACGATTAAGAGTTAATTGTAATTAATTATAATTAATTGTATAAATATAATGTAAATATCTAAAAATTGTATAACTTATTCTGACACAACAGGCTCTTTCATTTAAAAAGGTCGAGCTAGAAAATAGAGATGGTAGTACACAAAAATCGAGACAGAGTATGGGAGATAGAGATGAACATACGATGAAAGAGACGGAGCATAGCGCCTCTGAGTTTACAAATACACCAGGCCGAGTGCGCCTTTACTTCCGCCGTCGACCGCTGAGTGAAATGGACGTTTCAAATTCTATTACTTGCTCCCTTTGCGGCTGGATACAGCGTATGGTTTAATTTGGATAGCCATTGCGAACTCGAAGCAGCCGACAATGACGGCGCGTTGTTTAGATCGGCCGCGAGTTAGCCGTCATACCACGTGTGCCGACTTCGTTCTTCATGGAAATTATGTTACGTTCTTTTGAGAAAATTCATTATTATTTGATTATCTACGTGCTTGTAAGCACGTGCAGTTAGAGTTTCATCATACGAAATTAATTAAAGATTACACCTTAATGGATATTTCAGTAAAAAAAACAATTTTAAATGACTACCAAATTCAAATTAAATGTACTTAAAACAAATGACTGATAAATTAGATGAAAATGCCACTGAGAATGAACAAAATACATTTAAATTTTCTGGTCCAAAATGTTTCAGAAAAAGCGAAATATTACTTTCAGTAAAGAAGATATTAAGCTTTACTAACACAAATTGAAATGTAGCTTGAAAAGTAATTAAAAACCAAAGTTATATTTATTTATACCAATAACACAGTTAATAAAAGACGTGGAATAGCTCATAATATAAAAGAACATTAAATATTTTCTCTATTGACTTCATAAAATGTTGCTCGCGGCTCCCTTTCGAGTTATCTTCAACTGTTATGCCAAACATTGTGAAATGGCACTCTGGAGAAAAATTTATCTCATTTTATTGGAAGCCCAATTTTCATCAAATACGTGTAAATGAAGTACGAATGTTACACATCATAATCGATGAGGGTTAAGAAGCAAACATGCTTCCTTGTAAACTTGTATGCACGATGAAATTTAAGAACACGCCGTGTAAATGAAGTACGAATGTTACAATACATGTAAATGAAGTACGAATGTTACACATCATAATCGATGAGGGTTAAGAACGTGTAAATGAAGTACAAATACATGTAAATGAAGTACGAATGTTACACATCATAATCGATTAGGGTTAAGAAGCAAACATGCTTCCTTGTAAACTTGTATGCACGATGAAATTTAAGAACACGCCGAGTAATTCGATAAACTCGGAAAAACCTTTTATTTTATTTAAATAGCAGCATTAATACTTTTAAATTATTTTATAACTTATTTTCAACTTTTTTGAGCAAAATGAAAGGAGACAGAAAAATTTTGTATCATTTTAAATAGCTGTAACTTCGTGAAAATTCTGTTTCAAACTGAAATTTTGCACTTATCAAAAAATTATAATTTTCTAGTAAATAATATTTTATTTTCTATAAATGTTGAAAAGTAAGTTAAAGATATCTAATTTTTAAACGAGGTAACATAATTTATTCTCACAAAATCCGTTAATTACATTTCAAAGATTAGGGAGGTTTTTCTTACTTCCTTTTTTTTAGTATTACTTCTGCAATCATTTTTAATAGCAACTCTGTGCGCTGTCAAGTAAAAAAAATCATTTTTATTTTTACTGCTCATGACTCGTAAACAATCAATGCTATATATCGTAACAATCGATGGATAATAAGCTGTAATAATATTGGGAGAAAATATATTTTGAAACATAAAGCCAACCATGCAAACATGAAGCATGAGCCCGATAATGTTGTATTACCTCCTCATGTTATGATTTGTAATACCGGTGGCAGGGGAGATAAATTTATATTTTTTTTAAAAAAAATTTCACATATTTAAATTTTTTCTTCATTGAATTTATAATTAAAATTCAGAATACGATAACTTTCAAACTAACTTTCAAATTATTTTTAAATGTTTTAATAAAACTGCATTGTTCATTGAATTTTTTTATGCATAACAATGAGAATCGAGCATCTAGAACACGTAGAAGAAAAATTTGAACTCTTAGTCATTTTACACGTAACTTGAGAATATTTCTAACCTAAGAAATTCTAAAGCATTTCATAATTAATTATTTTCCAAAATAGCCGCCACATTTAAAAAAAAATTGAAAATGTGAATATCGCTGTGATTATAAAATAGTTACTTTGAGTAAAACAAATGAAACCATGAAATCTGAAAGGATAATTTGTAATTTTTGAATAAGACGTATTTTATATGATACTTTGTTGTAGGATCAATATCCATAAACAATTGGCATAACATAAAAGTTTCCGAGAATGTATTAAATTTGAACTGAGGTACTAAAAGCTTCCGAGGATGTATTAAATTGAACAGATTTTTTCCGACCAAAAAATACAAGGAAAAGGGAAAAATACAACAGTTCTTGCGTAAAGAATCGAGTTTTATAGTGGGCACATGAGTTTTTTTGTTAAACTCGATATGGTTTGAGTATCTTTTTATGTTAAATACCTTCTTATATATTGTGAGTTTTAAATTAAACTTCTTTACGCGATATTTATCTAATATTATTGTAAATAACAAATATATTAAATTTAATGTACACTACATTTACATATGTTTAATATATGGGTTTTTTGAACGGATTTTTTCCGGCCAAAAAATACAAGGAAAAGGGAAAAATACAACAGTTCTTGCGTAATGAATCGAGTTTTATAGTGGGCACATGAGTTTTTTTGTTAAACTCGATGTGGTTTGAATATCTTTTTACGTTAAATATGTTCTTATATATTGTAAGTTTTAATTTAAACTTCTTTACGAGACATTTATCTAATATGATCGTAAATAACAATTATAATAAATGTAATGTACATTACATTAATATATATATATATATATATATATATATATATATATATATATATATATATATATATATATATATATATATATATATATATATGTATATATATATATATATATATTTAATATACCGGTTTTAAAAATGTAAAATAGGAAATTAGTTAGAAAATAATGAATTTACCTTAATAAAAAACCATGTCATCTATAAATTATTTTTTCCTTATATAAGGGAAATTTAATAAAATTAAAAGGCTATTATTTATTCTCCATTATTTTTTAAATTATCAGATTACAACATCGATAATCTCCTTATAGTGACATTACTAATCAAAACTTATAAATGTATAAAAACACGTAAGCTTTAATCACTCCAAACTATCACCTTCAACGTGTTTCCATTCGACGTTAATCACTTGTAGAGTTTCAAAGTGTTCTGGCGTCGAACGTGACCCTTCTCTAAATCGGTAACGTTTTGTGTGTTTATTCCGTGAATTCAAAGGATATCCTATACTCCGTGATTTCAAAGGATATCATTGTCTTGACACTTTCGAGTTTTAACGGAAGTACATACCCATATTTTGAACTATCGTAATAGCCTAATCTGTCGCTAATTTAGCACTTAACTAAAATCGATACTTCAAAGTTTGAACAAATTTGATAATTCACAAGTATCTTCAACCTCACATTCAACTTTGTTTCTTTGCATAAATAAACAAACTTTAATCAGCCTAGCCTAGTCCTTAATAAGTTACAGTTTGGAGAATATACAAAATTCGGTAAGTGACATCGAATTTAAGTTGTGAATTTCATGAAATTATGTACAGGGGCTACTTTACCGTCGTTCAGAATGGAACAATATATGGACGACATTTAGAGTGACTTGATTTATTACCCTTTTCATGTGATCTCTTTAATATTGTTTATAGTTTATTTCATTGAGCTAATAATTTAAACATTTTCAATTAAAATCTTAATATTTGAAGATTGATATATTTATATATCATTATTTTGGTAGTAATGAGAATAAATGAGATTCAACAAAATTTATTAAATGTTTACCTTTCGTCCTCTTACAATACAATTAATTCATAACGTATTACGATAAAATTGAACTATATTACTCTAAATAAAGTTTTACTTTTATTTGACATCAACAAATTTTGACTTGACGCTGTTCTCCTTTTACTAAATGTATTCCATAGACCACATCTAATTTTTGATACTTATATATTATAAAATATTCGAATTACGAGTGTCTAAGCTGTATTGAGAAAAAGGAGGCATCGTCGTTGTGGAGTATAGTGAAAATTGCACAGTAAGTATATATGGTGTGCTCAAAGAAATTTGCATTTTATAGTATTTTTCTGCAATTTCGTAAAAGGGGAAAGAAAAGATAGCCAATTCACAATATCGAATAATGAAATTTAAAAATATTTAATGATGTAATATTTCTTATAAATCCTTTACAATTACTAATACTATTTTTCACCACTTAAATATATTGCCAAGTGCAACTTTCTGTGGCTTGAAAATGTTGTCAGTTTTTGTAATATTCCGGTAAATATAAGAAAAACTTCTAAAAAGGCTGTTTACTCAAAATTGATATTATTATTATTTTTTTTTGTAAACAATTCTGAGAAAAATAGTTTTGGAATATAATAACTCGGTCTTTCTATTAACATAACCACATGACGTGAAAATTAAAAAAAAATAAATTATACTATGGTGGCTAAAAACCAACTATAATGATTGAAGAAAATGTAAACGATAAATTGTGAACCAGGTTGACTAATACAAAGAAATTAATGAACAAATTATGAAGACGGAAAACGATAATTGTAGTAGTGATGGGACAAAGGAAAGTTTTTTTGAGTTCCCCCTAAACTGTTTACGCTGTCTAATTAGGTAATGATATTAGAAAATAACATGAATACCTATATTTTTATGTCATTTTCTTGAAATACTTCCAAAAAAACAGTATAATAGTAAATACTGTAGAATGAGAAGATATCCATATATCTTCTTGTTAAAAATATTTATTACTTTCATCGAACATGTTTGGATTCCGGTTATAGGTATTTTTTGATAGCTTCGGTTACTTATTTGTAATTGAATTAGATGATAATTTCAGTTTAATATCTGTATAGTATTGATTATATATTACAGTTTCTTACACTATATATTACAGTTTTTTACAGATTTATATTACAGTTATATTTTGATCGATGGTTTCAATAGTAAAAGGATAAAATTTAAATAATAGTTTAACTATAGGTACAAGAAAGTAACACTACGAAATAATGAAAGCAATAAAATAGATGCTAAAATCATATAAAAGTGTTGTGACAATAATTCTAAAACGTGTCAGTTGTCAAAGGGTATATTTTTTATAGAGTTTGAATTTGGTAATTCAAGGCTCTGTCGATTTTATGACTGGATAATTGTTAAGTGTTATTTTCCGAAACTACTGTTAGCAATTTAATAAGTAAATAATCAGTCAGTAGTTTAAATCCTGTTCTGGAAGAAAAACATTTGGTGAAGAGTAATTTCGCAATTAAGGTGATAAATTAGCAAACAGACAAATGGACAAATGGCAATCATACAACAAATCATATATTTTCGTGGCAAACTAAAATTTAGTTTAAGCAAGCGTAGGTGGGAAAAGGTGGCTTTAACATAATTTTCAGTAATTAAATCTAGAATCCATGTAAGTCATTGCAGATCTGTTTACATTTTTACTTTCATAATTTTTCAATAGTTTATGTTCGAATGATAACAATTTATTGAATTAAATATTTTGTGTGTGTAAAATGATGCCAGTAAAAGTAATTTTACAATCAACATATCCATTCAAAAAAGGTTAGCTTGTTTACTATATTTTGTAGCATATAGCCATTAAGCATTGACAATAAACGTTTTACCTCTTTGTGTCTTTAATTTGATAAATAGTCGTGTTTGGGCATTACAGTATGTAAAAGAAAATGCTTTAACTAGCTTTAATTATTTTTGAGTAAATTTTTAAACATGACTTAAGCAATTATTATATTGATGAGAGGTACATTTTCCATACTAACAACGCAGCTTTTCGTCGAATGAAATTTCAAATTTACTCAAACTCAAATTGTAAGAAGTTTTGAGTACATAATTCCTCATTGCGTAAGTTTAACTACTTACATGGTATGTACGTGTCATTTTGTATTAATTTTACTTAGTATAGCTGTTGTTTCACCCTCCAGGCATTTAATCAAATTGAGCTGTGTAACATGAACTTGAAAATTTACCTACCTGTATGTTTTCTTCGACGAAAGTTGAGTGTTTAATTAATGCGATGTAATATTACGTTTCCTTAGCATCGTAACTAAATTCTGCTTCGGTAGTAAGTTTAAGGACAAGTGAATACTGTTAGCCTCCAAGCGTGATTCTGCGAATAATTTGATTCACTCAGTGACTTTAAATTTCCCATTTATTTATAATCTTTCTGCTTACAGGTATTTGTTTGTATAACATTTCAGTTCATTTCCCCCAAATGACAATTAACTACATTCTGCCATACCTCTCCGAAAGTTACTATTTCATATACTTTTTAGTGTTTAAATATCATTCCATTTTTTTAGCCTTTATAAAAGTATGTGTTAATGGATTAATTTTAGACCATATTTTTTGATACTATGGTCAACATTTTTTGAAAATTTATATTAGTACTTTGTTACTTGGTGGTCTGCAATATTTTTTATGTACCTACATTTCTCAAAATGCTAGATGCCTAACTTTACAAAGTTCGCTGTTCAGGACTTAATTATTTTGGTTTTGAATTAATTTAAAAAAGTTCTTGTATTAAATATTAACTTTCTCGCATTTTTGTGGTATCTGTTTTCTCCGAAGAAGAAATAAGGAAATTAACTGCACGCTTTGCTATCGGCGTCTTCATTTTATGTAGCATTTAAAATATGCTATATTAGCTTTGTGTAATAGAATGGATAAATGGTTTACTTATACAACTTAATACCTAAAATATTCGTTTAGTGTGATTTTTTTCAGATTTTGTAATAAACAGCTAATATTTGATGAAAATTATGAATAAGAAAATATAATTTAAAACATATTTTATTATATCAAGTCATATATTATATAGTATTAAAACTTTATTTAGAATGATAGAGTTCAATTTTATCATAATACGTTATGAATGAATTGTATTGTAAGAGAATGAAAATTCACAGTACTGTTCACAAAAGTAAACAGTTATTAAATTTTGTTGAATCTCATATATTCTCATTACTACTAAAATAATAATATTTAAATATATTAATTTTCAGATATTAAGATTTTAATTGAAAATCTTCAAATTATTAGATCAATGAAATAAATTATAAACACTATTAAAGAAATCACATTAAAAGGGTAATAAATAAAGTCGCTCTGGATGTCGTTCATATATTGTTCCATTCTGAACGACGGTAAAGTAGCCCCTGTACATAATTTCATCAAATTCACAACTTAAATTCGATGTCACTTACCGAATTGTATATGTTCTCCAAACTGTAACTTATGAAGGACTAGGCTAGGGTGATTAAAGTTTGTTTATTTGTGCAAAGAAACAAAGTTGAATGTGAGGTTGAGGATACTTGTGAATTATCAAATCTGTCCAAACTTTCAAGTAACTATTTTAGTTAAGTACTAAATTAGCGACAGATTAGGCTATCACGATAGTTTTAAACTGTGGGTGTGTAGTTTCCGCCAAAACTCGAAAGTGTCAAGATAAAGATACCCTTTGAAATCACTGAGTATACATACAAAACCTTACCGGTTCAGAGAATGGTCACGTTCGACGCCAGAACACTTTGAAACTCTACAAGTGATTAACGTCGAATGGAAACAGGTTGAAGGTGTTAGTTTGAAGTGATTAAAGCTTATGTGTTTATATACATTTGTAAGTATTAATGAATTAACGTCAGTATGAGGAGATTATCGACGTTGTAATCTGATAATTGGGACAAACTTACGTTCATATTTCAACTTTAATTCTTATTTTGTTTTTAATTGTTCATTGTTTTCCATATTAAATATTTTCTTTTTTTTTAAATTTTCATTTGTATAGAATATTTTTCGAAGTAGAAAAAAATGGAATAAAATCTTTTAAGTACGAATGTCATATTATGAAGTTTCAATGCACATTTATCCATATACGAACATTTAAGGTGACATAGCGTTTGGATTAATTTATACCCGCACAATTATTAATTTAAATTCTTAAACAAAATTATGTTGCTTAATATATATTTTGCATAAATGAGTTCTTCTAACAGTATAATATTAGGATAATCGCTATGATTTTCCGGTTTAAATTTTAACCAAATATAGAAATTAATTTTTTTAAAGTTTTTATTTATCTACTTTAATTTATCTAATTGATTTATGGCAGACACTCGTCCAGACCCGCCGACGAAAGGCCGGAAATTGAATTCGGGTGTCTGCGGTGCGCCGCGTCATCAAAGGCTGTATGCCTTGTAATTGCGGTGACAACGTGGTGTGACGGGGTTTTATTTTTGACTTTAGAATTTCTGGGTATAGGAGGATGAAGTGCACGCCATGCAGAAATGTTTAAGAATAACTTCAGAATTATTTTCCATAAAACTCTAAGAAACAATACTTTTGAAATCCTGGCTCCGACTGTTAACTAGCTTTTGCGATCGATATTCCACACTATGTGTGGAATTAGAGAAACACATTTTCGAATATATCGTTTGCCTCCTCTAAATTTTCCTGTTTATTTCATCCCGAGATATACGAGTATTAATTTGTTTTATCTATGTCCCATATTTAAAATGTACATATAAAACCATTCCGAATATAAAACGGCTGTAACAGAGACTTAGGCAAAGATATATAATTAACACGAAATTATAAATTTTTCGTACGGACGCAAAAATTGAAAATTGTAAGTAATATCTGTGAAATATCTATGAAAACAATTCATCCCAGAAGGTCTAAAATTATAAAAACTGTGAGGCGAATGGACATGGCGACGCCAAACAATTTCTGTATTAGGCAGGTTTTGATCAATAACACATTCATTATTAAGCTGAAGAATGTAAGAACGAATTAAAAATATATTTGTTCCTTTAATATATAGCTTTGTAACTTACAACAAACACGAGGAAAATATTTCTTTTTTCTGTATTTATAAATTACGGTAATATTTTGAAAACGGAAAGATAATTTTTTTGGCCGCCTTTACTAATCAATCTACCATTTGCTAATCAATATTTTTGCTTTAATTGGTATGTTATTTACGTTATTAATATTTTATATAAAATTATTGTTATATACATGGAAATTTATTTTCCAATGTGAAGTTTTTTAATAGCCATCCTTTCTATAGTGAAAGATGTTTTCATTTTTTATAGTTATAATTTTAATGGAAGCAAAATTATCGTGATATGTATCTTCATGAGTTAAAGTAGTTAATATTGCCTTCTATATTATTATAATCTTGTGAATATAACGGAAATAATTTTGTCGATATTTAAGAAATTTTGATAGAAAGGTTGTTACTTTTTGGGATGACATTAATAGACATTGAACGTATTTTATTATAGAAATATAAAATGAAAAATTCTGGGAAAATGTGCTCTATAGTAATAAAGCAATATTTTCATCGTGTAAATTTAACAATGGAAATAAGAGAGAATAATTGAAAAGTTGACTTTCAAAAAGATATTTGGAAAATTATTAAAAGAATATTCCTTTCGTCTGTGACTAAATATTTATAACAATTTACTTTTCTCAAATAGACTGAGATTTAGTCTATTTTTTCACATGTTCAAATATTAAATATTACACAAAACTTACACATAAGTACAAATGATTCATAAATTATAAGGTTAGACAGTTCTACAATTGGAAACAAATATAGTTGATTGAAATTATTATAAATAAGATAATTTGAATCCTCTATCAGAAAAGAAATATTCGCAGATTCGCATACGATAATTGTTATTAAGCATTCTTTGTCATTTTTTATATGCTATATAAAACACAAGAAACAATAATTTCCGATTCCCCCGCAAATACAAAAACACAACGGGCTTATGGTTTTTTTTATTACGACACATTTATATTTACGGAATGTTCGCTTGCCAGAGTGACTTCGAGATTTAGTAAGCTTATCGTCCCTACTAACTTTTATGTATGTGTACTTAATTGATTTGTCTAATTATGTGTACTTAATTGATTTGTCTAATTATATTGTAACTAACTGTACCTAATCATTTAATAAATTTCCAGCGTCCACAATTAATATTTTAGGTTGAATAAACACAATTGATGATATGCCGATTTATATGCAGTTACTAATACCTTGTTCACAATTTAATAATAGAATTTATATTTTTCAAAAAAATTCTTTTCTAGTTTGATTTATTATATTATCAAATATTTAAAAATATGTTTTATTGTAACCGTCGTATTAAAAAAAAGTTAAGTAATCTAATGTAGTTACGGTCGTCTCGCTATGATTTCCTCGCTTTTTTAAATGAAATATGCAATTGACACAACCAGCGGAAAACTTAAAATTAGCCATCTATTTAATTTTTTTATTTCCTTTATCATTTTTAAATTATTACAAATTTACTAACCACAGGATTCAGGAAAAGTGAAATATTTCTTGCAGTAAAGAAGATTGTAGACTCTATTAACACATATTAAAATGTTACCTGAAAGGTCATTAAAACAAGTCATAAAAGAAATTAGATCAAAAACATCATTCTGAACAATCCCTTAATGGAATAGCTCACAACGTAAACAAACACTGAGTATTTCCTATTTTGACTTCATAAAAATATCGCTGGCGGCTCCCTTTCGATGACTAAGATAACTGTTATACCAAACATTGTGTAATGGCGCTCCGGGGAGCAATTTATTTGAAGCTCAATTTTTAGCAAATGCTTCACAGTATTATCGATGAGAGTTAAAAAGCAAATACGCGTGTGTATATCTATAATTGTATAGATGATGAAATTTAAGAACACGCTAAATAATTTGATAAACTCTGAAAAACTTTTTATTTTATTTAAATAAAGCGTTATTAACGTTTATAAATTATTTTCAACTTTTATAAGTAAAATTAACGGTAACAAAAAATATTGAATAATTTTAAATAGCTATGACTTCATGAAAAATACTTTTGAATTAAATTAAATAATTCTGTTTTAAAGCTGAGATATTGCATTTTTGAAAAAAATATATTTTTGTACCAAGTAGTACCTTTTGCCTACAAATATTGAAAAATAAGTTAAAAATCTCTAATTATTATTATTTTCAATTTTAAACGAGGTAAAATAATTTTTTCTAACAAAATCCGTTTATTACCTCTCAAATGATAAGGAGATTCCACGTACATTGTTTCTTTTTATTGTAATAATTTTTAACGGCAATTTTGTTTGCTGTTAAGCAAAAAAAAAACCCATTATTATTTTGAATGTACATAATTCCTAAAAAATCGATGGAGCAACAAGCTGTAGCGTTGTTGGGAGGAAATATATTTTGAAATATAAAGCCAACCATGCAAACATGAAGCGTGAATCCGAAAGTGTTTTATAACCTCCTCGTGTTACGATTTGTAATACCGGTAGCGATGGCAATAAAATCATATTTTTTAAAAAGAAATTTCACATAACTGCATATTTTCCTTCAATAAATTTATAACTAATAAACAGAAGACGATACATTTTAAATTATCAGTATTATTCTGAAATGTCTTATTGAAACTGCAATGTTCCTTTAATTTTCATTATGCATTACCACAAAGTTTGAGCATGCACATAGAAAAAATATGGGCCTTCAGTCATTTTACATCTCATTTGAAAACATTTTTAACTTACGAAATTCTGACACATGTAATAATTAGTTCGTTTCCCAAAAAAAGACGCCATATTAAAAACGAAAAATTTAAAAATATAAATATCGCCGTAATTATAAAATAGATATTCCTAGTTAAATAAATATAAACCATGAATTCTTAAATTATATTTTCTAATTTTTTAAAAACACAAATTTTATATGATAATTTCATCTACGGGTCCTACCTCTAAAACCATTGCTATGAAAAATAAAAGCTTCTGAGGAAGTATTAAATGAAAACTGATTTTTCGGATCGAAGAATATATGAAGAAAGGAAAAATATGATTAATTAATTTAACTTCTACACGCAATTTTAGTCACACAAGATTGTAAAGAAAAAATATTTTATTTTCATATTATGTACAAATAACGGGTTTTAAAATCGTAAAGTAGGAAATTAAATTGAAAATAATGATTTTTCATTAAAAAAGGAAGCCATGTCATTTATAAACAATTTTTTCCTGATTAAAAGGAAATTTAAAACTGAATTAAAAGGCTCTCATTTATTCTTTATTATTATCTCATTTTCCAAAATTTATTACATTAAAGTTTAAATCACTTGCGTATTTTCATATTATTCATACAAATTTCCTCTCCCCCTATTTCTCGTCTCCGAATGTTTATATTATATGTACTCTTGTACTCTTTTATAAACAAATTTGAAAGAGTACATGCCCAAAATGACTTGACGCTGTTCTTTTTTTACTAGATATATTTCATAGACCAAATGCAATTTTTCGTACTATGAGTATGAAAAATTGCATTTGGTCTATAATATAAGAAATAAAAGCATTAGAATTAAGAGTATCGAAGTTGGATAAAGAAGAAGGAGGCATTGTCATAGTGGAGTAGAATTAGAAGTGCACATGTATATGTACAATATGTTAAAATAAATTTGCGTTTTAAAAGGTTTTTCTGTAATTTCGGAGAAGGAAAGATGATATTCACACACGTACTAATACCAACAAGTTGAAATTATGAAAAGATAGCAAATTTACGATATCGATTAATCAAACCTGTAAAGTGTGGATAGAACTCCTATTACGAGAGTTCCGCAAATATTAAGATGCATGAAAATATTATGGAATGTAGTATTTCTTTTATATCGTTTTACAAATCATTTTTAAATCGTTTAACAAATGTTAACATAATTTTGTTACCATTTAAATATATTGTCTAGTGCAACTTTCACTGGCTTAAAAATGTGAATTTTCACAATATTCCGGTAAATATTAGATAAACTTCAAGGAAGGTAGTCTTGTTACTATATTTATTTTAGCAGTCTCAAAGACGGGAAAGAAACTTATTTTTTGTGGATATTTTGACAATATTACCAGAACTATTTTGTAAACCATTCTAAAAAGAAATAGTTCTAGAATCCTCATAACTCACCCTTTCTATTAACATAGTCACACGATGTGTGAGAATAAAAAATTAATCCATCATCGCCATGGTGACTAAAACTTAGCTATAACGATTAAAAAAATTTGAACCAGGAAATGTAAAAGATAAGATTGACAAATACAAATAAAATCAATTACCATATTAGGAGAACGGAAAACGATGATTGAGGTAACGGGTTAAAGTAAATTTTTTTGAGTTCATTTTATCTGCTTGCGCCGTCTAGTTAAGTAATGATATTAGAAAATGGCATGAAGATTTATATCTTCATGCCATTTTCTAGAAAAGAAGTGTTAGAAATATTTTATAGAAATTCTGAAAGGGTAAATACTTCCGAAATGTGGATAATTAATTATAAATACTGTTGAATGAGAAAATATTCGTATATTTCTTATTAAAAATATAAAACTGTTTCACCGAAAATATTGGGATTCCGATTGTCGGAATTTTTTTATAGTTTCCGGTACTTATTTGTAATTGAATCAGAAAATAATTTTAGTTGAATATCTGGATAGTATTGATTATATATTACAGTTTCGGTTATATTCTGATTAATGGTTTCAATAGCAAATGGATAAGATTTAAATAATATTTTTGCTATACAGAAAGTAACACTACAAAATAAAGAAATAAAATAGATCGACAAATAAATAATGACAGTCATGTAAAAGTGTCGTGTAAATAATTTTAAAACGTGTCAGTCGTTAAAGGATAAATTTTTATTGAGTTCGAATTTTGTAATTTAAGTCTCAGCCAATATTATGGCTGGATATTTGTGTAGTGTTAGGTTCCGAAAATACTGATATTAATTTAATAAGAAAATAATAAGTTAGTAGTTTATATAGGGTTTTGGAAGAAAAGCATATAGTGTAGAGTAATTTCGAAACTAAGGCGATAAATTATCCCGTACCAAACATACAAAAAATTATATAATGTGGTACCGATTTCTAAAGTTGCATAAAATTATTTTTAAAACTAAGTTTAAGCCAGCGTAGGTGGCAAAATGTGGCTCTTACATGATTTTCAGAAATAAATCTAGAATCAATATAACACAATAAAGATTTGTATGTAATACAATGCAGATATGTTTAAATTCTTTCATAATTTTTCAATAGTTTATGTAGAAATGATAACAATTTATTGAATTAAAAAATTGTGAGTTAGAAAAATGATGCCAGTAAAAGTAATATTACAATAAAAATATACACTCAAAAAAGCAAAAGCTTGTTTACTATATTTTGTAGCATTAAATATTAACAAAAAATGTTCCAACTCTTTATGTTTTTAATTTTACAAAGTTACGTTCAGGTATTAGAGTATATAAAGTAAAATACTTTAACTAGCTCTAATTATTTTTAAGTAAATTTTTAAACGTGATTTAATCAATTGTCATATTGATGACGGGTACGTTTTTCTTATTAAAAGCCCCGTTATTCTTGGAATGAAATTTCAAAATTACTCATACTCGAATTGTAAGAAGTTTTGAGTATATAATTCCTCATTATGTAAGTTTAACTACTTACATGGTATGTACGTGTCATTTTATATTAATTTTACTTAGTATAGCTGTTGTTTCACCCTACAGGCATTTAATCAAATTAAGCTGTGTAACATGAACTTGAAAATTTACCTACCTTCATGTTTTCTTTCATGAAAGTTGAGTGTTTAATTAATGCGATGTAATATTTCCTTTCCTTAATATCATACCTAAATCCAAATTAGCTGGTAAATTTGAAGACAAATATGTAATGTTAGCCTCCAAGCGTGATTCTGTAAATGATTTGATTCGCAGTGTGATTACAAAACCGCCCATTTATTCATAACTTTTCTGCATAAAGGTATTTGCTTGTATAAAATTTCAATTCATTTCCCACAAATGGAAATAAACCACATTCTACCATAACTCTCGGTTTGGAAACTACTATTTCATATACTTTTTGTGGTTTAAATATTATTCCATTTTTTAACCTTTCTAAAAGTATTAATACATACTGTGTACAAAGAGATTAATTTTAGACCATATTTTTTGATACCACAGTGAAAACTTTTTCAAAATTTATCTTACTTCTTTGTTATTTTGTGATCTGCATTATTTTTTATCTACCTACATTTCTAAAAACAGTAGATGCTCAACTTTACAAGGTTCTCCGTTTATGACTTAATTATTTTGGTTTTACCAGAGAAACCAGTAGAAAATTTTGCGAAAAGTATAATATATATATATATATATATATATATATATATATATATATATATATAAAAGTATACCATATATAGTATACTTTCTCGCATTATTATATTACATGTTTTCTCTGAACGACGAATTACTGAAAATATATGCGTGCTTCGCTATCGGTATCCTCATTTTATGTAGCTTTTAAAATACCTTTTTGTTTAAACTTTATGTACAATATACAGTGTGTAATAGAATGGATACTTGGTTTACTTATACAATTTTATGCCTATAATATTCGTTTAGTGTGATTTTATTGGTGATGTTTTTAGATATTGTAATAAACAGCTAATATTTGATGAAACTTACGAATAATTAAATATAATTTGAAATATATTTTATATTTGAAGTCATATATAACATAGTATTAAAATTTATTTAGAATAATAAGGTTCAATTTTATCATAATACGTTATGAACTAATTATATTTTAAGAAGAAATATAAGAAGTTAGAGATAAATCATTAAATATTATTGAATCTCACACATTATTCTTGCTATTAAAATAATAAAATACATATGAGTAATTTTTAGACATTAAGATTTTAATTGAAAATATTCAAGTTATTATCTCAATGAAATAAATATTAAACACTACTAAAAAACCACATGAAAAGGGTAAAAAATTAAGTCGCTCTAGACGTCGTCCGTATATCGTTCATTGTTAATGAAGCTATAGCAGCCCCTGTTCATAATTTTATTAAATTCGCAACTTAAATTCGATGTCACTTACCGAATTTTGTATTTTCTCCAAATGATAAATTATGAAGGATAAGGCTAGGCTAGGCTGATTAAAGTTTGTTTATTTATGCAAAGAAACAAAATTGAATGTGAGGTTAAGGATACTTGTGAATTACCAAATTTGTCCAAACTTTGAAGTAACTATTTTAGTTAAGTACTTAATAAGCGACAGATTAGGCTATCACGATAGTTCTAAACTGTGGGGATGTAGTTTCCGCTAAAACTTGAAAGTGTCGTGATAACGATACCCTTTGAAACCACGGAGTATACACACAAAACCTTACCGATTTATAGAAGGGTCACGTTCGACGCGAAGGACACTTCGAAACTTTGCAAGTGATTAAAGTTGAATGGGAACACGTTGAAGGTGATAGTTTGAAGTGATTAAAGCTTATGTGTTTATATGCGCAAAGTAAGTTTTAATTAGTTAACATAGTTATGAAAGCATTATCGACATTTTAATCTGATAATTGAGGCAAACTTATATTAAACACGAGGGAAATATTCCGTTTTTCTATATTTATAAATTACGGTAATATTTTGAAAACGGAAAGGTATCTTCCTTGGCCACTATTACTAATCAATCTACAGAATATTCTTGTTTTAATTTGTGTGTTATTGGCCTTATTAATACTTTGTAATTAAACATTTATAATATATATTGTTTTAATTCTTTATTTTAAGATTTAATTTTAATGGAAGCAAAATTATTGTGATATGTATCTCCCTGAGTTAAGCATTGAATATTGCTCACACTATTATTATAGTCTTGTGAATAAAATGGAAATAATACAATATTTTTGTCGAGGTTTAAGAACTGTTGATAGAAATGAGAAAGTTGTTAGTTTTTGGTATGACATTAATAAATTTTGAACTTATTTTATTATAAAAAAATAATGATAAATTCTATAAAAATGTTCTGTATAGTAATAAAACAATATCTTCATTATATCAATTAAATTCAAAAAAATACTTGAAACAGAATAGAAGGATATTTCTTTGGCCTGCGATTAAATATTTAAAACAATTTTTTCTGTTATATTTCTCAAATAGTTTAAGATTTATTGGATTTTTTACATTCTCAAATATTAAATATTACACGAAACTTGCACAAAAGTACAAATGGTTCATAAATTATAAGTTTAGACCGTCCTTTAAATGGAAACAAATATAATTTTTTTAAATTATTGTGAACAGCTAAAAACTCTAGCAGAAAACAAATTTTCGCAGGTTTTCATACGAAAATGATTATAAAGAATTCTTTGTTATTTTCATTTATTTATATACTATTTGAAACACAAACATCAATAATTTCCGATTGTTCCATAAAGAAAAAAAACACGTACGGGCTTTTTGTTTTTGTCTATTACGACGCATTTATATTTAGGTAATGTTCGCCTGCCAGAGTGAGTTCGACATTTAGTAAGATTTTTGTCGTTGCTAACTTTCATGTATACATACTTGGATGAATTGCCTAATTATATTGTTCCTAATTTATTAATAAATTTCCAGAGTCCACAATTAATATTCTTGGTTGAAAAAATACAATTTATGATATGCCGAGTTATATGCAGCCGTCTCGCCATGATTTCCTTGCTTTTTTAAATAAAATATGGGATATGCACAACTAAAGGAAAACTTAAAACAAACCAACAATATAATTTCTTTTTCCTATGTTATATTTAAATTATTACAAATTATCTTTACAAATTTACTAACCACAGGATTCAGGAAAAGTGAAATATTTCTTGCAATAAAATATATTGTAGACTCTACTAAAACATATTGAAATGTTACCTGATTCATTAAAAACCATGTCATAAAAGAAATTGGATCAAAAACATTATTCTTAACAATCCCTTAATGGAATAGCTTATATTGTAAATGAACATTGAGTATTTCCTCATTTGATTTCATAAAAATGTCGCTCGCGGGTCCCTTTTGAAGACTAAAATAATTGTTGTACCAAGCGCTGTGTAATGACTCTCCGGGAAACAATTTATCTCAATTTATTTGAAGCCCAATTTTCATCAAATACGTGTAAATGAAGTACGAATGCTTCACAGCATAATCGATGACGGTTAAAAAGCAAATACGCATGCATATGTACTTGTTTACATGATGAAGTTTATGAACACTCTAAATAATTTGATATACTCTTAAAACTTTTTAATTTATAAAAATTAATTTATTGTAAAATTTATTTTCAACTTTTATGAGTAAAATTAAAGGTAACAAAAAATATTGAACGTTTTTAAATTCACTAGAAATGTTTTTGAATAAAATGAAATAATTCTGTTTTAAAGCTAAAATTTTGCGTTTTTGAAAAATATATAATTTTCTATCAAGTAGTACTTTTTGCCTATAAATATTGAAAAATAAGTTAAAGATCTCTAATTTTTTCAATTTTAAACGGCGTAAAATAATTGTTTCCAACAAAATCCGTTTATTACAATGCAAAGAGTAAGGAGACTCCCTTTTCATTCGTTTTTTTTATTGTAATAATTTTTCATGGCGACTATATTTGCTGTAAAGCAAAAAAAACTTATTTTTATTTTGACTGCACATAATTTCTAAAAATCCATGAAGCAACAAGTTGTAGCGCTTTTGAGAGGAAATATTTTTTGAAGCATTAAGCCAACCATGCAAACATGAATCGTGAATCCGACAGTACTAACTCCTCTTGTTACGATTTGCGATATTAATGGCGGTGTCGATAAATTAATTTTTTTTAAAAGAAATTTCACATAATTGCATGTTTTCCTTTATTAAATTTATAACTAAAAAAAACACAATACGATAAATTTTAGAGTTATTCTGAAAAGTCTTAATAAAACTGCAACGTCCCTTTAATTTCTTTATGCATTACCACAATGTTTGAGCATATAGAGCATGTGGAAGAAAATTTGAGCTTTCAGTCATTTTACATGTCATTTGAGAAAATTTGAAACTTAAGGAATACTGAAGCATTTAATATTTAATTCGTGTTCCAAAATGAGACGCCACATTTAAGAAAGAAAATTGAAAATTAAAACTGATTTTTTTTGACTGAAAAATACACTAAGAAGGCAAAAAAGTGTGATGGTTCCTGCATAATGAATTGAGTTTCATAGTAGGCACATGTGTTTTTTTTTTGACTTGTTTTGGTATGAATGTTTTCACGCTGCGTTCTTATATATTATAATTTAACTCCTATACGCGAATTTAATCACACAAGATTGTAAAGAAAAAATCATTTTATTTGTATAATATACACAAAATAGGGGGTTTAAAAATGTAAAGTAGAAAAGTAAATAGAAAATATTGAACTTTAATTAGTAATTAAAAGGGAAAACCGAGTCATCTAAAACAATTTTTCCTCATGTAAGGCAGATTTAAAAAAAAAATAAAAGGCCTTTATTTATTCTTTATTTTTATCTCCATTTCCAAAGTTTGATTAAATAAAAGTTTAAATTACATGCGTATTTTATATTATCCATACGAACTTCCTCTCCCACTATTTCTCAGTTTTCGAATGTTTATATTGTCAGACAACCGCGGTATCTATTTACATAAAAGCTAAATGCAATCCACTGACTCGTCACGACATAGAGACTTGAAATTTAGTATTTATGTTTCTCTTCTCGAAGAGGGATGTAGAGTATTTTTGAAAATGCAACCCTTTAGGGGTGCACCAATGGGGGTGGAAAATTATATGGAGATTTTGGAATAATTAAATCAAAGACATGCAAATATATTTTTAGCCTTTCAGACAGAAAAAAAAGAAATACCAATTTTATTATATAAAAAATTAAGTAAAACAGATGTACGCTACATTTGTTTTAATTACTTTTTTATGTCTTTTTGTTGTAGCACAGTCGGAGCAGACAGCTAGTTATGAATTATTATAAAAGGCTTTTGAAGAATACACGCCAAAGATTACTTGGTACTGTTATTTTTTTATTTTATTTTATTTTGTATTTCATTAACCAAATGCTACTTCTCATGCTATAACTAAGAAAAATGGTATTTGGTCTATGATATAAGTAATATAGGTATTAGAATTATGAATATCTAAATTGGCTGGAGAAGAAGCATTTTCATTGTGGAATAGAACAAAAAGTGTACACATATACATGGCATATTAAAATTAATTTGCGTTTTAAAGGGTTTTTATGTAATTTCAGACAAGAAAAGGATGTCACACGTATTTATGCCAACAAGCAGAAATTATGAAAAGATAGTAAATTCTCAATATCGAATAATGAAACCTCTAAGGTGTGGATAGAACTCCTACTAAGACATTCCAGCACATATTCAGATGCATAAAAATATTACGGGATGTAGTATTTATATTAAGTCGTTTATAAATTTTAATATAATTTTTTGCCTTTTTAATGTGTTGTCTAATGCAACTATCACTGGTTTTAAAATGTCGTGAGTTCTTTTACAGTATTCCGGTAAATATTAGATAAACTTCAAAGTAGGTTATCTTCCCATCATTTTTATTTTAGCAGTCTCAAAAATTGAAAACGAACTTATTTTTTGAGGATATTTTTGACAATATTTCTTGTCAAAAATAGTTTATTATATATACATATATATATATATATATATATATATATATATATATATATTATATTTGAGGATATTTCTGACAATATTCATTAACTATTTTTGAAGCAATTGTGAAAAGAAATAGTTCTGGTAAACTTATACCTCGACCATTCTATTGACATAAACACATTAACGTCAGCTTGCTTACTATATTTTGTAACATTAATCATTAAAAGAAATGTTTTATTTCTTTGTGTCATTAATTTTATAAATAGTTATATTTGGGTATTTTAGTATGTAAAATAAGATAATTGAAAAACTTTAATTACTTTTAAAGAAATTTTTAAACATGACTTACGCAATTGTTAAATCGATGATGGGCACGTTTTCCTTATTAAACAACAAATATTCGTGGTAGGAAATTTCAAATTTACTCAAACTCAAATGGTAAAAAGTTTTGAGTACATAATTGCTTATTACGTAACTTTAACTACTCACTTCGTACATACGTATCATTTCATCTTACTTTGACTTAGTATAGTTGTTATTTTACCCTATAGGCATTTAATCAAATTAAGCTGTGTAACATGGACTTGAAAGTTTACCTTCCTTCATATCTTCTTCGACGAAAGTCTAGTCTTTGTTTAATTAATATTATGTTTCCTTAGCATCATACCTGTATCCCATTTTGGTGGTAAGTGTAAAAACAAATATAAGTACTGTTAGCCCCCAAGCGTGATCTTGCAAATGATTTCATTCATTGTGTAATTATAAAACCACCCATTTATTTATAACCTATCCGTATAAAGGTATTTATTTGCATAACATTTCAGTTTATTTTCCACAAATGGAAATTAACCATATTCCGCCGTACCGCTCGGTTTGAAAAGCTACTGAATATTATTAATTTTTATTGGCATTTCTAGAAGTATGTATTAATGGATTAGTATTACACAACATTTTTTAGACACCACGGTGAAACATTTTTGAAAATTAGGTTAGGTTTGTTATTTTGTTATCTGTATTATTTTTTTCGTATCTATATGTATAAAAATGCTAAATGCGCAGCTTTACACGGTTGACCGTTCAGGTCTTAATTATTTTGTTTTTTAATTAAATTAAAAATCTTGGCCAGTAGGAAATTTTACGAAAGATATAACCAAACATTAACTTTCTCGCATTTTTTGGTACCTATTTCCTCTAAAGAAGTAATTAAGAAAAATAATTACACGGTTCGCTATCGGTATATCAATTTTATGTGGCACTTAAAAATATGTAATTTTAGTTTTTTTAAACTTTATGTACAATATGTAGTGTGTAATAGAATGTATACATGGTTTATTTATACAATTTTAAACCAAAAATATTTGTTTGGTGTGATTTTCTTCGTGATGGCATTAAGATATTGTAATAAACAGATCATCTGTATTTGAGGGATATTATGAAAAATTAAATGGAAATTAAAGTATACTTGAATATATAAAGTAATATAAAATATGGTTTTAAAACGTCATTTAGTGTAATAAAATTCAATTTCATCTCTAATTATATTTTGAGGGCACTAAATATAAGTAGTTAGAGATCAATTATTAAATTTTATTAAATCTCACACATTCTCCCTGCCGTTACAATAATAAAATAAATATTCAGTCTACAGACATCAAAATATCAATTGTAATATTAAAATTATTACCTTAATACAAATAAACAATAAACATTGTTAGTAAGATCACAATGAAAAGAGTAATAAATCAAGTCGCTCTAGATTTCATCCATGTATATTGTTCCGTTCTGAACGACAGTAAAGTAGCCCCGGTTCGTAAACTCAACAAATTCGATACGTAAATTCGATGTCACTTACCGAACTTTGTATTTTCTCCAAACTATATATTATGAAGGACTAGGCTAGGCTAGGCTGATTAAAGTTTGTTTATTTATGCAAAGAAACAAAGTTGAATGCGAGGTTAAGGATACTTGTGAATTATCAAATTTGTCCAAACTTTGAAGTAACTATTTTAGTTAAGTACTAAATTACCGACAGATTAGGCTATCACGATAGTTCTAAACTGTGGGTATGTAGTTTCCGCTAAAACTCGGAAGTATCAAGATAACGATACCCTTTGAAACCACGGAGTATAAACACAAAACGTACCGATTTAGAAAGGGTCACGTTCGACGCCAGGACACTTTGAAACTCGGCAAGTGATTAACGTCGAATGGAAACACGTTGAAGGTGACAGCTTTGAAGTAATTAAAGTTTATGTGTATAAACTTGTAAGTTATAATTGTTAACGTCACTATGAGGAAATTATCGATGTTTTAATCTGATAATTGAGGCAAATTTTTATTCACTTAATTTATATTTTATTTATAAATTTTCATCACATTTTTTTTGTTAATCTTTCCTTTTTAAATTTCATTTACTTAGAATTCCTTCAAAGTGAAGAAAATGGAATAATATCTTTTAGGCATGAATGCCACACTAAGAGGTGACTGTACACATTTAACAATATATAAACAGGAAAGACTACGTAGTATTTTTATTAAAATATTCGCAAATATTAATATAATTTTTTAATTATATTTATGTTGCTAAGTAAAAATATATCTTGCATAAATGTCGAGAGTTCCTTGAAAAGTACAAGATTTAAAATCATCGCTATGATTTTCCGGCAAATTTTAACCAAAGCTTCCGGTAAACTTTAACCAAACTTAAACCAAAACTTTAAATAAACACCGTTCCTAGTGTTTATTTTTAGTTTAACTTTAGTAAATGGGAAATGGGAGAGCATGCCTTTACAGAAATAGTTTCACAACTATTTTTCATAAAATTCTAAAAAAAACGGTTTGAAAATCCTGGTTCTGGCCTGAATCTAGTTCTTGTATTTTATACCCCACGATATAAGCGGAATGAGAGAAAGACATTTTCCAATATTTTGTTTGCCTCCCTATAATTTATTTGATTATTGTCTCTTGAGATATTATGTTTGTTTTGTTAATACACAAAATTTCAAATCTATATGCATAACTGTATCTAAAGTCAAACACTGTGACAGACTTATAAATAGAAATAAAGGAATAACACGAAATTTTTGAAAACAAGTATATGATTAAATCATACATCGAATTTTTATACAAGATCCTGATAATGATAATTTTCATTGTTTCACTGGATATTATATAAGATAAATACAATTTTACTTTGAGGTTTCTAAATTTCAAGAAAGGACGCCAAAATTTAAAATTGTGAATAATTCCTCAATTTAATTGAAGAAAATTATTTCATTCGAAGACAGACCATTTGACAGGATGAAAAATTGTTTACACCCCCAAACATATACATGTGAAAATCCCCTTATTACTTTATTACACATTGAAGTTTTTTTATAAAACATCGACATGCAAATAGTTCATGCATAAAGGTTTGAAATTATAGGAACTGTGAGGTGAATGCAAACCATAAAATTTCGGCGTTAAGCTAAAAATGTGAGAATAAACTCACAATATATCTGTTCCTTGAATACATAGCTCTGTAACCTACAACAAACACGAGCAAAATATCCTTTTTTCTGTATATATAAATTGTTTCTAATTTACGATAACATTTTCAAAACAGAAAGATATTGTCATTGGGTACCTGTACTAATCAAATTACACAATAAATAGCATAGTAATTAAAGCAGCTTTTTGCTTTAATTTGTATGTTTTTTACTTCATTAATAATCTATAATTAAATATTTATTATATACATGGAAATTATTTGCCAACGTGAATTTTTTATCAATATCCTTACTATAGCGAAAAACGTTTTAATTATTTTTGTTAAGTTATAATTTAAATGGAAGCAAAATTATAATGATTTGTATCTTTATAAATTAAAGTATTTAATACTGCACTCTATTATTATGGCCTTGTGATTATAATATCTATAGTATTCTGTAATCATGTAAACTATAATATCAATCGATGTAAACTATATATTATTATCTCTTTATTACTCGAGATTAATATCATAGAAAATATTTTTACTCCAGATTAAAGAACTTTCAATAGAAACGGGAACGCTGTTATTTTGTGGGACGACATTGAAATAATAATTATAGACATTGACCGTATTTTATTATTGAAATAAATAATGAAAAATTCTACAGAAATGATCTCTGTAGTAATAAGACAATATTTTCATTATAAATTTAACAACGAAACTAAGAGAATAATTGGAAAGTTGATTTTCAAAAAGATACTTGGAAAATCATTGAAACAATATTTTTTTGCGTGTGAATTAATATTTATAACGATCCAATTTATTATTTTTCTAAAATAGTTTAAGATTTATTGCATTTTTTTTACTTTTTAAAATATTACACAAAGCTAATAGAAAAAATCAGTCGGTCCATAGATTATAAGTTTAGATTATCCTATAACTGGGGACTTAATATGTTATTCGGAAAAACGTTAGAATTTATGAAAAATGTTGTAAAATATTAATTTGCGTACTCCATCATAAAAGAAAGTTTTATTTTCCCAGGTTTGCCTACGTTAATATTTATATAGAATTCTTTGTCGTTTTCAATTATTTATATACTGTTTAAAACACGAGAAACAATTATTTCCGATTGTCCCGTAAATAAAAAAAATATACAATGGGATTATTATTGTCGTCGATTAGCGCGCATTTAACTTTGCGTAATGTTTGCTTGCCAGAGTGACTGAGATATCGTAAGCTTTTTGTAGCTACTAACTTTTACATTTATATATATATATATATATATATATATATATATAAATATATATATATATATATATAAATATATATATATATATATATATATATATATATATACATATATATATATACATGTAATACATAAATGATTTGCCTAATTATATTTTTCCTAATCAACTAATAAATTTCTGGCATTCACAATTAATATTCCACTTCGAAAAAATACAATTTTTGATATGCTGAGTTATTTGCAAATACGAATAACTTGTTTACAATTTATTAACAGAAGTAAAATTTTTAAATTAATGAAATGTACATCAATTTTTGCTCCAAAATCTTTCAGGGAAAGTGAAATAATAATAAAATACGTTATATTTAAATTATTACAAGTTACTTTTACTAATTTATTAATCACATAATTAATAAAATGTACTTAAATTTGATATTCCAAAATCTTTGAGAAAAAGTGAAATATTTCTTGTATTAAAAAAGATAACAGACTCTACTAACACAGGTTGAAATGTTACCTGAAGAGTCATTAAAAACCAATTCATAAGAGAGCTTAGATTAAAAACGTCATTCTAAAGAAACCCTTAATGGAATAGCTCACAATGTCAAAGAACATTGAGTATTTCCTCTATTGACTTCATAAAAATGTCGCTCGCGGCTCCCTTTCTATCACTAAGGCAAACTAAGCATTGTGTAACAATTTGTCTCAAATTATTTAAAGCCCAGTTTTCATAAAACACGTTTAAATAAAGTACGAATGCTTAATAGCTAATCGATGAGGGTTATAAACAAATATGCGTGCTTATAAACTTGTATGCATGATGGAGTTTAAGAACATACTAAATAATTTGATAAACTCTGAAAAACTTTTATTTCATTTAAATAGAGTAATATTAATGTTTTTAATTTTTTTTATAACTTATTTTCAACTTCGCTTATCAGAATTAAAGGTATGGGAACATTTTTGAGCAATTTTAAATAACTGTAACTTCGTGAAAAATGTTTTTGAATAAAATGAAATAATTCTGTTTTAAAGCTGAGATTTTGCAATTTGAAAAAATTCTAATTTTCTACCAAAATAGCACTTTTTGCCAACAAATATTGAAAAAATTCTATTACTTTAAGTGTTATTATTTTTGCAATATTTTTTAAGGGCAACTCTGTCCGCTGTCAAGTAAAAAAAAAACTCATTTTTATTTTGACCGCTATTAAACAATCGACGGAGCAACAAGCCGTAATGATGTTGAGAGGAAATATTGTTTGAAGCATAAGGCCGACTTTGCAAACATGAAGCGTGAATCTGACAGTGCTACCTGCTCATGATACCGATGGTGGTGGCGATAAATCCATATTTTTTAAAAAGAAATTTCACATGATGGTAATTTGTAATGTATAATATAATAATCATGTAATAGTAAAAAAAACATAATTGAAATTTCACATAATTGTAATAATTGTGAAAGTATCATATAAACAAATATATTTTATATGATACTTTAATCTACAGGTCTTACCCATAAAAAAATTGGTGTCAGAAATAAAAACTTCGGAGGAAGTATTAAGTTGGAACTGATTTTTCCCGACGGAAAAATAAACGAAAGAGGAAAAGAATATATTTTCTTGGTGAATAATTAAGTTTCATAGTGGGCGCATGAGTTTTTTGTTTATTTCGATATGGTTTGAATATTTTTACGCTAAATATATTCTGACATATTTTATGCTTAAAATTTAACTCTTATAAGCGATTTTTGTCAAAAGAAATTATAAAGGAAATTTTTTTTAAATGTAATGTATATTAGATTAAGATATATTCAAGATACGGGTTTTAAAAATATGAAGTAGGAAATTAAGCAGAATTTAATAAACTTTAAAACCGTGTCACCTATTAATTATTTTTTCCTGATATAAGGCGAATTTAAAAGAAAGATTAAAGGAATCTTACTTATTCTTCGTTATTATCTTAATTTTCAAGTTTTATTGAATGAAAAGTTAAATTACTTACGTACATTCATAGTTTCCGTACGGATTTTCTCATCCTCTATTTCTCGGTCTCCAAATTTTTATACTCTTAATTAAGCCACTGCGGCTTATATATGTTTATAAAAAAGCCAATTTTCTGGCTCGTCACAGAATATTCAGAACTATAAAGAATAGAGACTTTGAATTTAGCATATATGTTACCGTAAATACGTGACCGTAAATGTGCCGTGACGCAAAAATTTAACCTTTAAGGGGTGAACTAATGGGGTTGGAAAATTATATGGTTATTTTGAAATCATTTAAATCAGAGATATGCAAAATCAATTTTAGACACCCCGATAGAAACACAGAAATATAAAGGTTAAAGCTTTAGGAAAATATTTAACTAAAAATAATCATTATATGAAAAAAGTAAATAAAACAAATGCTGTGTGATCGTTTTGCTCGAGCATAATCGGGACAGATAGCTAGTTGTGAATAACTATGAAAAGTTTTTAAAGAGTAGAAACCAAAGATGTCTTAACGCTGTTCTCTTTTTACTAGATGTATTTCGTAGACCAAATGCCATTTTTCATACGTATAAAAATTATTAGAATTACGAGCGTCTAAGTTGGATGGAGAAGAAATAGGCATTGTGGCTGTGGAGTGTAATAAATATTGCACAGTAAGGGTATATAGTGTCTTGAAATAAATTTGCGGTATAAAGTATTTTTCTGCCATTTTGGGAAAGGGGAAAGAAAATAGGGCTAACGCACAATATCGAATAAAGAAACTTCTAAAATGCGAGTAGAATTCCGGCTACGACAGTTCCGCAGATACTGAGATGCGTAAAAACATTTAAAGAGGCAGTGTTTCTTTTAAATTATTTACTACTTCAATATATTGCCTAATACAACTTTCACTCCCTTGAAAATGTCGCGAGTTTTTATAATATTCCGGAAATATTCGAAAAAACTTCTAGCTATGTTGTTTTCCCATAATTCTTATTTTACCAATCTCAAAGATGGGGAAGGAACTTATTTTTTGTGGATATTTTTGACAATAACTCAAGAACTATTTTGTAGACAATTCTGAAAAGAAATCCTCATAACCCGCCCTTGCTATCAACATAACCACGAGACGTGTGAAATTAAAAAAAATCGATTATCGCCTTGGTTACTGAAACTCAGCTATAATGTATATATAATTAAAATGTATTGAAACAAATATATTTAGTCTGTAAAATGATTCCGTAAGCTTAATTTTACAATACATATATCTATTCATAAATCATCAGCCTGCTTACTATATTTTATAACACATATTAAATATTAACAAAAAAATGTTTTATATTTTTAATTTGATAAATAATTATGTTTGTGTATTAAAGTATGTAAAACACCTTATTTCAACTATTTTGAACTACTTTTGAGTAAACTTTTAAATATGACTTAAGCAATCGTTAAATCGATGATGGGTTCGTTTTCCTTACTAAAACTCAAATATTCTATGTATGAAATTTCAAATTTACTCAAACTATAAGAAGTATTGATCCATTATTACGTAATTATAATCCATTATTACGTAATTTAACTACTTAAATCGTATCATTTCATAAAATTTAGGTATTTAACCAAATAGAACTACGTAACGTGGACTTGAAAGTTTACCTTCTTTCAAGTTTTCTTTGACGAAATTTGAATCTTTGTTTAACTAATATGAGTTAACATTTCGTTTCCTTAGCATCATACCTTTATTCTATTTTGACGGCAAGTGTAAGAACAAGTGAGTACTGTCAGACCCCAAACGTGATTTTATACGACCGATTTACTCATAACCTTTCTTTATAAATGTATTTGTTTGTATAAAATTTCAGTTAATTTTCCACAGATGGAAATCCTACAAAATTCTGTCATACATTTCTGTCGAAAAAGCTACTTTTTCATATACATTTCATTACTTAATTATTATTCCATTTTTTTAGCCTTTCTAAAAGTATGTATTCGTTTTAATGTATTAATTTCAGACCATACTTTTTAATATTAGAATGAAAACTTTTTAAAAATTTACCTGAGTCCTTTTGTTGTTTTGTTGTCTGCATTATTTTTTACGTATCTATGTAAAATGTTAGATGCGAAACTTTACAAGGCTCGCCATTCAGGACTTAAATATTTTGCTTTTGAATTAGTTTAAAAAATTCTTGACCAGTGGAAAATGTTGGGAAAAATATACCAACCATTAAGCTTCTTGCATTTTTGTGTTACCTATTTTCTTCTAAGGAGGAATTAAAGAAAATAATTACACGTTTCGCTATCAGTATCTCCATATGATGGAGCACATAAAAAGATGCTCAGTTTTTTTAAACTTTATGTACGATATGTAGTATATAATAGAATGGATACTTAGTATATTTATATAATTTTTTTCTAAAAAATGTTTATCAAGTGTGATTTCCTCTGTGATGTTTTCAGATGTTGCATTAAATATCTTATATTTGAGGAATATAATGAATAATTAAATGGTGCTTAAAAAATATTTTAATATACCAAATTGTATGGAACATAGTTTTGACACTGTATTGAGACTAAATCACACATTCAATTTATCATAATGTGTCATGAACTTATTATATTTTAAGAATGCGAAAGGGAACTATTTAGAGTTCAATTATTAAATAATATTGAATCTCTCACATTCTCCTTGCTATTAAAATAATAAAATATATACTCAATTTTCGGACATTAAGGTTTTAATGGAAAACATCAAAATTATTACCGCAATTAAATAAATAATAAACACTATTAAAGAGACCACATGAAAAGGGTAATAAATCAAGTCGCCCTAGACATCGTCCATATATTGTTTCATTCTGAACGACGGTAAAGTAGCCCCGGTACATATTCTCATCAAATTTGAGAACTTAAATTCGATGTCACTTCCCGAATTATGTATGGTCTCCATACTATAAATTATGAAGGACAGCTAGGCTGATTAAAGTTTGCTTATTTATGCAAAGAAACAAAATTGAATGTGAGGTTAAGGATACTTGTGAATTATAAAATTTGTCCAAACTTTGAAGTAACTATTTTAGTTAAGTACTAAATTAGCGACAGATTAGGCTATCATGACAGTTCGAAACTGTGAGTATGTAGGTTCCTCTTAAACTATCAAGATAACGACACCCTTTGAAACCACGGGGTATACATACGAAACGTTACCGATTTAGTGAAGGGTCACGTTCGACGCCAGAACACTTTGAAACTCAGCAAGTGATTAGCGTCGAATAGAAATACGTTGAAGGTGACAGCTTTGAAGTGAGTATAACTTACGTGTTTATATACATTTGTAAGTTTTAATTAGTTAACGTTCCTATGAGGAGATTATCGATGTTTTAATCAGATAATTGAGTCACACTTATGTTCTCATTTCAACTTTAATTTTTGTTTTATTTATAAATTTTCATTCTATTCTACATTGAATATTTCCATTTTTAAATTTTTATTTGCGTAGAATATTTTTTAAAGTAAAAAATCAAATAAAATCTTTTTAGTACGAATGTCTTACTATGAAGTTTCTATACACATTTAGGTATATACGAATATTTAATATTACATAGTGTTTTTATTAATTTATACACAAATATTAATACCACTTCTGAATCACAATTGTTTTAGTTAGTATATAGTTTGCATAAATATTGTGAGTTCCTTGAACATGTTATATACATAAATTCCTATGAATCTCCGGTTTAAATTTCAACCGAACCTAGGAAGATATTTTTTTATATTTTTATTTATCTACTTTAATTGTCCGTCATATGTATTAATTTCTAATTGATGCATATGACGGATCTATTTTTACGAGAACAATCTGTTACAGCCAACCATAACACCCGCCCAGCCCTGCTCGGCGAACGGCCGAGAATCGAACGCAGGTCTTCGTGGTGCGCCGCGTTGTCAAAGGTCGTATGCCTTGCGATCAACCCAACATGCTATGGTGACAAGTGTATCATGTTGTGTTGGGGTTTATTTTTGACTTTAGAAAAAAATACTTATGGAAACCTTGGTCTGGCTGTTAACTAGCTCTTACGATCGATATTCCATACTATCTGCAGAATTAGAGAAAGACATTTTCGAATATTTCGTTTGCCTCCTCTAAATATTTCTATAAATTATTTGATTTTAGACTCTTGCGACATATGAATGTTAATTTGTTTTATCAATGCGCCAAATTTTAAATTTATGTGTAAAACAATTTTGGAGGTAAAGCGGTTATAACAGACAGATAAACAAATTTATAAATAACACGAAATTATTGAAAACAAAATTATATATTGCATTTTTGCACAAGATCCTGATAATTATGATTTTGAATTATGGATTGAACTTTATTAAAAGTTAAATTACGAGTAATTATATGATTGGATATTATATAAGGCGAATACAGTTTGACTTTGAAGCTTGAAAATTCCTCAAATGGACGCAAAGATGGAAAATTTTAAATGTTACCTCAATTTAAATTTAAAAATTATATCATTCAGTGGTAGACCATTCGATAGGTTGGAAAATTGTTTACGCCCCCAAAACATATACATGTTGAAATACATTAGAAATTTCTTATATTATTTTGCTACACTTTGAAATTTTAAGTTATAATTTTAATGAAAGCAAAATTATCGTGATATGTATCTTCATGAGTTAAAGTATAAGTATAGTTAAAGTGAAAGTAAATACAATATTTTTCTGGAGGTTAAATAAATTTTGACTGAAACGAGAAAGAAGGTTGTTAGTTTTTGAGATGACTTTAATAGACATTGAACGTATTTTATTATAGAAATAAATACTGCAAAAATTCTGTAAAAATATTCTCTATAGTAATAAAACAATATTTTCGTCATATAGATTTAACAGTGAAACTAAGAATAATTAAAAGGTTCACTTTCAAAAAGATATTTGAAAAATTAATCGAAGAATATTTTTTGCCCTGTGAATAAATATTTATAAGAATTTATTTTGTTATTTTTCTCAAGTAGCATAAGATTTAAGTCTCATAAATTATAAGCTTAGACCGCGATATAATTGAAAACAAATATAATTTATAGAAATTATTGCCAACAAGATGATTTCAGAAAAAAAATCCAATGTCGGAAAACATTTTTTCTCAGGTTTACACACACAAAGGATTATTAAGAGTTCTTCGTCATTTTCATTTATTTATATACTATTTGAAACACAAACATCAATAATTTTTGACTGCCCCGTAAATAAAAACAACACAATGGGCTTATTGTTTTAGTCGATTTCAATGCGTTTATGTATACGCAGTGTTCGCTTGCCGGAGTGAGTTCGAGATTTCAAAAGCTTTTTGTCGCTACTAACTTTTATATATATATATATATATATATATATATATATATATATATAT
Source organism: Druceiella hillmani (assembly GCA_039881145.1). Classification (NCBI taxonomy): domain Eukaryota; kingdom Metazoa; phylum Arthropoda; class Insecta; order Lepidoptera; family Hepialidae; genus Druceiella; species Druceiella hillmani. The sequence continues at coordinate 18,062,853 of JAYKKI010000027.1, read as the reverse complement.
ATATATATGTAATTGTCTAATTATATTGTTCCTAATCAAATAATAAATTTCTGGCATTTACAATTAATATTCTAGATTGAATAAATAAAATTTTTGATGCGCCGAGTTATCTGCAAATACGAATAACTTGTTTACAATTTATTAATATAAGTTATATTTTTTAAACAATTTCTCTTCAAATTTGATTTATTAAATTATCAAATAGTTAAGTAACATCATGTAATTACGGCCATTTCTCCACGATTTGATCGCGTTTTTTTTTAAATGAAATATGGAATCTGCATAACTGATGGAAAACTTAATATAAGCTGACTATATAATTTCCTTTATTTCCTCCGTTTATTTAAATTATTACAAATTACTTTGACTAATTTATTAATCACATATTTAATAAAATGTACTTACATTCTCTACTACAAAATCTTTGAGAAAAAGTGAAATATTTGTTGCAATAAAAAAGATTGTGTAATTAATGTTCTCAAAGACACTCTAATAACACATCATTACAAATATTACCTGAAAATTCATTCAAAACCAAGTAATAAAAGAAATTAGATCTAAAACGTCATTCCGAACAAACCCTTAATGGAATAGCTTATAATGTAAACGAACATCGAGTATTTCCTCTTTTGACTTCATAAAAATAACCCTCGGTGGCTCCCTTTCGACAACTACGATAACTGTTATACCGAGCGTTGTATAATGACGCTCCGGGGAACAATATATCTCGATTTATTTGAAGCCCAATTTTCATTAAATACGTGTAAATGAAGTACAAATGCTTCACAGTGTAATCGATGAGGTTCAAAAAGCAAATACGCGTGCATGATGGAGTTTATAAACACGTTAAATCATTTGATAAACTCTAATTAATTTTTTATTTTATTAAAATATTGCAATATTAAAGTTTTTAAACTGTTTTATAACTTATTTTAAAATTTGTGAACAAAATTAAAGGTAACAAAAAATATTAAACAAATTTAAATAGCCATAACTGCATGAAAAATGTTTTGAATTAAATGAAATAATTCTGTTTTAAAGCTGAAATTTTGCATTTTTTAAACAATTTTAATTTTCTACCAAATAGTACTTTTTGTCTACAAATAATAAAAAAGAAGTTAAAAATCTCTAATTTTTTTTTCAATTTTAAACGGGGTAAAACAATGTTTTCTAACAAAATCCATTTATTATATCTCAAAGAGTAAGGAGATTTCCCTTATATTATTTTTTATCAAGTGAAAAAAAACTAATTTATATTTTGACTGCACGTAATTCCAGCTAGTTACGAATTATTATAAAATGCTTTTAAAAAGTACACGCGAAAGATGACTTGGCACTGACCTTCTTTTTACTAGATATATTTCATAGACCAAATGCAATTTTTCATAGTATAAGTATGAAAAAGGCATTTGGTCTATAATATAAGAAATAAAGGCATTAGAATTATGAGTATCTAACTTGGATGGAGAAGAAGGAGGCAATGTCATTTTGGAGTAGAATAAAAAGTGCACACGTATATATGGCATGTTCAAAGAAATTTGCGTTTTAATGGATTTTACTGTAATTTCGGACAAGAAAAGAGAATATACACACACGTATTTGTGCCAACATACAGAAATTATGAATAGATGGCAAACTTACAATATCGAATAACGAAACCTGTAAAGTGCGGGTAGAATCCTGCTACGATATTTCCGCAAATATTAAGATGCATAAAAATATTTAGCGATTTAGTATTTCTTTTAAATCGTTTACAAATTTTAATACTACTTTTTGTCATCTAAATATATTGTCTAGTGCAACATCTACTATCTTAAAAATGTCGTAAGTTTTTACAGTATTCCGGTAAATATTAGATAAACTTCTAGGAAGGCTATCTCTCCATCATATTTTAGCAGTCTCAAAGATGGGAAAGGAAACTATTTTTTGTGGATATTATTGACAATATTTCCAGAACATTTTTGTAAATTATTTTGAAAAGAAATGGTACTGGAATCCTCATAACTCGTTCTTTCCATTTATACAATCGCACGATGTGTGAAAATTAAAAAAAATAGATTATCGCTGTGGTGACTAAAACTCACTATAATGATTAAAGGAAATTGGGACCAAAAAATTCAGAAGATAAAATGTGAACCTGGAATGTGTAAATGGAAAACCATAATTGAGGTGATGATGGGTCATATTAAAGTATTTTGAGTTCAATCTTAACTGCTTGCGCGCTCTATTTCGGTAATAATGTTAGTAAATGACATGAAAAGATAGAATAGAATAAGAAACGTTTGAAATATTTTATACAAGTTCTGAAAGGATACGTATTTCTGGAAAATAATAAACACTATTGAATGAGAAGCTATCCATATATCTTATTATTTATAATATAAAATTGTTTCATCGAACGTGTTTGGATTTTGATTAACAGTATTTTTAATGGCTTGGGGTACTCATTTGTAATTGAATTAGATATTAAGTTATTGTTTAAGATCAGGATAGTTTTACTTATAAAGTACAGTGAGTTGTGTTTTGATTAATGTTTTCAATAGTAAATGAAATGTAGTACACACAAAGAATACTTTTAAACCAGATAGAAAAATAGAAATAAAATTTAAACAATATTTTTGTTATCCAGGAAAGTATTACAATGTATTGAGGAACAAAATATAGGGACAAATTAAATAATGTATTATATAAAAGTGTTCTGACAATAATGGAAAAATGTGCCAGATGAGAAAAAATCTACTTTTTGATTTGTTTAAATTTCGCGATTCAAGGTTCAGTTGATATTGTGGGCGGATATTTGTGTATTGCTAATTTCCGGAATTACTGAAGTCAATTTGATAAAAAAATAATGAGTTTGTAGTGTATACAATATTTTAGAAGAAAAGTTTGTGGGGTGAAGTAATTTCGCAACTTAGGCGATAAATTACCCCATACCAATCAGACAAGTGTTTTGGTACCGATTTCTTCAGTTGCATAAAAATATATTTAAAACTCAGTTTAAGCAAGCGTTGGTGGCAAAAGGTGGCTCTTTGCATAATTTGCTATAGTTAATTTTAAAAGCGTGGTAAATCATTTCAGACCAGCTTGTATTTTATATTTCATAATTTTTTACTAGGTTGTGTATAAATTATTACAATGTGTTGATTTAAATATTTATAGTCTGTAAAATGACGCCAGTAAGCTTAATTTTACAACAAATTTATTCATTCATACGTCAGTCTGCTTACTATATTTTGTAACATTAAACAGCAAACAATGTTTTATCTATTGTCTTTAATTTGATAAATAGTTTTAATATTTTTTTAATTTTTTTGTTTAATATGTAGCACATAACAGAATAGAAACTTGGGTTATTTATAGAATTTTATACCTGAAATATTTGTTTATTGTGATTTTCTCGGTGATGGTATTAAGATATTGCAATAAAGAGCTTATCTATTTTTGAGGAATATTACTAATATTTAAATGGAACTTAAAATGTATTTTAATATATCAAGTGATATAAAATATAGTTTTAAAACTTAATTTAAAGTAATAAATTTAAATCTCTACACAATACATCATGAAATAATTATGTTTTGAGAGACTAAATATAAGCAGTTAGAGATCAATTATTAATTCTCACACCTTCTCCCTGCTGTTACAATAATAAAATACATATTCAATCATCAGATATCAATATTATCATTGTAATATTCAAATTATTACCTTAATGCAAAACATAATAAACACTATTTAAGCAACTAAATGAAAAGCATAATAAATCAAGTCGCTCTAGATATCACCCATATGTATTGTTCCATTTTGAATGACGGTAAAGTAGCCCCGGTACATAAAGTTATCAAATTCGACAACTTAAATTCGATATTACTTACCGAATTTTCTATTTTCTCCGAACTATAAATTATGAAGGACTGGGCTAGGCTAGGCTGATTAAAGTTTGTTTATTTATGCGGCGAAACAAAGTTGAATGCGAGGTTAAGGATACTTGTGAATTACCAAATTTGTCCAAACTTTGAAGTAACTATTTTAGTTAAGTACTTAATTAGTGACAGATTAGGCTATCATGATAGTTCTAAACTGTAGATATGTAGTTTCCACTAAAACTCGAAACTGTCAAGATAACGATACCCTTTGAAACCACGGAGTATACACACAAAACGTTACCAATTCGGAGAAGGGTCACGTTCGACGCCAGGACACTTTGAAACTCTGCAAATGATTAACGTCGAATGGAAACACGTTGAAGGTGATAGCTTTGAAGTGATTAAAGCTTATGTGTTTATATGCATTTGTAAGTTTTAATTAGTTAACGTCGATATGAGGTGATTATCGAGGTCTTAATCTGATAATTGAGGAAAACTTTTAATCATAATTCGACAAAAGTGCAAAAAAATGGATTAAAATATTTTAAGTATGAATGTCACACTACGGGATGACTGTACACACTTAAGTGTGTATGAACAGCAAATATTACATAGTATTTTTATTAAATTATACACAAATATTAATATAAATTTTTAATTATTTGTATGTTACTAAGTTCAAGCATATCTTGCATATATATATCGTGAGTTCCTTTAAAAGTACAAGATTTAAAATCATCGCTATGATTTTCCGGTAAACTTTTACCAAATCCAGGGATGGTATTTTTTTTAGTTTTAACTTTAGTATTTATGGGTATTGGAGTGCATGTCTACAGAATTTTTTGGAAATAGCTTCAGAATTATTTTTCACAAAATTAAAAAAAAAAGTTTAAAAACCTGGCTCTGGCTGGAATCTAGTTCTTAAAGTTGATGCTCTATTTTATACGCGGAATTAGAGAGACATTTTCAAAAATTTCGTTTGCTTTACTACAAATTATTTGATAATTAGCTCTTGAGATATGAGTATTAATTTGTTTTATCAATACACCAAATTTCAAATTTATATGTAAAACGATTTCTGGAGTAAAACGGCTGTGAGTAACAGATAATAGAAATAAATAAATAACACTGAAATATTAAAGACAAGTGGCAATTTATATATCAAGGGTAAATATATATCGCATTTTTATACAAGGGTAAATTATATATCTCATTTATATATAAGATCCTGGTAACGATTATTTTGTACATTCATTGAAAATTTAAATTTATTAAAAGATTAATTATTTGACTGGATGTTATATAAGGTAAATGAAATTTGACTTTGAAGCTTCTAAATTTTTTAAAAGGATGCCTTATAGTAACCATTGTATTAAAAATAGTTAAGTAATCTCGTTTAATTACGGCCGTCCCCTTAAGATTTCCTCGCTTTTTTAAAATTAATTATCAAATCTGTACAACTAACGGAATACTTAACGCAAGCCAAATATTTTTTTTTTCCTACATTATACTTAAATGATTAAAAATTACTTTTACAGAATTACTAATTAGAGAATTAATTTTCTGCTCCAAAATCTTTCAGACTGAAATATTTCTTGCAATAAAGAAGATAGTAGACTCTAATAACACATATTGAAATGTTATGTGAAATGTCATTAAAACCAAGTCATAAAAGAGATTTGATCAAAAACGCCATTCTAAACAAACTCTTAATGGAATAGCTCACAATGTAAACGAACATTGAGTATTTCGTGAGTTACCTTCATAAAAATGTCGCTCGCGACTCTCTTTCGACGACCAAGGTAACGATTAAACCAAACATTGTGTAATGGCGCTCCGGGGAACTGTTTATCTCAATTTACTTGGAGTCTAATTTTTATCAAATATTTGCAAATGAAGTACGAATGCTTCGCAGTATAATCGATGAGGGTTAAAAAGCAAATAAGCGTGCGTATAAACTTATAGATGATGAAGTTTAAGAACATGCTAAATTATTTGATAAATTCTGAAAAATCTTTTATTTTATTTAAATATAGCAGGATTAATATTTTTAAATTCTTTTATAACTAATTTTCAGCATTCTCTATCTAAATTAAAAGTACAAGAACATTTTTTAATAATTTTAAACAGCTGTAACTTCGTGAAAAATGGTTCGAATAAAATGAAACCATTATTTTTTAAAGCTGGTATTTTATGCTTTGAAAAAATTATAATTTCTAATAAATGATATTTTTGTTTAAAAACATTGAAAATTACCCAAAATTTTTCTTCAATTTTAAACGGGATAAAATAATTGTTTCTCCACAAAATCCGTTGATCCGATCTCAAAGGATAAGATAAGAAGTGTAAGAATTAATTCAAAACATAATTTTTCCTTGATAGGATATATAGCTTTATAATTTAAAAAAAAAAACAAGATGCAAACATTCCTCTTTTCTGTATTTATAATGTACGGTAATATTTTGAAAATGGAAAGATTCTTCCTTGGCCACTTTTACTAATCAATCTACAGAATATTCTTGCTTCAATTTGTGTGTACTTTACCTTATTAATACTTTATAAATAAATATTTATTATATATGTGAAAATTTATTTGCCAATGTGAAGTTTTTTATTAGCCATCCTTACTATGCAAGATGTTTTCATTCATTATTTTAAGTTATAATTTTAATGGCAGCAAAATTATCGTGATATGTATCTTTATGAGTTAAAGTAGTTAATATTATCCACTCTATTATTTTAGTCTTATGAATAAAATAGAAGTAATACAATATTTTTGTCGAGATGTAAGAAATTTTGACAGAAACGACAAGGTTGTTAGTTTTTGGGATGACTTTAATAGACATTGAACGTATTTTATTATAGAAATGAAAAATTCTGTGAAAATGTTTTCTATAGTAATAAAAGAATATTTTTATTATATAAATTGAACAATGAAACTAAGAGAGAACAATTAAAAACGATAAAAAGATATTCGGAAAATTACTGAAATAATGTTTCTTTATCCTGTGAATAAATATTTATAACAATTTATTTTTTATTTTTCTATAATTATTGAAGAGTTATTGGATTTTTTTTCATTCTTTAATAATAAATAATACACAAAACTCACATAAAAGTACAAATGGTTCTTAAATAATACATTTAGATCGTCGTATTTTTGGAAACAAATATAATGTATTGAAATTATTTTAAAAAAGATAATTTGAATCCTCTATCAGAAAAAATTTTTTCTCAGGTTTGCATACGCAAATGATTATACAGGATTCTTTGTTATTCTCTTTTTTTATAAACAAATAAAAAAAATATACAATGGGCTTATATTCTTCGTCGATTTCAATGCGTTTATTAATACATAATGTTCGCTTGCCGGAGCGAAACCTGGATTTCATAAGCCTTTTCTCGCTACTAAGTTTTAAGTACATATAATACGTAAATTGTTTGCCTAATTATATTGTTGCTGAACAATTAAAAAATTTCCAGGATCCACAATTAATATTCTAGATTGAATAAAGAATTAATATGCCGAGTTGTATACAATTACGAATAACTTGTTTACAATTTATTAATAGAAGTTGTAAACAAGTTATTCGTTATTTTCCTTCAAGTTTGACTTATTAAATTATCATTAAATAGTTTTCATTGTAACCATTGTATTAAAAATAGTTTAGTTAATAGAAATATGGAATCTGCATAACTAACAGAAAACTTAATATAAGCCAACTATATAATTTTTATTATTTCCTATGTTATATTTAAATTATTACAAATTACTTTTAAACGTTTATTAATCACAGAATTAGTAAAATGTACTTAAACTCTGTGTTCTAAAATATTTCACGGAACGTGAAATATTTATTGTAATAAAGAAGATAGTAAACTCCACTAAAACAGATTAAAATGTTACCTGAAAGGTCATTAAAAACCAAGTGATAAAAAAAATTAGATTTAAAATATCATTCTGAACAAACCCTTAATGGAATGACTCACAATGTAAACGAACACTGAATATTACCTCTTTTGACTTCACAAAAATGTCGCTCGCGGCTCCCTTCCGAAGACTAAGATAACGGTTATACCAAACATTGTATAATGACGCTCCCGGGAACAATTTGTCTTAATTTATTTGAAGCCCAATTTTCATCAAATACGTGTAAATGAAGTACGAATGCTTCACAGCGTAATCGATGAGGGTTAAAAGCAAATACGCGTGCGTATATATTTGTTTACATTATGAAGTTTATGAACATCTAAATAAATTGATAAACTCGGAAACAATTTTATTTTATATACATATAGCGGTATTAACGTATATAAATAGTTTCATAACTTATTTTAAAATTTCATGAGCAAAATTAAAAGTAATAAAATTTTTTTAATAATTTTAAATAGCCATAACTTCATGAAAATTATTCTTAATAAAATGAAACAATTCTGTTTTAAAGCTGAGATTTTGCATTTTTGAAAAAAATACAAATTTCTATCAAATTTTATTTTTTGTTCACAAATATTTAAAAATAAATTAAATATATCTAATTTTTTTTCAGTTTTAAAAAAAAAATTTTCTAACAAAATCCGTTTCTTACATCTCAACGAGTAAGAACATTTCTTTTATATACATGTTTGCTGTCAAGTATAGTTCCTAAAATATCGATGGAGCAACAAGTTGTAGCTCTTTGAGCTGTTGAGAGGAAATATTTTTTGAAGCATGAAGCCAACTACGCAAGCATGAAGCGTGAATCCGCTTCTCCGCTGGCGGTGGCGATAAATTTATATTTTTTGAAAAGAAATTTCACATAACTGCACGTTTTCCTTTATTAAATTTATAACTAAAACCAGAATACGATACATTTTAAACTAACAGAATTATTCTAAAATTTTTTAATAAAACTACAATGCTAGTTCAATTTAAATACGCATTACCACAAAGTTTGAGCATGTAGAGCATATGGAAGAAAAATTGACCTCTCAGTCATTTTACACGTCAGTTGAGAAAATTTCTAACTTAGGAAATCCTGACGCATTTAATAATTAATTCGTTTTCCAAAATGGGACGCCATACTTAAAAAAGAAAATTAAAATTATGAATATCGCCATAATTATAAAATAGATATTTCGAGTTAAATTAATAAAATCATGAACTGTTAAATAATATTTTCTAATTTTGGATCAGACATATTATACACGACACTTTCATCTACAGGATGCCCATAAAACAATTGCTATCAGAAATAAAAGCTTCTGAGAAAGTTTTAAATCAAAACTGATTTTTTCCGACCGATAACTACACAACGAAGGAAAAAAATGTGACAATTGAGTTTCATAGTGGGCATACGAGTTTTTTTTGACTTGTTATAATTTGAATATTTTCAAGCTGTGTTCTTACATATTTTAATTTAACTTCTATTTGCGATTTCTGTCGAACAATATTGTAAAGAAAAAATATTTTATTTGTATATTATGTACAAAATACGGATTTTAAAAATTTATAGGAGAAGAATGAACATTCATTAGAAAATAAAACCGTGTCATCTATAAATAATTGTTTTCTTGATATAAGGCGAATTAAAAAAAATTAAACAGCTCTCATTTATTCTTTATTGTTATCTTAATTTCCAAAGTTATGTTAAATGAAATTTAAATTACTTGCGTATTTAAATATTTTGAATATGGATTTTCTCTCCCTCCATTTCTCAGTCTCCGCATGTTTATATTGTAAGACAACCGTGGTATCGTTTTATATAAAAGCCAAATGCCCATCCGTTGACTCTTCACGACCTAGATACTTGAAAATTGACATATATACTTCTCTTCTCGAAGTTGGCTAAAGAAGTATTTTTCAAAATGCAAACCTTTAAGAGTGTACCAAGGAGGTGAAAAATTATATGGGGATTTTGGAATAGTCAAATTAGGGACATGCAAATATAAATATGGCCTTTCAGATAGAAACAAAGAAACACCAATTTTGGAGTTTTCGGAAAATTATTAATATTTTAAAATGAAGTAAAACAAACGTACGCTACATTAGTCTAATTACTGCTTGATGTCTTTTTGCCGTAGCAAAGTCGGGACAGACGGCTAGTTATGAATTATTATAAAAAGCTTTTAAAGAATACACGTCAAAGATGACTTGACGCTACTGTTTTTTTACTAGATGTATTTCATAGACCAAAAGCCATTTTTCATTCATGAAAAATGTAAAATTAAAAGTATTTGCTCTATGATATAAGAAATAAAGGCATCAAATTATTAGTATCTAAGTTGGATGAAGAAGAAGGAAGCATTGTCATTGTGGAGTAATCTTAATACTATTGTTTGCCATCTAAATTAATTGTCTAGTGCAACTTTCACTGCCTTAAAAATGTTGTGAGTTTTCACAATATTCCGGAAATATTAGATAAACTTCATGGAAGGTTACCTTTCCACTATTTTTATTTTAGCAGTTTCAAAAATGGGAAAAGAACGTATTTTTTATGAATATTTTTGACAATACTTCTAGAACTATTCTGTAAATAATTCTTTAAAGAAGCAGCTCTGGAATCCTCATAACTTGCCCTTTCAATTGACATAATCAAACGATGTGTGAAATTAAAAAAAATCGATTACCGCCATAGTGCCAAAAACTCACATTGTAATGATTAAAAAAAATTTAGACCCGAAAAAATGAAAGATAAAATGTGAACCAGCTTGACCAATAACAAAAAAAAAACAATTAACATATGAAAATGGAAAACGATAATTAAGGTGATGATGGGTCAAAATAAAGTTTTTTGAGTTCCATCTTAACTGCTCGCGCTGTCTATTTCGGTAATGATATTAGCAAAGGATATGAAAGTGTAGATACGAATAGAAATGTCATAAATATTTTATGGAAATTCTTAAAGGATATGTACTTCCGAAAAAGTAAATAATAATAATTTCTGTTGAATGAAAATATATCCATATATCTTCGTATTAAAAATACAAAATTGTTTCATCGAATGTGTTTGGATTTCGGTATTTTTTGAAGGCTTTGGGTACTTAAATGCCATTGAATCAGATATTAAGTTTCTGGTTAATGTCAGGATAGTATTAGTGATAAATTACAGTTAGGATTATCTTCTGATTGATGGTTTCAATAGTAAATGGAATGTAGTACACACACAGTTTACCTATAAAAGAAACAAAAAACTAGAAATACAATTTAAATATTATTGTTTTATACAAGGAATTAACACGACAAAATAATGAAAGCAACAAAACAGACAAATTAAATGATTCTAGTATCGTGTTAAAGTATTCTGGTAATAATTATAAATCATGTCAATTGAGAAAATGTATATTTTTTAATAAGTTTGCATTTCGTAATTCAAGGTTCAGTCGGTTTTATGGCTGAATATTTGTATTTTGCTAATTGCCGAAACTACTGATATAAATTTAATAAGAAAATAATCACTTAGTAGTTTACACAGTGTTTTGGAAGAAAAACATGTGAGGTAGAGTAATTTCGCAACTAAGGCAATAAATTATCCCGTACCAAACAGGCAACAAATCATACGTTTTGGTGTCGATTTCCTTACTTGCATAAAATATTTTTAAAACTCAGTCCAAGCAAGCGTCGGTAGCAAAAGGTGGCTAGCACATAATTTGCTGTAGTAATTCTAGATGCGGTGTAAATAATTGCAGGCCAACTTGAATTTTATATGTCATATTTTGTTATTAGTTTATGAATAAATGATTACAATTTATTGAAATAAATATTTATAGTCTGTAAAATGACGCCAATGAGCTTAATTTTACAACAAATACACTCACGTAACATTAAACGTTAAAAAAAAATGTTTTACCTCGTTAAGTCTTTAATTTGATAAATAGTTCGGTTTGGGTATGTAAAATAAGATAATTGAATAGCTTTAATTACTTTTCACGAAATGTTTAAAAAATACTTAAGGAATTATTAAATCGGTGATTGGTTCATTTTCCTTATTAAAACCAGATATTCTTGACATTAAATATCAAATTTACTCAAACACAAATTGTAAGAAGTTTTGAGTATATAAGCCCTTATTAAGTAAGTTTAACTATTCACATCATACATACGTGTCATTACATATTATCATACACTTTCACTTAGTATAGTTGTTGTTTTACCCTACAAGAATTTAATCAAATTAAGCTGTGTAACATAGAATTGAAAGTTTACATTTATGTTTTCTTCGACGAAAGTTTAATCTTTGTTTAATTATTATTATATAATATTTCGTTTCCGTATCGTCATACCTATATCCCATTTAGGTGGCTATTATTTTATATACTTTTTCATGCTTAAAATATTTAAGCATTAAAAAGTTTCTATTTTTTATCATTTCTAAAAGTATGTATTGACGGATTAGTTTTAGACCATAATATTTGATACTACAGGGAAAACTTTTTCAAAATTGATGTTAGTTATTGTTATTTTGTGGTCTGCATTATTTTTTACGTACCCATAATTTAAAAAATGTGGATTGTGCAACTTTATAAAGTTCGCCGTCCAGGACTTAATTATTTTGATTTTTAATTAATTTAAAAAAATCTTGGACAGTAGGAAATTTTACGAAAAATATACCAAACATTAGCTCACGTATTTCCTGTTACCCATTTTCTCTGAAAAATACATTAAGAAAAATAATTGCCCGGTTTGTTATCGGTATCTCCATTTTATGTAGCAATTAAAAATGTGCAATTTTAGTTTTTTAAACCGTATGTACGACATGTAGTGCATAACAGAATGTATATATGGATTATTTATACAATTTTATACCTAAAATATTTGTTTAATGTGATTTTTTTGGTAATTGTATTAATATATTGTAATAAACATATTTTCCATGTTTGAATAATATTACGAATAATTAAATGGAATTTAACATATATTTTAATATATCAAGTGATATAAAATATAATTTTAAAACTTCATTTAGAGTAATAAAATTTAATTTCATAATGCGTCACGAAATACTTATGTTTTGAGAGCACTAAAGAGAACAATTAGATATCAATTATTAAATATTATTGAATCTCACACATTCTCCTGAAAAAAATAAATAATAATTTTTCAAACATCAAGATTATTATTGTAATATTAAAATGATTACTTCAATGCAATAAATAATAAATATTATTAAAGAAACCACATGAAGAGGGTAATAAATTAGGTCGCTCTAGATGTCATCCGCGTATATTGTACCATTTTGCATGACGGTAAAGTAGCCCCGGTTCATAAATTTATCAAATTCGACAACTTAAATTCGATGTTACTTACAGAATTTGTATTTTCTCCAAACTATAAATTGTGAAAGACTAGGCTAGGCTAGGCTGATTAAAGTTTGTTTATGCGGAGAAACAAAGTTGAATGTGAGGTTGAGGATACTTGTGAATTACCAAATTTGTCCAAACTTTGAAGTAACTATTTTAGTTAAGTACTTAATTAGCGACAGATTAGGCTATCATGATAGTTCTAAACTCTTTGTATGTAGTTTCCGCTAAAACTTGAAAGTGTCAAGATAACGATACCCTTTGAAACCACGGAGTAAACACACAAAACATTACCGATTTAGAGAAAGTCACGTTCGACGCCAGGACACTGAAACTTGCAAGTGATTAACGTCAAATGGAAACACGTTGAAGGTGACAGCTTTGAAGTAATTAAAGCTTATGTGTTTATATGCATTTGTAAGTTTTAATTAGGTAACGTCGATATGAGGAGATTATTGATGTTTTAATCTTATAATTGAGCCAAACTTTTATTCGCACTTGGACCTGAATTTTTATTTTATTTATAAAATTATATTATTTAAGGTATATTTTTTCTTTTTTTAATTCCATTTGCCTAAAATGTTATTCAAAGTGAGGAAAATGGAATGAAATATTTTAGGTATGAATGTCACACTATCTGTGTACACTGAGTTGTATATGAACAGCGAAGATCATGTAGTATTTTTATTAAATTATACACAAATATTAATATAAATTTTTGCATAAATATCGTGAGTTTCTTGGAATTTACAAAATTTTAAATCATCGCTATGATTTACCGGTAAACTTTACTAAATCTAGGAACGGTATTTTTTTTAGTTTTATCTTTACTATTTATGGGTACGGGAGATGAGAATACATGCCTTTACAGAAATGTTTAGAAATAGCTTCAGAATTATTTTCCACAAAATTCTAAAAAGAACAGTTTAAAAATCCTGGTTCTGGCTGGAATCTAGTTCTTGCAATTGATGCTATACGCGGAATTAGAGAAAGAAATTTTTAAAAATTTCCTTTGCCTTTCTACAAATTATTTGATTATTAGCTCTTGAGATATGAATGTTAATTTGTTTTATCAATACACCAAATTTCAAATTTATATCTAAAACAATTTCTGAAGTAAAACGGTTGCGACGACAGATAAATAGAAATAAATAAATAACACGAAAATATTGAAGACAAGTATACGGCCAAATTATATATCGCATTTTTATGATTATTTTGTAAATTCATTGAAAATTGAAATTTATTAGACGTATAATTGTTTGACTGGATGTTACCTAAGGTAAATGTTATTTGACTTTGAAGCTTCTACATTTCTCAAAACGACGCTAAAATTGAAAATTGTCAATAATACCTCAATTTAATTGTAAAAATTATTTCATTCGATGACAGGCTATTCAACGGGAAGAAAAATTGTTTACACCCCCTAAAAGTATACATGTGAAGATAAGTTAGAAAATGATTTTATTTCTTTTTTAGATATTGAAGTTTTTATATAAAATAGTTCATGCATAGAGGTCTAAAATTATAGGAAATGTGAGGCGAATGAGCATAACAAAATCATGAAAGTTCAATGTTAGACATGTTTTGAGTTTAAGGAATCATCAGCCATCAACAATACATTCATTATTAAGCTGAAAAATGTGAAAATAAATTTAAAATATCATTCTTCCTTGAATATATCGTAACTTACAACAAACACGAGTAAAATACCTTTTTTTCTGTATATATAAATTGTTTGTAATTTACGATAACATTTTGAAAACGGAAAGATATTCTCATTGGCACCGTCTGTTATTTACTTCGTTAATATTCTATAATTAAATATTTATTATATAATTAAAAGTTAAATAATTAAAGGTTGGCTTATGAAATGGCTTATTTGTTGGCTAAAAAGGTATTTGGAAAATTATTTAAAGAAAATTTCTTCGGCCTGTGAACAAATATTTATAACGATCCATTTTGTTATTTTTCTAAAATAGTCTAAGATTTATTGAACTTTTTTTACTTTTTCTAAAATTAAACATTACACAAAGCTAATACAAATACCTAGTGGTTCACAGATTATAACTTCAGACTGTCCTTTAATTGGAGACTTAATATGTTTCTCAGAAAAACATTATAATTAATGAAAATTATTGTAAAACAATTATTTGAATCCTCCATCAGAAAAGAAAGATTACCTTTCACAGGTTTGCATGCGCAAATGTTTAAATATATATATATATATATAGATATATATATATATATATATATATATATATATATATATATATATATATATCTATATTTTAGATATATATATATATATATATATATATATATATATACATATGTATATAAACGATTTCCCTAGTTATATTGTTGTAATTAATTAATAAGTGTCCAGCACAATTAATAATCTCGATTGAATACATAAAATTGTTTTTATTTTTTGTACGTAATGGAATTTTTTATATCCCGTTATGATTTCCTCGCTTTTTTTTAATGAAATACGGAATCTATACAACTAATGCAATACTTAATACAAACCAACTATACAATTTTTTTCTTTCCAACGTTATATTTAAATTATTACATATTACTTTTACAGGATTACTAATTACAGAAATAATGAAATGTACTTAAATATTTTGCCCCAAAATCTTTCAGGGAATGTGAAATATTTCTTGCAATAAAGAAGATAGTGGACTCTACTAACACGGATTGAAATGTTACCTGAGAAGTCATTGAAAACTAAGTCATAAAAGAGATTAGATCAAAAACGTCATTCTAAACAAACCATTAATGGAATAGTTACCAATATAAACGAACGTTGACTATTTCCCCTATCGACGACGAAGGTAACGGTTGTATCAAATATTGTATAATGGCGCTCTGGGGAACAATTTGTCTCAATTTATTTGAAGCCCAATTTTAATAAAATATGTGTAAATGAAGTACGAATGCTTTACAGTATAATCGATTTAGGCTTAAAAAGCAAATATGCCTACTTATATACTTGTATGTATGATGAAGTTTAGGAACACACTAAATAGTTTGTAAACTATGAAAAACCTTTTATTTCATAGAAATATGGCAGGATTAATGTTTTTAATTCTCTTATAACTTATTTTCAATTTTCTTAATAAAAATTTAAGGTATAGGAACATTTTGTAGATATTTTAAATAGCTGTAACTTCGTTAAAATTTGTTTGAATAAAATGATACAATTATTTATTAAATCTGATATTTTGCTTTTTTGAATTGTAATTTTCTACTAAATCATATTTTTGTCTATAAATATTGAAAATTACATTAAAAATCTCAAATTTTTTAAAAGTTTTAACAGGGTAAAATATTTTTTTTCAGGAAATCGGTTTATCACATCTCTAATAATAAGAATAAGGAAACTTCCCTTAATTTCTTCTTTATTTATGCAATTATTTTTACCGACAACTCTGTTCGCTGTCAAAATAACTAATTCTTAATTCGTAAAAAATCGATGGGAAACAAGCTGTAATGATGTTGAGAGGAAATATTGTTTGAAGTATAATGCTAACCTTGCAAACATGAAACGTGAATCTGACGGTGCTACCTGCTCATGTTATAATCTATACTACCGTTAAATAAATTTTACATATCTGTTTTTTTATTTCATCAATTTTCATTTTATTATTCATACAAGGTTTGAACTGGCATAAAAAGTGGAGGAAAAAAAGTAATGAGAAATTTTACACGTTAATTCAGAATATTTCTAACTTAAGAAATCCTAACGCATTTAATAATTAAACCTTTTTTCCAAAATTAGATATGTTGCTGTGTTAAAAACAAATAAAAATAGGAATATCGCCGTAATTATAAAATAGATATTTTGAGTTAAACAACCAAAATCATGAATTTATAAAGACATTTTGTAATTTTTTAATCAGACATACTTTATTTGATACTTTAATCTGCAGGTTCTACAAATAAAACAATTGGTGTCAGAAATAAACACTTCTGAGATAGTATTAAGTCAGAACTGATTTTTCCCGACCGAAAAATATACAAAATTGACATTTTTTTCATTATTAATTTAGTTCCATAGTGGGCACATGAGTTTTCTGTTTAATTCGATATGGTTTAAATATGTTTACGCGAAATATATTCTTACATATTTGAAGTTTTAAATTTAACTTCTCTATGAGATATTTTTCATAAGAAATTCTAAAAGAAAAATATGTTAAATGTAATTTATACTAGATTAACATATATTAAAGTTACGGGTTTTAAAAATGTAAAGTAGGAAATTCAGGAGAAATTAGTAACTTTTATTAAAAAAACTGTCATCTATTTATTATTTTTTCCTGGTATAAGACACATTTAAAAAAAAAGGTGCTCTTACTTATTCTTCATTGTTTTCTTAATTGCCAAATTGTATTAAACGAAAAGTTAAATTTCTTGCGTACTTTCATATTTTCCATCCGGATTCTCATCCTCTATTTCTTGGTCTCCTAATTTTTATATTCTCAGTCAATCTGCCCCACCTATTAATAAAAAATCCAAATGCCGTACATTGCCTCTTCACGAAATATTCAAAACTATAAAGAATATAGACTTGAAATTTAGCATGTATGTTTCTTTTCTAGGAGTTTAGTGAAGTATTCTTGAAAATGTAATCCTTAATGGGTGTACCAATGGGGATGGAAAATTATATGGTGATTTTGAAATAATTTCAATCAGAGATATGCAAAAACAATTTTAGACTCTCAGGTATAAACACAGAAACATAAATGTTAAAGCTTTAGGAAAATAATCAACAGAAAATATTAAATAAGTAAATAAAACAAATGAAGTGTGATCGCTTTTCGCTCGAGGAAAGTCGGGACAGATGGCTAGTTGTGAATAACTATGAAAAGTTTTTAAAGAGAAGAAACCAAAGATGACTTGACGCTGTTCTCTTTTTACTAAATGTATTTCATGGGCCAAATGCCATTTTTCATACTTATAAAAAGTATTAGAATTACGAGACACTCGTAATTCTAATACTTTTTATAAGTATGAAAAAATGGCATTTGTATGGAGAAGAGCAAGTTGGATGGAGAAGAAACAAGCATTTTGGCTGTGGAGTATAATAAATATTTCACACTAAGTATATATAGGAGAAAGAAAATATAGCCAATGCAATAAGGAAACTTGTAAAAATGGGAGTAGAATTTTTGCTACAATCGTTCCGCGCATAAAAGATATGTAAAAAAATTTAACGATATGGTATTTCTTTTAAATTATTTACAAATATTTTAACCACTATAATATTTTGTAAATATCAGATGAACTTTTAGGAAGGTTGTTTTCTCATAATTCTTATTTTACCGATGTCAAAGCTGGGGAAGGAAATTATTTTTTATGGATATTTTTGACAATAATTCCAGAACTATTTTGTAAACAATCTGAAGACTATTTCTTGTCTTGGAATCCTCATAATTTACCATTTCCATTAACATAATGCCACGACGTGTGGAATTAAAAAAGAACCTATTGTCGTCATAGTGACTAAAACTCAGTTTTAATATATAAATTATTACAATGTATTGAATTAAATATTTTTAGTCTGTAAAATGATGTCAGTAAGTTTAATTTTACAATACATATATCTATTCATAAAACATTAGACTGCCCACAATATTCTGTAACATATATTAAATATTAACAAATAAATGTTTTATTTCTTTGTCTTTAATTTGATAAATAGTTATGGTCTGGTATTAAAGTATGTAAAATAAGATATCTTAACTAGCATCAATTACTTTTGAATCAATTTTTAAACATTACATAAACAATTGTTAAATCGATGATGGGCACGTTTTCTTAAATAAAATCTCAAAAATTCTAGTTATGAAATTACAAATTTACTCAAAGTCAAATTGTAAGAAGTTTTGAGTATATAATCCCCTCTGTAAGTTTAAATACTTAAATGGTGTCATTTTATATACTTTAGTTTAGCTGTTGTTTTACCCTACAGGTATTTAACCAAATTGAGCTGTGTAACGTGGGCTTGAAAGTTTACCTTTTTCATGTTTTTTTGACGAAATTTGAGTCTTTGTTTAACTAACATGATGTAATATTTCGTTTCCTTAGCATCATACTTATATCATTTTGTAGTAGTGACAAGTGTAAGGACAAGTGAGTACTGTCAGACACCAAGAAAGTTTCTGCGAACGATTTGGTTCATTGTGTGACTATAAAAGCACCTATTTATTCATAAGTTTTTATATAAATTTATAAAATTTTGGTTAATTTCCCACAAATGGGAATCAACCACATTCTGTTATATCCATTTGTATGAAAAGCTACGTAATTTTTAATACTTAATTACTATTCTTTTTTTATCCTTTCTAAAAGTATGTTGTCATATTAATGGATTAGTTTTAGACAATACTATTTGATATTAAGGTAACTTTTTATAAATTACTTAGTTCTTGTGTTATTTTGTGGTCTGCATTATTTTTTAAGTATGATTTTTTAAGTAAGTTGAATTAATTAAAAACATTTTTGACCAGTGGTAAATTTTGCCAAAATTATACCAAACATCAGCTTTCTTGTATTTTTGCGTTACGTGTTTTCTCTGAAGATGAAAGTAAGGAAAATAATTGCTCGTTTCGCTATAAGTATCTTCATATGACGGAGCACATAAAAAGATGCTTAGTTTTTTAAAGTGTGTGTACTACATGTAGCATGCAACAGAATATATACTTAGTATATTTATATAATTTTTTTCTTAAAATATTTATCTAAAGTGATTTCCTCGGTGATGTTTTTAAATATTGTATTAAACATCTTATATTTGAGGTATATAACGGACAATTAAAAATGTATATTAATAAATAATTCTTATGGAACATGATTTTGAAACTTTATTTGGAGTAAATCACACATTCAGTTTTATCGAAATAGGTTACGAACAAATCATATTTCTAGAGGACGAAAGGTAAGCATTTAGAGATCGATTATTAAGTATGATTGAATCTCACACATTTTCCTTGATATTACAATGATAAAATATATGCTCATCTCCAAATATTAAGATTTTTATTGCAAACATCCAAATTATTTCCACAATTAAAATAAATAATAAACACTATTAAACAGACCACATGAAAAGGGTAATAAATCAAGTCGCTCCAGATGTCATCCATGTATATTGTGCTATTCTGAACAACGGTAAAGTAGCCCCGGTTCATAATTTCATCAAATTTGAGAACTTAAATTTGATGTCACTTACGGAATTTTGTATGTTCTCCAAACTATAAATTATGAACGACAGCTAGGCTGATTAAAGTTTGTTTATTTACGCAAAGAAACAAAGTTGAATGTGAGGTTGAGGATACTTGTGAATTACCAACTTTGTCCAAACTTTAAAGGCACTATTTTAGTTAAGTATTAAATTATCGACAGATTAGGCCATCACGATAGTTCTAAACTGTGGGTATGTAGTTTCCGCTAAAACTCGAAAGTGTCATGATAACGATATCCTTTGAAACCGCGGAGTATTCATTGAGGGATTGTTAGATTTCAGGAAACTAATATCCAATATTGCTCTTATCTATCCAGTGCTTGTACATTTTAGGTAGTTTCAATTATGAACTAGTTGTCATAAATATTATTATTGGAATATTATCAGAAGCCGTTTGAAGAGACTTTAAATTTCGTCAACTTCCTAATTATTCGTTAATAATCAGGGATCTCTGTTTTATATGGTCGAGCTTTTTGTAAAGCAGAATTATCGTACAGTAAGCGATATGTAATATGTTTATTAACTACTTAAGAGTAGAAGTACGTGAAAAGAAGTTTTTAAAGAAAATGTAATCGTAATTTCCTATGAAAATAAAGTTAAAGCTAACAAATATAGGAACTCGTTCATATATTGATTTTATTATCACATAAGACTTCACTTTTTGCAAAATCTTTTACCGTTCAAAGCGTATTGCTTTGAACGTTTCACGTTTCTTTTTAACTATGTTCTAATAACTCCAATATTTAATTTTCAGTTGTTTCGTGATAAAAGCGCTCTTTATAGGTCTTTTAGTTTCATCAAAGACGCACTATTATCCATTATAAGACGCAGATTGGAGATGTATGACTTTGGTTATGATGACGCACGTCGGTTACGTTACAAAGGAGAGGCGTCTAAACTCCGCAAACAAATATTGTCAGGGAGTGAAGTTTACATTGATCTTTTCCGCTAAAAAAACAATGGGAATAAGAGAAAAAAGAAGTCAGGGGCGGATTCGGTGTCACAGTTTGTTTACTCTTTAAATGTTTCTTCATATCATGGATCGACATCGGAAGGTTTGTAAGCGACTTATGTTCGAAAACATTGGACGGCACGAGACGTGTGAAATTAGATTGGTGATAAGCGTAAAGCTTTCAAAGGAAATGTAATGCCGATTTCCGCTTGAAGATATATATTAAATTATTTAAAATGATTAATGTTTCCAGCTGTATCTTTCACAAGAGTAAAAACAAGGCGCGTATTTGAAAAATTATAAGATCTAAGATAATCGGTACAGTTTTCCTGTCATATTCTAATGAGATTTCACCAAATATTTTTTTCATGGTTTTCAGTTCAGTATTTTCGGGGCTTAGTTTTGCATATCTTTTAGAATATTTTTTTAAGTATGCAATTAATAATTTTGAAAATTAATAAATATTAAGAGTATACCATATATCTTCTTACAATTATGAAGATTTATAATATTACGAAGAATGATGTACCAGCAATTGACAAATGAAGTATGAAGAAGATAAAAGCACCAGATGAGATCATATAGTCAAAAAAGTTATTCAAATGATAGAAAAATGGTTCTAGAAAAACTGTAGCTATGTGTATATCTTATTTATGCACATAATTTGGTCTATATAACTTCTTTCAAATATTCATATAAGCATTAAATATGGGAGTAGACTTATAATAG
Organism: Druceiella hillmani; assembly: GCA_039881145.1. NCBI lineage: Eukaryota > Metazoa > Arthropoda > Insecta > Lepidoptera > Hepialidae > Druceiella > Druceiella hillmani. The sequence continues at coordinate 18,040,775 of JAYKKI010000027.1, read as the reverse complement.
TTTTGTTCTTAAATATTTTTCTTCATACTTTATGCTTGCGTTTAGGTTTACAAAACGTAATGACATTTAATAAAAAAGTTTGTATTAAATTTCATTAGAATTGTTTGTGAATTAACCGAGATTTTAGTTTTTTTCTTAATTTTATTATTTATTAATTAAAAAGAAAACTAAATTAATAAAATTGACTGGAGTAAAAAGTTTAAATGATCTATATTGACATGTTAATTGTGGTCAGGTAATAACGAAATGAAATAATTTCGAAATTAGCCATATGGAAAATAAGAGGGTTACTTTTATATTCTTAGTATCACCGAAGGAAAAATCGAAACCCTTAAAATATCATTCATGTATCTGTCCATCTATTTGTCTATCACAATTGTTTTTCTAAATGGTGTAATGTAGAAACTTAAAATTTTGATATCGCACTAAAACACAAACACTGCCTGCTCAAAAACATTTGTATGAAAATTTTAAAAGCAACAAATGAATTTTGTTCATCTTTCAAGCGGGGTAAAAATTGAAAGAGCGAGTTATTAGAACTAAGAAACTATATTTTCAGAATTTTATTTCAATTAATTCCAGGGGCATGGAAGAAATTCTAATCATTTCCATGAAATCAAATGTATTGTGAATTGGTCATATTTTTAGCACGTAGTATTTTTGAAATCAGTGTAGTTATCTGATTTCCATATAAAGCAACCTATATTTCTATGCTAGTGAAACTATTTAAAAATTTGGTAGATGTTATATCATAAACTGTACTTAAAGGAGAGAATGAAGTCTTAACTGATGTTACTTAGAATTCAAAAACTCTTTTTTTATAATTTCATATAAATTAATTATGAATCTATTTTTAAACATTTCTGCAAAGGCGTGCACCCCCTTCTTCCGTACCTAGGAATACTAAAGGTAAAATTAAAATAAAATACCGTTCCTAGCTTAGTCACTTGCGAATCCCACATAAAGCTACCTGTGTTTTCATGCTCGTTAAACTATTTAAAAATACATGATACATCTTATATCATAAAGTATACTTAAAAGAGAGGATGAAGTCTTAGTTAATATCACCTGTTTTTTTTCAAATGTTATTTATCTATTCAAAAATATAATTATAAAGTCTAAAATATTATATATGTCCTCTTTTATTTTTCACATTATAATTTTCGGAGTTAATATGGATTTAAGGAAAGTATAAATAAATAATTCGATAAGAGATATATAAATAATATTTTTACTTTTAAACTATTACGAGGAAAGATTGCACGTCTCCTGCCTTTTCTCTTTTTGACTCAGATGAATATATGAATAAGAGCTAATGAAAAAAAATTGCTTTATGTATCTTGTCCTGAAACTTTTAACAATGAAGCACCTTATTACGCCATAAAATGTACATTACTAAAGTAAAAGATATTTCAATAATTATGGGCATAAATTTTATTGGCTTTATTTATTTCTTTATTGACAATAATTTTTGCATAAATTTATTGGTGTAAAATTTGAGGTTGTTCCTAAAATATTAGGAATTGGGCAAATTTCAATATCAATGTGAAATGATAATATTTAATCATAGTTAATAGAAATGAGAGTTCTCGTTCATGATTTAATTTTTTTAGACAAATCGCTGGTAATTAAGTTAATTATAATTCTGTAGCTTAATTATGACTTGATGATACGTACTTTAATTTCTTACGTAGTTCTCGTATGACAAAAAGCATTTAGATAGTTAGACAAAGGGAGGGAAAATGATTAAACCGATTACTTTTCAAATATATGCTTTCATAATATGGAAATAATTTTTCAGTAATAATTTTACGTAAATACATATTGAATGTAACACAGTTTCTTTATAATTTTACCTTACTTATGTGCATAATGTAAGATAATGTAGATGATGCAAACTTCCTTTTTCAAAGGTTTAGATATGATTTTTAAAAAAATAATTATACACGAAATTTGTATAATTTATAGAATTGTAATTTATAAATAGCTTGATATGTATTTATCATAATGGGAACTTATTATAATTATAAATAAGACGCCAAACGAAGACTCAAAAAAAAAGCTCTACCAAAAACTTTCATAGTGTTTCTTTTGAAAGCAAAAATAGCACTCTACTTTCAGCATTTTGCTGAATAATTTTTGTAAGTATCACTTACAAAAATTTTACATTGTGTATGGAATTCATCGAAATTAATAAAGCATAAATAAACAGGATAACTCCCAAGCACAAAATCAAATATGAGTCGGGTAACCGAAGGAAGTGATCTTAAATCCGCCCTGGATCATTAGTTTCTTTAATTGTTTTTTTTTTCGAAAAGAATATAAATGTCCTTTATTTAAAATGAATAAAGCTTATACACTTTCGGTGTTTGTGAAACTGGGTCAAATAAAATAAAATTCTCATTTGGCAATTTCTTTAAGAATAGGCACAGAGTTATAGGTTTTAAAAGAGAGTTACGTAAATTTTACTGTTCCTCACTGAGGAGAAAAAGAAGATGGTGGTGAAAAATTGGAACTCACTTTACAGCTATTTAATTAGGTTTATGTTACGTAACAGCTGCCAAGCTTTTCGTTTATTTAATTAGGTTATTGTGGTCTGTCTTCTTTGTCCAGATTTTCTCAAATTTGAAATATCTCAACCTCATTTTCTCATGTGGTTTGATAATTTTTAAAATATTGTACATACAAATATTTCTTGATTTTTTCCTAATGTTTGGAAATAACATTTTCTTTCTATTTCACTTTTTTTTCTAATTCTATTGCAGAACTTATAATTAAACATGGACAAAATACATTTATATGTTAAAGAATACAAAAAAGTTTTTATTTTCTGTAAACATTTGTTTACAGAAGATAAAGATTTTTTGTATATTTCTATGTAATTTATCGAAAAGGAAATAGATTTACATTAGCTTTAATTCGTTATGAAAAATATACATAAGCAAAATATATGAGCGCAGCATTCCAGGTTAATAATTGCCTTATATAATTTAATTTGACTGTTCCAAAATTTTAACTTTTTGGAAAACACTAAATATTGCAAAACAAAATTTCCAAGACAGCAACTATATAATTTTCGTGCAGTTCAGAATCTATTCCAGTATGATTTATATAAAATAAGTACTGATTTAATTTTTTATCCAAAAATAATTCTTATTAAGTTAATATATAAATATATGTAAATATATATATATATATATATATATATATATATATATATATATATATATATATATATATATATATATATATATATATATATATATATATATATATATATATATATATATATCATCGTTTATCAACAATTTTTCCAGCTGAATAAAAAATAACTAATATTTAGTTCACCTTATTTATTACGTCCGTAATATCTTAGTTACTTCTAGTGGATTAAAGCTCTTCGAAAATCATTGACGCGTTTCGGGGGTTGTACTTAAAATTTTATTGATGGTGGTTATTGTCGAAACACTTTATAAAAAAACCATTAGGAAAATTAACGTGAATAGCACTTAAGTATTTGTGTTACTGAATATGTTCACTTTAAAATTACATTTTTTACCAGAAGCAATTAACTTTATCGTCTCGTTAAAAGTCAAAGCAAAACAACGTGTTCTTGGAAGACATTTAATGTTACGGCTTATTATGTTTCATTACTAATTGCTTGTTATAATAATATCGTACATCAAAACTTTTGACAGTACAATAGGAGGGTTTCCCTTTACTGTGCACATTTATTTTACTTATATCTTCATGAATGTAAGTTAATAAGAAATATTAAAATAACTGAAAATGCAATATTAATTGATATTATGTTCTGTTATATATGTAAATCTGAGATGCAGAAGGATATATTAAATAATAATTTGTAAAATGATCTAAAGTTTAAATTAAATTAAAGTTATTGACGAGTCTAAAGTTAATCAAACCTGAAACATTTTAGTATATATCAGTCAACCCATAAATACATAATCTACTACATACATATAAATTTACATTAGAAATCCATTATCAGGTATATATTTGGATTATCTGTTTTAAAATACATTGATATTTCATCTACCCTTTAACTAAGGGTTGATCGAATATAACCTTTCACAAGCAAGAAATCAATTTTACATGGTCGTGAATTTATTTTTAAATGTGATAGAATATATTGACAATTTATTGGTGTAGATATTCATGTTCCTATTTGAACCAATTTATTATAGGTGAGCAGAAAGGAAGTCGATTTTATATATTGCATGCATGTGACAATATTCGATTCTTTATGTATTTATTTCTTGAAAATCCCATACCCATATTACGGACTTACCCTTAGCTTTGGTAATTTAGAATTACAACAGGAATAAATGGTTAAGAATTCGAATAACGGTCACTCTGATTAATGACTATGCCGATGTATGTGAGTATACCATCATGCCCCATCCACATAACCCCATTCTTAAAGTGATCAATAGAATAAAAAAAAATTAAGATTGGGTGCATTTCATAACAATGTGCTGAATAATATGATTATAAAATATAGAAAAATGATAGGAAAACACAGTCATTCGCATAAACATGACTCTAACCAATGACTAGTCCACCATCATACAACTACATAATCCCGTTCTCGAAGTGGTCAATATAGGTTAAAAATATCAGTTCAGTCTTGACTCCAGCCATTTCGTAATATTGTGTTAAGTAATATGAGTAAACAGTAGGTAGGTGAACGCTACGTGGTATTGGGCGTATCCAGGCCTTTTTTTAGATTTTTTTGTTGGTTAGTGTGATGTAAATTCTGAGACCATTATCCATAATTACACCGAGATCTTTCATAAATGAAAACCTTTTCAAGCGTAGCTCTATCCAACACATAATTGAGCGCAAGGTGGATATCTTCCTAAGCGGGAGGACGTAAGTATTAAATATTTGCTTATATTATAATGTGGTTTATTATTCAGATCCCATTGGAATACTGGGTCATTTCGGAATGAAATAGTCGACTATGACACTGGCTATTGGAAAGAATTTTTAAACATTGGAAAACAGACGAAAGCAGTGCTTACAGCTGAGGGCAAGTCATTTATCATCTTGATGAATTTGATTAATTTGGTGAGACGAGCTCTATTATAATTCAGATGGTAGTTAGATTAAGATCTAATCACAATCCCTAGTTATATTCTCGTTGTGTTGGTTTTCAAAAATTTGCTGTTTTATACTAAGAATTGTTTAATGCGACTGTGTCAATTGTAAGTTGGTAGCGCTAAACAATATTCAATTTATAAATTAGTATTTCTCGAAGACAATGTGAAAATAAAGTTATTACAGCGGTCGGTAGAGACAATATTCCATCTCTCAAAAACTATATAATATATCTTGTTCAAACCACTTCTTACTAAAAGCTTATTTTAAGTTCTACTACCCCAATTTCAGAATTTTACACATATTAGTTTAAAAGTTAGAGAGGGGAGGGGGGTGTATACACTCTTTAAGACTTCAGAAGCGTTCTCATTAATAGTTGGTGAGATATGAGTTTCTAAAATGTTAGAAAAGTTATTTTGAAACCACTGTATCATTTTTAAGGCCTGTTTAATGATATCTCACGCGCAGGACAAACGAACAGGATGAAATTTGAAGGGTTCCATTTTTGCCATTTGGCTATAAAACCCTGAAACTATATATATATATATATATATATATATATATATACACATAAATGTATCAATTCATATTGAGAAAGAATCTACTCAAAAATAATTCTAAAATTTATAAATATTAATTTTACAATTATAACTCCTGTTAGTTACATCACCATAGTTCTATTAAGACACAATTTTAGATTTCATCGATTTAGTACATTTTGTAATTTATAAGAGAGCAAATTAACGAAACAATAATTCCCACTAGTTTTATGACTCTCTGGAATATAAAAAAAATTAAAAATGGATCGTATTTGCTACTACCTAATTGAAATATTTATTTCTAGCGTCCAACTTGAATTCTATGGAAGCTTATTTCCAATTCTTACTTTTTACGTATGACATTAGTAAAACAAATTGTCAAGTAAATATCAAAGTTATAATTCACATAATTTAACTATGGATAATTTATTCAGGTTATGCAAAGCTTACGTGCACAGGCGCGACGTAATCGGCGCCTGTGCACGTAAGCTTTGCATAATCTTTCTCGTCATTAATTCCCTTTAAAATTGCTCGTTAAGAAACGTCATGCAATTGCTAATATAACAAGAAACATTTTTTATGCTGAACATTGTCTTTGAACAGAGTCGATGTACTTTTTCCGCTAAATCATTAATTTTATTTTTATAATTAATAGTATCAGTTTATTTCATTCTTTTTATTCAAATTCTACTAAATTATTGCATTTTTCACACTTGTTACTTTGTACTCAAATATTACCTCAGAATAATTTAAATATTATGGTGTATGTTTTCTGATGTAAAACGGTTTGAAGCTGGTGAACGGGGAAACCCAGATATTCAAATTATAATTTGCTTGGTTAAGAGTGGCTGTAGGTGAACAGGTGAAAACATTTTTCATTTTAAGGTATTCTATTAATTTTCAAAATCCCATAGGTTTTCCATCTTTAATTACGAACAACCATATGCGCAATAGTCTGATACTTATATGTTAATTAATTATTACGGAATGTAAAAATATACAGTGATAATTATTTTTATTTAGATGGAAATTGGTTCTCAGGAATCATATTCTGGAATTATTTGATTTATTAATAAAGCGATATAACTGCGAATACATTAAAAAATATTTCCTATTGAACACATGATTGCAGGGAATCTTATTAAGTACTGTAATAAAAGTTCTTATTGTTGTAAGTGACGGTTTTCCAGCTTCCTTTTTCTCATAGTTTATCTCAAACCTACATTTTCCTTAAACGTATCTTCATAAAAGCCGCATTTCATCCATAAAATACGAATACATATCCTTAAAAGCAAAATTTTATAATATTATTACAGAAAAATCCCTCCCGTAAAATAGTTGATGACAAAAAAAAATAAATTCTTAAATAGCATCAAATCAGTATCAATGTTTTCAACCGAAAAATATGAGAAGAAAGAGAAAACGAAACGTTTCCACGTAATGAAACGCGTTTCACAGGGGGCATGTGAGCTTGTTCTAGCTCAATCCGGTATGAATATTTTTTAAGCCAAACGTATAAAACGTAATAAATTTCGAGCTACAAATATAATTACTCTACGCGATACTTTTCCAAAAAAAATTATAAAGACAAACTCGTTAATTGTACATTGCACACAATATTTTGATTTCTAAATTGGAAATCTATTAGTTAACTGCAAAGTGGTACAGAGCTACATATAGCTGGGCTCTATTATCAGAATCGTTGCTGATTGCGAGGAGGAGATTCGTAGACTTTGTGCCATCACTATATCTGTTTTAGAAAACTTTTAGAATATCTGGGGGAACGGGAGGAAATCAAAAGAATAGGTTCACTTGACGAGATACTTAATATTCTTAATTTTCCTATATTGTGCCCACGAGATGGTGCACTAGAAATGTAATGTTGGACGCACCTTCTCAGAATCCCTTGGACTAATTTTTGAGTAGTAAATTTTCGACGAAATCAAAATAAAGAAACGGTTACCAAATATTGAATATATTTGGCGTTAATTTTGTAGAAATTTTTTATTGACAATTAAATGAAACTACGTGATGTAGTATTATTCCTACTTTCTTCAAGTTTGTATATCTTCAGGTGGGTTATTAACAAAGATCTTTTCTAATAACCTAATACCTCTGCTAATAATATCTTTGCCAATAACCCACCTGAAGATGTTGTAATACAACGAAACCTAGGTCGTGGTAAAGAACTTAAAGAAAGTAGAAATAATATTACATCACGTAGTTTCATTTAATTGTGAAAAGGTTATCGTCAACTGTGTGCAAATAAGAATCTTAAAATTGTTTGGACGCATTACCCTCAATTAAAACTCGATATAAAGTGGAAATATAAGGAGGATAATGTCATCGCCGTAGTGTGTTGGGCTGATCACAAGGCTTAGTCTTTGATGATGCAGCGCACCGCAGAGACCCGGCTTCAATTCCCGGCCGTTCAAGGAACGGGGTTGGACTGGTGTTATGGTTGGATGCAAGATATTGCTCTCGTAGCAATGAGTTTGCCATATGTATCAAGTAGATACATTAAAGTAGATAAATATATAAATAAAATAAAATAAAAATTTCCCTGTCTGGTGGTGCAGGGAAATTTGGTGGGAAAAACCATACGGGAACTTTATCTTACATAAAGAAATGACTTAAAATCCATTACGTAACGTATTCCTCCACCGTTATGTTCATCAATGTCAAAAATATACATAAATGGAGACTTATCCCGAGAATAGCTGCCACAGGATTAGCCAAAACACGACCCCGACCTTTCAAGAGCATATAGCTAAGGGAAATAGAACTTTAAACATATTCGGTCACAACCAGGTCCAAAATTAAGTAGTAAGCACACGTATAGTGTGTTATACAATTATAACTTAACTTTAAAACTCGGTGTACGATATTTATATTTAAATTTACTATAACGTGTCATGAGTTAACTTTATTCGAAGAGGGTGAAAAATAAATAATTGGCAAATCAATAATCGTACTTCCTCTTTCTTTGTTCAATGACTTCAAAAATTACAATGGCTTTTTGTCCGGATTCCTCATCGAGAAATATCACTCACCCATTAAGAAATGTCACTCACCATAGACCAAGACTATTTTACATTAATCTTAAATTATTTGCTTCTATTAAAATACTACAATAACATATATATTTCAAATTTAGTCACGAAGATCTTCATCGCAAATAGGAAAATTATTACATCAATGATATAAACAGCCAACATTATTATACAAACTACTATAAAAAGATAATAAATCAAATCACTCTAGACGTTTCTACGTGTATTGTTCCATTATGAATGAAAGGAAAACTGCCCTGGCCTATAAATATATCAAATTCGACATGCTAAATTCGATGTCACTTACCGAATTCTATATTTTCCCCAAACTATAAATTATAAAGGGCAGCTAGGGAGATTAAAGAACAGCTGGGCCATTTATTTATACACAGAAACGAGGTTGAATGCGAGGTTAAGGATAATTTTGAGTTTCCACATCTGTCAAAACTTTGAGGTATCTGTTTTAGTTAAGTGCAAAATTGGCGACAGATTAGACAATCACGATAGTTCTAAACGTTTGCACTGCGTATACGAAACTTCAAGTGTGAAGATAATGACAGCCTTTGAAACCACTTTGTAACTAACTACTCTGTAAAACAAGTGTAAACAACTGTGTTTGAAACACAGAATGATGATGATATAACTCTAAATGGAAAGCTAACGTTTTAATCATTATTTAACTCGTCACGATAATTAAGGTAAACTTATGTACATGTTTTACTTTAAATTTTTGTTTTATTAATTAATTTTCTGTCTGTAATTTATTACATTTTTTCATTTTTTTCAGTTTTATTCCTATAGATGAATGCCCTTATATAGATACATGCCAACAAAATTCACAGTGGCAGGAAATCTAATGATATGTTTTAATTACGACTAGAAAATCCATTACGAAGTTTCTGTTCCATTACAAAGTTTCTGTTCTGACATTTTGCAACGAAATCAACTGAATACTGCTTCTTTAATTCGTGTGTTATTTCTTTCATCAAAACTCTATAATTTGAATTTGATTGATGTACAAATATTTATTAGCGTGCTTTTAATATCAGTCCATAACTTTGGTATACGATATTTTAATTTTGCAAAAGTATCCTCACGTTTTTCGTCTCAAATTAAACTATTCAATAATGCTCACAAATATTATAGTCGCGTGTTCATAATGTATGTAGTATTCAGTAAACAAACGAAAATAATACAATGTCTTTCTTTAGATCAAGAAATCTCGATAGAAACAAGACCATTGTTAGTTGGCGACGTCATTATTATAGATCGAAAGCGTTTTAATATTGAAATAAGTAATGGAAAATTCAATTAAAAACGTTCTCTGAAATAATTAAATAATATTTGTCATCATACAAATTTTAAAAGGAACAAAGGGAAAATAATTAAAATATTGACTTTCAAAACGTTACTTCGAAAATTATTGTAGAAATATTTATTTGGCTTGATAAAATCTATTTCATTATAATTCCTAAAATAATCAAATATTAACTAAAATTTTTTCTATATGTTCGAGTATTATGCGTTACTACATATGTATACGTGAAGTGGTGTGTTTTCATCGTATCAATAGTTCTACATTTAGGTCTGCAAGTGAAACATTACCGCAGATTACACTAGGAATTGTTTTTTTTAAGAATTTAAATGAAAATAAGAATATGAATGAATTAATGTAATTGTTTTTTTTAAGAATTTAAATGAAAATAAGAATATGAATGAAATTAATTTATTGCAATAAAAATGGATATACCATTATATGATATAATGGGACCATTATATGATATTTTTAAAATATTACATTTTAATTACTAAAAATTAGTTGTAACACAGAAAGTAATATTTTAGAATGAGTCCAATTTAAATTTTTCACTTCTGTTACTGCTACTCTTATGAATTTTACGCTCATAAATTAAATACTTGGTGTTCTTTTATACACTTACAGAACTTCTGTAGGTAAAAATTTAACAATGATTAAATGTGCTCATTACACATTTTTAACTTTTCTATAGTTTTAAATTTAAGCAAATGTTCTATAGTTTTAAGTTTAAGTAAAATGTTTTAAATTGAAGTAATGCATGAATTTTTCTGAATAATATTTTTTCGAATATCACGAATGGTATCCTGAATTGGCTTTGAATTCGCCTGTTTTGCACTTCTGAAAGTAGTTTTTTAAGGTTTTGGGAAATTAATAGCCAATATTTCATTCATCTATCAAGCGCTTGCATAAATTGTGACTGGCTTTAAATATAAATTGTTAATGACAATTGTTATAGACTTTTTCTAAAAGTTTTTCATAAATACTACTATTTGGAGCATTGTCAGAAGTTGTTTGTAGGGATTATCATACTTCCTCAGCTCCTTCTTAATTATTTAATTATCAATGAACGCCTTTAATTTATCTGACATACCCGAGATGTTAATAGGGCAGAAATCTATCGTCAAGTAAGTGATACGTTACATTTTTTAACAACTATGTAATCATGGAAGTGGATCAGAACAAATTATTACAACACATAAATATGTTAATGACTGCCTACGTATATAAAGTACGAATATATGAACTCGTTTTTATACTGATTTCAATATGACACAAGTCTCCCCTTTCAGAAAATCTTTTGTCATTCAAAGCATGATGTTTGTTTTCAAACAAATTCCAATAAAATGTCATAATAACAGGATTTCTATATATCACAAGTTAACATGACAATTCCTCATTTCCAGCTATCTCGTTACAAAAGTACTGTTTGCCTACCTAATTGTTTCATTAAACACACGCTAATATCCACTATAAGGCATAGATCCGAGAAGTAAAACGTCGGTTAAGATGGCGTATATCAGCTACGTCATAAAGAGTCATCGAAACTGCACAAATAAATATTGGCAGAGGGTGGCTTAAATTGATGTTTTCCGCTCGAAAAACAAAGGGAATAAGAGAAAAAAGAAGCAAGAGCGGATCCGGTGTCACAGTTTATTTACTCTTTAAATGTTTCTGTATATTTACGCCGACATTGGAAGCCTCGTAAGCGATTTTCGTTTAGAAATATTGGGCGTGACGCGGCGTGTGAAATTAGATTCGTGATCAGCTTAAAGCTTTCAAAGGAAATGTTATGGTGATTTCCCGGTTGAAGATGCGGAAGAAATACGTCTTCCGGTTGAAGTACGTTTCTCCATACTTTGATGTGATCCATAACTGGTTCATATATTATCTTTTATGCAAAGTTGCACGTGTCCATGATGATGCTCGATGCACGTTTCCATGATGACCTGATCATTGGTATATGAGTAACACTTAGGAATATATTTTAGAAGTTTTTACACTTAGTAATTGTAATTAAAAAAAAAACAACGAAACCTGTAAACACATTGTAATCATTCTAAAAATTATATTATTAGTTGTAAATCACAATTCTATAAATATGCATGTTTTCAGATTAAGGATATAAGTTAATAATAACTTCACGTAAATATATATTCAGCGTAACATGGTTCATTTACAATTTTTTTGTACTTTTCTGTAGATAAAGTAATATTCTCTTTGATGACGGAAGTAAATTTAAAAAAGTAGTAAAGTTTTGGGCACCAATGATTACAAAAATTTTTCATAAATTTACCTTATTATTAGTAAATCGTGATTTATAACAAAGCTCAATACACCTCTATCATAAAAACACACCCTAAAAAGACGCCAAACCGACACTCAAAACAAAAACCCAACCGAAACCTGTATCATATTTCCTTTGAAAGTGGCAATCGCATTTTGCTCTCAACGTGTATGAAGTTTTATGGAGTAGTATCATTTATTCTATTTGCGTCAATATAGTTAAAGGGTAAGTAAATATGAAATCACCCGACCATAGAATCAAATATAAGCTACCCGCCGATATTAAATTTCCCCAGGATTATTGTCCTCACTTTTATTGTTTTTCATTTTTTTTTCACCGAAAAAATGTAATATTTCCTTCGTCTATTTAATATAAACTATATAGCTCAGGTAGTTCCGATGTTTTGAAGTCAAATGAAATTAAAATATGGTTTGATTTATTCTCTAAGAATGGCAATACAGTTATGGCTTCAGAAACACAGTTATGTAAATTTATACTGTTCATCACAAAGGAGACAAAGAAGAGACGATGAGAAGTTACAAACACGCCTGATAGTACTTTAATTAAATTTCTGTTAGTATGGCTGCCATTCTTTTCCGGTTGCCTTTTTTATATTTCAAAATTACCTCAAATGTGAATGGTTTTAACCTGAATTTTTTCATTTCCATGGAAAATATTTCAAAAATATCATAATATTCATCACAAAGGAGACAAAGAAGAGACGATGAGAAGTTACAACACGTCTGATAGTACTTTAATTAAAATTCTGTTAGTATGGCTGCCATCCTTTTCCGGTTACCTTTTTTATATTTCAAAATTACCTCAAATGTGAATGGTTTTAACCTGAATTTTTTCATTTCCATGGAAAATATTTAAAAAATATCATAATATTCATCACAAAGGAGACAAAGAAGAGACGATGAGAAGTTACAACACGTCTGATAGTACTTTAATTAAATTTCTGTTGGTATGGCTGCCATCCTTTTCCGGTTACCTTTTTTATATTTCAAAATTACCTCAAATGTGAATGGTTTTAACCTGAATTTTTTCATTTCCATGGAAAATATTTCAAAAATATCATAATATTCATCACAAAGGAGACAAAGAAGAGACGATGAGAAGTTACAACACGTCTGATAGTACTTTAATTAAATTTCTGTTAGTATGGCTGCCATCCTTTTCCGGTTACCTTTTTTATATTTCAAAATTACCTCAAATGTGAATGGTTTTAACCTAAATTTTTTCATTTCCATGGGAAATATATCAAAAATATCATAATTATTTTTATTGTCATAGTTTAAACTTAATATTTTGCATTGATGACTATAATACGTACTCTTATCTCACACATTTTGCACTAGCCAACTTTTTAAAAAATATCCATATATGAATTAAAAGGAGGGTTTTGTAGAGGTGTTACATTTTTTTAAAATTTTGTGTACATTATAGGATTTTACTTAAAAGGACTTGTTATAAGGACAGAAATATTTTTTTCATAATTATAATTTGAATATTTAAAAATATTTTCTGCATTCAACCCTTATTCTGGAAATACTTTGCCAAAAATCTTAAAGAAGACACCGTTGGTAAAATACAAGTCGGTTATGGCAACTATCCTAAATTTTATTATTTTTAATTACTGTTAGGTATTATATTTAGATTCGGAAAAATTAATATTTGTAAATAGTTTAATAGAAATGTGAGTCTTTTTAAATGTTTATTGGTGTCTAAATGAGTACGAAACCCTCTTAGTACGAGTTCCACTCTTGCATGATATGTTTCTTCTTTCATGGTATTTAATGTTTTAATTCGATTTTACCAAATTTTTTTTTTTTGTAAAATTTACAATTTCTCGAAAAATTGCCGGAGAAAGCGACGGTGAAATTTTCAGACAGCTTAAGGTCCATTCAAATATTTTAATATTAAGTAAATATTGTTATTAGGTCCCTACACAAAAGCGATTCCATTCCAAATTACATATATATATATATATATATATATATATGTATATATATATACACGCATGTAGAACTCTTTCATGGTTTTGTCTTGTATTGTAAATATTTTATCCATAGTTTATAAAATTTTTAATAATTTTCTCTCTCTCTTACTTATTTTATAACTTCAGCAATGAAAGCTCCTTCAAAATCATTGATGCGCTTAAGGTATAATTATCGATCGTTGGTGCCGAAACTAAATTTGAACCTAATCTTTTAACGAATGGAAATTCACTTCTTCATCACAATTTGAGGCGAAACTTGGCGTTCCAGGAAAATATTTTGCTTCGTTACCAATTACTGATTGCAATGGTATTGCTTAATCAAGCTTTTAGTTATATACATGAAAAGATATTCGCTTACTCTTTTTTACGGGATATATCTCACAAATTGCAATGTTACAATTTTGTAATTGAAAATGAAATGGAGGCACTAACAAATCCATATTAAGGAAAATTATTACTGGTACTAAATTTGACATCAAATTCTGAATAAGCTTCGAATAAATTTATTTCCTAATAAAAATTTCATTCGAAGCAAGTTGTTTTAAGAATATACTTAACTTCATAGCTTATTTCGTTTTTTTACTAATTGCTTGTTATGTTGATATTATAAAGTAAAACTTTTATCTGTGTGTAATAAAAAATAATATAGCAACTGGATTAGAAATGCTAAGTGACGATATGTTTAAATAAAAAAAAATATTTTGAACATATTAAAGCTACGCTTTAAATACTACTTTTCGCCCTGCCGATGAAGGTAAAACAGATAAGGTTCTTGCCACTAATTGGTTACATTATTGTTTTTTTTCTTAGATAAATATGGTATTATGCTTCTCTGTTCCAAAATGTTATTCTATTCATGTTTTAATTTTAACTACACTACTATCCCATTGTATGCAACTTCATGATTTATTCATTAACGTATATATATATATATATATATATATATATATATACACATATATATATATATATATATATATATATATGTAATGTTAATTTCCATCTCCATAATTACAGAGTAATTTATGTGTGCGTGTGTAGTTCTAGTATTCTTCCACATTTGATGAATTATCATATATTGAAATATAGAAAAAAGAAAATAAACGAAAGAGATTTTCCTACCATTTTAATGACAATTTCGAAAAAGAAAACCATTTAAAATAATATATTTTATTACGAATATAGATATTCATTTCCAGCATAAAACTTTAATTCTATCAAAGCTGATTTTCAATTCCTGTAGGCATGCGATTAATGAGACAAAAGGTCACATAAACATCAAAGTCATCTTTTAGTGTATAATTTATTTAGATTTCGCGATTTAGTTACAAATTCCCTTAAATATTGCTTATTAAAAACTTTACGCTATTAATTAGTTGATATAAAACATTTTTAATACCAATTTACTAAACGTTGCCTTTGAACTGAGTTAATACATTTTTTTCTTTGTAAACATATTAATTTCAATTGTATATTAAACAATCTCATTTTACTTTAGTTTTTTTTTTCTTTTTAAATACTCCTAAATAGTTGCATTTTTAAGTAAACTTGTTACTTTGTGTACAAATATTAGGCCAGTCTTGTTCATAATTAATTGTCTGTGCTTCCCAATTTATGAGAGTTTATAGCCAATGAGCGAAGACACTCAGATAATCAAATCTAAATTTTGTTGGTTGTGAATAGTATATAAAAAAGCTAAAAATGATATATTTTTTAGTTATTATTGACAATTTCATTATTGTTAACAAAGTTATATATTCAGTAGCGGTTATTTATAATTAGACGAAATTGAAATCATGGAAAATATAATACGAAATCCATTTATTGCTAATCTTTCTTTTAAATATAAAATTTAAAAGAAATTGTTTTCTGTTAGACTTATGTTTAAACAGAATCTACTAAATTATTTTAATTAAAAGTAATCGTTGCTGCAAATGGCTGTTTTCATGATTTCCCTTTTCTCGTGGTGTATTGTAAGCATACTTTCCCTTAACTTATAATTTCATACAAACCGAATTTTCTAAAATTGCTAGAGAATAATCCTACCCATAAAATAATGATAAAAGCTTCTAAAAACAATCAACATGAGAAGAAACCGGAAAAAAGTTAGAAAAATGTTACATGTGTGTACACAGAAAATGTTACATGTGTTCAAATAGAACTAAGAACTTTATATATTTTGAGTTCACAGTTAAATGAAGTTACGTGTTGTTATTTCTATTTTATTTAAATTCTTTACCACGACCCAGGTTTCTTTGTATTACATCACCAATTTGCAAAGATCTTTGCTAATCGTTCACCTGAAGATATTGCAATACTAAGAAGCTAAGTGTGGGAAAGAATTTAAATAAAGTAGAAATAATACTATACCACGTAGTTTCATTTAATTGTGTGTAATGAATTCATACAAATAACGCCCAATATGTTCAATATTTTGAGTTATAAATTTGATTTCTTTACGCGATGGTTGACAAAAAATATTGTAAATGGAAAATCCTTGAATTGTATGTTATATGTAATATTTGGGTTCTGAAATAGAAAATTATAGGAAACGTAATTTTTTCTTTAAACAGTTTTCCTTGGTATAAGTCTCACTTATGAACGTTGTTATTACATATGTATTGTAATCACATTTTCCTAAATTTAATTAAACGACATAATTTAAATACGTACCTAACGTACCCTTGCAGTATCACATAGTAATATACCTGTGAGAATAAATAATATTAAAACGCTAAGAGATGGCGTTGGTGGTACCAATATCATAATATTCTCAAAATATTTTTAAAAAATCTTTAATATCCTTGCTAATCAAAAATATCTTGCTCTAAAGAAGATAATAAGATACTATCACCAAAAGATAATACATACTACTAGAAATATATAGGATACTACTACCATGCCAAATTTAATCAAAATATAATTAACGTACTTTACAGCAGGTTTTATTTTCGTGCTTTGCAGTAGGTTTAATTTTCGTCCTTATTACAGTCTCCGTATTTTTATATCGTCAGGTAACCTTCTACAAAGAAATCAAATGCTACTACTCATTTACTTATCATGAAGTCTCCTGTACAATAAGGCCTCCAAACTTAATTTACATCTATTTTCTCTTCTAGCTCCGTTGAGAAAGCAGTTTTCTCAATACAAACCTTAAAAGTATTAAAATGGGGTGGAAAGTTGTATGAATATTTGGAAATAATTAAATTTCGAATTGAAGAAATTTTATTTTTTTCTTTTTGCACTTCATTTATCTATTTTAAAATTTCTAAATAAATATTATTGATTGTTTGCTATTGAAATATGTCCTGGTTTGTAAGTTGAAAACCTATGTCAAGTTTCAACTTCAAACACTATTTGAAAATAACGTCGTGGACATTTTCAAGATTGTTTCTAAAAGTGTCTTTAAAAAATTCTAAAAAAAATAGTTATGAATTTCTTATAACTTGCTTTTTCAGTTGGTATCCTATATGGTACATAACATTCCATTTCATCTTATCTTTTGCTCGTCCTACAATTTCCATATAAATATTTTTTAAGTGTTAAATATTTACAGAATTGTAGGTTAATGTGTAAAATTACTAAGCTTAATTTCTCAAATTACCCCGGTAAATGTTTCTAGAGAAAAAAAATTATCAGGTAAAGAGACTGGTATGTAAATAATCTTTTAAAGCTTCTATTTTTTCTTTTGAACAAAAAACAATGGAAATCGGATATAAAAAAAAATTATGCATACATAAAGCCTTTGACTTAACCAATAATACTATGAAAGGCAAACGTTTAAATTATAATTTTGCATAGGTCAGAGGGGTCTATGCATTTCATATCCTCTGTGTCTGCAGTATCAAATTGATAGTAATAGTTTTTGAAGATGTTTGTTCTTCTCCTGACACTGGTTCTAAAAACCAATGGTTTTATAATATAGATACTATCATAATAGTAATCTGACTTAAATTTATTATTAAACGACTTCAAAAATGGAAAACGGTTTCTTTTTGACTACGCTTGTATCTACGTTGATTACGGTACTTTATATCTCCGGAATTGATAAACCAATGTGGATGATTCTTTTTTATTTGGAAAGGTATATCCCCAGTGTAGTTTAATACAAATTTGGTTAGAATTTGAGTAAGGAGAGTAAAGGTAAATTGTAGAGTTTCTCAGTAATGAACAGAACAAGTACCATGATCGTATTTGGATGACACTTGTCTAATGACAATCTTATAATAAAGTCCATTAAGTTTTGTTACGACTAAGGAAAACATAAGAATTTTCTAGTGATGATTTATAAACTCACCGAGTTTGGACTCTTTCAATATGTTTTGACGTAAGCAAGAAATTAACTAAATCGTTAAGTAAGGATATACGGGTACATACAAAGGCAGCAAACAAAGACATGAAGCAACTAAGATATGAGTAAGTAAATAGGTAATTAAGTAAGTAGGTAGCTACACAGACATGAAGCAAGCCAAATATTAGTTAGCTGGTTAATTAATTTGTACAGTTACATATAAAAGTATGAAGTAACTATAATAGTAGTAAGCAGATCGCATGTATAGGTATATATAGGAAAGAAGCATATATAAGTATATACGGTATAAACGGTAATAATATATACAGTATATTTAATAGCAGTAAGTGCACATATATGAGTGTGTATATAGGCAAGACGCACTAGGTACCGTTAAGCCAAAAGAGGAAATATAATTTACATATGTGTCCGTATGTATGAATGTACGTACGTATGTTTATAAGTGTGTACGCGTGGTTGTGTGCGAGATAACATATAGCCCTCACTTGTTGGTATGGATATGCATGCATGTGAGAAAGAAATATAAATGTTGACTTAGCATCGATTCCAAAAGCCTCAAGCAGTAGCATTATATTACAAGATTATTTATGTTGGGAAACAATATTGTACCGCAAAATTCCGACTAAGTACATATATTTTCATTTTAGTGCGTTTCTTATTCGGTGGTTATTTTAATTAGATTTTACATTTTGGTTTAACAGTTTTTTATCATATTGAAAGAAGGTGATACAATTCAGAAAAATTACCGTATTAATTGTTATAGCAACTAAAAGTTAATGAAAAATGTAAAAAAAAAGTATCAAAGGAAAAATGTGAAGCAGGCTGAAAAATACATAAAACATTATTACAAAGCACGTAAATTAAAAATGACAATTAATTCCGAAGCGATAGATTGGAGTTAAATCTCTTCGCGTTCCTTCATAACTACTTGTTGGATAATAATATTATTAAAAGTAATTAAGGCATCCTAATATATAACAAAAACATTTCACTAAAGTTTTGGAAGAATGTTTATATCTAAAAATGAGTATTAATAAATAAATGTTGAGTAGCAGAAACTTTGCCAAAAATGTATCATTGAGGTTTCAGATAGAACTAGATAATTTTCGGGTTGTGTCTAAACTGACAAAAATACATTGTTTTACTTTTAGTATCTTCGTTTTATACAGAACCGAAAAAAGATATTATAGGTTTTGTTTTGATTTAAAAGTATGTGTACAATATAGAACACCGGAGGAAACGGATACTTTGCTTGCCTTTGCTTTAATGGTAGATCCTCGGTGTCATTAATGGTTATTTTATTGAATAATATCATATAAATAATTAAATTCAACTTAAAACGTACAAACGGTCACATCTAGGTTCAAAACAGTTAATTGTGATTACCACATACCAAGTTATAAAGGCATAATATGTTTTAAAGCTTAATCTAGAGTGTTTATATTTAAATTTATTATAATGCGTTATAAGTTAATTCTATTTTAAGGGGATAAAAAATAAGTAATTAGGGACAATTTATCATTATGGAATCTCAGGTAATTTGCTAGCTGTGAAGACACTAAAATGAGTATTCTAAATTTACACGCCAATATCTTAAGTGCTAGTAATCAAATTATTACTTCACTGATATAGTAGACACTACTAAACCAACTCCGCGGACAAGGTAATAAATCAATTTGCTCTAGATGTCCCCACGTACATTGTTCCATTATGAAGGAAGATAAAATGAGAGAGCTTCATAAATTCATCAAATTCGACAAGTTAATGCGGTGTCACTTACCAAATTTTATGTTTTCTCAAAACTATAAAGTATAAGGGACCGCCAGGCTAATAAAAGTTTACTTATTTACACAAAGAAACGGTTCAATGTGACATGAACGATACTTGTGAATAAAAAAATTTTTTTTAAATTTAAAGTATCTATTTTAGTTAAGTACTAAATTAGCGACAGATTAGCCTGTCACGATAGTTTTATGTACGTAGCTCACTACGTATGCAAAACTCGAAATATCAAGAGAACGACAAACTTTAAAACCATTGAGTATACACGCAAAAGGTTTTTAATTCAGAGAAGGGTCCGATTCGATGATGGGACAATGGAAATTTAAAATTGATTAACGTCGAATATAAACAAGTTAAGTTGAAGGTGATAAGTTTAATGTTATATGAATATACTTTTAAATTCTTATAATTAAAAACTAGAATGTTAATATTTCTATGTATTGAGTCAAGCTAAGTAATGTTTTTCTACTTCAATTTCAGTTTGAGTTTTATTATTAAATTGTCTTTCTGTTATTTGCTGTTTGTCTTAAAAAATAAAAATATATACATATATATATATATATATATATATATATATATATATATATATATATATATATATATATATATATATATATATATAATAAGATTCACAGTGAATAGAAGTCTAATAAAATCTTTTAAATACTACTAGTATTCCCATTACAGGATTTCCAAATAGACTAAGGTACATAAAAATATTGAAGAGTGCACAGTATACTTAATAAATTATGTAGGTACAAATATTAATATATTTTTTTAACCATAAACATATTGTTAACCAGAAATTATTCTAAATCTGATACTTTTTAAAAAAAAACTCACAGCTTAACAAAATGTTAATGTTAGTTTTTTAAAAAGTATCAGATTTATAATCCTTTTAGTAGTTTCCCAGTAAACTTTAAGTAAACTTATTTACCTTGTATTTTTATAGCTTGGACTTTAGCAGTTTCGGACATGGCAGGGGAGCATATTTCTGCAAATATATTCAGAAACATCGTCAGAACTACCTTACATAATCATATTTTATTCTTGCTTGCTTTTTTTCACTAAGTCAAATCGCAAATCTATATACCAAACTACTTCAGAAAAAAGGACTACGGCAGACGGGCGGACACAGGTGTAATGTTATGAGGATTTTATTTTTTTTTTCCTTTTTGATGTACAGAACTCCATTTCCTAGGAAACAATTTTATTTACTGAATTATTGAAAAGTTCTATGTTATCTTTTCACAAAGGTGCTGATACTTTGATGAGTTCAGTAAAAGTAAGTTGAAATATTGTAAATTATTTGATGGAATTTTATAAAAATTAGGTTTTACCCAGTTTTGCTCGCGTGGTTATAGTTACACAATTATGGGGAGATGTTAAAACGTGCAGCGTCATCTATAATAATTAAGAAAGATTAGTGACTAAATTTTTATTTTCATGGCTTTATATCAGAAACGATAATGGAAATTAAAATATTTTTCCCTAAAATGGGGATTAAGGAAAGCGATACTGGGGCTTCTTTATATGGTGAATGCGGTGTTAAAAATCCAATTTGCTACGTTGCTTCGTCATTACGTTTGTGCAGTTTTTCAGATTCACACAAGAATTTTTCCAAGGAAATGGAATGTGCTGGAATAAAAAGTAGCTTATGTCCTTTCTTGACCTACAATCACGTTGTTCTGTTGTTTCTTGGCGACGTAAAAAAGAGAAAAAATAATCACCGTTTTATATTCATAATATTAGAAAAATTTAAATTAAAAATTTAACTTTTTGGTTGCAGACAAAGCCAAAATTATAATCATATTACAATTAAGTTTGAGGTTTAATATTTCTCAGATAGGTGTTAAAATAAAACGTTTTAATAATACTTCGATTTAATCATACAATTTCTATCATTCAAAATTTATGTTATTTAATAGAGAAAAACAATTTTTGCCTATTAGCCACCCCCCTCCCCTCCCAATTGACATATGTTTAAAGATACATTAAAAATGGTTTTTACTATTTTGATCCATAGTGAGGTGTTTATGTAAAACGTCTTGCAGTTGCCAAAAAAAAATCCAAGATATATGTCTAAAATTTGACAGGTAGACTTTGACAGGTAGAATGATGAATAAATGGACATATAGACAGACAAACATTTTAAAAACAGATTTTCTGTTATACCTATTCAATACTACTCATTATATTTATGTAGTCCTGCGAATAAAATTTGTGTAGTATTCTATTACCAAATGGAAATTATATAATACTAGCTATGTCCCACGGTTTTACTCGCATGATATTCGGAATAAGAAAACTTATTGTAAAATGTTTTGTTGATAAACTCTCATATTATAAACTATTACCATACCAAATTTCACTCAAGCTGTATGGCAGATTTTGCATGACTATCAAACAAATTAACACACATACAAACATTCTAAAAACAAGTTTTCTGGCTTCTATTATTATTTTTTATTCAAAATCATTAATTTCTTTTTAAATATTTTCGATATAGAGAATTCACTCAGTTATTCTAGTTATATTGTATTGATAGAACAGATCCCCTTTAAATTAAAGAAATCACAATATAAAGGAGGAATAGGTTAGTCAGTAACATTTCCATTATTGCTAATCAAATGCCTTTTATTATTGAAATAAATTATGAATAAATCTTGAAAATATTCTCTACACCAACAAAATAATATTTACATCTCACAAATTTCAGAACAAAAAAGAAAGAAAGGTTTATTTTTGAAAATATTGTTTGGAAAATTATTAAAAGCATATGTCTCTGGTCCTAACATTTATTTACAATTGTTTATGATAATCTATTTTATTATCTCTCCTACAATAAATAACAATTTACTGGAATTTTTGTGTGTGCACGAATACAACACATTACCTAAAAGATCATAGAGAAGAATGAATAGTTCATAAATTATAACTAGGTATTTAATAACTTTGAAATTTTAAAATGTATTGATATTGTTGTAAAAATATAATTTGGATCCATCATCGGAAAGAAACAAGCGTTTAGAAGGCTTGTACGTAGAATCTTATTTTCCCACATTTACACACGTAAATATTTATATAAAATACCCAGGGCTTTTCAATTAATTTACATAGCATTAAAACGCAAAACAGCAGTCATTTCCACTTATTTCGTAAATAATATATATTACATTTGGCTGTTTGTTTTCGTCGACTCCGATGCATTTATCTTTATGAATTGTTCGCTCATCCGAACGATTCTGAGCGTTCATGAGCTTCCCGTCGCTATTAACTTTGATGTATATGATAATTAAATGATTTGTCTAATTATACAAAATTGCTCTTTATTTTCTACACATTTGTTCTTTTTTAAAAAAAGCAATTTTTTTCAAAAATTTCTATTCAATTTTTAATATTTTAAAAAAATATTACTTATCTTTAAGTAAGTTACAATTATTCGACTAAGAATAAATAATCAACCTTCTATAGCTAAAGTGAACTTTTCATGATTTTCTTGAAATGAAATACGGAATCTGCAAAAGTAACTAGAAATCTAATATAAGTTTCCTAAATACAATTTTTCTTTCTTATACATGTCAAATTTTCAATAACATAAATTTCTTTTACTTAAATACGGCGAGTTTTATTTGGGATAAATCGAATTAAAATTCGTCCGCTTTCGGTTGCTAGTGGAGTGGGGCTACGTATTTTCAGTTTACAAATTTAAAACTTGGCGTTCCTTTATATATTTATAGGTCATCTATCCGCGTAAATTTAGCAAGAATACAGTGGTGAATACATTTATATGTTAAACATTTTTAATATTCCAGTAGTTTTAAACGAAAGGGAAACTTTCAAGCTGTTTGCATTGCCAAAGTGTCTGTTGTGATGCATAAGTTTTTCTATATACTATTTTTTCTCATACTGCGAATCGAGTTTTAAAACGATTTTGGAAACGTTTCTTTATAATTTCTAAAAGTGCTTTCAAGAAATTATTACCCAATATTTCATTCATAAATATATCAATCGTTAAAATATAAACTATTAATGGCCATTATTGTGGAACCTCTGAAAATATTGCTTGCAAATGATATTATTTGAAATATTGTCAGAAGTTATTTGAAAACCTTTAATTTAACGATCGTTAATTGAAAGGTTAGTGATAGAAAGACGAATGAACGACCGTTGTAATCGAGATTTTCCTAAGGCAAAAAAGAACGGCAGGTAAACGACTTGTAATACTTTTGATTAAATACTTAATCATAGAAATGGATGAAAAGAAGTTATTGGAAAACATATTTTCATAATTCTCTATACGAATACAGTAAAATTTGACAAATATTTGAACTTGCTTACAAGCTGATTTTAATATTGTTTGAATTACCATTTTCACAATTTCTTTATTATTCAAGACAATAAGAACGTTCGTTTTAATACAGCTGTACTAAAGTAGGATAGTAATAGGATTAATAAACATTACAAATCAATATAATGATTCCTCATTTCCAGCTGTCTCCTTACAAAAGGACTTTGTCTGCCCTTATAATCTCATCAAAGGGACATTATTATCCATTATAAAACAGATCGGAGATGTAAAACGTCACAAAAAGGCATTGAAACTTCCAAAGAAATATTGGTAGAAAGCATAGCTTACATTGAACTTTTCCGCTCGAAAAACAAACGGAATAAGGGAAAAAGGAAGCCGAAGTAGATTTGGTATCACAATATATTTACTCTTTCAATGTTTCGTAATATTGTACGCTGGCAATGGAAGCTTCGTAAGCGATACTCGTTCAAAAATATTGGGCCGAACGCGGCGTGTAAAATTAGACTTAAAGCTGTGATGAGCTTAAAGCTTTCAAAGGATGTAATGCCGATTTCCGGTAGAAGATGGGACGTATAAATGGAGCGAGTAAACGTCGCTTGATCCTTTGAAGTAATGTGTAATTGGTTCATTTATTGTCCTGTAAAGAAGTATTTAATTGAATAAGTCTTGTCGCATATTTCCACGATGGCACAGTCGTTATTAATCTAATACTTGAAGAAATATATCCCAAATTTTTAAATCAAAGTAATTTTGACTTTGTTAAAAAGAAGGTCAACTTTTTGTTATATTTTCATAATAATAACTATATTTCGTAAAGTGTGCCGTTCCCATCAGCACCATTTTTTAATATTAATAATAATGTATTTTGACTATACGCTCAAAAAATACATTGTGTATGCGTTGAGCTGAAAGGAGAGCGTTTCAACTGAGAGAAATTAAAAAATTTTAAAAACATGAAAGAAGATAAGTCGTCACATCGTGAGAACTTTTTCTCCAAAACCAGTGGTTCAGCATCTGTAAGGGAATAAACAATGAAATTGTTTCGAACAAATAATCGCAATACAATTTTTCAATCGTGTTAGGTTTCATCAAATCTATACTTAATTTTTATGCGGTTACAGAAGAGGAAGGGGTGTGAATTTTACAGGTTATATATGTATATATGTATAGTATATATGTGAGTAATTTATTCCCTCGTATAGAAGACTACTGAAGTGATTTCAGTAAATGGGGTGTCGTTTGATTTTTTTTGATCCAGAAGATGTCCTGGGGTATATAACGTTTTGAATTTTATAGGCTATGTATGTATATATGTGTATGTATGTATGTCAGTAAGTTTATTCCCTCGTGTATACTAAATCCTTAGATTCCTCTTAATCCAGAGGGTATCTTAAGGTATATAGCGGTTTAAATTTTACAAGCTATGTATGTATGTATGCTATATATGTATGTCGTCTCTTTTATGAAAAAAAAAACAATTTTTTTCCGACATTCAAAACGCATAACCCCTAAATCTTTTTGTGTAAATAAAACATAGCTAAATGGGAAATTTCAGGTTTTTATGGAAATGGGAACCGTGACGGCTTGACTTCAAATTTTGCTTAGAAATTTAGTTGAAAATATTTTTTTAATATTGAACTAATGACCAAATTATACATGTAAACAAACGTTAACCAACATCGAATTATGTTTAATAAAATCAGTTTATAATTAATAAATATTACAAAAGTAAAAATAAAAGGTGCTTGCCGCTAAAACTTCGAAACGAGTCACAGTACGATCAAAGGAGTTATATGGTGTGGTAGCCCTCTATCCTCCATCCATTAAGAAGGTTCCCTGTTTTGCCTGAAGGGCGTGCTTAAAGGCGTGAAGTTTCGTCCTCTAGAAATTTCTAGAACAGTCCAGAATATTTGAGAGCATTCCACAACATTCTAGAATATCCCGGAACAATCTGAAATATTGTGGAATATTTGGGAATAGTCTGGAACGTTCGGGAACATCTCGAAACATCCCAGATTATTGTGGAACATCCCAGAATACTCTCAAATCTTATGGAATATTCTGGAAGATTCTGGACCTTCGAAGCCTTTTTTGTATGGTTGGGGCTACCCATTGGCAGGGGTATATAAAGCAAGATTCATCGTAGATACGAATGTCAGTTTCTTATCAGTGAAGTACAGTGAGTGAATAAAAACCAACAGTGAAGTGTAAGTAATCAAAGTGATATAGTAACTGAACATAAATCGAAAAATATCATAATGTGAAAAGTATTTAATAATAAAGTACACTAAGTACACTACTTAGTGTATTTCTGAATAAAAATTTGATTTGATTTATATTTTATACAATGCACAAACGTAGAAAAGACAGTTATGAAGCAAAATGTCGAAAAAAAATAGCGAACAAACGAAACTATCGAAGAGCGTGAAGCACGTTAATGTCCCCATTGAACGAAAATAAGCACCGTGAGAAGCAGAGAAGTCGAAGAAAAACGAAATGAATGAAGTGAGCAATCCAGAATAGTGACACAATCTAAAAGACTGCGAACGAAAGTTGTCCATAAAAATAACACCGTACGAGAAGAGTGGACGAAGACAACAAACAGTACAACTTAACGAATTAAGCATTCCACTATGATTCGATTAAAGAATATAATGAATACATACACGTCGTAATCGTAATAAATGGATAACATCTGCCAATTTTGCAAGGCAAAAAAAAATCAGTAGAGAATCACCAGGAATCTGTTGCATAAATGAAAAAAAAAACGATTTTAACCACTGGAAACACTTCTGCAGGAATTTCTACATTACATGACTGGGGAAACAACAGAATTAATCAATTTTCTTCAAAATTTAAAAGCGTACAACGTCTACTTCTAAATGACTTCTTTCGGTGTCTCTTCAATCGACACTAACAGATACGAAATTTATTATGTTTTTTCCATCCAAAGACAAACTTGTCACAAAATGGGATCACTACTACACCTACCAAACGAAGACAATAAATTATAAAAAAAAATTTTACTAGTATATTTTATCGGATCTGAAGAAATAGAAATTGACTGAGAAATACTGAGCATCTCATACAAATACAATCAACTTATTCACATATTCAAAACAGCACTAGATCAAATGATTTCTGATGACTATAAAGATATAATTTGTGTCAACAAGAGACCACTGTGAGAATACGAATGTCTATTTAATGTACCTCAGATAGACGAAGCCGCCATCGCAATTGTGGACAATGAAAACACCGTGATATAATACAATTATGATAAGAAGAAAAGAAGGATTAAAAAGTATTAGAGAGACACGCCGTTCATATAATGACCTCCAAAATCCAATAATATTTTTTAACGAAGAGAATGGTTATCATTTTAATGTGAAACAAACTCAACCTGAAATAAGCGTAGAAAGAAACAAAAAAGTTACTTTCAAGGAGTTTTATGTTTACCGCTCAATAATCAGATACAATGAAACACACAATCAAATGCTCAACCCTCGCCGTTTATCTCAACAATTCTTGGTAGATATGTATATAAGCGGACTGGATGATTTACATAAGACTAAATCAGAATAAACTACGCACGAAAGAATATTTCCACCTTCTAGATGCGATCATAAATGACGAAAACATTAACGACATTGGAACAATGGTGACGATATTGGCTATCCCAAATTCAAAAGACCACCACCCAAAAAAGGGAGCCTTGTAGCAAAAATACGAATATGAGGCAAAAACGAACCGGAAATAGATAATCAATGGATCATAATCAATAATCAATAGTACAATTCAACCTACTACTTTTCAAAATGTTCCAAGCACATATAAACATAGAATACTGAAATTCAGTGAAATTCATTAAATATGTCTATAAGTGTGTGAATAAAGGCAGCAACATGGCAGTATTTCAAATAGCCGAAAACAGCGGACAACAAAACAGAAACGACGAGATAATCATGTACCAAATGAGAAGATACATCAACACTAACGAAACACCATGGCGGATTTTTGGTTTTCCCGTACACGAACATGAACCAACTATACAACATCTAGCAGTACATTTGGCGAATGGACAGAGAGTTTACTTCACAAAATATAGTGCCAGAAAAATTGCGAACAACTTAGTAACACAACATTAACAGCTTACTCCAACTGAGCCAAACGGATCCATTCGCGAAAACATTACTATATGTTGACGTTCCTACCTATTATACGTAGGACACAACATGAAAAATCTTTCAACGACTAAAGCAAGGAATTCCAGCAGAGGATCATCCAGGAATCGTGGGAGCTAACGCCCTAGGCCAAGTACACGCCGTACATCCGAACAACACTGAATATTTCTATCTCTAGATGTAGCTACAAGAAATACGGGGACCGACAAGTTTCACAGCTCTCAAGACTGCTGACGGTTATCTATGCCAGACGTACAGAGAATTATGCCAACGCTTGGACTACTGAAAAACGACAACCGCCGGGAATTAACACTACAAGAAGCCCCACTTACAGACTTAGCTGAACAAATGAAATCCTCAAAAAATATAAACCTTGATTAGCACTTTAAATGCCAAACTACATCGAAGCCAGGGTTTAACATTTGGTACTGAAATGAACGAAGACACATTTTTCAATCTTTGCTCGTTTTTCGTGCTCAGTTTGAATTGAGGTCGTAACAAATATATTTTTAAAAATAAATAGCCTTTGCCATCCATCGCTCTTAGTGCATGGCACTAGTTGGCCAAATTTTTAATTTTTTTGATAATGTCCACCCAAAAATATTAAACAAAATTCGATAATTTCATCGCGAACTATTTCGAAGTACGTTTGAAATCTTTAAAGCTTGATCTTTTCCTGACGAACTGCCTAGTTTTGTCTCATATTCTACAGCTAGAAGTTGTTATTTGTATACATAAGTAATAACAATCAGCAGTCGTTCTTTTTTTGAAATTCTAACGTCCAGACGAGGTAATAATTTGCCTTCTAAGTAGATTGTCACAATTTTGGGAATATTATTTTGAAATTAGTTTTTATAAGCATTGTTCTACGTTTGAGTTGTAATGGGTTCACCCGAGAAAAGCTCGTTTTGATGTTCAGTCGAATTACTAGATAATGATGGTCAATCACGAAAAATCTACTAGACGCATTTTGATGAAATTTGATACGGTAATAATTTATACCCAAGAGCACCGTATGAGAGAAAAAAGTTCTAATAACTTTTCTTATACAGAAATTTACGCGAAGTAGGTACAGCCACTAATTATTTATTTTAGTCTATTAATCATTCATCATAATATTGCACTTCTTCTTCCTTATAAGATAAATAGTGATAGCAACGTACAAAGATTTATGGAAGAGTTAGTTTCAAAATAGAAAAACAATAACTATAAACATATTCAAAAAATTAAAAATTAAGCCCGAAAAATTCATCAATATTTCATTACTATAACAAAAAATTAATCTATATATATAGTTGTTAAAAACTGAAATGAAAGTAGTTAATTGCAACCAAAATTGGGTGTATTTGGAACATTAAAACGATACCCCAATAACGGAGTTGGAGAATATTTATATCTCAATTTTGCATTTCACTGGAAGAGAGACTTTACGTAAATTGTTTTCATCTATTTTACTTTACACTTCTTGCGTACTTTTATATAGTTTTACAATATATACGTGTCCATTAAATTTTCCCCAATAACGGAGTTAGAGAATTTTTATATCTCAATTCTATATTTTACTTGAAGGGAGACTTTAAATAATTTGTTTCCGTGTATTTTACTTTATACTTTTTGCGTATTTTTACATAGGTTTGCAAAAAGTACTTGCCTATTATGTTGGGGTTAGAGAATATTTTATACCTCAATTTTCCATTTTACTTGAAAGGAGATTTTAAATAATTTGTTTTCATGTATTTTGCTTTGTACTTCTTATATAATTTTACATAGCTTTACAACGTGTACTATTAAATTTAACATAATAACGGGGCTACATAATTGTTATAACTCAATTATATATCTTATTTGAACGGGGACTTTTAATAATTTTTTTCACGTATTTTACTTTGAAATTCTTGCGTACTTTTACATAGGTTTGCAATAGGTATTTGCCTATTAAATTTACCCCAATCATGGGGTTAAAGTATTTTTATATCTTAATTTAGAAGAAGAAAGAAACATTAAGTACTTTATTTTCCAATATTTGATTTGCACTTTTGCATACTTTTAGATAATGGTTTACAAAATATATTTATATTTTAAATTTGAATTAATAATGGCTGTGAATTTGCTTATTCCTTTATTTCATAGTTTACTCGTTTAAAAAAAAATTAAATCAGCTAAATTATATAGACCATTCAACAAAATAAATGTCCACAGACAATTGAAAAAAAGTTAAAGACTAATTGAAAGACCTGTAAAAAATAGAATGATTACTTTCATACATAGAGGGAAATTTTAGCAACTCTTCAAATTAAAATAAAAAATCTTAAAAGATCAGTCATCAGATCAGATCGAGATCAGCCATCTGTTTATCTCTCTTATTTTATTTTCAAACCATGCAACATAGGAACTTAAAAGGTGCAATAGTTAATAAAATAAAAAGCATAAAAACCCACAAATATCTCAATAGAAAACGCACACAAATTTTCGTATTAAAATTTTAGAGGGTTAAATTAAATGTTCAATTTTTTTTACATATCTCATGCGTAGTATTAATCGACGGACTAAGTTATGAATATTCCAAAATATTTTTTTTTTATCTTTGTAAGTTAATTCTAGATATCACAATTATCTCATCCATGACCTCAAGTGCACTTTCTAATGTTATTTCTATGATCTCAACTATGTACTTTCCAGTATTTTAAATGAATGCGGTTGTCTGATTTCCATATAAAATAACCTATGTAATATTTTCTCTAGTATGAGGATATACCGGATGAATTTTTAAATACTTTTATATCACAAAGTTTTTTAGTTCAATCTGTAAGTGGAGCGCGTATTTAAGAAACAAATAGTTAAATAAATACAAAAGCAAATAAATGAATAATATTATTATTTTGATGGAAAGAAAATTGAACGTCTTCTACAAATTCTTGTTTGTTTCAGTTAAAGGCTGTCGAAGACAAACTGTTTGATGTATTTTATCCCCAATCTATCAATATCGGACACCCCTTTGTGCCGTGATGTGAATCTTAAACGGTCTTTATAAGAAAACATCAGTATGTTTCCTATTTTTCTGAACGTATGTAAATTACTTACTCATTTCCTTTTGTATTCAATTGTAGATATTCTACTAAATTAAATTATTTCAACGCGTACCTTTATTATTCAATGATTACTTTTTGTTTTACATAAGTTACGTAAGAACATATTGTAAACACATAATTACATACTTTGTTCATAAGTAGATTTTTACAAATGCCCTTTTTCCATACCTTGAAATGAAGATCGGAAATTTTATAGGATCACTTCGTTGTCCGTCTGTCTGTCTGTCAAGACCCTTTTTCTCTATAAGGTTCTACGCTTTCTACGTGTTGTGTAAACACAAGTACATTCTTTTTTTTATATCATTTTTATTGATTATTCTTCATTAATTTTTAGGGTTCCGTACCTCAAAAAAAAGGAACCCTTATAGGATCACTTAATTGTCCGTCTATTTATCTATCTGTCTGTTAAGACCATATTTCTCAGGAACGCGTGGGGGTATCACGTTGAAATTAATATCAAACTGTAAACTCTTGAAACTGTAAAAAGTCAAGCCTCCAAGTCAAGACAAGAAAAAAACTTTAAAAAAGGCTATTTATGCCGCATATTTTGTCACTTGCAAATAATTCAAAACCCATAGGGTATTTACTGTTGATCTAGAATCATGAAATTTTCCAAGAAGTAAGGTAAAGAAGCACAAGTAATGAATTGCTAGTTTGTAGTTACTTCTCATAAATTTTTTTTTAAATACGTACCTATGAAAGATATAGTAAGCAATGTATTTTCGTTCAAAAAATAAAAAATTTGTAAATAGTTTAATAAGAATATTATGCACCATCAAATTTTTATAAATTCCCAAATGTGTGCGGAACGCTCGTAGTGGGAATTCCACTAGTGCATGAAAGATTTTTTATAAATATTCTTTTATTCTGATCTATATTTATTAATATATCAAAATTAATAAGGCACTCATTTGTCGAGTTACATATTTCGAAAAAAGATAATCTGTAAAGTAGCATAATAATACAATACCAGTGATGATATTTACGAAAAAAACTAATAATCTGAAGGTTACAGTGTAAAAATAAAGCATTTTAGTAGCAACTTTAAAGACTTCAATATTGGCAGATTAATTCCTTATTCAGAAAATATTTACAAAAACATAAATCGGTATAAATTTACATCATAAATAACAACATATCTCTTTAATCTTCGTATCGTATGAATAAAATTATATATATATATATATATATATATATATATATATATATACATATATATATATATATATATATATATATTTATATAATAGATGTGATGCCGTCAAGTGTCAAGTACGTACTCAACAAATAAACTGGGCATTTCTAATTGGGAGACAGATAGAAAACCATTCATGTCATCTTAGTCGCTTGGTCGCAACATAGATTTAATATACAAACTATTTCACTTTCAAATCCCTTGAAACCTAAATCATATTATTTTTGTGTGCGTAAATTTATTAAAGTATAAATTTAGCATCATAACGACAAGGAAGTCAATAACTTTATATTTAAGTTCAGTAAATCTGTTAGCACTGTACCTACCCGATGGGGCGAAACCGTAAGATGTTGTCAGTTTAACATCAAATATAAGTTTAAAAAGCGCTAATTCGATTTTTATCTAAACTCATGTTAATACCAACTCATTTCACTAATTGCTAACTATTTGAAATTTTTTTAGTATTTAATTGCGGATTACCGTTTTCATATTTTTATTAATTAAAAAAAAATTAATCAGAATGGAAATTAAAATAGATCACAGTTTTTTCGTTCCTGAAACAATGGATTAGATGGTCTTAGAACGTTTTTAAATTTTAGAAATCACATAACAGTAACAAGGCCGCAGGGGTATTGATGTACAGTCAAACTTAATTACTTACTCAGCTCCTATACAGCAAAATGGGCATGCGTAACAAATCATAGGAAGTCAAGATAAAATTTGTTCCGAGTTGAATTTGATAATTATAACTAAAATGGGGTATGATCTTTATAATAGGTAAATAAATACAAAACAACTAAATAAAAGCTTTGAATTATAGGCATACAATAAAAAATATATCACGCAAGTGTATACACATTACTCGGGTGTCTATAGGAATTTATTTCAAACACAACAAAGAAAGTTAAATTTTAAACAGGTTACATTATCATATATATATATATATATATATATATATATATATATATACATGTAATATCTCCAAAGGGTTTTTTGTGGCAACGCCATATCTCCTTTAATTCTTCATCAAAATACATGATTTAAAGATTATTTTAAAGCTTATGTTCTTCGCTGTTGAAGAAAAAGGTGTAAATATTCAAAGGTTTTCGTTAAAAAAGTTGTTTAAATATTTTTTTATAAAAAGCGTATTTTCATTAGCAAATGCCATCTGTTGATGGCATTCTTAATAAAAATACATTCGACTAACATGTAGTCATATTTTTATTATTCGGTGTTGTGCGAAATATTCGCACGGGTTAGCTGTTATTACATTTTTTTAAGTATGAATAAATCAAAACAATTTTCAATCGCAGTAATTTTTAATGCGCGATATTAGGATTTTATTAAGATTTTAGAAGGTACGACTTACGATAAAAATGTAGGGTCCCTAGATTTGCTACAGGGCTCTGAAAAGAGACATAAAATTGCATTCGACCACACTGGTCCCAATTAATTTCATCTATCAAATTATCAACAAGATAATTCAACACTAATATAAACGTCAAGTAAATATTTTTACACAAAAACTAAATAAAACCTGTTATTTTAACGAACATGTTTATCTTACACGTAATTATTATTTAGAAAATTTTATTTAAACAAAATAATTACAAAGAGCATGGCGCAAATTTTTCACAATTCACTTGTGAAATGTGCATTTACTCGTATAACGATGAGTAATATCATATTCAAGAACAGATTCGTGACTCATAATACACTTATATTAAAAATATAATAATGGATAAGTTATAAAAAAGAGCGAATGTAGTTCTCCGCCTGACACTTAGTGCCTTCTACGTTGCAGAAAATAATTCTGACGGTTTTTATTTTGTTATCTCTTTCTGACATAATATTGGTATCGAGCATCATTGCGATCGCTCTTCTCTTTGTTAGTCCATCGAGTATATTAAATCCATGTTTCAAAGCGAATATTATTGTGAGCAGGTCGACTTTCTGCTGTAAGAACACTCAGCATGATCAAGGAGCTTTTTAAAGCCGTTTCTTATTCTATTAATTTTAAATGTATTTATAAGATTTTGTTTCGCCTAATATTTGGATTTGTTGATCATATGACTATTTTAAAATCGTTTTGCATGTGTGTCGATATTTTGAAATGTTCATAGAATCAGAGTTTTCTTCACTAAGGAATCTATACTCTTCCCACACGAACTTATTTTAGGACTTCTTGTTATATATTTATGTAAAGCCATATTCAGGAGACGAGATTCTAATATCATCTTTATTATATTTTTTTAAAATAAATATTTTGTTAAGACGGATAACTCAATGATCTTTCGGATTATTAGTTTATTTATAACACAACACTTTAAGATATAAATACACATTTATATTAATGAAAATTTGGACAGCAAAAAAAATAAGTTTTTTAGATCAGTGACAATAAACAAAGGGAATTTTATTTTGTGCCTTTGTATTGATTTAATACTTAGTCTGGATGATATCCTAATCTCTTATGGCATAGTATGCAGCGTCGTAAAAAATTTCTTTATGACGTACTCTTCAAGCAAATCTCACACGGTGACTTGTAGTACGAAAATTCAATACTCGCTTTTACAAAAGAACTCATTCACCTATTTATATTATTTTAAATTTTTCATATCTTAATTTTCAGTTACCTTATTACGAATTGACAGTAAGATTAAAAGGTTACATTTTTTTCTCAAAAGAAAAGTAATATGATATAGTTGAGAAGTATATGTACGACCACTGACGTCAAAAAAAAACGAGACATAAACAGAAATTGCGTAAACAAATAATGACGAACAACGCGTGTAACACGGTGAGAGCCGACTCACCACTCATTATTTTCAGCTTGAACAAAGAAGATAGGGTTAAGTATGCCTAGGACTCACGCGGCAAACTCCGCCCACATTATTTACTTATTTATTTAAATACTTTATGTTATATCTATATGATGGAATTATTGCTATGAGAGAAATCTCTTACAGCCCGCCAGAATACTACAATAACGATAAATGGTATTGTGGTAGACATACATTTTTATGCATAATCTGCAAAAACATAATAAACATAATCTATAAATGACATCCGTTGAAGGAAGGGAATCGGATATGGAAAGAAAAAAGGAAGTTGGGCATTATAGGAAATTAGGAGAGATATAATTTCTTAAGATTATTTTTAAATGCGTACATAGAGGGAGCATGTCGTACCTTTTTGAATTATTTCACAATTTAGTAGCATATGTCGTTAACGACCTTTTATATAAGGTAGTATGATGAGGGGAGATGAGCTGGTTAAGGGGCCTTTCAGAACTAAAACAAAAGCCACGAGCGGCTAAGGTGGTACATTTTAATTGAAGATGTGAAGGTCTACTGGAAATGAAAACGCTAAAAAGAAGATGAAGGAACTCGTACTACGAGGTTCTCGTACATATGAAAGAATTCACAAACATTTCATGGTACATAATATTTCTATTAGATTATTCACAAAGTTTTAATTTCAAAACGAAATTAGATTGTCTACTATATCTCCCACAGGCGCATTAAAAAATATATATATATCTTTTTTATATGATTTAACTGCAAAATAACAATTTTCTGATTCTCCACTTATGCTTTGAGATCTTGCTTCTTATCAAACTTGATGATATAGCTCAACGAGAAGTACTCTTTAGATTTTGATTTATTAAAAGTGTTGAAATATATGGCATAAATGGCCATATTTTTGGGTTTCCTCTTGATTCCATTAATATAGAAGATTGATTTTTTTACAGCTCCAAGAATCCGCAACCTAAACTAATTTACTATATTTGATATAAATTTAAATTTGATACTTCCACGGGTTCCTGAGAAAAAGGATCTTGACAGACCGTCAGACGGACGATAAAGTAAACCTATAAGGGTTACTTTTTTTCCTTTTGAGTCGCAAATCATTTGAGATGAGATCTCAACTCGAAATATTATTTTCTTAGGCTGACAATATGATAAATTCATAATATGTATTACAAGTACAATTTAACTTAATTTAGCGATCTTCGTACAGATCCAGATAGCACACATAATCATAGTGAAGCAGAGGAAATAGAAGCATCATCGCTTTAGAAGAGAGTATTCATCTGAAAACACATCGACTACTCTTGATGGTTTTAAGTTGCCAATGAAGATTTTCATCCATCAACGGATAGGACTAGTATTTCTATTAAACTATTTACAGATATTAAAAGTATTCTATTTTTATTAGTACGACCTCTCTTTATGGTATTTAATATTATTATTATTATTTTTGTTAAGCAATCAATACAATGCAAAATTTGACAATTATCCTGTTAAGTTTGATGATTGTCAAACTTAGTTATGCAGTGAGTTACACGAACACCATGTGAGAAAAAAAAACAAAGAAAGAAATCCAAAAATTCAGTTTTGCGGGTGATAATTTTAGATAAACAAATATATTATTAATTCCCACTGTTTCCTTCACGTATGATATAACTTTACTTATGCTATATACTTTTTTGTGCCAAATTTCAAGATTCTAAGTCAATTATTGGTATCAAAATATCGTTAATTGTTTTAATGCATCGAGTTGAATGCTTTAATTTTTTATATACCATAATATCTTTACTTTATGGAGACTTTAATATAGATATACTAAGTTGTTTCCAAGAAAAGGGGTCTTAACAGACACGGAATGTATTAAATGAAGACAACAAAGTAATTTTTAAAACGTTACGTTTTTTTTCTATTCTGGTACTGTTTATTTAAAAATAAAATTGGGTTGTACCCTTTCATTTCAACTTCATATCTCTAGATGTTCCTGAGAAAGAAGGGTTTAACTAATAGATAATAGATATCAAAAAGTTTCCGTTTTTCACTTAGAGGTTGGCAAGACTGAGAGTGGAATCGTAGCGGATGGTGTTTTATAATGGACTACCGATTCTCATTTAGAAGGTTTCTCGGTTGGGGTTTGTTTATTGTTTAAGAGTATGTGTATTTTTATTCGAGAATGAAATTTTATTTTTAATAGAAAATATTAAGTATAGTACTGCTAAAAATGAGAATTTTACTGAATTTTAAAGCCCTAAAAATAAGTCAACGTCAGTTGTGTCTGAAGTCTGACGTTATTAAAATTTTGATGTTTTTAACTAGTATATAATAAGAATGACCTTAGAAATTTTACGCTGCGCAATATTGATGTAACGTATACTAGGTTAATACACAGTAAAAAACACTCGCGTCTATTTACTTTTCATGAAAGTTACGTTTTCTTTCGTAGTACTTATTTAATTTAGGGTGTAGAAAATGTTATTCCCATATTTGTAGCATGAACGTTGAAGTTTCTAAATGATCTAGATTTGTAACTACTGGACACCATGTGTAACAGGTAGATAAAGAACCAAACGAGCGAAGTAAAAGAACACATCCCATTCCAACAAAATATTTTAATACGAAATTATGATAAATTAATTTTATTTCCTGATTAAATGAAGAACTTTTTTAAATTCTTGCAGCCACATTTAAGCAAGTAGTGAAGGGACATTTTATCATATTATACTAAAAAGTAAAATAACACTTGTATGCACAAAATATGTGTTTTTTTCTTCTAATGATATTCCTTTTACATTTTTAGCTTTCGATAGTTATATACACAGGGGGCGAAAAATTGCCTACCGTACCAAATGTACCGTGTTGAACATAAACTGAAGGAGCAAGTTCTTAATATATTTTCTTAATTTTCTATAAAATTTAAAAAATTTCTACCAAAGTACTTTTTCCTCTCTTTCATATCTGAAGTTTATCTGAAGTTTGCCGAAAAAATATAGCCATAATTCTAAATTCCAATATTTTTGAGATATCCACGATATTCTACGCTTGCAATAGACATACTAGGTAACAGACTAAAAATGATTCAACTTTTACTTAAATGGTTTATTATTGCTATAGTATTTTTCTCGAAAATCACTGTGGGCAATAGAAATGATGAATTTTAAAAATGATTAAAATTTTGTCCTGGCTTTGAATTCAAAGAGGTTTTCGCCATAACGAGGATGGGGTATTTTATTTAACATTTTAAAATAACTTCTTGGGATATTACATTTGCTGGTATCATTTTCCATAAACGCAACGGCTGTGAAGAAAATAAAATTGTATTTTCATCTATGAAAATTAAATATTTAGAATATACAGGAAGATCGCGCAAGTGAAAAGAAATTTCGAAAAAACTATTACAATTTCGTCTGGATTGCAGCTTAATTTGTGACGATAGTAACGTATTGACCTTCCACGTTACTATTGTCGAGAGTTTGGATGTGACCAAAAGCTTATATGGTATATATTGTGCCTGAAGGTGGCGGAGATGAAATTTCACATAAAATAAATCCCATATTTCATTTTTTTTTTTAATGTCAAAATTAATTAATGTGTTAACGGAAGAACGATATATTCCATAGTAACATGACTAATAACAAAATATGCCGGTTGCAAAATTATGATCAAATTATGCGGTACTCCTGAGTAAACTAGAAATAACTAGATGTAAGATTCTGGACTTCACCAATACCAATATCCGCTTTGAAGTTGGATGACAACTCTCATTGATCTTTTTCAGTCAAAATACAAGAAACGGAATAAAAATAAGGTGTAATGACTTGGGGCGAATATAGTATAACAGCGGGTACAAATCACACCCTGCTCCATATTTGGGCGTGCGTATTTATTTACTCCGTGTATTTGATGTATTTTACGCCAACATTGGTAACTTCATAGGGAATATTTTTTAATGTATTTAAGCAAAAAATTGGGAAAAATGTGACCAAGTTTTAGGCATCAAAAGAAACATGATGTAAATTTTCGATTAGAAAGGCGGCCCATCTTGCTTGAAAATGCCAATATGCGATATATGTTTAAATCACATTAAGTGGTTGGAATTCTACATCCATTGAGTAGAAAGAAAATTTAATAAAAATTGCTTAAATTATATCAAAAGTACAATGACTACATAAGAGCTAATGACTACATAAGAGCGAAGAATTTAACAAACTCATCTTTTGTGGCTAAATTAAAATCAAAAAGCAGGAGTAGAATTCCCATTGCAAGGGTTCTGTACACATGTAAGTACCTATAAATATTCAAGGGTTAATATTATTTCTATCAAGTTATTGACAGATATTAATTTTCCAAAAGATTAGTATTTTTGAGATCTTCATACCCATGGTAACCCCACGGTTTATATAGAATTAAACAAATATCGAGTAATTAATTTCGCCCCCAAAATCTTCACGCAAATATTTAACTGTTAGATATAGAGATATGTGCTTGTCAACCAAATTTCAAGTTTCTACATCAAGCGGTTTCTAAGAAAAACGGCTACGATGGACAAACAGTCAAAATAGGTTTTACTATTTTTAATTCTGCGAACAACTTTAAATTTTGTAATGATTTCCTGATAATTATAGATGCTCAAACATATTGTTCACAACAATTTGTGTGTAGATTCATTTTGGTTGATGTAATTTCGAAGTGTTTTTGAAACTTTTTGTTCTTGAGTAATATATTCAAAAGTATAATGACTCTCCAATAATTAATTACACGAGCGTAAAGTAAGTTAGAGAGGATCAATAGCAAAACCTCCTATAGCGATTATTGGCGGTCTAATTTTGAAAATTTCTTTTTAACTATTTGTTCTGGAATAAATATAATAATATATTTCAAATGTGTCATGACATCCTAATTTTTACGCGAGAGTTAAGTATGTAGGAAAGGGCTATTAGCAAAAAATCCTGTACATATTTTAGTTTAAAAAATTATGGATTTAAAACTATTTTCTCTCGAGTAATATCTTCCAAATGTGTAATGACTCCACAATAATTGCTCGGGCGTAAAATATATCAGAAAGGATAATTAGCAAAAAATCCTATAGCGCCCTTGAACTGTCTAATTTCAAAAATTCCTTTTAAAACTATTATCTCTGGACTCCCCAATAATTACACGAGCGTAAAGTACTCTATAGTCGTAGAAATAATCAATAGTA
Source organism: Druceiella hillmani (assembly GCA_039881145.1). NCBI lineage: Eukaryota > Metazoa > Arthropoda > Insecta > Lepidoptera > Hepialidae > Druceiella > Druceiella hillmani. The sequence continues at coordinate 17,999,574 of JAYKKI010000027.1, read as the reverse complement.
AACAATCGAGAGCAACTTCCATTATATCATGTAAACTTTGCAGACTCTTTCTTTCATTTTACTCTTTATCCGACGTTTCCATGTTATTTAAAAATACGTCGTTTAATAGCAATAAATGATACTAATTTAATTTTTTTACATTACTTGCTCTGTCGTTTTAAAATTAATTTAATAATCTTTTGAAAGTATTCTTTTCAATAATTCTTTTTCTTTTAAGTTTCAATCTCTTATCAGGAAATTAAAAATTTCGATCTGTATTTTAATGAAAGAAATTATTTGAATAAAAGTTTTGGAGAAAAATTATCGTGACAAATATTATTTATACATCTAAATTGTTTGATATATTTTTTAGATTTGAGATATATACATTTGAGGTATATACATAAATATAAAATTAATTAAATTCAAGTAATTACTTTAGTTTACTGATCGTTGTTCATCTACCATTTAATAATTTATTTCAAATAATGTAGATATTGTTGTGACGCTTCTTTTTGAAAACTACTTTTTTTGAGTCACATTTTCAAATTCATATATCTTTAAATGAAAACTCTATTTTTTAAATGCTTATTTTTAATAATTTCTTTTGAGTAGACGTGTGTGATTAATTAATTGAATTCATTAACATGAATTACCCCTTTTATTTTAATCAAAGTAGAGTATTTTAGAGTATTTTATTCCACATTAGTCAAAATGATTGCTGCAACTTACAAAAAAAAAAAAATATATATATATATATATAATATTATGAACGATTTTAATGATTACTTGCTAAATATAACATTACCATTATTTTAATTATTTCATTACATAAAAACGGCTCTTTTGAAAAATGCGGTTAGTATGTAACCCTTAATATTATTCCTATTTGCATGTAATCATTAATTATATATTTATCGTTTTAATTTCTTTCTAGCATCAAATATCAAAAAGATAATGTCACATTTTTTTTCTACCAATCCCATTAAACAATTGAGAAAGATATAAGAGTTACTGCAGTAAAAAGCTTACATTTTTGGCTGTAGACAAAAAAAATTGCGATACGTAAATTTTTTAACGTTTAATTCCTTAATGTCGTAGCTTTGTCACATATTATCGTTTGGGTGCGGGTTAAGCATGAATCTAAATAATCTAGATCATTTTTATTTTACAGGATTCGAAACAAATATTACTTAATCAAAACATTTACTGACATATCTACAGCTACCAAGTTTTTTTATATTACGATTTTAATCCTTCATTTTTCTGTGAACTATTTTGGATTATTTCTACTCAGCGAAAATATCGTATTGTCAAAGCTCTACTCACTCCAAAAAAGTTTCTAAATATACAGTCGTTGATGTTACAAAGGAAGCCATCAAACGGCACAAACAAATGATGACAGACAGCACCGCTAACACTGGAGTCGAGCAAACATTTATTGTTTTTGTTTGAAAAACAAAGAGTATAAAGAAAGAAAACGACGCCAATGTCACTGCGCCCGCCCAATTCCCGCTCGAACGATTCTTCGCTTCGACGATCTCGATATTTGTTTACTTTTCAAATGTTACCATATAGGTATATTATTCAATGAAAGCTTTGTAAATGCTACTCACTTAAAAACATTGACTCAGAAAAAATGTGATCGGTGATGAGCTTAAAGCTTTCAAAGGAAACGTAACGTCGATTTTCGGTTGAAAGTGCGGTGTGCTTTTGTATTTATTTCCTAACTTTTACATTTAAAGAATTATGAATACCTATTTTAACATTTTATTCCAAATATTATCGTATTAAGTGCGTCAGCAAGATTTGGTAAACTACTCAATACTGATAACTGTTAATACTCAATACTGTTTTAATTCAAAACAATTATTGACATGTATATATATATATATATATATATATATATATATATATATAGGCAAATTTAAACTTTCAATGATGGTCAAATATTTATATATTAAAACAGTAACAATCATTTTGTAACATGAAAAGTTTAAAACTGCAAATAAAAACTATACATACCGCAAAGAAATAAAGAATCTTATAAAATCCAGAAATAATCGTTGACATTTAAACCTAATACCAATAAAATTAGTCAACTGGGATTTTTCCATCCACAAATTGTCTTTCATAATTCGCTTCAAATTCAAGTGAATAGTCTTGTACTCAATTTTCTCCTGAATTAAATGCAACACATGTTAAACTCCAGAGCAAGCGTTTCGAAGTCAGTGAGCAATAGCGTAAAACGTTAGATTATATATACTTGGGCTTTATTACTAAACAAATTTTGAATAAATTTATTTTAAAAATGGTAGTTTGCATAAATGGAATGATTTTACTGTAAATAATGTAGAAACATCTACGTTGCTTTAATAATAAGCAAAAATATATTAAGATAGGTTGTTAATTATATAATGATATATTATTATCATGATGAGAGATAAAATTATATTAAACCATTACTTATCAAAAGATAAAATTAGGACCATAATTTTATATAATTAACATAAATTTGAAAAAACGCAGATTGAAGAATTAGTAAAAGGAAACGAGAAAAGGATTAATTTTTATAAAATATTGGTACGCTTAACTCACTTATTTTTTTTTTCTAATTGTATGTCGTCAAAAGAATCCAAAAGTCGAAATGGAATGTTATTCGAATTTTAAAAATACGTCTTAATAATATATTTAAATTTAAGCTTGATATGGACGCAGTAAACAGTTACATTTTTAGTAACGGAATTTTTTCTTTCCTCGGCGAAATACTTTATTGCCGGTTAGCAAAAATCTATTTCTCTATCACTTTTTACCTCCAAATAAAGATGTGAAAAAAAAAATTTTATCTTGCTAAAAATATAAAGCGTCTTGAATAACAGGCATCAATAGCTATTTTTATGAATCATTAAAGGCATGTTTTGCACATGAAAGCTCTGCTCGTAATTTATTATAATTCGTGCAAAGAGGTTAAGTGACAAATATCTCACAAAATTAAAACAAAAACATATAACCAATTGTGTTTTTTACCATATTTCTTACGTAATAAATGACTATTGCTGTATCCTGAAATTAAGTTTGTAACTTTTAAGGTGCTGTAGCGTTTATGAAGTAATATATTACAATTTGGAGAATTGAATCAAACTTCAAAGCGAAGATAAATTTATTAATGATATTTGTTAAATCACGTTTTATTAACGTAGGTGTTTGATTCATTATTTTGTATTTATTGACATACATTTTTTGACATATTATAGATAACCTATTGGTAACCATAAAAATATATTTTGCAAATTAAATCAGACATATATTAAACATGAATAAGAACTACAAAAGATGAAGACGAAACATTTCGACAAATTTACTATCACACATCGCAAACAAATCACACTCTGGTGCGATTGCGATCAGGTGGTTGAAGAGTTGAATATCGTGAGAAATCGTGATATAGCAAACAGGTGATGATTACGTGACCGCAGAAATTTTCAGGTACGAAGAATGAAAATTTAATCAATAATACAAGGCATAGAATTTTTCTTTTAATAGCTGGAAGATAAATTTCATAAATGCTAAGTTCCAAGGACCGGAAACGAAGCATACCCAAGAGGAAATCCGTAGGAAACAGAAAGAGGAAATAACCATACTCTCTTCATCACGTTCAATGCTATGTGCTATGAAAACACCGACGAAAATATACATATATTATGTATATTCTTGTTCATATCTACTCTCTGATTTGTATCAAAACCACAGAATTTCACTTAGTCATGAAGTGATCATTTAACCACTGCAACAACTTGTCACTTTTCATAATATATTAATTATGTATGCTTCACAGGCTTACAGTTAAATGATAATAATATCATGGGACGTTAAGTTGCTATTCATCCCTTCCAGGCTGGAATTTGAATATTATATGGTACTTCCGCTAATTATACTTTATATGTACTAGTTGAAGGAATAATGAGCATTCTCCTTCCGAAGAATTATTATTTTGCATGTGGCAGTTATGGTAAACCTTTTAGACTAAGATATAAGGAGGTATATAATCGTAACATTATTAAAATAAATCTTTCAGAGTGATATAGAAGGAGATATATAACCGTAACATTATTAAAATAAATCTTTCAGATTGAAATAAGACGAGGTATATAACCGTAACATTATTAAAGTAAATCTTTTAGACTGATATAGAAGGAAGTACACAACGTTGTAACATTAAGACAAGTCGTTTAAAAATTTACATCATTTAAAAATACTAAATTAAATGGTTGTAGTGACTTTAATCTCTTAGACTTTCTAATCTTATAATGAAATGAGTACGATATATTATGTGTGTGTATATATATATATATATATATATATATATATATATATATATATATATATATATATATATATATATATGTGTGTACATAAAATGATTTTAATTTTAAGGAATTTATTATATTTTTGAAGCTTAATAAGATAATACAATTCACTTACTTTTAACTTTCACTTTTTAGGGTTCCGTACGTAAAAAGTAAAAACGGAATCCTTTCAAAATCACTCATGTATTTGTCCGTCCGTCTCCTACAGCCCTTTTCTCAGAAACGGCTCCACACAGAGATCTGAAATTTGATATATTAGAAAACCATATCAGCTCGCATATATCTTGTATATATATAGATAAAACTCAAAAAAATATTTTTTTAAATTATTGATATCATGTCTTCGGAGATGTTCTGAAAAATATGCAAAAAATGCCCTAAAGTTCCTATTTTTTTTACTTTATTTATAATACAAGGCATCACTTGAAAAAGCTTGTTATGGGGAATACAAAAAAAATTACAATATTTTAAACTGAATATTTAAAGAATATTCCAACGAATATGCAAAAAAAATAAGGCTATCCCGTCCCTTGACTTTCCGAAACTATTGATCCATAAATCATTAAAAAACAGAGTTGGTAAAATTTGACTAAAAGATTACAAGAAAACTAAAGTGATTTTTCCAGATCTTATAATTTTAGAAATATGCATAATTTTTTACACTTGTGGAAAGTCATTTATGTAATGAATAATAAATATTCATAAACATTTTAATATAAGTGCTATGTATCCGTAAATATTAATAAGCCCCTAAATTTGTACCTCGTAGTCCGAGTTATACTCGAGCTTGACATATTTTTAAAATTATCATATCTTCATCTATTTTCCATAATAATAATAGTTATTCGCACTATAGTACCATATTACCCTATAGTTATGCTAAGGGCGGAGCACAATCATCACCTACTCAAACAAACTATACAATTTAAATGAACCCCACGTTCGGTTAATTCGATTAACATATCGAGCAAAGTACAATTAGAATAATAATCGGAAATGGGTCGCCGCCATCCACTCGACTGGATAGATCAATGTGCTTAAGTTATTTTACATAATCCACTCAATAATGCAGGGAATTAGAACCCAATGAATGGTTTTAGGCGGTGTTTAGAGACATGCGACCAGTCGATATATTTGAACTGTATTGGTATATCTTGACATTATACTTAAAGCTAGTGTGGGAATAACTTGATCTCTCTCTCTGATGATCTAAATTTTGAATGACACTGCTGATATTGTGACTACTTATATGTTATTATAAATGAGGTATTAAATATTAAGTGAAGTAGTCATCTTATTAAGTAAAATAAACCTATTACACACGAGTAGAATACGCACTACGATGGTTCTGTTCACTTACAAACACTTAAACGCGCATAGTATTTCTATCAAAATATTTGAAAAGTTTTTTTTTCAACATAAAGAAATTGCAACGTATCATATACGTTTTAAAAAAGCGTAAAAATATGGTGTGTTTTAAAACAGTTATGAGATCTAGGATAATTGCTATAAATTTTCTGCAAACTTTTATAAGGTTTTACCAACCCATTCTTTCGTGATTTTTGGCTTGGTAGTTTTAAAAATAAGGAAGGGCGGAATGTTATATTTTTACATGTGTTGACACTCTTGAAGTGTGGGATCAAATGTCCGCTACGTCACTGACAAAATCATCCTTGCGACCTCGAATAGGCTGTCAGTTTTTTCCATCAATCGAATAAAAACTACATTTGCATACAAAATATTTTTCGCTGGCTTCGATTTCAGTATTTGAAGAAATTTAATTCCGATGTTGTGCTTTTTGAAGAAATTTAATTTCCGTTGTTTGTTGTACAGCTGAATGTATATTTTCATCAAAACAATGAAAATATTGAATTACAATCCAGGAGAAGGAAGGGAGTCAAGGAAAAATAAGGTGATAACGGTATTTCAAAGGGGGTGGATCAGAGTGGAGTCGGTATTTATGTACGTACTACATGCGAATGTTTATTAAATCTGAAGGCAACATTTGACTGATGAACTTTTTTATTTGACAGTATTCAATGAAATAAATAAAACGACAAGTTTTTGAGCTTTGAAATCAATTCCGACTTATTATGACAACGAAAAATTTAAATATATGCTCTAAAATTTTAAGGAAAACATATTTGATTGGGACCAGAAAACTCGCAGGCTACTCCTATCGATGGCACTCAATGTTTTTAGTTACAAGCAGAATATTATTTCCGGAAATACAAGAAAAGATTTTTTGTTTGCGAGTTATTTATGAATCATTTTTATTCTACAATGAAGAGTTTGAATCAACAGTTTTTCGGAATACAATTTGTCCACCAATTTTTCATCCGTTTTCATTTAAAACTCAAATTTATTTTAAAATTATATTAAACTCTTTTTTAAATGCCATTTTCATTATAGTCCAGACTTTATTTCAGACAGCTTGATTTGTAAAACCATAGATAGAATAACTTTAAAGAGATCAACAGATAATCAATGAAATTTTTCTCAATTAAAAAGCAGGAAAATAAAGAACAGGAAGTCCAGTACCGGAAAAATACTTTACGAAATAATACAAAAGTAAATATTTAATTCAGGTTTTATTCGGTTGTCATAATATTTAAGATTAAATGAAACTACGTGATGTAGTATTATTTCTACTATCTTTAATTTCTTTACCACGACCTAGGTTTCGTTGTATTACAACATCTTCAGGTGGGATATTAGCAAATAGAATATTAGAATCTTTGCTAATATCCCACCTGAAGATGTTGTAATACAACGAAACCTAGGTCGTGGTAAAGAAATTAAAGATAGTAGAAATAATACTACATCACGTAGTTTCATTTAATTGTGAATAATGAATTTCTACAAAATTAACGCCAAATATATTCAATAATATTTAAGGTTTAATAAATGGCCATGAAATACTTAACAATTAGTTCAAAATTAAAGTATTACTTTTGAATACAATGTATCTAATTTTTCTAATTTGTTTTGAGAAAAAACCTAAATTTCTTAATAAAATTAATACTTTTAGTTTTACGGTTTTTTTTAAACAGAACTTATATAGTTTTGACTCTGTATGGTAATTTGTTCATTTTCCAACTATTTTTAAACTTCAAGGTTTTGATATTTAATCGAAGATTCCTAAGACCATGAATAAATGATGGTTACAAAATGGAATCTGGATATAAATAACATTTAAATGAACTTTCAAGCTTTTCCAATTTTATATTTGATAACATTCAGTAGTTTACAGACATGAAAAAACCGAATCAAAATTAAATAATTCTGGTTTCTTAAAATCATTTAAATCGTTTTATTATATTGTCGCTTTCAAGGGCATTTTTCATAAGAAAATCTCGTCCATTATTTTAAGCATTATCTCTTTAAGTTTCAATGACCAATAGTTTTAAGAACTTGGGGGTCTATCTTTAAATTCTTTTATTTTTTAATTTGTCACTTTCTGAATTTAAACTCCTTTAACTACAAAACGAAAGTTCCCGGAAACTTTACTATCGACAAATTTTGACTGGAAATGCTAGAGACTTGTATTTGCTGTGTTATATTTTTCCAAATTTCAGTATTTGAGATAAAATTAATACATGTATGTTCTTATTACGTTAAGTTATTACAGTTTAATGGCAAAATTTAATTCAAGTTCAAATAAAGTAGTCTAACAAGGGTATCGTAGTTGTTTGTTATTAAAAATAATTTATTCAAACACCGAGTGTTAACAGCTAACTTAAAACAATGTTTCACAAATTCAGGTAAAACATCCAGTACACGATAGAAACAAGTATAAAAAGCAATTAGTGACGAAGCAAAATAATTTACAGCGCTCGTTTCGCGATACCGCCCGGTACCTTGCAGAATTCTGGCGATAAAATATATTATATTCGGAGGGTTATTAAGAATTTGATTACAAACTTCCCTCTGATGCTATTTTCGGGTAATGACACTTTTTAGAATGTCGCCTTCGCTTTACCTTATTTTTTTCCTTTTTCGTAGAGCTTTTAGTGTCACTTTAAATATAATAGCTTTCGTCTCAGTTAATGTTTTTAGAATTTAAGTAAATGTTTGAAGTAAATATGCTTTTGATAGCATTCAAAAGTGCAAGGTGAAATTTACATCAAAAAATTACATATTTTACTTGTTTATAGATAACGTTACCTCATTTGCTTTCCTTAGGTAAACGAAGATGATATAGTTTAATAGCAAATTTATATGTAAGTGTTAAATTTATATGTACCTGAAGTGCTTAAAATAATAGTTTCATTTTGGTTTAGCCATAACATGTAAGCTAAATATCTTTTTAGGGTTCTATACCTCAAAATGAAAGAAGGAGCCTATGAAAGATCACTTCGGTGTCCGTCTGTCTGCCAAGACCCTTTTTTTTTCAAGAAAGCGTGGAGGTATTAAGTTCAAATTAGTATCAAATACTTAGGTCTTTGGTCCCTTGGGGCTATAAAAATCAAGCTTCTAAGTCAACACAATCAAGAACCTCAAGAGTAAAAAAAATAAATCGTAACTTATAGGGTACTGTCTGTTGATCTAGAATTATGAAATTTGGCAAGAAACAAGGTCTTATAGCACAGGTAAAGAAAATATTCCGAAAATCGTTAAATTGTAGTTATGTCACATGAAAAAATATTGTTTTTAAATATGCGCCTGTAAGAGGTATAGTAGGCAATATATTTTCGTTTTCAAAAATTAATTTTTTTATATATGAAAAATCCAGCAAATTTTGTCAACAATACGTTTTGTATGACGACAACTAACTTAAGCAGAAAATACACACTAAAAGATATAACTTTACTCAAAGCGATATTTGAATTTGTGTCCATGTTGTGATATTGTTAAATGATTCATTCTGTGCTGTAGCTATTCGTATTAGAATTCAAATATTAGGAAAACTGAATGCGCTAAAATTATTTCGTATTTTCTTTTAATACCATATTAAAAATATTTAATCCTACATGCATTTGTAAAAAAATTTCCATTTAATTATTTTTATTGTTTACTGCTTATTACAGGAAAATTACATTTGTATACCTAGATTTGTACAAATATAACTTTCTTCTTAGTAAATTTAAATTACATGAGAGATATAACATTTAAATATAAATTTAATGACACTATAATTTTTAACGATATAGCATTTTAAGAAATTAATTTTTACTCAATATGTATGAATCACACTGTAGGTATTTATATTATGTCCCTTAATTAATTGACTTCAAAAAAGAATGTTATAAAATCGACTCGTATGTATGTAATGATAATATTGGAACTACAACATATTCGTATGTTAATCTACTAGGCCTTCTAAACAAATGTACAAAATTTTACAAGTTTATGTATGTATGTTTGTTCACGTATTTCCCAGAAAGTAATAATCAAATTACAAAATTTGTTTATAATCGCTTTAATATCTTTCAATTACAGTAAAACTTTAGTAAAAATCGGTTCAGTAGTTTATAAGATATAAACTGTTAAGTGTTTTACCTATCATTACTTGATACGCGCATTGTCAACTTGTGGCGCAATTCTCAAAATAAATGTGGGATTTAAATCGATAGTGTAATAGAAGTATTGATATTAGTTATATTATAAGTTAGAAAAAAGGAAAGCTTGGATAAGGGCAGCTAAGGCATATCAAACGTAGATACCACAAAACAAAAAAAATATGTCTTGGACCTATTTAGGTTAGTATCTACTTTTTAATGGATTTTTGGGTTGATTTTGTGCATAAAATAATACTTACTATTTTTTCCTTTTTAGTTCATTACATTTTTCATTTATTGTTTTTTTTTGTTATTTTATGTATTATAAGCCCTCGCTTATATTTTGAAGCTTTTTTAAAATTATTTTTGATTGTTTATTGTATCAATTATGTGTGTTTATAGTTTGAAAATCGTTGAATATTAAATATATTTGGCGTTAATTTTGTAGAAATTCATTATTCACAATTAAATGAAACTACGTGATGTAGTATTGTTTCTACTTTCTTTAAGATCTTTACCACGACCTAGGTTTTGTTGTATTACAACATCTTCAGGTGGGCTATTAGCAATGATATATATACATATATATATATATATATATATATATACATATATATACAATATCTTTGCTAATAGTCCACCTGAAGATGTTGTAATACAACGAAACCTAGGTCGTGGTACAGAACTTAAAGAAAGTAGAAATAATGCTATATCACGTAGTTTTATTTAATTGTGATGAAAGTCGTTGGTAAAATCAAAAGTACACACCTACTGTCCTTTTTTATTATTTATTAAATAAAAAGTTTTTAGAAAAAGGTGTAATTTTGTGTTAAAAAAAGTGGGAAAAGCAGGGAGAAGAGAGAATAGACAAGCATATTCTTAAAAAAGAGGTACCTAGAACAGTTACCGAGCATAAAAAGGTAGTTTTAAGGAAATCATTTCAATCACTATAGTCAAATAGGCTTGTACATAGTTAGTCAATCAATAGGAAATAGAATCACTAATTTCTGTGAAGGATTACGATTTATCCTATTACGTATGGACCAACAGACAACGATACATGTCATTTATAAAAGTTAAGTTTAGATCACATTAAGTATTTGGAAAAATAAAAATAATAGTATAGTTTTTCAGATAAAGTTATCCACTTTCCAAAAAGCCATATTAAGAGGTGATTACGTTCCTTTACCGACTTTTTAATTGAACCCATTTTTGCAGTTGATATTATGAATGGCTTCATAATATGGAATATTCCACTACTTTACTTCCTTTCAACATTTCGTTCACTGATTTTCAGAGGAATTATCGAAAATTTATAACTCAATTATTTCATCATATTCATATGAAAATGTTTCGGAATGTTCAGTCATTGACATCAAAAAGGAAATATTTAAAAATTGTTCAAATTAGTCATATCGAGTTTTTTGTGCTACTAATGTGTCTGGAGACCGTGAGTACACAGGACTGTAAATCAAGAGCTAAATGACTGGCTACAGCTTTGGATATGAAATAAATTAATGTCACTAAAAATAGATACAGTGCCATAATTTATTATGGCACTGTATCTATTTTATTCTGCCACGTACAATTTTAACATTTTTTTACTCATAAAATTCAAACTTTGGAAAAATTTGTTCCACACTGTTAATATGCAAAGAGTGAAGTAAATTCATAAAGTTCAAGAATATTGAGCTAAAATTGAGTCGTAGGTTTTGACAAAATATACCTCATAACATAAAACTGTACCTACAGAGGAATACAGAAACAACCTAAAATTTAGTATATGAATTCCAGCTTAAAAAAATTATTCCATGCGGTGAACAATATAAATAACGAAGAGAATTGAAATGAGTTTTACGGAGCTTAAGATATCTTAACTAAAGCACATTGAAGATTTCGATAAATACATATTGAAAAAGACGTCTTTACTTCCAAAGCACTGTGTTTTATAACAACTTTCTTTTAATTTTTTTTTCAGAAAAAGTATATTTTTTAATTTTCATTTTTCAAAATGTTTCTTTTACACTTTATAAAAAAATGAAATATGAGGCTCTAGAAATAGAATTTATTTTTACTTATATCGATAAAATCGTTTATCATGTATAAACTTTTGAATTGAGAGCTTCAATGTTACTGAAAGCTTTAACAGTCGTAAGAGTAATAAAGTCGCCTCGTTTACTATACACTAACATGGAACAAGCGACCATAAATGGAGTTATGAAAGCACAAAATGTCGCTCCGACAAAAAAATATTATGCAAAGCTATATGCACTGGAGGTAACAAAAACAAACGGCCAGATGTGTTATTTATTATTTATGAGGCAATTGCAAATGATTATCGCTTGTTTTGGAAATGTAATGTGAATTGATGGTAATGCCCTCGATCTGGGTGCGTCTATGCATTTATTGCATTTATTTATATATGTCTATGCATTTATTTATATATGTGTGTGTGTGTGTGCGCGCATGTGTGTGTGTGCATGCGTGTACGTGTGTGTGTATATATGTACACACTATGTGAATTATATTTTCTCTGCATATGTATAACCATTTTTAAACCAAATATATTTTTATACACCGTTTATAAGTTATTGAGCAATTGATGAATACGAGTTGATCGAAAATTGAAAAAATACTAGAAAATATTTTAAACACTGGTAATTAGCAATCATTAAAAAAATATCAGAGGACATTTAAAGAAGTGTAAAATTTATAAAGTATAAAATGGAACCAAGCCTCAAAATTCTTTGGCCAAAATAAGTAACAAAATCTTAAGTCGAGCCACGTCAATGACATTTATATTGAACTCTAACATTGTTAAATAAAAATCCTTTTAAGTCACTATATGTGTTATTAAATGACATTTTTTGGCAAAACCAGTTATGGAGCACTTTAACGTGACGTTATTATCTGCAGTCAAAAGGCGGACTGATAATTCATTAACCTGTTATTCATTTATGTGCTAAACACTATTTCCGTGTCGAATGTTAAATGTGTGAGGGTGGGGACTGTATCTTTGATTTTTGATAGCAAATATTTTTATTTAAATCTTAAGTACTAAAAAAGAGAGTTTAGTGTATTTCGCACAATTCTCAAGATATATAAAATGTTAAGGCTTCTGCTCAACCCAGTTATAAGATGCAGGGTAGAAAAATACGATCGACTTGCGTAAATGAAATAAAAATTTGTAAAAATTAAAAAGGAATTAAATAAAAAAAACTTAAATAGGCAAGCAATGGTCTTATTTGTATCTGTGGAAGATTTACTAAGCGATATAGTCTAAAAAATAATATTTTTAAAAGTTTCATCGAAACTGTACGTACCGTTAAATTATTAAATGATTTAATCATTTTATACATAGTTAAGTGTATCTAGCATCCATTTAGTGTTAGTTTTATTCGAACTTAACATATTTACTATTAATTACTTCATTTGCTACTGCTTGCTGATTTACCTTATATTTTTCAGTATGCATGAAGCAAAATCAGCATCGCTTTATGTTTCGTATATAATATATGTCAAATAAGATTGCATAAAATAATAATAAACATGGGCAAAAAAAGGACAAGGAATTCTATTTGCTACGATTAATATATTTACTAGACTTACGCTAGTAAAAGCTCAGTGAATACTGTTTATATTAATTTTCCAATACTGTTTATTTGGATAATGTCATAACTTAAATATAACTATAAAGCCAATTATATTATATTGTTTTAAAAGTCTTCATTTTCTATATCTAGCTTATGATTGGCAAAGGTAGGTAGTTTTTTAGGCGATATGTTACTGTGGCTACGGTGCCGCATGGAGCCTTTTTTTTCACAATTGACAACAGTTATAATTCTTTAGAGAATAAGATGTTGGTTCTAGACACCTTTGCTGACAGGATTAGTTCATATATTTTTTGATGTTATGCATTATACTTTCCAGGTGGCCGGTGGTTCCCGCCAGAAAAGTTTGAGTAGTAAACAAGCAGGGTTCATTCGATGAACGTAACTAGACTAATAAAGCCGTTATATTTAAATTAATTTAGTGATTGTTGCGTGATTTTCAGAGTGGAGTCGAATATTTTAATTCTAGGTGCGATTGCTTTGCAATTGTCCAACGATTCGTTAAAGACAATGTATTTGACAGACGTTGAATTTTTCTAAAATAGGCTCTAGCAATATTTAAGTTTCAAATATGTAAAGATGGACTTGCTTTAATTGAGTTCTATCGAGTAGGACGACAGTAGACGCAGACAGTAGATCAACGGCGCAAATTTGGACGATTTCCGACAATTTCTTTCCTTCTTCCTGCAGATAGTCTGGAGATTCGAGGGTGATGAATTAGTTTGATAAGGTGAGCTAGAAAATTTGTTGAACCGTTTAATCTCCAAGTATCTCCTATTTGGTCTGATTACTTCTTCGAACGTGTGCTTGAAATTTATGCCACTTCAAATTTAACATTAACTTTGTATGGACTAAATAGTGGTCTGGTTGGTCATAGTATGAACTAGATAATAATAACTTGTGACTAGAACTAATTAGTATAAATCCAATTGCCACATCGACTGCATGAAGTTGAGGGGGGAACAAAACCGAGTATTAATTGTCAAGCCTTGACCACACAAATTTAAAAAGGTAAGTTGATACTTGTGCACATGTTGAAAGAAGGTGTTTCCGATTATGAAAGTGCTGGTCATGGTACAGAATAGTAAGCGGGATCCGTTCTAAATAATTTTGCCATGACTAAAATGCCCAGTAAAATACCCTGGTATCGACAATCATTCGGTTCTTTGAATTAGCTCCAGTGCATGTTGCGACTTATCTTAGGACTCCTAGGTGCACATGTGTTCTATGCACTTAGGAGTCCTAAGAGGATCCTATCCTAGGTTATGTGATATGTTTCTTGATAGTGCCAATAATGGTTAGGACAGTGAGACAGTCTGAGATTGGTTTGAAAGTGATGACGCTTTGACCAAACGATTGTCGATCCCGACAACCACAAATTCATTGATGACAGCCTTGTTTATGTTATAGCCATTGTTAGAAGTTTAATTTTATTTTGCTTGAATCCATGATTTGCAATTCCTATATTGCTGCTATCAAAACTTTGGAGGATAACAGTTCTTTGTGGATAATTTCTTTTTGATTATGTGAAAACCTCATATTCCATGTCGCCATCCGGATTCGAGTCTTCGGATTTTTGACTCGTTGTAGTTGTTGTTGTTATAGAGTGATATTATTTTTTTTATAATACTATGGGTCCCTAATCCTGAGGTGTTGGCTACGCTGGATGGGGTAGCGTGTTTAAAAATGCTCAGCTCAATTTCTATTCAATTATTTTTATTTTTTTGAGTATAATCACGGTGGAATGACCACACCCCTCTATTTTAGATAGAGTTATTTGTTATAAGTAAATAAAATTTCACAAAGGTAAACATGTATCTACCATAAATTTTGTGATTTTGTATTAATAATATTTGTTTCTTTACTTTGTATCCCTCTACCGATTCACGAGCTTGTCATTTGTGTTTGTGTGTATCATGTATAGCCAAGGCTGTTTCTTTTCCTACATTTATTTATGTTTTGAAAGCACAGAGAATAAAAAAAAATTAACATTCTCACATATATAAATACACACGTATATGCACGCACGAAAGCACTTGTGCAGTCACCCAGGCTAGCACGCACTCATGCATGCATGCACGATTGCACGCATGCACACACATAATCGTGTCACAGCCACATATAGACACACATACACACACAAAAACGTAGACGCGCACGAGCCCACACACGCACACACACATGCTTATATAATACCACATTAAAACTCTAAAAACTAATCTGCTGCTTGCTTACCCACCATGTTAAACCGACAATTGATAATTCCTTTTTTATTGCAGTAGTATTTTTATAAATAGTTACACACAAGAAGTTAAATTAACCTCACGCTCAGTTAACTTGATCAAGGTTTTGAGCAAAGTTCATTTAGAATAATAATCATAAGCGCACCCCCGTCACTTAGTTAATCGGTACTGACCAATATGTTTAAGCCGCTTTACATAATCCACTCAGTAATGAAGGGAATTAGAACCCTGCGAAAGGGTTCATCCAATATATAAAGATGTGCTATGCATACAATAAGGGTGTTTAACACTTAATGACTCCTGCACGCTAAGTTATTTTTTTTAATTTTAAATGTTTAAGTGAATGAAATATATAGTACATTACAAAATGTATTATATATCCTGAATTAAAGATCAATCATACGCAAATTTCAAATGACAGAAATATTAAAATTAAAATATAACTCCTCCTAACCTCCTCCTCCTCCTCCTCCTCCTAACCGGAATAACCTCGCTACATTTACCTTGTCGCGAAGCAGAGGCTTGTATACACATCGTTTTTAAATCGTAGTAAAAGTAGATTTATTTCATTTTTAGGCTTATAAAGTATTCAATATTTTGGGTTCATAAAGTACTATCGTTCCTACCTCCCAGCTACTATGTCCTGCCCTTCACTTTATGAGCAAACAGCAACTAGCCTAAATTTTGGTACTGTTTTTGTTATTTGTTTTTTTAATCGTTTGTAAACTTTAATACACGTAGGTATATATATATATATATATATATATATATATATACACACATATACATAATGTTTGTAATATTTAACTGAAGTTACGAGAAAAATTGGATAATATGAAATTACGTAAGGTACGCTTTCAGACGACATTTAAACACTGACGGACCATTTCGTAACCAGAGCATAACTTATTACAAAACTTAGCAGCGTACACTGTAAATGAGCGTTCCTAGAATGATGTATAATATTTGACAATGAGAAGGGTGAGGAAGCTTTCAAAGCGTAATCCGAGCCCATGAGCACCTAGGACCATAAATTTAGAGCTAAGTTTTAATGGGCTCTTAGAATTGTTTAATATGTCATAGAAGAGACAGAGAATATGTAAATTACGCCAGTTCCATATTTCTATCCAGTTGTGCTGCGACTTATTCTAAGAAATATGGATCATATATAAACGGAAGCTCAGATATATGTGCCAAAGTTTGAACAGTAATTTATTTAGGTCGTCGTCAGTGAAACCGAGTTAGAACAAATTACTAAAGTCGGGTGAAGGCAGTAGATATAATCGAAAGTGGCGAACTATTTTAAGGCAGGGAATATATTTTATTACGTATCTACATATATTATATGTATTAAAAACAAACCTGAAGAGTATGGCTATGATAATTCCATAAAGAACAAATCTGAAGAGTATGGCTATGTTAATTCCACAAAGAACAAATCTGAAGAATATGGCTATGTTAATTCCATAAAGGACAAATCTGAAGAGTATGGACGCAATCCCAATTATCACATTAAGGCATGTTTTAATAATTTTATATTAAATTTTGCTTAGAAATTTAAAGAAAAAAATATAGAATATTGAATATATTTGGCGTTAATTTTGTAGAAACTTATTATTCACAATTAAATGAAACTACGTGATGTAGTATTATTTCTATTTTCTTTAAGTTCTCTACCACGACCTAGGTTTCGTTGTATTACAACATCTTCAGGTGGGCTATTAGCAAAGATATTTTAATACAATGAAACCTAGGTCGTGGTAAAGAACTTAAAGAAATTAAAAATAATACTACATCACGTATTTTCATTTAATTGTGAGTAATAAATATACTTTATAAAAATGTTATATGTTTATGTGGTGAAAGGATGTACTGAATGTTTCCAATGAAATTTGAATGAAGTTTCAAGTATTTATTGGAGCTTTACATTATCATTACAATGCATTCATATTATTGTCTACCATAATCTGTAGTTTAACGCCTTTTTTCCGAATAAAATTTAGAATTTTTAAAAAATCATTATATAAAATCACGTGTAATGTTATAATTTAAAACATATTTCTAATTATAATGTTAACTTTTGCTAATGTCTATTTAACACGACTTCTATTGATATTATAAAACAGATCAGCTATCTTATTTTTACATTTTTCGTGCTAGCGATTGTCACTTGCTGTAATCTACATAAAATAACAGCGACAGAGGAATATAGGAATCTTTATATTTTCCTTATTTATTTTCTATTGATCGATTGTATATTTTAAAATGTAATTAGTTAAATTTATTTTAAAATTAACTCTTATATTGCAATAATGGGGCTCATATTTCAGCGAAATAAAACAATTTTATGGAAAATTTTCAATATTTCGTAAAATACGAATAACTTTTCGTCAGTTTGACTATAACGATAACTAGAAAATAAAAATTTTAAATATCCCTACAGATATATTAAAGTTAAACCAATAAATACATTTCAAAAATTAAATTAAGATAATAAATATCTAAAAACGATTGTTACAGAACACATAGTACCTATATTTTGTAAATAGGTAAAAAAGTGAAAGAATGAGAATAAAGTAAATTTTATAATCAAGAAAATACAGAGTCACAATATTTTAAACTTTTACTTAACAATGATTGCGGCCAATACGAATGTAATAAATTTTCATTTGTAAATTGCATTACAATAAATGATCTAACTATAACATTAACCCTAATTATTCTTAAATACTTAAATTCAAGTCGAGCAAATGAGACGTTACTTGTTTCGAAACAACTTTAATAACTCATAAAGATTCAAGTTTCCCTATATCAAATATAAATCTTCCCTAAATCAATCATCGTACTGAGCGAATATAAGTCGACGACTATGAGGCGTTGGTACCTAAGTAAGTTATTATCTCGGCACTTAAGATTTTGTTTCATACGTAAGCCCAAAAGTTAAGAATGGCACTATAATTTGTACTAATTTACTTCTCAGTTAACCGAGTTGTTTGTTATACTTCAAAACTTTGAGAAAATTCAATTTGAAATTATTTTCAAATTTCCATTATTCGGTTAACTATAGAATTTCATTTTGAAACAAGCTTGGCGTATACCCTAGAGGGAAGTTATTTAGTTTATGATTTATTATTGAATATTGATAGTTGAAAAAATAAGTGTCATTCGGTAATTGATATTGAAATTAGCCCGTCAAAATTGATGAATTAATGGCTCCCAGCAACTTCACTCTCATAGATTACGGCGTAAACGGGTAGCGTCTAGAGAAATTGATTTATTAGCCTTTTCAAACTGTTTGCTTGACAAGTTTGTTATTTACTACGTTAAAATAGGAGAATCAATATTCGTAACAGCGAGTAATATTTTTAAAGTTAAAATAATATTTCAGTAAAATTTTAATGATGTAAAACTTAGTTCGAATAATCATAACTATATTTTGTTAACCAATTAAAAATGTGAAGAGATCTTCAATTTGACGCGTATGTATTTTTTTTTTTAAGGAACTCCTCAACAGAGGACAGTACACAGGTCATAGTATATTTTACCAACTTTGAACTTATTTCACATGTTCTCTATGTATCTTAGCAACATATGGTGGCCAGGCGTTTGATGATGGAGCTGAATGGTGGTGACAGAACTCCTCAATGATAAAGAAAGATGAATCCTCAATGAATGAATCTATCATTGAGATTGGACTCATTTCAGTTGCTTTGAAGTTGTCCAAGTTGTGGCCAGGGTCTGATGATTGTTACATGTGAAGGCATCGAGCAACAATGATATTAGCATGTAAATATGTACAAGTAAATATGAAGACATGTAGAGAAGTAGATAAGTATTTTAGGTATATACAAAGATGTGATGAATTTATTATGGTAAGAGAAATATTGTTGATATGTCCGTATGTATGCGTTTATGCATGTACGTAGATATAATATATTTAGTAAATGCTGTAAATGCCTCTTTTAATTTAAATAAATGAAATATTATTAAATTCTTCGTGACTTCATAACGTGCTGGTTAACATAGGTTATTATAAAAACCAAAAAAGTAAAAAAAAAATTAACGTAATAATTGAATCGAATTTGAATAATCGCTTAGTGAGAAAATTACTGAAAAGTATACAATAATTCAAATACGAATACTTAGTTGAAACATTGGCATTACCTTATAATTTTCTAATATAAATACATTTGGAAAATACTGCTGCTGTCAGAAATTTTTCAGTTTTATGTAAGATAGTGAAAATATCTCACTTGGCACCGATTCCAAAAAACTTTGAAAATAGCTGTATTTAATTGTGCTCACAAATAATTTTGTACTGCAAATATCAAAGTTATTATTCGTATTTTTATTATTTAGTAATTTTTAGTACTTTTTTTTGTTGTTATTTGAAGTTGGTTAAACCCTTTTCAAGTTTTTTTTTTCATTTGAACTAAATGGACGAATTTTGAATTTAAAATTTATCAAGTATATATAACGTATTATTTCAAATTTATAATTAGTATTTAAGCACAATTTAAGGGAAATTAACCCGCACTATTATAAATATTAAAAGTGTGGACCTTAAGAGAAATGTATACGCGAAAAAGTGAGCTAAATTTGATTTATATTAATTATTATTAAATTTGATTAAATTTGCGAAAAAAATTATTAGATAAAATAAACACAGAGGTTGAGATTTATAAAACTATTCATTAAATAAATTTGATTCATTAGCATATTTCATGAAATATTCTATAATTTTTTTGGCTTCTACCATGTTTAGAATTAGAATTAAACACTCTCGTGTACTGGACAGTAGTCTTATTTAATGGCTATAAGATTTGAAAATAAATAATTTTGGAAATCCTGATTAAATTATAATATTTGACGAATTTTCTGCGTTATTATTAATATATTCCAATTTTTCTCTAATATGGGATAATTACGCAATTTTAAGTTCCGTGCGTAAAATGATATAGTAATAGGATAGAATGGTTATTTTTAGTTTTGAAAAATAAGACATTAAACAAAAAGTCTAAAAAAACAAACTGGAAAATGGGAGGTGATAAAAATAATTGAGTATAAATCGGCTAGCTGAATATGAAATGATGCAAACATTCTAAATGCGATTACTAGGATTTTTTTTTCAAAGATGACTCGAATGGTGTTACCTACAAAAAAAGGAAGTGTCAGCTACCAGAATTAAAACAACTCAGCATGATTAAAAAGTTTTTGAAAAGAAGGGTTTTTCACTTCTTTTCAACTACCATCATAATTCGTAAACTTATTTTTAATAAAAATTGGAATAATGAAGGCTATTTTTTGGAAAAAATATATCCTGGAAAATAAAATTGATTTCTCTATTATTCGAGATTAAGATAAAGGATGCTTACTTTAAAATTTAAAGATTTTTGTACCTAAAATCCCTAGGGTTTTAAGTATAAAAACTACTTACAAAATCTCAATATTGTTTTTTATATATTTTAAAAAACCATGTACAAATAGAGGTGATAGGTAATTAAGCTATATGGCATCGAAAAGAGAAAGTGAAACTTTAAATTTAAAACTATAAATTCAGGTTTTGCTTTGGATATCATGTAAAACCAATACATAAATTAAATTAGCAATTTTAATGCAAACTCATTGTTATCCTTACCAGGAGCTAACCGCCTAATATTTAGAGGTTTTATAAAGGTAAACTAAATTAAATAATTAAATTTTATAATTAAATTTTAAACAATATCTATATAACTTTTTAATTAACCTATTTTTTTATTTCTTTCTTTCTTCAAATTTTTATTACATCTTTATATTTTATTATAGATGCTTTTATTTTGTGCGCAACATGGGTTTTGTAAATGAAGAAATGTTTCATTCAAATCATCAAGGATAGGTTTAATTTTTTTCAAAAAGTTGTCTTGTTCTTTGCATAAGGATGATACAAAAGTACATTTAATTATTAAAATGTAATGGCTTATAAAGCATTTTTTTAATATTACTATTGTGACTTTTTAAAATAAAGTGCGATTTTCAATTGAGCTATATTTATGTTTTACAACTTTCGTATCTTATTTTTCTCCATATCTTTCATATCTCCTTATAAAATAAGTACCGAAAACCTTTTTAATTTCTATTTATAGAACTTTAATATATCTTTTGTAAATTCGAAAATAAGAGTGAAATATAAATGCCAGAGAAATATTTCGGATGGTACGATACCGCCTGTCGGTATGTTAATTGAATTTGTTTTTCTGTTGCCTTCTCTCTCACAACGGCTCTCACAATTTGTCGAGGAATTTTAATCCCTAAATACGACGTTCCTTTTTCTTTGAGGCGTTACAGTTGATGCCTCTTTTGAAGTAACCTCGCGGTAATCGCGTTAGATATACCTATCTCAATTGAAATTTACACGATTTTTTTTTGTTATCCAATATTTCTTCTTCACTTCCTGTATTTGTTAGTTTATTTACTTTTGTTTACATAAACATGTTTGTTTATATTAACCCGATAATTATATTCTCTAAAAAGTGTACATATCCTAAGTTCCATTGGAGATGATCCAAAAAACAAGGATATTTTTAAATAAAATGACATAAAACGTTTTTATTTTGTGTTGGTACAAGTGAAAGTAATTTTAAAAAATCCGGCTAAAATAGAAATAACGAAGTCAGTCGAAAACATGATATTCCACCAAGTTTGAGCACGTTTACCTAATAACATTGTAAAGTTTCTCTTACGACTTATTTCCTTCTAATAAATCTTTACTGAAAATTAAGAAAACTACAATTAATTTTACGACAGTGTATACGATGCAACTCAAGGGGGTGGGGATTGAAAGGAAAAATTATACCGTTAGGGGAGTGCGTTATATATGATGATATAAGTTGTATTAATATAGATGAACTTTCAGGAGTGTTGAATAGATTTTTATAAACATGTAATAAGAATGATATATCTATTAATTTTATATGATTATGCATAAAAAATATTTTTACGAAGAAGTTATATAGGAACATCTTATATGAGTAATAGATTCTATTTTGTGTTTCCTTTATTATGTATTAAAAACACAAAATGTGAATTGAATAAAAATTAGTGTAATTGATAATGTGCATAAACAGTTATTTCGTTGAAGCAAGCCTTTTGATAAATTGTAAATTGAACAAATTAAAACAAAAAAAAACTCCTGAAGATGGGCCCCACACACGTACACTTGTGTTTATGTAAATTGCTTTGACTTAATCTAACTTTTAAAGTTTAAAAAAGGAATCGCAATCTGGGTGAAATATAATGATAAATACATATGGTTTTTTCATATTTAATATTTACGAATCTGTATTTCAAATTAGGATAAAGTCATAAGATATGACATCTATTAGTATCGTTATAAATCGGATATCTTTAATCAAACCGATGAAGATAATATTTATATTGACGCCATATGTTGTACTGCTTTTTTTTCCCTCTAAACGTCCATTTTTCTTTAAATTTCGTGTTTGTCCTCTCTAGGCAGCTTATTTTACATTTAGCCTGAAATAAAGTGTATTTCTAAGATTATATTTGGACTACCTATTTTTAATATTAGCAAATATTGTAATAAATTGAAAACGTCAATGTAATTTCTTAAGACGTGAAAGTATGTTCAACGTTGTAAGGTACATATTTATGCAAAGATACCAAACAAGATTTTATAAAATTATTTTCTTGCATTGAATATTAGAATTTGGAAAATATTACTTAATATTCAATAACACTGAATGTAATGAAACTTCATCAAACTTCTCTTAAAATCAATATAATCTTTGATATTTTATAGAATATATCTTATATACACATGGCAGAAATTATTTTTGAAATTCATTATAGAATCGCTTAGTATTTGTTATTCGCTAAACCTGTTTATTGAAATATTAGGAATTTATTGTTCAAATAAATATCAATTCTATGAAGTAACCTGTCAACTATAAAATTCGTACTACCTCTAGATTAAATCCGACATCTATAAGATTACCAGCTAGCAGATCTTTAACCAAGGATGTCTTTTAACCATAAAACTACTTATATAACATTAAAATAATCAAAACTGAAATCTAACGACCGCAGGCTACTGGTTTACTTAATTTTGTTTTTATTATTCTATGAGTGTAATTTAATATTACCTTCAGCTAAATCGATTTTGAAGCCTTGTTAGGTCTTAATATTATTCATATTATTTCATGAGTTAGTGCTATTTTACCATTTTTGAAATAATAAGAAGTGAAAATTTATTCCATTAGCAACAATTGTTTTTAATTTAATTTTAAAAGATAAAAGCTTTTCAATTTAAATCATTTGTATTTTTTAGAATATCTTTTCAATATTATTTTTAGATTTTTAAAGGAAAGTTTTCGTTCTTTGCTAAAAAATAATATGCAAAGAATTTCGAATAGTCGAAAATCGTAATAGTAAATTTACGAAAATTATTTAAAATAGTGTCAATAATTATCAAGTTTAATTAATTATTTATTGCAGATTAATTGAGGATTCGGTATTCTGTGAAAGCGCGTGAGAGAATATTAATAATTTAACTTCTTCTCTGATTCTTGTTCGGCATGTCTGTTTCTGAAGTCTAGGGCTATATTTCCGAATAGTTAAAAATAGAAGAATTATTGCTTTATAATCCATGATTTTTTAAATTTAATACAAAGATATATTTTATTAACCATTATAAAATATTACGTCTTATTTTTTTAATGAAATGTGACAGAAAGAAAAATATTTGTTATTTAAACAAATGATAATTTAACTGTTAAATACGAGTTTTTTTTTTGTTTGGAAGTTTCCAGATGATATTATTTAAAAAAAGACTGTACCGCATGTCTCAAAGAAAGAATGTGCCTCATGTCTCTGGCGTTTATTAAGCAATTAGAGTGATTCCTTTTCTTTATAAGAACATACCTCGAGTATGGGCTCACGAAGAATTGGATAGCATTTGATCAGAACATTTGAAGATACCAAAAAGAAATTACTCAAGAATGAATAGTACAAGGGCTATGATTGAATTTGCATGATACTCGAAACATAATTATAATCTGAAAGTAAAGTTCTAACACTATTAAAGACCACCAATCTGCTCAATGTTAATATCAGAATCTAATCATGGAACTGGAAACTAGTTTTTAAGACAGAAAGATAAACCTAGACTTCGTACGGTTCTAAAAATTTCTATCTGTACCATTATGTTTCAATTGGTTTTTAAATTTCCGAAATTATATTCTACTGTAAGACTTTCAAATAAATATTTCTATTTTAATTACTTCATACTCTCAAGAACACTGTCATTCCTTGTTTATTTGAAGTTGGTTAAATTTATTTATGAAAAAGTTTTTTATTACATCATTATGTTAATAAATATTAACGGAATTGGTCATTAGCATAGCATAATCGTTTTTCTTAATTATAGTTCAGCTTAATAAATATTATATTAATAGAATGTAATTAATGTATAATTTATAAAATTATTTGCCCGTGCATTATATATATATTTGCATCTAAAACTTTGCCAAGTTCGTTTTATGTTATTAAAATGGCAGGAATTGTTTCCAAGCCAATGATACTACCACAATATGTCTCTACACATGTTATTTAACATTTCACCATGTTCAGTAAAACTATGCAGGTTTTGAAATTAGGAGACACTCGGACAGTAAGTTTCGGACAGTAAGTTTAATAAATACATCATAAGCCATCTATTCACATGCTGTAATTATATAATGTTTTATTATTAATAAAAATCACCGACTTTCACCTTACGGAAATTAGCTATATTTTCAATAAATAATTTTTTTTTCTGAAAAATCTTCCAATTTCCATAATGAACTGTCCAATGATTAAGGCGTGTTTCAGTATTTATTGTTATAAATATTTATAATTATCAATAAATTAATATTCAAAAATAAATTAAAATAAAATATATATAAATAAATTAAATATTCAAATACATTTTTCGTGGTATTACTAGTCGATGCAAACAAAACAACACAAGAGTCTATTGAGAAAAATGAATAAATGTTCTGAACTTATTCGTTTATTTTTTATTTACAAATACATCGATATTTATATCGAAACTTTTAATATTAGCACAGTTGTTTATAGCCGAATTTTCATATTACCACAAAACTTTTAATATTAGCACAGTTGTTTATAGCCGAATTTTCATATTAGCACAAAACTTTTAATATTAGCACAGTTGTTTATATCCGAATTTTCATATTTTTGTTACATTTAATGTCATAACTATATTGACTTACCTTTCAAAATTATATCAAAAATATTTTAGGATATAATTCGCAGTTTGTTATAATAAATTGAGAGACGAAAGAAATAATTATGGGACAGGCATAATTATGTAAAATATTAGGCAACAATGTCTAAAATCCAATATCTCAGCATATCGGATTTTGGATATTGATTAAAATAATCTTATTTCAAATCAACTTCAGCCACGTGTAAAGATAAGTTGATTTCAAATAATTATTTTTATATAGAAGAACTGAATTTAGGAAAATATTTAAAATTAATATATAAATGAAAAACATTTTTCGAAGAATATGAAAGAAGGAATTTGAAATAATATATAATCACTCCAAAACATTTAGGTGAAATCTAAAACTTTGCCAAGTTCGTTTTCTCTATCAAGCTTATAATAGAAACCTTCAATTTAATATTCAAGTTTGAACTTTGTAAGTTTTTTCTAATTTACTAGATCCCTAAAAATAAGTTTGCTCCTTGATTAAAGATATACTAAGTGTGAAATACTCACCTAGCTTTGAGCCTCAGTGTTAAATTAGAGGTATATTTTCTGTTGTCCTTATAATATAGAATAGACTTTATTTTAATTAGTCTAATAAGAGTTAATATATTCTTTTACCTAGTATTTTGGGGTAATTTATAATCTGTTTTCAAATTATTATTTTAAAAATATGGAAGCCAGTGTCCAATTCCATACTAGGTTTGCTTCTTTCTTCCAACTGGGATTGAAACTGGCTATGGTAAGAACTTGGTACTTTAAATACGCCATGCATGTTTAAATATAAATTTCTAACCATTAAAAATGGTTTAATAAATGGACTTTAAAACAGTTAAAAAAACTGAATTTAAAAACGAAAAAACCCAACTAAGTACTATAATAACAGGGGATACTAAGGGTTTTCAAATAAATTTTTAATTCGTAAAATTCATTTT
Source organism: Druceiella hillmani (assembly GCA_039881145.1). Classification (NCBI taxonomy): domain Eukaryota; kingdom Metazoa; phylum Arthropoda; class Insecta; order Lepidoptera; family Hepialidae; genus Druceiella; species Druceiella hillmani. Next base: position 17,972,668 of record JAYKKI010000027.1, on the reverse strand, counting down.
ATTCATTGTTATTTATTCTGTTCAAATTAGCATTGACTTTAAAAAATTCTGACACGTGATCTAAAATAATTTGTAAAGTATGTTTTAAAAAACTGACTATTTTCCTTAAATTTGTTACATTCACTTACGGTAAGAGTCACAAATTGTCCTTCTACCGTTTTAGTATAGGTTTATCTCGGAATATCGCTGTATTGATTTTGTTGAACATGACTCCAATAAAAGTATGGTATTAAGTTTATTTTCGAAGTTACATGCTTGTATCTCTATTTTATGTTGGTGTATTTATTTTTACTTTTATATCACAACTTTGGAGATTACCTTATGAACACAGATATAACATAATTTCCAAAATTCTTATAATTGGGAAAAACTTGCATCAAGATAATTTAGCATCAATTCTTTCAAATAAGTAAAAGCTTTTATTACAAAAAATAAAATTAAAAATTACATTTTTTCATTTCATATGCATATATATCATCGAAAAAATATAAAATGTATGTATATATATATACACGCACACACACACACACATGTATATATATATACATATATATATATATATATATATATATATATATATATATTGATAAACCGCCCGTAAAGCAGTCAAATATACGCATATTGTACTAACTAATTGTTATTTTCTAAAAGAAATGAACAACAACGATATGGCGGATAACAATTTCCAAGGCTTACAATTAACTGTTCAAAAGTTATAAGTCGATATTAACTTGAAATCAATAGATAACCGCAGATTATTATACAGATAAATGACCTTTATATAACGGCCGGTAGATAATTTAAACTTTATGAAAGAGCCGAGATTTACTTCTTGAAAGGTTTTGCTTTTGAAGTTCGCTTTTATGAATATTTATTTTCCATTTTTCCTTTTATTTAGATGACTTAAAACGGATATACTATATGAGCACTTCTGTCTTTATATACTACCTAAAACCAAATTCATATAATTAAAACAACTATGGAATTAATTTGAGGTTTAAATTTTTTTCCATTAATTTAAATTAATAAAATAGTATTATTAACATATTAATTTTTCATTAAATTCGACTAATAAATATTATTTTTAATGAATATCTTAATTAATTTTTTTATAAAAAACTACCTGTGCGTCCCAGCTTTTTCCCGGTAACAAGAGATCAAAATATATGTTGTTTCATTAGTTTTCTAAGCAATGATTATTAAGTGTTGGCGATTCCCCAAAAAGGGTGAAATACGCATTTCTATATATCTATCTGAGAACTAATAAACAAATTCTCATGTCTCTAATTATTTTGAAATTTCCATACATTTTTTCACCCCCGTTTCCACGCTTTTACAACAAGACTGTCAAAGTATCTTTTCAAAGCAAGAAGCCAAAAAGAAACATAAGTCACACGATTTAAGTTTGTAGCCTTTTGTTTTAGTTCGGGAGGTATCGTGATTTATCAGTTAAGTTTTAACATATATCGATAACCAAAATAAAATGAGTTCGAAAACATTTCATTATCTTATTAAACGAAAATAAGGATCAAATTAACTGCCCGTAAAATGATTTTATACTCATTACGAAGTGTGATTGACAGGCCATCCAATACTTGGATCAATGCCCAAATATCTACAGAACAAATAACTGATTCGTAAAAGAACTAACTCGGCCTCTATATTTGCTATATTGAACATTCCACATATAGATTACGCTGGCTGAATTTCTGAGGTTCATATTAAGGAGCGTAAAATTTACCGCGATGTGCACGTTATGGCTTTAAATTTTACTCCATTTATAAAATACAAACCACTATCAAGTAATACAATCAGCAAATCCTCCACTTTGCGCTTCTCATTTGTGAGATAAGGGAAGGGCTACCTTGTGCTGCGGTTCGTATTTAGTTACAAAATTATCTAAATATTATCGCAGAGGTGCAAAATTGCGACCCAAAACTTACAAAACTCCCTTTATATTTAAAATTCCATTTATATTTGTATCATTTAAAAAAAATAATCTTTATTATTTAGTATTCATCTCGCGATTATATTTGGTGATCACATTGAATATAAAGTATTCCGGTAACCTTGAATAACTTTCTAACCGCTAAGCAATGAATTTTCATTCGATTTCATCTCAACTTAAGAGTTCGTGCCTAGTACAATTGGAATACAGAATTATTTAACTATATATTTTATTCTGTTAAAATTCATTATACGAATTACTTTAATAGCAGCATTTAACTATTTTCGTTTAATGTTTTAGAATAACGAAAAGTAGATCTGTTGTTATTACATTACAACCCACTTTGGATTTGAGCCATTAGATACTATATCTAAGAAGAAATTTTTTAAACGTTAGAGTAAATTCAGAAGAGATGCCTACAGCTTTTTCTTTTCTCATTTAAAATTATTCCAAGAACATCAAAACGACGATTTGCATACATATGAACATTTTGTATATAACTTAAGAAATATTTACATATCAGCGGTAAAATATGTATTCGTTATTAAAAAAAACCTGCATAAAATCAGATTTCAAAAATATTTAATAATATGTAGGATAGTTGCTAGGACTGGAAGACATAGCCGTAGTTCTTTCTTTTGATGTTCAAATTTCTTTTTGATAAATAGGGACAATGAAACTCTGTTCTTTCCTTTATTTTACGTGTATTTTTTTTTCTTGTTTCGTAGGTTAGCCATCTATCTCGGCTCTATGGGAGAGATAGTAATATAAAAGCTTTACAGAAAAAAGAGAAAAGTACCCAACTGCAAGGTTAGGTTAATGTAACAGGAATACTTTTGCAACGAAAAATATTTATTTAACATCTATCCCAGAGTTAACTATTTGAATTCTTCATCTATTTTTTTTACATTTATTGAAAGAAATTTCACAAGGATAATTCCATTCATATACATGAATTAAACTATATATTTCCATGACCTCAATCTGGCTTGGACAAAATTTTTCTTTAGCGTAAAATCGTGCGATATAATCTCCCGAGTCAATCGTTTCTTGGTCAGACTCATTATAGTTATCGATAAAAATAAAAATAATTATAAAAAAAACATAAGACGAAAATGTATGCCTAGTATTCCAGTAAGGAGTAAAATTTATTACTGCAATAATCATTATTTAGAAATTTTCTTAACACAGAATGGATTACCGGATAAATATAATAGTGTAATTAAAGTTTCCTGGTATCTACTGAACCTGCTGTTAATAAGTGTCAACACGAAAACCTTTTGCGTGACAGGTATAATTAACTACTAAAATATAAGTTTTGCTTACACCTCGTTCCAAATTCAAAACTATTACACAAAATATGGAGTGATATTTCCTACAAACTGAACATTAAACTTTGCAGACCATAATCCTTGTAAATCAATTCTGAATTAAAATCACTTTGAATTATTTCTCGAGATCTCACCCGCCTACGCTGTAATTATTATGCGACAAGCTGTTTCTGGCCACGAGTTCATCAATGTCGCAGATATAAATTTAATGTAACTCGGTTAAATTTTAACTACTTCCAAAACGACCAAATAACAATAACTCACAAATAAAATAGACACTTAATTAAAAAGGAGCGTCAGATAAGCAAAGCCCTTGTGCGAGTAAAGAAACGAAATCTGATATAGGATTAGGTAAACTTGCAAATTATAAAATTTTCTCAAACTTTTAAGTATCTGTTTTAGTTAAGAACGGAATTTGGGTCAAATTATGACATCATGGTGGTTAGAGATTGAGAGCATGCCGAAGTTAATAATATTATGCTAGCCCCTGTCCATGGCTTTGTTCGCGTAATTTTTCCATTAAGACGATGGGATTTTAATAAATTTCAAGATGTGCATTATACTCTTTTATTTGTTTAAACTATTCTTCATAAGCCAGTTCTAAATCTCAATTCGATTGATATATACAATGTTAAATGGACTTAAAAAATATTAAGGTAATTATATGATACCATTAAAAATCGTAGTGTACACATAAGATCATAAGTCTATCTTAAGTTATAAGATTATAAGTATAAGTCTATGTTATTTGGGAAATTACATTCCAATATAATTTAGATAACCAATTGATATATTAAATTCTAAAACGAAAATAGATGTTAGAGTTTAAATTATTCCGTTTTTGGTAAAAGTTTCATATTTAAAAATTATATATACGGGGAGTACAATTGCAAGTTTCTTGTACTATTAAAGTTAAAATGTTTAAAATCGTCCGTTATAGATGTGCGATTAAATAAAGGAGCTTTTGTTAATTTTGAGGAGACGATGATACTATCAGAGAAGACGATGATATATACTACTGATATATATGATAATTCAGAGATTTAAGAATGTATTATATATATTTTTGCAGCAATTAGAAAATAAAATAAATGAAGGAAAAATAGGGAAGAGAAAAAGTCGATGCTCGGTGAGAGAGGTTGCAAAAATATTTTATGTATTAAATAACATAGGATTTTGCTCAATTCTATCGGGTTAAGAAAATGAGAAAATGATGGGTATTGATAGCTCCTTAAAATATTTTACTAGGAAGAATTAGGTAAATTCAGCAAATTTTCTAATTTCTCTAATTCAGAGAATGAGAAATTAGGCAAATTCAGTAAATTCAAATCAAATTAAAATGAAATCTATTTGAAAATGTACGAGCCTATAAAGAACATACATACACACATACACATATACATTGAGGTTTATGGATGAGTATATATGTATAGATATATTTGGATATTAGACAGTAGTCCGTAACTCATGAGCTTTATAGATAGATATCATTTAAATATACCTATGGAATATGGAGACTTTAAAAATATTTGTTTCACTCTACTCCACAGTCGTGAGTACTGTTCGACTGGTTAGATTTTTCCAACAAAATTCTTTTGTTTGCCGCTAAAATTCTATGTATACTTCGCTATTTTATATCGAAAGACAATGACTACATTATAAAGTTTACGGATTGACCCTAGACAATACCTAGTTAGCTAAGGTTATCGGTTCAGAATATCCCTACCCAGATCATATTAATGACGATCTCAATTATCTTGTGAGAGATATTTTGTTGCCTTAGGAGTTTGTACGTAGGAAAATTAATTTTTGTTAGAGATTTCTAACCCAAAGTGACAAGACTCATTAAGATTGTTCCCAGACACAATCTAAATTTGGCATCCCCAAATCCATATTTGTAAAATAAAGAGGAGATCAGCATAAGTTCCTTTACACTATTGACAAAATAATACAAGTATTATTTATTTAAAGACCAAGCCCATGTTTTGTGTTTCAACAAAACTTGTATTATTTTGTCAGTATTACAGTAATATGACGAAATATAACTATATTTGAATTATTTGGTTTTATTTAGAATAATGTTTTAGTAAGGATTCTTAATTGTATTGACATTTTTTTTCCAAAATAATCCAAATAGGTAATAGACAATGTAAGAAAAATAGTTAATCTTATGATGTCATATGCAAGTTTACATTTTTTTATTGAAGAAAAAACTTCTTTAGGCACACCTGCGCCCTTTTTCTGAATAGTGAACGAAACTGGTCCGTCAGGTTAAGATCAGTGAGGCTGAATCGGGTAAATCCGGCTTCTTTCGGCGTCGAGCGAGTGAGTTCATTATCATATGTGGAGCGCATCCTTTCAAGAATCACGTTCTATTTTTGAATAATATTTTATGTGAGTATAATTTAATATAATACGTGTATATAATTTTTCATATTAAAAACTTCCGACATGCACAATTTGATTTTACTCCATAAGAGTTCCCATTTTACTTTAAAATATTATTTAACTCTCTGGAAAGTTTATAGACGTAATGACTTTCAACATCAGTATCATGTTTAGTATGAACTTGGAACCGAATTTCAGCTAATTTTTAAATGATATCCCGATGGTTTTATTAAAGCTGCGCGCCCTTCAAACCTTATCTTATAGAAAGAGAAAAGATTGAAGGAAAAGAGGAAAATATGAATGTAATTTGGTGCTATTCTATAACTATTTTAACAAATTTTGGTAGGAGATAAAATCTTTCGGAAACGAGTGCCGATAGAAGTCACAAATATTGGAAAGAAAAATTAAAATCTGAATGTGAATATTCTTTCATTTTCTCCAACTAACATCAATCGCTTTTAAACGAATGTGGTTCCCTGTAATGTTACATAAGACAGCATTCATTTGGTTTCAGTAAAATATTTTTGTCCAAAACTTAAAAAAAAATACATTTATATTACCAAATAAATCTATGATATTAAGGCTATATAAGTTTTTTATCACAACGGAATTTTCATGGTAATAAACTGCGGGAAATTTGTAATATTTCTAATAAAAACATGTGCCTGTACTTATTTTCAATGTAATATAATTTGTAAAATTATTAGTTTATTGGCAAAACTAATTTTTAACTGCAGCGAGAAAAAATATTCAGACTTATGGCATACATAAATACACAATATTTAAATGTTACAAATAATTTTAAAAATTTATTTCATTTGTACCTGCGGCATATTTGGCTAAGTTTCTTTGTAATACGTGGCTTACATGACCTGACCAATTTTAAGAAAGGTAACAACTAACTTGTTTAAATATCGATACATACCGAAACACAATTAAAAGTTAGGAAAAAGTATTTGTGCTAATCCAAAACAGTAAGCAATATAATATTTTAAATTGAAGTGAGAAAAATATTCCAACGGTTTGGAAGGAAAACTTCATTTCTTGTATTAAGAGTGAAAGAACAGAAAATTATTTTCTCCATTTTCTCATATGTAAAATTAATAATAAGAAAAGCTGTACTTCTAGTTTAATAATTTTCTATGACCGTTTGCTCAAAATTTAATTACAAAATGATATACTTATGTCCACGTTTGCAATGGTCAGTTTTGGTTTAAGTAATAACCTTAATAAAAAATTGGAATTACACACCATATGTCGACCATTCTACAGGTACTTATACACCGTCAAATATGATACACTTGTTAGACTGTCACGGTAGACTGGCTTCACCTCTGTCAGGATGTAAATCATGTCTATTTCTGGACGGGTGCGCCTAACGCCCTCGTTGACTACGTGCCACAGTGTCTCAAGACGCGTTTTCGTCTATATTGCTCTTGTGATCTCAAGGAGCATTATATATACGGGAAGTGGCGTATTAAGTTTAACTTGAGGGGTCTTTTCAATCCAAATGAATATTTAATAGGTTCCATCTCCAAATCACATTTCCGTAATGTCGTTAATGGTGAATGATGATTTAATTGAATGACATGTTCCATATTCGTGTTTGCTCCTATACGTAGTATTTAATATTTAACTATAAATTTTTGCACACAAAGCTCTTGTAAGTTTTCATTGCGCGAATTTTTTTTGTTAACTTATTGATGATAATTGCAAAAATTGGAATAAAAATAACTTACTGATATTGCTCTTAAATGTCGAAGCATTAAATTACTACTTGATAAGTTAGATGTATAATTACAAATATATTAAAAAAATATAAATATTTATGTAAATAAGTATTTTTTTGTTTACATAGACTTAAACTAAATTTATATTAATTTAATAATTAAAAAGTGAGAAATTGTTGATATCTTCAATTCATCATAGATTACTCGTCACTTTATCTTTGTCGGCAAATCTAATCAAATTAAATTTTCTCGTGACGTAGTCTTTTCCGGCTTAATCTCTAAATTGCTTATAATTCCTTTGTAATCATAGTTTCGTTTTCCATTTTTATTCTTTCTGAATAGAAAAGTGTTTTAACGTTTATTATTTTATTAATATAAAATAAAGGTTAATGAAATGCGATAAGTGAATATAAAGAAATATTATGACCTAGTGGATATATGAGAAGATATAAACTTATTTATTTTCTTATTTCAATTTCCGTAAAAAGGTGCATTACAGAAATATGCATGCTACAAGAGCATTTTCTTTTGAGTAAAATTGCATTTTCTTTCCAAAGTACCGGTAAAAATGCATACTTAATATTACAGGAAACTGCAATATATTTAATAAATTGAGATAACGGGAGAAAATACATTACAGTCGTTAAAAAGTTTGAAACCGATACATAAATTGCAGCAAATATACTGACATGGATGCAAAAAAATATGTGAATATGCAAACGTATATAGAGCTCCGGAATGTTAAGGAGATATGAAAACAAAATTAAGGATAAGTGAAGAATCAGTTATGAAAGGTATGGATTTTTTAATAGTATATACGGAATATTTTAAAATTTACCATTATGGCAGTAAAAGTTTTAATATAATATTCTGCTCTGTTTAGTTGTGTGTTCGCAAATTACGTTCTGAAAAGTTCTTCATTTTTCTGTTTAGACAATGAAGAAGTTTTCAGAATGTAGTCTATGAACAAAACACTTAAGGTTATAGCACTAGAGCTAATGGACTTTAGACAAGAGAACATATATAAAATATGAAAGAAAAATGAAACAGTTAGAAAATTACGGACGCCTTTTATCATCACACATTTTAACTGAGATGTAAATACAGAAATAAGGTAATGTTTCTTGAGTTCGAAAATATTTACAATTAAACATTGTATTTCTTTTTTATGTAGACTTCTAAAAATAAATATAATATATAAACTACTATACCTAAATATCAAGAAATCAAAGCAAGGAACTAAAATTCGGCCTTCGAAATTTCCTGTTAATTTAAAGTCAGAAAAACCAATCCTACTTTAGTCTTTCTACATTCGTAATTTAAATTTCTTTTACACAACTTTTTTTTAATTACAGCTGCCCCTTCCGATATTACTAGGTATAAAGGACAATGATTTCATAATGTTGTATTCGATATTTTATATTAATATTATTTATAAAAAATTCCACATCTGCCATTTCAATTATTTCGAAATTTTTCTACAACATTCCATCTCCATATTCGCACTTTTAAACTTTGGATTTTGCAAAATTCTTTATAAGCAAACACCTAAACGTCATAGAAATATACACGCCAAATTTAAAGTTTGTAACGTTTTCTAGTTCTGGAGATATTCTGATAAATCAGTCAGTTCGCGATATTTGGTTATTATATACATTTCGTTTACCAAAATCAAGTAAGTTCACAAATATTTTTCTGTATATTTTTAAACAACTATAAGTGTCAAGATAACTGCTGGTAAAAATGATATATTGTCATTATAAAATGAGATTAATAGACTATCAAATACTTTCATCATTGTTGAAAAAACTGATTATTAAAAGAAATAACTTGATCTCTGTATTTTCGAGCATTATATATGTTGGTGACGCTGGTTAATTTTCTTATTATATTCTTTAGAAAACCTTTCTCTTTGATATAAGCCAAGTGGACACATTGTGCTGAGGTTAATACTTAATTAGAAAATAATCTTAATCATATTATTGAGGTAAAGTAAGTGACCCGAGGGGCAACAAACTCCTTTTATATTTCCAATTTTTTTCTTATTTACATATTTATGCAATTTTAAAAAATAAGCTATCATTTAGTATTCATCCTGCAATTATGGAGTGCACATTGAATATAAAGTATTTAAGTTACCTAGAACTATTTTCTAACTGCTAAGCAATCAACTTTAATTTGGTTCCATCTTAACCTAAAAAATCGTGTCTAGCATAATTTAAGTGTGAAATTATTTCTGTACATATTGATTCTATATATATATTCCGTTCAAAGTAATTTTAAGAATAATTTTAATTGCGGCATTTACTACTTACATTTAATATTAAACGAGAAGGGTAGCCAATTTTGAGGTTAGGATATTGTTACATTTTGGCAATAACAAATATTTCTTTGTTATCTCTCCCAGAGTTAGCCTATTCGATTTAAGTTCTTCAGATATTTTTTTCGAAATATTGAATGAAATTTTAAACAGGGAAAATTTCATTCAGCTAGATGGATTAAACTTGACATTGCCCGTGACGTCAATCTACCTAGATCATATTAACGATGATCTCAACTTTGCCGTGCGAGACATTTTACTGCCTTAGGTGATTCTCTTGATATTTAGGTCAACTAATTTAGGGCAGAGATTTCTAATCTGGAGTGACAAGATTTATTACCATTGTTCTCGTGAATAATCTAAATTTGGCCTCTTCAAGTTCATATTTATAAAATAAAGAGCAAATCGGCATAAATTCTTGTCAACAACGTTTTGCTTTTTAAGTGAACGAAACTTGTATTGTTTTTTCGACATTACGAAAATATGAACAAAAGGAATTGGAGTTAGATTATTTGTTAATTATAATAAAGAGTTAGTAAGAGTTGCTAATTTTATTAATTATTTTTTCAGATATAACCTAAACGTGTAATGAACCATGTAAGAAATGTAGTAAATATTATACACTTATGTAATACACTTGTAGTTATATATTACACTTGATACAAATTTATACATTTTATTTTTTTTATTTCACTTTTTTATCAGAATGAAATACCTGGTCCAAAACAGATTACTTAAAATGAAAACAATACACGTCTTGTAATACCAAAAATAATTAGTTAATAATGTTAAACATAATTAGCAACAAATAACTTTTAGCGGAAATTACATTGAAAATTTTATTTGAGTTTGAATTTTTACCCTTAGTAAACAGAAGGAAACGAGGTATGTTTTTTTGGAAATAGGTTTATGAGATAGAACTTTTTTAACACTTTTCAATTACTTCTTTTAAAAATAACATATCTGTCTGCAGCTTTTGGTGTTAAATTGGTAAATTTTCTCCTTCTATTATATAAAAGTAAAATATTAGTTTATAAATTAGAAATTTATAATTCAAAGTCTCCAAAAATTTAATAAGGTTAGCTACCAAGAAAAGGTATTTAAAACTTGGAAATTCAATGTTTTACTGTAAAATTTTCAGTAAGACTTTGATGGGTGTTTTTCCTTCTTCGTTATAAATATATTAATGTTTGTTAACTTTTTGCATAATATATAGTTGACAACCGATTATAATTTAAATATTAACTGTGAAACATCGATAGAGATATAACCTTTACAGCTACTTTCCAGATTCTGTAATACGAACCGATTAGGAAAATAAACAACGAATAAATATGAAAGCAATCTAAATGAATATCAAAAATTTATTCAACTAATTGGATACAATCTTGTTTATCATAACTACATTCACGTAGGTTCCGAGGATACAATATTCAACATCCATATTACAGTACAGTGGGATATCACAATACAGCGAATTAAACGAACAAGAAATTATTTCATCCATATTCTCATAATATTTAAAATTAAATATAAAATCGCTATACTCTTAATTTAATATTCACAACCAGTGTTTTCTCTAAATTAATTAACGTTTACAATAGTCAGTCTCGGTTTAAGTAATAACCTCTTTAAAAATTACAATCAGACAGCATATATCAACGACTCTAAAAGTATCTTTGCACTATCAAATTTGATGTACATATTCGACTGTCACGGTAGACTGGCTTCACGTCTGTTAATTATGTCTATTTCTAGACAGGTGCGCTTAATGCCCTCGTCGACTACGTGCCATAGTGTCTCACATCGCGTTTCTGTCCTTATTGCTCTTGTGCTGTTAAGGAGCTTTATATATGTAGCAAGTCCTATTAAGGCTAAATTGGGATTTTTTTCAATCCGAATGGATATTTAATAGGTTCAATCTCCAAATCAGTTTTCGGTTATGTAGTTAGTGATGAATGATGATTTAGTTAAATTACGTGTTCCATATTCGTACGCGTATACTTCTATACCTATTATAAAGTATTTGACCATTAATTTTTGCGCACGAAGCTTTTGTAAGTTTTCACTATGCGAATGTTCTCTGTTAACGTATTTATGGTAATTGCTAAAAATAAATAAAAATAACTTACTAATGTTGCGCTCAAATATTATTTTGTAATTACAAATACGTTCAAGAAATATCAATATTTATATAGAAAACGTAAATAAGTATTTCTTTGTTTGTATCGATTAAAGTTAAATTTACATTAATCATAGTTATTAAAAAGTAAAAAATAATTACACTATGAGTTCCAAATGTTTCCTACTTTTTCTTCATCATTATGTACTTGTCATTCGAAAAACTAATGAAATTAAATTTTCCCGTGGCGTGTTTTTTTCCGACTTAATCTCCAAAATGCTTATAATTTATTTATAAACATAGTTTCATTTCCTATTTTTATTCGTTCTGAATAGCCACATCTTTTAGATGTTTTCGTGAATATATACTTTAAACAAGTGAACATATATAAGATATTTAAAAGAATTAAATAATATAAATATTACGGTCGCCAAGCGCTGCACTAACTGAGATATAAATTCGGAATACTGTAATTTTTCTTAATTAAAAATATTTTCAGCTAAATATTGAATTTCTGTACATGATCGTCAATTGATGTAAAGTTTCGTTTTTTACTGTACTGTACCTAAATATATCGTATGAAACAAAAATTCCTAAAACGAAATCAAGGCATAGAACTAAAGAGCGACCTTAGAAATTTCCTACTAATTTAAAGTCAGAAAAACCAACCCTACTTTAGTCTTTCCACATTCCTAATTTAAACTTGTTTTAAAGAACTTTTTTTAATTCTAGTTACCCCTCCCTACTTGACTAGGCTATAAGTAGGATGACTTCATAAGGTTTTATTCGATATATTTAATAAAATTAATTGGGAATAATTTCACCCCTGCAACTTTAATTATTTCGAAATGTTTCTACAATATTCCAACCCGGTTTACGCATCTTCAGGGGTTGACTCTCGTAAAATTCTTTCTTAGCTGACACCAAAGTGTCAAAAGAAATATGCATGCTAAATTTCAAGTTTGTAACCAGTTTTACCTCTGCAGATTTTCTGAGCCAAGAGCGATATTTGGCTACGATATATATTTTTTAAGTTTACCAAAATAAAGCAAGTCCACAATTATTTCACAAAATTATTAAACAACTATAAGCATCAAGGTAACTACTGAAATATATACAGAACCAACTGAATAATAAAAGGAAGAACTAGCCGACCTCTGTATTCTAAGTGTTGGATATGCTGATTAATTTGTTTTATTATTTTTTTTAAAAACTTAAATCGCGATATGCACGCTATCACTTTAAACTCTACGTTACTTGTAAAATAAATACAAATATCCAGTAATACAATCAGCTAATCCGCTAATAAGGCTGTGGCTATCTTGTGTTGAGGTTCATATTTAATTACAAAATAATATCACTGAGGTAAAATCAGCGACCCGAGGGGTAACACACTCCTTTTATACATAATTTTTTTTATATTTACATAATTAAACAATTTTGAAACATATAAGAGTGCTTAATATTAATTTCACGATTATCTTTGTATTCACATGTATTCATATAGAATAGAAAGTATTCCAGTTACCTCATACAACTTACTAACCGCTGAGTAATCAATTTTCATTTGATTCCATCCTAACTTAAAAGATAGTGTCTGGTATAATTTAAATATGGAATTATTTCTCTACATATTTGTTCTTTATTTATGTTTCGAAATTCATTCGACGAATAATTTTAATTGCAGCCTTCACTATTTAAAACTAAACGAGAAGGATAGTCACTTGAGGATAGGTTAATGTTACATTTCGGCAATAAAAAATATTTCATTGTTGTCTCACCCACTGGTACCCTATTTAATTAAAATTTCCCATATAATTTTTTCGAAATATTGAATGAAATCTTAACCAAGAAAAATTCCATTCATATAGATGAATTAAACTTGACATTGACAGTAATTTCAATATGTTGCGGACTAAAGCCCAAAGACAGACTCAGCGTAAAATCGTGTGACAAGGATCTCCAGTACCAATAATTTTATGTTAACTAATTACAGCTTCAGAAAAAGATTTAAATTATTAGAAATACTGAAGGTAAAATTGTTATCTAATTCATAATATTTTTTTTAGATTATCAATTTCAAAATTGTACAGTGCCAAATATAGATTTACCCTATTTTATTCGATTTCTTTCGCAATTATTTTTCAATTATTGAATGAAATATTACAAGAACAATTTCACTCTCATAAACTCAGTAAACCATATATTGCCGTTATATCAATACGTTATGGACAAAATTGTTCCTTATCGTAAAATCATATTATATAATGTCCATTGTCAATCACTTCTTGATTACTTACCGATAAAAATAAAAATGAAAATAATTATAAAATATTTAAAATGAAATGATTCCCTAACATTTTACCAACGAGTGAAATTCCTTACTGTAATTATAATTCTTTAGAAATTTTCTTAATATGAAATAGAATACCTTACAAACATAATCGTGAAATTAATATTCTCTGGTACTTACCGAATTCGTCTTTAGTCTATTGTCATAATAGTCTTTACGTGACAGGTATGATTAACTACTAAAATGGAAGTTATGCTAACACTTAGTTATACATTAGAGTTGTCATATCAAATATGCAACGGTCTTTTTCGCACAAACGGAATATAGAACATTGTAGACCATAAATCCCATAATTCTTTTGAATCTAATCTGAATTCAGCTCACTTTCTGTCATTTCTCAAGATCTCAGCCTGTAAATATTATGCCACAAGTCGTCTCTGCTAACACGTTTATGAATGTCATCAAAATTTATTTATTTTCGAAACCACCAACTAACAACAACTCACGAAAAAAAATGCAACCCTTAAAAAGGAGTGTTTGATGAGCAAAGCCTTTGATCTCACAGAGAAATAAAATTCAATATATAAATTTTCTAAAACTTTGAAAAATCTGTTTTAGTTAAGAACTGAATTTGTGTCAGTTTATGTCATCACAGTGGTTAGACCTTGAGAGCATATCGTAGATATATATAATATGTTGGCTCCTGTCCGTAGTTTAATTTGCGTTGTTTCATCATCAAATACGATGGGATTTTAGTGTTTTAGCTTAATTGAACAAGAGAGTGCAAGGCAAATCCTACATGTGCATTGTCTCTTATTGGATTAAGCTATTTTTCATAAACTATCTGTATGTCTCGATTCACTAAATTTTCTCAAGCTGGTTAAGCATGACAAAGCATGAATGACAAAAAAAACACTCAACCATATTTTCATATTTGATTCATATATTCGCGGTATTCATATTTCAAGCTAATATTGCCTTTGGTAAGCTCTAAAAATACAAATAGATATTACAGTTTGAATTGTTATGCTTTGGGAAACGTTTCTGTGTTTCAAAAATATGAATTTGGGGAGAACAATCGTGAATTTTTTTTACTAGTATCCATTCAGTAAAATTAGTGGGTTGAGCTGAGTGAATTAAAAGTAGCTTTTGTTAGTTTTGAAGGGACAATGATATCAATAAGTGGACAATTGAATAAATTAAGGAAAAAAAGGCGAAACGGGAATGTCGATGTCGGAAAACTGAAAAATTATTTTAAGTAGGAGCTAAGCACAGGATATTGCTCGATTCTGTTGGGTTCAGAAAATGAGATGGGTATCGCTAGCTCCTTAAGATATCTTGCTAGGGAGAATTAGGTAAGTTCATAAAGTTTAAGAGAAATCCGTTTGAATACGTAAGAACTTCTAAAGAACGTACATAAACACATAAACGTATTGCATTGAGGTTTATGGGCGAATGTGCACTTATAAGACAGTAGTCCGTAAATTGTGAACTCGATATAAACAGATGTAATATAAATATATTTGTGTAATACTGAAATTTTAAAAATATTTCTTCCACTCTGCTACCCAATTATAAGTACTGCTAGATTGGATTGATTTTTCCAAAGAAATTCTTTTGTTTGCAGCAAAATCATATGTGCACTTATCACTATTTTATACTCAAATGCAAAGACGATATTTGGATAATCAATATTAAGTTTACGGATCGACCCTAGACAATACCTCGTTAGCTAACTTTGTCGACTCAGAATATCCCCACCCAGATTATATTAATGACGATGTCAATTATCTTGTGAGAGATATTTTGCCGCATTGGGTGATTGTACGTAGGACAATTAATTTTAGTTAGAGATTTCTAACTCAGTGACAAGACTCATCAGCATTATTATCGGAAACAACTTATATTTGGCCTCAACAAAGAGGAGATCGCTATAAATTCCTTTAAACGACCACCCCATGTTTTGCTCTTTAAGTAAACAAAATGTGTATTATTTTATCAATATTACAATATGATCAAAAATAACTAAAGTTAGATTATTTTGCCTTAATAAGAATAATGTTTTAGTAAGGTTTGTTAATTTTATTTAATATTTTATCCGAAATAACCTAAATATTTAATAGATAATATAAGAAAAGTAGTTAATCTTATAATACAAAATATGAGTCTATATATAAAACTTCTTTAGGATCACCTGCGCCCTTTTTCTGACTAAAGATCGCAAGGTCCGGGTGAGTGACGCCGAATCGGGTAAACTCGGCTTCTTTCGGCATCGGCCGAAAGATCTGATATTGTTAAACATTTCTGACCTACTCAATACGGTTATATTGATTGCCAAATTTTTTGTTTTTACGTTGTTGCCTTAAGCACACCAATTTTTTTTCATTGATTTCCCTTTTTAATTAATATTAAATTACTGTTCTAAAAATATTTTTCAAAATGAAAGCAATACGTATTTTGTAATAGCAAAAAAAAATATTTAATATTTTTAACCATAATTAGAATTAATAAAGGTTAAGGGAAATTACTTTTAAACTTTTATTTTATTTCGGGTTTTTACGCCTAGTAAACAGAGAGAAACGAAGTATAATTTGTTTTCTGATGAAAATAAGTTAATAAAAAAAACATTTAAACATTTCCACATACTTCTTTTAAAAATGACATATCTGCATCTTTTGATATTAAATTGGTTAATTTTCTCCTTCTGTTCTATAATAGCAAAATATTACTTTATAAATTAGAAAATCTTAATTCTAATTATTAAAAAAATTAATAAGATTAGGCAACATAAAAAGGTATTTAAACTTAAAAGTTCAATATTTAATTAGAGAATATTCAGTGGAACCTTTTATCGGACTTCTTTATCAATGTAATAATATTTGTTAACATTCTGCTTAAAATATAGTTGCCAACTGATTATTTATATATTTAAGTGTAAAATAAGGATAAAGGTATAGCTATTATCGATATTTCCCAGATTTTATTATACAAAAGTAAACAACAATTAAATGCAAAAAGAAATCTTCCGAAATAACAAAAATTTGGTAAACAAGTGGTACACAATCCCGTTTGCCACAAATATACAACATTCAAGTAAGTCCCGAGGGGACAATGTACCATATCCATACTATAGCACAATGAGATATCACAATACAGAGCAGTCTGGGACAGAGTTACAGTAAACAATTTTTTTACATCGAAACATATATTTTGGTTCCAGAATTATATATTTTTACTAACTTATGAAAATCGATTTAATTCGGCGTGAATAATACCTATTGAAGAAAAATTGTTTAATAGCATTTAGTGATTTAAAGTTAATTGTAAGTAAAACAATATTTGGAAAATAAATTATTCCAAATCATGAGATGCGACTAAAAATAAACATGATAATACATTTCCTTGTAATTTAATTTCTGCAAAGTTATTTAGGAAGAAAAATACATGAATTTGTTCGATATTTGCGAATCGAATTAATTTGTGCATGGACATTGTAATATAGAGCCACAGTATATATAGAATTGTCGACAATATTTGGCAATTGCCAATAAAATTATGTGAACTCTGTTTAATTCTTTATATTGACGAATATTTAAAGATTAAATAAAAATAAGAGTATGTTTTAAAAATATAATTAATTTGGTTTGTTGTTCGATAATCGAGTAATTCATTATGAGGAGGATCATTGAATCCTGCACAAAAATTTCTCTCGTACCACTCTACGATCTAGGAATGACAACATATTAAGACGTTCTTTTTGTTATACTAATGATTTATTGCCATTTAATCATTCTCTAAAAGTTAAAATTTTACTTTAAAATATTATATAACTCTCTGCAAAATTTATCGACATAATGAATTTTCAAATCAGCATCATGTTTAGTAAGAACTTTGAATCGAATTTCAGCCCATTTGTAAATTATATCCCGGTGGTTAAATTAAAGTTGTGCGCATTTCAAACCTCATCCTAGACAAATAGGAAGGATTGAAAGAAAGGAGAAAAATGTAAATGTAATTTTGCGCTATTCTGCAATCTTTCCAACAACTTTTGGGGTAAAATAAAATCTATTGAAAATGAGAGGGAAATAGAAGTCATTAGTTGAAAAGGAGAACTAATATCTGACTGTGATCAGTCTTTTATTTTCTCCAACTGACTTCAATTGCTTTTAAAGAAATGTAGTTTCCTGTGATGATACACAGGAAATAATTCATTTGGTATCGTCTCAATAAAATATTATTGTATAAACAATTTTAGGCAGCTATGTTTATATCGGAAATTTATTCTGTTATTTGGACTACGTCGGTTTTTTTGAGTCACATAAGCGTTATAGGCTTTTTGTGGTGATAATCTGCAGACGATTTTTAATATGTTTAATTTACATGTACTTATTTTCAATGCTTGATTGAAATTTTCACGTAATCTGGATTACGTGAAAATTCAGAAAATAATTTCTGATTAAGATTTTTCAATTTAATGTCATTTGCCAAATGATTCATGTATTTACACCCCTAATTTTTAATTGTTGCGGAAAATAATATTCATGCTTATGGCTTATATGTGTTTGACACCATATATAACTTAAATATTATAATTAATTTTTAAAAAATTATTTCTCTCATATTTAAGGCATATGTAACTAAAAATTAATTGGGACATTTAAGCCATATATTTCTTTGTAATACATGGCTTAAATGTCCTAATCAATTTTGAAAACGATATCAAATGATCTGTTTAAATAAGATGCAGACCGAAACACAATTAAACATAAATGAAAAATATTTGTGCTAATCCAAAACAGAAAGGAATGGAATATTTTCATTGCAGGAAAAAAAATTCAATGGTTTGGAAGAAGAGATTCAGTTCTTGAAATAATATATCGTCCATTTCCTCATAATATTTAAAATTAATAATAAAAAGCTATACTCTTAGTTTTTTTTATATATCTTGTTTTCTCCAAATTTAATAAGAACGATATTCCTATGTCTACGTGTACAGTAGTTAGTCCCGGTTTAAGTATCTGAAAAATTAGAACTAGACTGCACATGTCAACCATTCCAAAAGTGTCCTTACACCGTAAATATTGATATACTTATTAGATTGTGACGCTAGACTTCGCGTCTGTCAGGATGTAAATCATGTCTATTCCTAGACAGGTGCGCCTAATGCCCTTGTCGACTACGTGCAGCAGTGACTGTCGTCGCGTTCCTATCTATATTACTCTTGTG
Source organism: Druceiella hillmani (assembly GCA_039881145.1). Taxonomy (NCBI): domain Eukaryota; kingdom Metazoa; phylum Arthropoda; class Insecta; order Lepidoptera; family Hepialidae; genus Druceiella; species Druceiella hillmani. Next base: position 17,953,310 of record JAYKKI010000027.1, on the reverse strand, counting down.
CCGCTAAGGAGCATTATATATGTGAGGTGAGGCCTATTGAGTCTGAAATGTGGGCTGTTTCAACCCGAATGGATATTTAATAGTTTCAACCTCCAAATCAGGTTTCGGTAATATCGTTAATGGTGAATGATGATTTAGATGAATGACGTGTTCCATATTCGTGGGTATTCGCTCCCATACGTGTTATCGAGTACTTAACTACAAATTTTTCCGCACGAAACTCTTGTAAGTTTTCATCGCGCGAACGTTTTTTATTAACATTTTTAAAACATAGCGATTTTTAAAAATTCGTACAAAAATTACCTACCAGTGTTTCTCCCTTATGTAACATTTCGTATACTTTGAATACTACAATATTTTTAATATCACTTAAATATCAAAGTTTTGTATGATTAATTGAGATATCAGTTATCTGATTGATATTATCTTTTAAAAATCTATATTTATACAAAAAAAAGGAAATAAGTATTTCTTCGTAATATCTTGGTCATAGATATTTTAAAAGTCAAAAGCGTTCACATAAAACCATGATTAATTAATTGAGTTATCTCTAAAAGATCGATATTTTCGTGTTAGAGGTTTTCTCTTTTTAATCCTTTATAAAATTGTATATTTATACTTTTAATTTAACATTACTTACTACTTACTTTATCTTTGTCTACAAATAAATAAAAAAATAATTTTCTCTACATGTGAATTTTTCCACTTAATATCCAAAATTAAGCATTTTGGATATTGAGACGAATAATTACTTCTTGGTAAACATATTTTCGTTTTTCATTTTTGTACTTTCTAAATAGCTAAATGTTTTTAACGTTTATGACTTCGTATCTCAATCATAAAAAATATATTATGATCCAGTGGATATAAAAGAAATACACAAATGTATTTATTCCCTTATTTTATTTTCTCGAGCATTTTTTTTCGAGTAACCACCAGTAAAAATACAGAGTTAATGTTATAGGAGACTGTAATAAATTTAGCAAATTGAGATAATGGAAAAAAATACATTACATTCTACTAACAATTTTAAGCAGATACACGAATTGCAATAAACATACATACATGCAAAAAAAATGTATGAACGCACACACTTACATGTATATGGAGTTCAGAAATGATAATGGGATAGGAAAACAAAAATTCTAGTATGCAGAAAGAGTTATGAAAATCATAATTTTTCAATAGTTTTCTAATATTCTTACGGAATACTACACAATTTACCATGTTACTTTTTTTACCAATGTGGTAGTTAAAGTATTCGTATAGTATTCTCTTCTGTTTAGAGAATGAAGAACGTAACCTAAGAACATAAACCGCTAAGGTTGTAGCACTGGGACTAATATGCTATAGACAAGTGAACATATAAAAAGTATGAAAGACGAGTTGAATAATATGAAAATTACGATTATATAGTGTTAGATAATCGATTTAAAACGATATTTAATTTGGGATATAGGGTAATATTTATTGTGTTCAAAAACATTTTCAGTTAAAAATTTTGATGATCGTGATACATGATCGTCAACTAATATAAAGTCTCAATTTATATTTATGTTTTATTGAGATCTCTAAAAATAAATAAAATATATATTATAATATCTAACATTTCACATCAAACCAAATTCTTCAAATAAAATCAAGGCACGGAACTAAAGTGCGGCTTTAGAAATTTCTCAATAATTTAAAGTCAGGAAAACCAATCGTACTTTAGTTTCTCAATTCGTAATTAAATTTATTTCACACAAATTTTATAAAACACTAGCTCCCTGTTCCCATTTTACTGGACAAAAGTACGATGATTGCATATTGTTGTTTTAAATTTTTATATAAACATTGTTTACAAAAAATTCCATGTCCATAACATTATATCTAAATTATCATGTAATATTCCACCACGATTTCCGTACCTTCAGTAATAGAATTTTGGCAAGTTATTCCTTAAAAAATGCCTAACAGTCAAAAACTTATACATAATTACATATTATTTGCACAATGAAACAATATTTAATATAGAGTTAGGAAAACATGCAAATTATTTAATTTCCTCAAACTTTGTAAAAACTGTATTTGTGACAGATTATGCCATCGTAGTGGTTAGAAGTTGCAAGCATGCCGTAGATAATTACAGATATACTAGCTTCTGTCAGCCTTTCCTATTAAAAAGATGAGATTTCAAAAGATTTAATATGCACGTGGTAGTTTTAATTAATAATATGTCTTCATTAATATCAAATAAACAATTTACATTGTTTATATATACTCATTGTTTTTAATATTGAATTTGATCTCATACGAATTAGAATATTTTTCATAAACTATGCCTATCTATTAAATTAACCAAAGTATGCCAAGCGCGTTAATCGTGATTGGGTAACAAACATACAGATTCGTAAATTCGCTTTGTTAATATTCCTAGCTAGTGTTGCATGCGGAAAATTTCTATATGATATTTTGCTGTAGTAAAAACATGCATGGAAATTTTATATTAATTTATTGATGAGATGTGGAAATATTAGATCCAAATAAATTGTCTAATAACCAAAATTTATGGATTTATAATATATTGCAAGTACATGTCAAATATTAAGGTAATTATAAGATACCACTAAAACCGCAGAATATAAATAAATATACATAAGAAGAATGTGAATTTAATGGAAATTTGAGACTGATGGCCATATATTTTATTAAGTATACGCCACTACTTAAGTATACGTCAATTTAGGGTTCAAAAGTGACAAATATATGTGATTTAGGTAAAAAATATAAAAAAACATGCAATAGATAACCAATTTTGTTGGTGGGGTATTGTTGTGGTGGTGTCGAAAGTAATTAAGTTTTGGCGACGTTTATAAACACGTAGGCGGAGATAACTGGTCCCATAATGTTTACACTGTGCGTGGGTAAGATCTTGAGAAATGATGGAAGGAGACTTTTATTCATATTGGATTCATAAGCATTTAGTCTTCGATGTGTCATATCATGTTCGTGCGAAACAGCGTTTGGTATAATTGGTACGACAGTCGCTGATTTAAAATTCAGTGTAGGCAAAACTTCCATCTTAGTAGTTAGTCATAATTATCTTCTAATGATTATCATGGTAATACTTTCTAAAGACGGGTTCCATAGGTACCAGAGAACGCGATGACATTTATATGTTGATCTATTTATTATATTTTAAGAAAATTTATAAATAACGATTACTGCTGTAACAAATTTTAACCATTGGTAGATTGTTAAATAATAATTTTATTATTATTATTTTATAGTTACTTTTACTTTCATCAATAACTATAATCATGATATTTTTGACACTGAGGATTGTATCATACGACTTTGCGTTGAGGAACACTTTTGTCCTTAAAATATTGTAGTAATGGGCAATCTCAAATTTAAATTAGTAAGGTAAATCTTAAACGAGGATAATTTATCCTCGTTTAAGATTTCATTCAATATAAGGAAAATAATAGCTGAGGAACTTAAGTCGAAGAAGGTATTTTCGGGAAGGACAGCTAATAAATATTTTTCCTTGTTGCAATGTAATATTAACGTAAGTACAAAATTGGTTACCCTTGTCGTTTAGTATTAAATGGAAGTAAGTTAATGCTTCTGTTAAAATTCTCCATATTCATTACGCATATATGTTCCATTATAATTCATTTGAATTTGAATGGAACATATATGCGGAACAAATATGTACGGAAATAATTTTAAATTGGTCTTTTATAATTTTACATTTTAATTTACTAGGCACGATCTCTTAAGAAGGAATAGAATGAAAGTCGATTGCTTAGCGGTTAGAAAGTAATTCGAGGTGACCGAAATACTTTGTATTCACTGTGCACACTAAAGATAATCGCGAGATGAATACTAAATAATAGATTATTCTTTTAAAATTATATAAATGTGAAAGGAATTTTAAATCGAAAAGGAGTTTGGTACCCCTTGTGTCATCGATTTTACCTCAGTGATGTTATTTAGATTATTTTGTAATTAAATATGAACCTCGGCACAATAGCATTTCCCTTATCTCACAGATGAGAAACGCAAACTGAAGGATTTAGGATTTGGTGATTGTTTTACTATATTTATTTGTATTTTATAAGTGGCGCAGAGTTTAAAACAAAAAAAGTCGATGTCCAACGATTGGAACAAAAATATTTTTTACACTAGTTTAATACACAATTTTGTTCAATTATATTGCGGTAAAAAAGCTATGAAGAACATATATTTAGACACACATACACATACACACACACACACACATTGTTTGCAGCAAAATTACATGTGCACACATCAATATTTTATACCAACACAACGACGACGTTCGGCTAATAAATACTAAATTCACGGTTCGGCCTTAGACAACACCTCGTTTGCTAAGTTTGTCGACAAAAAAGGACTACTCGGAGCAGACAAACTAATAATGATCTGAACTATGCTGCGGGAGATTTCCCTGCCTTAGACAATTTATTTTAGCAACAGATTTGTAACCCGGGGTGATAAGACTCGTCAGCATTGTTCTCGGAAACAACCTAAACTCGATTTCTCCATGTTAAGGTCTTTACAATAAAAAAGAAATCGGCATAAGTTCTGGTAAATTATTACCCTAGGTTTGGCTCTTTAAATGAGCAAAACTTGTATCAGTTTGTTGATGTTACTATAATATAATAAAAAAAATTAGCGTAGTGTTAACGTTAATTATATCCTTTTAATTACAATATTGTTCTAGTAAGAGTTGCTAACGTTATTGAAGAATCTTTCTCAAAACAATCAAAACATATCACAGACCATTTAAAATAATATTACCGTATTATAATATTTAAATTGACTTAAAAATAATTATTTATTATTATGAAAAATAATTATCATTATATAACATATATCGGAAGTTACTTTTACAATTTTTTTTGAGTTCACATTTTGACGTTTAGGAAACATAGAGATACGAGGTACACTTTCTTGAAAATAAATTTGTAAAGAAGAATTTTTTTATAATATAATATAAAATAATATATTATAAAATGTTTTCCACTTACCTTCTTTAAAAAAAAACCATCTGCCTATAACTTTAGATTTAAATTTATTAATTTATATAATAGTGTAAATATTAATTGAATTAAAAAAAAATATTCAATGTCTTAAAAATTTAATAAGATTAGCTGCTATGAGAAGGTATTGAAGAAAAGAAAGTTCGTAATTAATTGGATAATTTTGACTAAGACACTTCATGAGACTTTTTCCATTCTTATTTATGAGGCTAATAATGACTAGCGTTAATTTTTGCTTAATATATAGCTGACAACTCTTTATTTATTTATTTGTGAAATATCGATAAAGGTATATCCTTTATCAATACATTTATATATACCACATTCAAGTAAGCCCCGAGGAAAGATTTATAACATCCATATTACGGCACAATGGGATATCATAATACAAGTCAATTTAGGATGGAAGTACGGAGAATATTTTTTACATCAAAAATTATATCTTGATACCGGGAATGTACATTTTTGTTAATTTATGGAAATCTCTCTAATTCGGCGAGAATAATGTTGAAGTACGAAAAAAATATTCAATCGTACTCAGTGATTTAAGGTTTATTAGAAAAATTAAATTATATGGAAAATAACCTATTTCAAAATCATGAATATGATTAAAAATGAGAATGCTTCATGAGTTACTTTGCGAATGTATTCTCAATCGCACTGTTTTATTTTAAATTCTGCCAATTTACTTTGGACGAAATGCACATGGTTATTGGATGCTAAGTAAACAAATTCATTCGAGCGTTGGCATTAAAATAAAATTGAGCCACGATATATACAGAATTGTCGGTAACATTTAGTAACTGCCAATATAATTATGTAAACTGCATTTAATTTTTTTGCGAGGAATATTGAAACATTAAATTAATAAGTAAGTTGGAACCTGACATTATTGCGCTAGGAAAACTATATAATTAGTTAAAAATAACATGATATAAAAGATATTTGAAGCTTAATTGATATTTTTTTGAATATTTGAAAAATTTATATATACATAATTGTTAAACTTTAAATATATATAATTGTTAAACTTTAAACCATTATATTTGTATTAGTTGAATCAGTCGTAATAATTTGGATAATTTTTCATCATAGTCTATATATCTTGCTTTAATTATGCAAAAATTTGCATAATTAAAACCAGATATATCTGGACGTAGAAATACCAACTATTTCACTATCGTTGAATCTTGTATGTAATACGACTGTACGATTTTACATATCGTCATTCCTAGAATGACGACATATGAAGATGCGTTTTTTGTTATTCTGATGCTTTGATGCCATCTAATCATTTAATATTTTATTGAAAATATTTTACTTCATTTTATAATTGTAATACGAAATAATTTAAGTAAACGGTTAATTGAATGAAGAGTCAAATAAAAGTTTAATGACACTTTGTTTGAATTATTAAAAACTTAATGAAAAACGTAAAAAACTTGAATTTTTAGATTTTAAAAGGAGGAAAGTAAGTAACTTAAATACCCAGGACGCTTGAAGAACGAAAGTAATTGTTCATCGACATAAGTGAACGGAAGGAAACAACGCACTTGTTATTCTCACAAAAATTAATGCGTCAAAAAACATAATTACAAAACGAAACTACTTGAGGCCCGGTCGTCGCAATATAACTCACCAAGGAGCGAAGTTAAAGTAAGTTGGGTCTTATTTTATTATCATCCAAAATAAAATGCCATAGACCTGACGACACCTACATAAAAAAAGTAATTTATCGTTTAACGCATAAAAATGTTTTATCTATAAAAAAATTGACTGTTGAAATTTTCCAACATGTGCAATAAAAATCAAAATGGTATAAAAAGCTAAACGTATAAAAGAAAATTAGCTTTTAAATTTAAGTAAGGGCTCGTAAACATAGGAACAATGATAGTTTGAAATGTTATGTATACTCACATTATTAAAATTTACTACTTTTTGTCATTTTCACTATAATGTTATTACAGACTCAGGCGTGATTCTATTTATATTAAACTCGTCTATAATTTCAATTGAGTCCCTCTCTTCAGTTTATATTTGATATGCACTGTTTAATTATATATATATCAAAACATCTCAGTTAATTTTCTGCTTATATATAGGTCTATCTATAAATATAATAAAATTTTAACTAAATTATATTTCTGTGCATATCGCTGAACGATTTCTAGACCTGTTTTAAAGAAGTTTTGCTTCCTTGTGGACGCTGGAGACCTTCAGGGAGGTAGTAAAAACCAAGGGAACATTTTTGGGATGTTGAAGTGCTCTAGAGGGGCGATGACTGACACAAAAAATGGACACTGACACGAAAAATTATGTTATTCGTAAAGTTAAAAATTCTGGGGTTCTAGAAAATTATTGGGTTCTCAGGAGAAGATGAAATACGTTTGAGAATCTCTTTTCGAAGAAATCATAATAAACGTTTAGTTTTATAATTCTCCGCTAAATGGCGATATCGATTTTATTTTTATATTTGTAATTGCAATAATTACAAGACCATCACGATCTATTAGAATCTAGAATAGAATAATGAGTGCATTCCAGAAGGTGAAAGTTTGAAGATATAGAAATATTTAATAGACGGAAACTTTTCTCGCCGGAAGAGCGAGCAATATTGCTAGTGCCAGAATAAAGTAAATAGAAGCAAAGAATGATCTGAAAACTCCACCACTGTAATAATTCGTCAACATCTCCAAATAATATCTGAATGTGCATATTTTTATATTTTGGTCCATTTTTTGGACAATACAGAGCGCTACAAACTTATTTTGGTGGTAATTAACAATCAAAGTTTTAATGTTTTTTATTAAAAAGTGTGCATCTATTTATAGCTTATATATACTGAGCTGAGTATCAACCATAGATCTGAGATCATAGATCTCGATCTATGATTTATACTGAGTTCGATACTCTTATTGAAATAAGTTTAGTTTTAAAGAAATTTCTGTTGAAGCGTCTTCAGCGTAATATTATCTGTACAGTTATTCATATATCGCGAGTCGCAATTTAAAACTGAGTTCAGTGGAACAAATTTAGTGTAATATTAACGAATCATAATGTTCATACTTACAATGCATATATCACATGGTTGTAATTATACACAGCTTAAATGTTATAACTAATTTAAACAAAAAATATTTCATTTATACTTATGTGGTGTGTAACAATATTCGTTTGTAATATTGTAACGTTTATATGACTTAATTAAGTTAACAAATGATACCGGTTAATATGTTTCAATAAGAAGCAGACCGAAAATATAAGAAATTTTAAGGAAAATATAAGATTTTTTGTGCTAATCTGAAACAGAAAGCTACGAAATTTTTTGGTCTCAAGGAAAAAATATTTTAAGGAAAAGAAGAAAAAATAATTCCGTCTGTCGTGAAAATGACAGGAATTCAGGTATTTTCTTATAAAATTAGAAGAAAAATCTTACAACACTACATTTTTATTTTAATATTGACTACTATTGTTTTATTCTAATGCAATCACAAAACGATTTTCCTATAAACTCTTTTCTCTATTTTCAATAAACTCTGTTCCAATTTAAGTTATAATCACTATTTAACTCTTTAGTTCGTAGTATACTTGAAACGAATGCAGTCATCTAGTCTCCGTATGAAGGTACTTATATCATCATGCTATAGAAAATATTAAAAAAAGTTTAATAGGTTTTTGTATTCTCTCACTCAGGTTTCATAATGCCCGGTTGAATGTATCCAATTCCGAAGGGAATTCCTCAACTCCGAAAGAATTTGCTTTTAATCATGCATTTATTTTAATTATTAAATCATTATGATAACCCCTCGATCCTGAGTTAAGTGGTCCTTTATGCTCTTGGCTGCTACATGAGGTGACGATGTCATTGTTTATTTTATCTCCCTAGAGCGCGTACAAATATTCCATAGCGTTCGCCTGTCTTTCGTGCACTCACATTGCTCAACTCAGTGTTGCGAGAGACACCTAGTCTAGATATTTTTTTTGGTCCTCTGACCGTTTTAGAAATGGGGTCATAGAGTTGCGTAGTATTTCACGGCCGATTGCTAGATGATATTCATCGAAATTACTGTGTATTTGTTTTTTAATTGTGTGGAATTTCACTATGAGCGTATTGTCGTATTCGTTATTGTTTCATAACTCTTTGTTATATGTTCTTCCACATGCCCAACGATTTGTGTAATGAAAAGTTGGGCATGGAAATAAATATACTTTGAACACTGTACTATTGTCTTAATACTCATTTACTGCTCTAATGTGTGGCAATTTTAACGATTGCGTGAACTACGAATTATCTAATTTTAATTTGGTTTAAAAAATGATCAATATTTTCATAAGAAATATGAAAGAATAAAGGTTTAGTCATAAAAAAATTCCCTCTTTAATCGTTAATTAACCTTTCTTTGTGGTCTTTCCGTTTATACTATTTTACGGGCGTGCGTATTTGTCAACAATTAGTATTATCTTAATGTTCCGACTTAATACCAAATATGCTTATAATTTCTTTATAAATATAATTATTATATCCAAAGACTTCTGTCCTTTCCTGTGATTTTTCTTCAGATTTAATTTTTTGTTTTCGTCTTTTTTTTATACCATCGAAATTGGTAAATATTTCCAATATTTATTATTTTATTTAAATAAATTACAGGTCACGTATAAATAATGAAAAGCGACAATATGATATAATAATAAAATAAATATGCTGTAAAAAATTGAGAAATGGGAAATTTTGCGTAAAAGATGAATTTGGTTAACCCATATGTCACAAGAGCTGCTTTTTGGGACCAATCCAAATGCAATTAAAAATATAAAGAGATAGTATTATATGAGAGATGGAAACAAATATACGCACACACACATACGTATATATAGCACAGGAATAAGAAGAAAGCATGGAAAGAAAAAGAAGGATTAACGCTGAACGATTTATGAAAAATACAGAAAATTTGTTTAATGTGTCCACAGAATACTTTAGAGTTCAGCAGTATGCCACTCTAAAAAGTTTTAATTTAACGTATTACTGAGTTTTACGAACGAAAAATCTAAGAATGTGAACCGCTAAGGCTATACAACTGAACATATTTACAAATGTTTGGCAACTGAATATATTCTGGAGTTATACCGACTGAACATATTTAAATATAAAAGTGAAACAATATGAAAACTAAGGAATTTTCGTATCACCATCTATTTGTAGTGAGATTTCAAAAATATGGTAATTTTTATTGCGTTCGAAATTTAGTCAGTCAATTATAATGTGATTTCTCTATACGATCGTCATCTAATATAAAGTGTCGTTTTACAATTTTTTTAGACCTCTAAATGTGGATAGAACATATGAATTAATAAAATAAAAATTGAACACTTCATGCAAAATTCTTAAAATTAAATCAAGTTACGGGATTAAACTGAAGATTTAGAGATTCTTACGTGTCTAGAGTTAAATAAAAACCTATTTTAATCTTTTTCTATTCTTAACATAAAACTTTTTTACGCAAATTTTATATACTATTAGCTGGATATTCTAAATGAGGTGACAGGCTAAATAATCTAACGATATAAGAGTTTAAATAACATTGTTACTCTCATATAACTTTAATCACTTCGACATTTCTGTACAATTTTTCGCCATTTACAATTTAAGAATTTCTAAGAGCTAAATTAAAAAAAAGAAATATACGTCTTAAATTTCATGTCAATATAATGAATATCAAAATATAGTAAGTTCATAAACACTTTAATATTTCATAATTAAATGAAACTACGTGATGTAGTATTCTTTCTACTTTCTTTAAGTTCTTTACCACGACCTACGTTTCGTTATATTACAACATCTTCAGGTGGGTTTTTAGCAAATATTCTTAATATAATAATAAATATCTTTGCTAATAATCTACCTGAAGATCTTGTAATATAACGAAACCTAGGTCGTGGTAAAGAACTTAAAGAAAGTAGAAACAATACTACATCACGTATTTTCATTTAATTGGGAATAATTAATTTCTACAAAATTAACGCCAAATATATTCAAATTTAATATTTTATTAAACAAAAATAAGTATCAAGTTAATTGTCTGTAAAAATGGCTTTATCCTAGATACCAAGCTTGACTAATAGACCATCAACTACTTGGATCACTGCCCAAATATTTATAGAACAAATAACTAATAGAAGAAAAACTAACTCGACTGCTACATTTGTAAACATTCCACGCGTGGGTCATATTGGCCCACTTTTCGATAAAAACATTAGGAGACAGTTTTAACTTTTTTAATGAAATTTGAGCCGCGATATGCATGTTATTGCATTCAATTCTAAGCTGTTTATAAAATATAAACAGCGATAAAGCAAGACAATCAGCAACACAGTTTGCGCCTCTCATCTATGAGATAAGGGTATTACTACCTTTTGCTGATGTTCATATTTAATTATTAAATTATCTAAATGATATCACTGAGGTATAAAATAACGACCCAAGGCTTATCATCAAACGCCTTTTATGTTTGAAATTCCTTTTGTGTTTGTTTTATTTTAAAAATTAAGTTATAATTTAGTTATCATCCCGCGATTATAAATAAATAAAAATATTATTCCGGTTGCTTCTAACAACTTTCTAATCGCTGAGCAGGGAACTTTCATTCGATTCCAATTTAACTTAAAGATCATCTGTAGCATAGTTTCAATTCAAAATTATTTATCTGCATATTTTATTCCGTTCAAGTTCATTTTACGAAAAAATTTAAGCGTGGCATTTAATTACTTTTATTTGAGGTTTTAGCATGACGAAAAGCATATCTATCCTTAATGCGTTATAAAGTCAAGTTGATATGAGGTTTGTTGGAACTATTGTCCTACTGATTGTCATAACCATTAATAATGCCATTAAATAATTCGTCTAAGGAGAAAAGTTTCTATAGTAGGGTAATTACCCTACTATAGAAATGAAGAAATTTTAATGGTTTTTTTTATCTTAAAAGAACGGATTCTGAGACCATTAATGTGATTATAATTAATAAATCTTTGAAAATTAACAGCATGTTATGCCTTCTTATAAAAAAACCTAAATAAAATCAGATTTAAAAAACATTTAGAGTGGCCATATTTCCCGACGTGTGAGGGAAGATGGCCATACGTTGAGGGATAGATGGCTAGACCGGAAAGCATAACCGGTGATTTTTCTCATGGTGTTTAAACTATTTCTGAAACAACTGAAGGATCAGTATTAATATTAATGAGATTTTTTTCATAACACTTGGGAAATATTAAACAAAACTTGTAATAGAAAAAAAATTTAGATATAAAAAAACGGTATTTGACTGTAAGCACATTTGATAAATGATAACATTAAAACACTATTATTTCCTTTACCTTCATATGTAAAAATATTTCTTCCTTTGGCCATTTATTTTAACTGGCTGTGAAAGGCGAGAGTGTTTATTACGAAAAGTCCGACTTTGCGAGTCGGATTTGCGCACGACGAGTTTTGTAGCATCAAACAATATGAAACTTATAAGTTTGTTTTTTTTTCAAAGATACTGCGAAAAACAAAGTTAATGCTGCGGTTGCTACCAAAAATATCCCAAATCTCAAAAACTACATAACATATGTTCTTCAAACTAATTTATGTTAAAGTTTTATTTTAAGGTACAAAACTTTAATTATTTTTCAGGATTTTATACACGTTTATTGAAGAGTGGGGTATATGTTTTTGAAGACTTTAGGTGCCCATATCTCGTCGAATATTGACATAAATGAAAATTATATTTTAAAACTTTTATATTATTTTTAAGACATATTTAACGACACCCCACACGTACATGTGCACTGAATTTTATTTCATCTCTCAGTTTCATATACGTAATGCTACCCTAAAAACTGTTTTTCATAATTCCACTATTTCATGGTATAGCAATTCAGCGAAGACACCTACCATCTAAATTTTATCTGTACAATGCCATTAGTCTCCAAGTAAAATGGCCGTAACCTACGGATATACAGACGGACAGGAAAAATATAAGGGATGTGTTCATGCCTTTCAGCTACGGAACCTTGAACAAAGAACGGTCACTTATTTCGAGGTTAGGTTTTTTTGATATACGAACATTTTAACGATAAAACATATTTATTGACTATCTCTTCTGGAATTACATATTCTAGATTTGAATTCTTCAGTTATAATTTTACATTTATTAAACGAAATCTTAAACAAGTGTCATTATATGAATTCAATTTTAGGTCGTTCATGCCTTCAGTGGGTCATGGACAAAGGTGTTTCTTAGCATAGAATTGTATGATATAATCACCATTGTCAATAAATTCGTGATTGTAATTATAGTTATCGATCATAATAAAAAACATAAAGAATACTGAAGAAAAAATTATTACTTAACATTCTACCAACCAATAAAAATGTTTATTGCTTATTGCAATTGATGATTGCAAATGGCTGCTTAATAATTTTCTCAATATGGAATATATTAGTCGATAAGTATAATCACAAAATTAACGATCTATGGTATCTACCAAACTTGTCTTTAACAATCGTCATTATGACAAACAATACATGACAGGTATTATTAACTACTAAAATAGAAGTTTCATCTATATAGAGCCCGAAATTAGGAACTGTCATACAAAATATGCAAAGTGCTACTTCGCACAAACAGAATATTAAACTTTGCAGACCGTAAATCCCATAATCCTTATAAATCAAACCCGAATTTAACTTACCCTCAATCATTTCTCGAGATCTTACCCGCCCACGCCGTAATTATTATGCGACAACTTGTCTCTGCCCACGAGCTCATCAATGTCGTCGATATAAATTTGATTTAACTCTCGAATATTAGCTACTTTCGAAATGACCAAATCAGATTATAAAAAAAACAGAAATAATAAAACTCAGAAACAACTCTTGCCTTTCATTAGAAAGGAGTGTCTGATAGGCAATGCTTTGTGTAAAGAAATCAAATTCAATATAGAACTAGGAAAACTTGCAAATTACAAAATGTACTAAAACTTGAAGTATCTGTTTTGGTTAAGAAATGTTAATTTATATCATCGTGATGGTTATGAGTTGAGAGCATGCCATATATAATTACAATATACTAATTTCCACCTACGGTTTTATTTGCGTGGACTTTTCATTAAGGTAGTGGGATTTCAGTAGACGTAACATGCAAGTTGTATTCTATATTAATGTTCAATAAACCAATTAAATGAGAAAATTTACTTTGCTTAATATTTTTAACATTGAGTTTTATCTTCTATAATTTTCCATATTTCATTAAGCTTCGCAAGCGTGACTAGATAACACTCGCGCGATATTAAGCTTCCACACCAGGGTCATCGATGTTTATTCCCGGTATGTTTTTTTTTTAAATCTCCATGCAAATTAGATATAAATTCATTGTTCAATGGTAGAATTATTAGGTATAAACAAACGGATAAAGGAGCCAATTTTGAAGTTTTTTTTAATATTTTTACGGATATGAGAAATATTAAGGTAATTATTTGACACCATTAAAAACCGCATGGTGCACATACATAAATGTTGACTTAATGAAAAGATTTTTTGCTACAGATACGCGTAGAGAAACATTTAACATCGATTGTCGATATTTTACTTTAGTGCTCAAAATTGGTTGATCAATTTAATATTTTAAGCTCTAAAACGTATATAGGCTTTACAGATTAAATTTTTCTGCCTTTGTTAAAAGCTCTTGAATTTAAAAATAGATGGAGGGTCATATCGTGAGTTTTTTTTATAGTACGTTTAACATGTTTAAAATTACTCGGTGTCGTGTCATTAAAAAAAGTAGCTTAGTTAATTTGCAAAGAAAATTTGAGAAATAATCAATAGAAGAAAACTAAATATAACGGAAAAGTCGATGTCCAATGACGGAAGCTGTAAAATATTTGATATACTAGCTAAGTAGTCGATGTTGCTCGATTTTATGGGGTTAAGAAAATGAGGTGGGAATCGCTAACTATATAAAATGTGTTGCTAGAGGAAAAGAGGACATCTAGAAAATTTGATGGAAATCGATTTTAAAATTACATATATATATATATATATATATATATATATATATATATATATATATATATTGAGATTTACGAGTGAGTGCGTATGTACATATACGAATATATCAAACGATACTCCGCAGCTAGTGAGTACAATCCATATAAATGATATTTAAATGTATTTGTGGAATACTTAAACTTTTAAGAAAATTTACTAAACCTATTGCACATGTGTGAATACTGCTCGTGGTTGATTATACTAATTTTCTAATTAAACACTTTTGTTTGCAGCAAAATAATATTATGCGCATACATCACTATTTTATAACCCAACAAAATAACTATATTCTGATGCTCAATATTAAATTCACGGATTGGCCCTAGGCAACGTCTTGTTAGCTAAGTTTGTCTACTCAAAATATCTCTTCCCGGATCATATTAATTATAATCTCAACTATCTTGCGAGAGATACTTTGCTGCCTTAGGTAATTTTACTTAGACAATTAATTTTAGTAACAGATTTCATAGGAAGTGAAAATATCTATTAGTATTGTTCTCGTAAACCTCTCGATATTCAGATTTTTAAAATAAAGATGAAATCATTGTAAATTATTTTAATTTAATATCCTACATTTTGTTCGGTAATTCACCTAAACTTTTATTATTTTGCTATTGTTACGAAAATAATATAAAAAACAACTAATTAACGTTAATCAATTAAGTTAACATTAATAACTTCCCTTATTTAATCACAATGATGTTTGATGACAGCTGATTATTAAAAAGTCAGTTATTTTTCTTCAAATAATTTTGACATGTGAAAAAGTAAACGATTTTTCGATATAAAGTTGAATTTTTTTTATTTTCATGATTTATTTTCATTTCACGTCTCTTTTTTAAGATTAAAATTTCATTCAAACAGATTCGTTAAAATAAAAAATATGCACGACTTGTAATGTTGAAATTAAACATTTAATAATATTGAAAATAATTTTGAATGATGACATTTATAGGAAATTATTTAAAATATGATTTAAGTATTCATAATACGACGTTTGCTTTATTGAAATACATTTATAAAAAAGTATTCTAATAGATATATCTGTCTACAATTGTTTGGGGCAAAATCGATTAAATTTATTTTTATTTTTCATGATATTATAAACAGAAGTTTATTTAAAAATTCTTAACTAAATGGCTTTAAAGGATAATATATCTGTCATCACAAGGTTTTATGATTGCATAAAAGCTTTTAGTGCAAGTTTCAGGAAGTATTTTGTTAGATATTTCAATAATTTATAAAAATAAAGGGTAAAGAAGTAACGGTAAACATTATATGATATACTTCTTTACAGAATTTAATGTACAAAATAGACTCATAAGGCGTATTTTGCTATGAGCAGAATCTCTTAGAATCCACTAAAACATCAGTCCAGCCTCGATCAACGAGCGGCCGGATTCGAACCAGGGCCTCATGTTAACCGCACCCGTCAAAGGCTGTAAGCCTGTGATCAACCCAATACGGGAGGGCGACGGTTATTTTTGGTTCTTGAACAACAATATGTGAAAATAACCATTTTTACTATTTTCCCAAAAAAATTCGTTGTAATATTATTTAAATCAATTAAAAAATAAATTTTATTATAAAAATAACTGTTTACTTAATTATATATATATATATATATATATATATATATATATATATATATATATATATATATATATATATATATATATAATTTTATTATAAATATGACTTTAATTCTTTTAATCATACAGATTAATAGAATTAAAGTTTAATTGGGTTTGTATTTTAATAACTGAAAATTTAATTGAAAGATATAATTACGAAATAATATCTTGAAAAAGAAAGCTGAAAGTAAGGAAGTAAAACTCTAATGATGCAATAAACAGGAATATTTTTTTTTAAATTTATACCTCTTCTTTAGTTAAACACAAGTAAGTAGAATAATAACACACTCAAAATTTCCATAATAAATATTGCGTTAATACATAGTCATGCAATAAAACTTTCCTGCGGCATTTCAATGTATTTCACCAAGTGGCGAAAGGGAAGTATGTTGAGTCTTCCTTTATTATTATTCAAAACAAAATGCCAAAAAAGACGACATATATGTAAAAAAGCAACTTATCATTTAAGTCATGAAAATATTTTAAATTTTCATTGGCAATTGATGATTTCATTGAATGGCATGCTCCATATTCGTACGTGTTGAACCTTGTAATGTTTAATATGCATTAGACTATACATTTTTCCTCACGAAGTTTCTCTGTAAATTTTCGAAAGAACAGTAGTTTTGTTTTAGAGGTTTTCGTTATTTAGTAGCACATGGAAATAATTACTTTATCATTTTAGTTTAAATTTATAGGCGTACTCTCTATTTCATCTCTATTATTAACATTTAATTCCATTCGATACTTCTTAAGCATTAGTACCAAATGACGATGAGGGTAAAATCATCTATTTTTTAGTTCAAAAACTTCTGTTTATTTTCTTCACTTACATTTCTTTTCAACCACCATTTTTGTACCTATTGAAATTCTATGTTTCCAACGTTTATTGTTTCGTTGCTATAAATTACAGATTACATATTAATAATAAAAATAATGATTTAATTCCATAGTTTATTATGCCGTATAAGAGAGAAATTCAAATATATTTATTCTAAAAATTTAATTTCCGTAAACGATTCATAAGGTTATCCTAAGTACTGTAAAAGCTTTTCCACCATCACCCCCAGAACTACTAAGAAGGTAAAGAACTGTTACAAGATGCAGTGCTATATATTCCATAAACTAAACAAACTTTTAAAAATGAATTAAAATCGATGATAAATTTTAGGCGGGTTTTTACACATACATATGTGCAAATAAAAATACCAACACACACACCAACGTATATGTATATCTAAATAACATGGAATAAAAGTAGAAAGAATGAGAAGAAGTGAAATGGATGAGAAGAATAAATGCAGAAGGAATTATGAAAAGTACCGATTTTTAAAGTTACCATTCATGCGTCTGTGGATGATCTCAGAGTTTAGATGTACAACTGGTAAAAATTGGTCACAGAAGGCGCTGTCATGTTTTGAGAATGAAGAGTTCCGAAAGTAAGATAGGAGCGTGAACAACTGAGGCCTTCGAGTTGTTATACGATAAATTGTTAAACTCATAAAATATTTAAAAAAAAAGTGAAAGCACAATGGAACCTGCGGTCCTTCCGTAAATCAATTATTTTGGACCAAAATTTAAATTCAGAAATATGGTCGTATTTACTGTGAACATAAACATGTATTGTTCACAAATTTTGAAGCCGATTTGATTTTTTAAATGATCATTAACGAATATTTGAATCCAGAGAGCATATATCTATATACGTAACAATACAAGAATATTTCTATTTATTAATATGAAGTTGTATGAAGTTGTATGAGTTTGTATGAGTTGCATAATATACCTCCGTACGCAATGGTCGTGTATGCCGCGCGAGCAATCCGATTCGAAAAGAGAAAATATTATTTGAATTATAATATTCGAACCGAAAGTGTAAATAATTAGTGCGCTTTCTTACATAAAATTAAATAGCAACCATAATTACCATAATTACAAACGTTCTACAAAATCATGTGATGGACAAGAAGTATTCTATCGTTAAAATTTTTTGAATAAATAAAGGTCAAGTTTTTGTTTTTAAGATTACTTAGTTCTTGACTTAAAACATTTAAATATTTGTAACGCAGTGATATCTAAAATAGAATATAGATTTTATCTTAGTGCGGCTTAGTGACAATCGAAAATTAACGTAAAAGTGGGTATTTTAAAAATTGTGACAATTGTATGTTCAATAATAACTCTGTTGCGGACATCGCTGTTATTTTAACTATATTCCTGTGACGCTAGGCCAGCTGCTATTTTGCAACTTCGCATGCCGTGTTAGTGGCGCAGCGGATAGTGCACAGAGCCGCGGCAGAGGCGCATCGGGTTCGAAATCAGGACACTCATACATACCCTTTCCTGTCTTTTTCTCTTTTTTTTTTTTTTTTGGATTATCAAACGCTTACTCCGTTCGAAAACAATAGAATAGAGGTTATAATCTTGTTCTTAATCGGCGCCTTGGATATCATTATTTACGTTCAGAATAATAACTCAATATTGAGATGAACACTCGCGGTGCCTTGGCTCGTCAACTCGATTTGGCTTTGAAGGAATTAAGGGCAGCCAAGGAGTCGATTGAACATTTACAATCAGAAAGGGGTGACAATGAAAAAGTAATGCTAGATATTTATAGTAGAAACACATTGTTAAAAAAAGAAATGTCTGAATTACATACACAGTACGTATCAGTTATAGACGATCGGGACAGATTACAAGACATCGTTGATGGATTCGGCGAGTGCAGTGACGACTTTGTGCGAGGCCTCCGACGTATCACAATGTTGGAGCATGAACTCCAGGAAGCACAGCACCAAATTTAGCACACCAAATTTCGCACCAAATTTCGCAAAAATCGGAGAAGACGGAAGCGTTAATTAACCAAAACCAGAGTCTTTTTAGCGAGTTAGTTGGAAGTGCTCCCAGCAACATTTCTGCTGCATTTGATTTACCTTCAGAGGTAATTGATTTGACAGAAGAAGTCACAGAAAATACCATCCACTCTGAAGGAACTGTTAAGTGCAGCTAAAACAAAAACAAGTTTAAAAAATATGTTAAAATCAATAGGTATATTAAGAAGACGCAAAAGCTAATTAAAAAACAAAAACCATTCTTTAAAAATTGTCAGAATATAAAAGAAAGAATTAGGTTAGGTAATGAACTTGACGTGTGTACAGTCTTGTTGGAAAATAAAATAATTGACCACGAGAGGTATGTACAGTCAGTTCAGTCTCAAATGTGTAGACTTAAGGAACGTTTAAAGATAATGACTACTAGGTATGAACGCACAAAGAGTGAGTATAGGGAATACATTTTGGCCATTAAGGCACTCGGAAGTAGCCCTAGCTTAAACAATGTTAACTCGGATAGAACTTCGTGCACATTAAATGCTAGTCCGGAATGTGAACCCCGTACTCCTCATAATTTGTCGTCAAATAATAATTTAAGGAAAAATTGTAGTAATCCAATAATAATGTTTAGTGACGACATTGGAAAAAACATGGGCCAGTTATTGAGTACTTATATGAATTGCCCAGTAGTTAATCACTGTATGCCGGGAGCTTCATACTGTAACATAATTGATAAAATACTTGAATTTAATTTTGTTCCCAATACCACCTTCATAATATTGATTGGAAATAGGGGTAATGTGAACAAAAAGAAATTAATTACTCATGTAGATAATCTTTGTACATTAAATGTGAAAAATATTATTTTGTTTACGCTACCTTAATTAAAAAATGTTCCACAAGCAGAAAAAGAAAATGACCACAGATATAGATTGAATTTGACATTTGATACTGTGACTTTTACAAATAATAATTTCATTCATTTAATTGACATAAACAAATTAATGAATATTAATTTATATGCGACTAAAGATAAATGTTATCTACCTTATTATTTTAAGTGACAGATAGCAATTTTGCTATCCTATTTATTTACAAATTCAGCCAAAAATTTGGCTAACCAGTCTACGTCTATTGAGCAGACCAGTGGACAAGACATGCATATTAGTCAGACTTTGGATATTTGTCCAAATAATTTAAATTAGATATTAAGACAAAAGAGGACATCTCTTGCATTTCTTTGACGAAGGATAAGATTAACAGTTATTTTTATTTTAATTTAGTTCATCAAAATATACAAGGCTTACCTGGCAAGGAGCTAGAAGTAGGAATATTCCTAGACTGTATGGATATGCATGTCTTATGTTTAACTGAGCATTGGTTGAAACAACATGAATTTTTAATTTGTATTGACAATTATAAATTGGTTAGTTCGTTCATAAGAAAGTCAGCTATTCGGGGTGGCTCGCTCATACTTTTACGTAATAAGTTTAAATCGAAAGAACGTAAAGATATAGTAGCACTGTCTATTGAACGAACAATAGAATTAGCGTGTGCAGAGTTAGAGCAATTTATAATAGTATGTACGTATAGACCTCCGTCGTCTGATTACATACTATTTGAAAACATTATGGAAGAAGTATTAAAAAAACTTTGTAATTCAAATAAGAAGGTAGTAGTTTGCGGTGATTTTAACTTGAATATTTTAGATAATTCACAGAACACTGTCAGATTTTTAAACCTTTTCAGATCATTTAATTTATTTCCTCTTTTCATAGAACCAACTAGAATTACAGCCACTACAGCTACCTGCTTAGATAATATTTTCTATGAAAATGCTAACTTACCGAATAAGTCAATTATAAATTGTCTACAATCTGACCATACCGGTCAGGTGGCGAAATTTGAGCACCATCATGTTAACACCAAGTTAACTATAAATTGCAGACCGGTTACTCAAAATCGTGTTGAAAGTTTCAAATGTAATATTGATCAGAAAATTAATAAATTACCATTTCATTAGAACAAAAGTGTAGATGACTGGTATGGGAACCTTTTTGGATTAATAAAAACTGAATTTAATTCTGTTTTTACCGAAAAGAAAATAACAATAAATCAATTTAAAGGAAAGTTTAGTGACTGGGCATCTCCAGGCATTCATAAAAATGGAAATAAACTTTATGAACTGTATGATTTAAAATCAAACACTAACGATCCAAAAATTATTGAATATGTCAAGAAATATTCTAAATTATTTAAGAAGGTGTGCAATACTGCCAAATCTATTTTCTTGCGCAACAAAATTAACAATTCCAAGAGTAAAATTAAAGCAACTTGGAATATTATTAATAAAGAGACTTGTAAAGTAAAATCACAAGATAAAGAATTCTGTTTACAAATAAAAAATAACATTGTAAAAACAGATAAGGAGGTAGCAAATGTTTTTGAATCTTTCTTTTCAAATGTAGCAATTGAAACCACTAAACAATTAAAATCTAGTGCTCATCTTGCAAAATCTCTAATTGAGTCAAGTGTTGAAGAGTGCAAAACCTCTTTTAAGTTCAACTACATAACCCCTCTTGACATTTTTAAAACATTTAAAGAACTAAACGTCAAGAAAACTAAGGATTTATGGGGTATTTCAACTGACCTTCTTAAAACAATAATAAATATAATTTCACCTCACTTAGCTGTTATTTTTAATAAATGTATTGATGAAGGCCAGTTTCCTGATTTAATGAAATATAGCAAAATAATTCCACTTTTTAAAGCGGGCGAGAAGAGGGATCCATCCAACTTTCGCCCCATATCAATTCTGCCGGCCTTGAGTAAAATCTTTGAAAAAATTATATTTCACCAGTTACGGTTACACTTTAATAGTAACAGGTTATTACATGAAAAACAATTTGGTTTCACCAAAAACAAATGTACAACTGATGCAGGGGTTGCACTCATGAAACACATATTTGATGCATGGGAGAATAAGCAGGAGGCGATAGGTATATTTTGTGATTTGTCCAAAGCTTTTGATTGTGTCGATCATCAGACTTTATTAGTAAAGCTAAGACATTATGGTGTCTCAAATAACTCGTTTAACCTTATAGAATCGTATCTTTCAGGTCGAATTCAAAAAGTAAATATTAATGGAACTTTTTCTTCTGGCGCTCACCTTCATATGGGAGTGCCCCAGGGCTCGATATTGGGCCCATTGTTGTTCTTAATATACATAAATGACCTGCCGTACTTTACTAAAGACCTCTGTGAGATAGTATTGTTTGCTGATGACACTTCTTTGATTTTTAAAGTCGACAGACGCAAAGAAGGCCTTGACGAAGTAAATGATGCTCTTTCTCAAGTCCTACATTGGTTCACTGCTAACAATCTCTTGCTCAATTCAAAGAAAACAAAATGTCTTAAATTTAGTATGCCTAACGTAAGGCAGGTCAATACTTGCATTAATATGAATAAAGAACCTATAGAAGCAGTCAATTCCACTACCTTCCTTGGAATTACTATAGATTCCAAACTGCAATGGGGACCCCATATTGTGGCCTTGGCAGGAAGACTTAGTTCAGCTGCGTATGCAGTTAGGAAAATTAGGCAGCTCACTGACGTTGAGACGGCGAGATTAGTTTATTTCAGCTATTTTCATAGCGTAATGTCGTATGGTCTACTGTTGTGGGGCTCTGCTGCCGATATTCAGACCATTTTTGTACTCCAAAAAAGAGCTATTCGTGCAATATACAGCCTTAGACCACGCGACTCGTTAAAAGAATTGTTTAAGGAAATTAACATACTAACAATGGCATCGCAGTACATATATGATTGCATTGTTTATGTACGTAAAAACTATGATGTTTTTCTTAAAAATTCAGACACTCATAGCTTCAACACCAGAAATAAGCATAAACTTGCCGTTCCAAGTCTCAGACTGCATAAGACTGGTAATTGTTTTATTGGATTAAGCATAAAAATGTTTAATAAGCTTCCACAAAGCTTTATCGACTTACCTTTGCCTAAATTTAGATTGACTATCAAACGTCAGCTGATGAAAAAGGGTTATTACAAAGTAGTAGATTATTTGAATGATAAAAATTTGTGGAAACTTTAATTAGCTCTCCTGCACATTTTAAGATTTTTGTAACATTGACCTTTTGAAAAAGGCTTACTGTTGAGTTTGTTGCGACGCTTCTTCTCAGCAGGCCAGTTACGTCGAAGTGCTGGTAGGAAAAAATATTGACGTGCAAAAGAATTTACTGTAAATCTACTTGCAAAAAATAAAAAAGAAATGAAATGAAATGAAAAGAGTAATTTGGTTAGAAAAAAGATTGACGTCATTAATCAAGCATTGCGAATTTAGAGTTTGACGGATTCATGTAAATAAACACATAATATCCCAAACAAAAACGAATGATATTACAGTTCAAAATTATTTTGGTAAATTTCATATGACAATCTTGAAAAGAAATCATTGAATACCAAAGTCTACTGACACTAATCACAAATATTTAATGAATTTGTTTTTAAAATCAACAACCGATTAAGGGAAGGCAGAAATTATAGCAATTTAAGGGCATCGGAGCTTTAAAGTACTGAATAATGCTTACTCTCACTATTTATACAGTATGATTACAGATTATTAAAGATCTTGAGGAATACTAGCTATCAAGTCTGTCCAAAGGAAATAAATGTCAAAAGTTTTAAAAAGTTAAAAGATTGTCAGATAAAATTGAATTATTTTATAATATTTGGATTATGGTATATTCCTACTCTCATACTTTGTTTTTTATATTCCTTTATTCTTTCTTAAAATATAAAATATCAGTGTCACGTAAAGACATCAAATTCTGTCATTCTAACTTCACGTGAACTGAAATGTCACGTCATATTTCCACAAATGAAACGTGTGTACCTTTGTTTACTTTATTTTCACAAATTCGTGATGGTCTGGACGATATATGGTTTACACAAAAGAGACGACAGATGTCAACGAGGTCAGAGACCGCGGCATGTTTTCGTAAGTTTTGTTTTTCTTGTTTTTGCTCTATTCTCATATTTTTTCATACAGTTGTCATCACGCTTTCTTTATTTTCGTATTTCGTATGATTGGCGATCATTGTTCATCAATAATTAAGCATAATAATAATGCAAAATGCATGATCATCCAAAAAATTAATTACGAAGGAAACTTAGCCACAAGTTTGCATGTGTATATATATATATATATATATATATATAATGTCAAACTAAAAAGTCTAGTGTTAAGATAGAATGATAATACCAATTGTCACTTGCGGATTATCGTTTTAAAGTAAAGTTTAGTTTTAAATTTTTTCGTTGCAAAAAGTGTCAAGTGGGGAAATTTAAAAATTACTAATTTTAGATATATTTCATTGTTTTGATTACGTATTGCTAATGCGATTTGTTGCTACTATTATTAAAATATACAAAAATAAGCAAATTAACGAGTTAACTTTATTATCCTAACAGTGAACTTAAGAGTGATATCTACTTGTATAATATAATACTAGCAACGAGAAGGATAACTAAGGTCATACAAAATGATGTATCGAGTATTGTACTAGCGTAACACAAAGTAGAGGAATTGTGCAAATAATAAATTAAAGCGAAATGAAATACAAATCATACCGGTTACTAATATCTACCAGATTGAATCGTGACCTATGTTGAGAAACGTGCTGTTTTGGATTGACTTTAGGAGATAGAGTTCAATATAATTTATGGTTTTATAAATTAGTATATGTAACATAATTTATTTCTTTATAATTAGTTTACATTTCATAATCAGTATATAAATTAGTTTGCTGAAACATTTATATAATATTTTAATAGTCAAAACGATTTGACAAATTATTTCAAAGAGAGCCAATTGAAATTTTGAATGACACTAAATTTTTTATCAAGTTTATAATTTTTATTTTTAAATACGTGACTAATTTTATTAACGCCGGTAAATATTTTTTATTTTATGGAAACTTCTTACATGATTCAAAATAATTATATAACATGATATAATACTTAACATGATTTCAAAATAATTATTCTATAATTTTCACACGATTAGACGTATCATAATATTCTTTGTTTTAGCGATTAAGAAAATATTGTTAAAAAAAACATACTTTAAAGTAACTTTTCTCAAAATTAAATAAATTAAAAGAATATAATTTCCTCATTGGGGAATTTTACTACATTTTTTAATAAATAATGGCTAGTTAGAAAAGATAACTCATTCTCGATATAATGTCTCTATTGATTTAAAAATTGTGTACCCGACTAACAGATATACAAAATAAACAATTCTATGAAGACGTGTGTTGTATATATTGGAAATATATAAAGTAAGAGACTTCACGGCTACAAAATGCAACATTAAAAAGCAAAAAACATTCATGTTTCAACTGATTATTTTTAAGTTTCCGAGTGAAACCAGGAACTCTGATTACTTTGTTATGGCCATCTATCTGTAAACTCCATGTAATTTCTTTAATTTCATATTTTTTAACACGCACATAGGCAGGTAATTTTTTCAGTTTCAGACGGGAGTCTCAATTAATGTATAGTCATAATATTAAAAAAAATTAATTTAATTTCCCATAAATGTAGAGATAATATTCGAAAGGATTGTATAGGATAAAGAAGTCCACAAAACATTATAGGAAACAAATATACAAACATATGAACATGATTTAACATGAAGTAGTCGTTATCTATAAAAGTTTTTATGTTAAAAGTTGGGTCGTAGAATTCTATACTAAAGTATAGAATATTTGATTAAACCGTTGAGAATGCTTTTAATAAATTAAAGTAATAGTTATTATGTAATTCAAATGATTAGATCCGAGTACACTCATGTTTTTTGCCATCGCATTAAAGACTAGTGGTTAGACATACATCAAGATTTAAGTATGCACGTTCGATTTTACATTTTATTACTAAATAAAATGCAAAAATTAAACAATTTTTTTGAATAAATGAAGGGTGTATTTTACAAATTTATTTGTCATATTATTCCGTTCAAAAAATTTCTTAATCTT
This sequence comes from Druceiella hillmani, assembly GCA_039881145.1. NCBI lineage: Eukaryota > Metazoa > Arthropoda > Insecta > Lepidoptera > Hepialidae > Druceiella > Druceiella hillmani. The sequence goes on along the minus strand of JAYKKI010000027.1, from coordinate 17,926,649 downwards.
GAACTTTTAACCGACTACCCTCTACCGAAACTGTTTCATCAATTTATTTCATATTATAAGTAAAGATTCTCATATAAAGGCTTATATAAAATACCCCTTTCAACATCCTAATAATAATACAGACCTAATAATAATACTACATCACGTAGTTTCATTTAATTGTGAGTAATACAGACTTTAACCCTTTTATACAACAAAGTTCCAAACTTCTGAAATGGAACTAAATTAGATGAAAATGACTTTTGAACTAAATTAAATATTTTGTAAATATTCTATTGACTTCATTATTTCTAATCTCTATAATGAAAATAAATAGTTATTTAATATTACATTTTTGTTTATGAAAATGTTACTTAGAAACAATTATTTTTGACTGATTACGCTTTATTTAATTTTGCTTAGTTGTGCCATTTTACTTTTAGTTTCATAGAAACAACGCTTTTAAGTACAAGGATAAATAAAAGTTGGAAACGGATATAGATTCTCCCGGAAAGTAAAAATAACTGCGAGAAAATAACTAGATTTATCTATACAGTAAAGTTACATATTTATGAAAGAGATAATTGTGGAAGAGAAATTTATATAAATATGATAATTAAAGATGTAGCTAGTGAAGTTATTAATAAACTTAAGATTGAGCAGAGTTTTGACTTCAAAGTAAACAAATGAACCTTAGGCGAAATTACTTGTTTATAAGTAATCTCTTTCAGTTAGCCAAAGAACTACATATTTATAACCTTGTATTGTAGGGGATTGCAATATACTGAAAGTTTGAAATTGTAAAATCAACGAATTTTTAAAACATATCTATTAATTAACAAATAATTTAAGCTATGACGGGAAAGTCTTGATTCGGAGGGTTAGAGGGACTTCTTGGAGGGTTAGAGGGACTGCTTGGAGGGTTAGAGGGACTATATGGAAGTAGATAATTAATCGACGAGGCGTTTTTAAGTAAGTTTAAAGTTTCGTCATTATCTCATTATTATATAAGTTCATTTTCAGTGAATTCCGTGCAGCACAATTTTTTTCAAATAAGTTGAGCGTAGAATTATTCAGAAAGTGACCCACGGCCTTATGTAGTAGAATTTAGATAAAACTTTTCAGAATATTGAACAGAAATCGTAAAATATGTAAAGTGTACCGGTCGTAAACATCCATAAATTTCAAATGTGATCTAAATGCAGGAATATGGACATGTTTGATTTTTATATGTGAAATGTCTCTTCATATTATTCCAATTTATAAATCCGCGTGCTGGTTTGGTTTCACTTTGATTTCTGACGATTATTTCGAAATATTTTCGAGTATATGAAGTAAATTCAGTTTATTTTAAACTCCATCCAATATTGAAATGTTTTTTTAAATAAAGAGGAAATCATTCTAATTTTAAATTTAAACGTTTACGTGTTATTTCCATTATTTTACTTATTACAACTATGTATATATATATATAAATATATATATATATATGTATATATATATATATATATATATACATATGTATATATATATATATATGTATATATATATATATATATATATATATATATATATATATATATATATCACCGATTTAATGTTTTTTTTTAAACCGGTAGACGAAAAACGATACAAAGATATTTCATCATATTTTATTATTCTCTGGCTTCTTTAAAATTTTAAATTAAAAGTACCTCAAAGGATGCCTTTTTTATAAATCTTTATTTTAAAGTTCAGAGACGTATACCGTTCATTTGATATTACAGAACAGGTTTTAGAAGAAAGACACAACACCCCCTGGACGGATATATCAACTCATTTTTTTACGAACAGTCTTTGGAGAAAGCAAAAGCAAATGGTTTTACAATTTTACAATCTTAGCTAGAGTTTATTAGTTCCAATAGTATGAGAATTATATGAAATAACCTTACTATCTTTACATTAAATTGTTCGATTCATCTGAAAAATACAGTAGAAACGGAATACTAATGTCATGCAGAATGCAACGACTTATTTTATAAATATTACCAAAGATTACAGTAACTAACAAATCACTTAATTTTCTGATTTATTACCCTAAAAATACGTAAAAGAAATTAAAATTAAATTAAACTTTTCTACGAATTTACCTTCCAAATCTCCTTTGTTCGATGCAAGGGTCGTACACTTTTCATTGAAATATTGTCTAACACAATTTCTGATTTCCGTAAAAGTAATGATGTGCAATACCTTACTCTCGTTCACACCAATGAAATTCGGTTTTTTGTTATTACATTTTACTTTTGATTAAAATTTTGATCAGTTCAATTATATTAGAAGCGCCTTTTTTAGCTAGCTCGCTTAAAATGTTGCCGAAGCCAGTGTAATGAATAATTTTTCAACCTTTGTGTTCTTTTCATTTACGTTTTAACCGGAAATGCTTCTTTTCCTAATTCGTAATGATAAAGAAAATATTTTCGCTCTTTTGGGAAAAATTAATAAGGGAGAAGTTCTTTGTATCATCTTTGATATATTAGTCAATCGCAACTCATTTACCGTTGTTTATTTTAAAATTAATTTAAATAAGGCATTATAAAAAAAAATAAAAAACTTTTAAATCCCAAGGGATAAAATAGTTGTATGTATGTATATGTGTATATATATATATATATATATATATATATATATATACATATATATTACATGGAAATAGAAGATATTTTTTAATAGGACATCGCTTTGTTCGAAATAAAGATTTTTTAGTAAAAAATATAAGTAGGTATTATAAACTAATTTTGAAAATTGAAAAAAAATTATTTTTACGAATACTGTTAGGCAAAATTATGATACATTAGTTTTGTTAAAGAAACAATTTTTATTTTATTAAAACCTTGAATTCCTCTTAAGAGTTTCTCCTCGCCTGCCACATTTTAACAACTCATATAGAGTTTTTAATATCATTTAACCTGTAACAGGAAAATCTTCTATTTAATTACAGGAAAATCCTCCTAATGTTTTACTCCTGAAAACGTGACATATGTTAAACCCAGAGAAGTTTATTTTTCTCCCATATCTGCAGCTGGTATATTTAATGTTAAACATTGCACTCATATTCATTCATATCATTGCATTCATAAACATTATCATACGATATATTTAGATTATCACCTTTGCAATTTAAAGTAAACGAAATATTTTGATTTTCTTAATACAATTTGTTGAAAAACACTTTTATTATCCGGTAAACATTGTAAAATATTTTCATCAATAATAATATCACGTTACTAAGACCTATTATTTTTAAGATATTCCAACGTAGCCTCAACATTATTACGGTTTACAACAAAATGTTTAAACCGGTTACCGTAATTTTTTTCTAATAAAAATATATTTTGAAATACTATCAATAGAATGAAGGTAAAGGGGTAGTGAAATCTATAATGTCTTGATGAAAATTGATGACTGGTCCACTATATCCAAATTATTTGTTACTATAACCGATTAATTGTTCTTCAAGAAATGTTATTTTTTTTAAACATCAGGTTGTAGTCGAGGATTCATGTTATTGTCTGTGGAAAATTTATTGATTTCACTTTTTACTTGAAATTTGTGACAAAGAGTACAAAGTCCATCTTGTTCAATATGTAAATAAAACCAACGATGATGACATAAATTGCAATGTGTTAATTCCATTTTTTTCTAAGAAGTTTCTAAATTAGCGGCATGTTAAAAAATTAGTATTTTCGCGAAAAGAATACAATTAAGCATCTCGAGTTCTTTTCTGACATTCTCTTGCATCAGACATCAAACGTTACTGTCGCTTTCTTTACGATCAGTTAAATAAGTCTTCGTGGTATTTCGCTATGACAATAATAAATCCAAAATTATTTCATTTTAGACGATTAAAGAAGTCTCAACAGCGGAAGTTATTTAAATTTACCCTTTCAATTTGTCTTACAGTGTGGTCAAAAAACATTAAAAAACTAACTTTGATTTTTTATATGTAAATCGAATTAATTTCATGTAACGATCATATTATTGTAAGTATAGAATGAAAAAAATATGATCAGTAGAAATTGGTAAAATAAACAGTACCATTAAAAATTGTATGAATTGATGAATTGAAATGGTGAATTGAAAGGTTAAAGCTTAAAATATTTGTAAACTTTGAACTTCATCTCATTAAAAATTAAGTGACAAATATTAATCTAACTTTTGATTTTAATATATACTATCTAATATAACCTATTCACGTACATCCACAATTTTGTAACTCAGTGCTTTTCTCTATCTTATTTTATTCGATTTATGTAGCTTATTTAACTTCCACAACTTTCTATCCATTCATTTACAATATAAAACATTTACGTATCACGAGTCGATTTTGTTAGTAAACGCTCTTTCTAGAAATATTATACATCTACATGTCCTATTAATTCTGTAATTTCTGACAGATGGCGTTATTAACAATATAGTTAATAAAACATTCACACATCACGTTTCGATATTTTTATTAAACATTCAAGAAATGCATGTACGCATGCACATGTGTCATACATCTGCATGCATCCTCTATCAATTCCATAATTTCGTAACAGATAGCGCTAGTAATTATATGCTAGTACTACGTATCGTTGTATCGTTTTTTTTTATAATTTATTAAAATGTTTAAATACAAAAATAATGATTGGTAACACATCTAGATATGACTTTAAATTATTCTGTTAAATTTGAAATCTAGAGGTGTGATAGTTTTTTGTAAAGTGTACCTCAAAACTGTACGGATTGTGGGATAGTGTTAGGGCTCGCTATATATAATCTATTAAAATGTTTAAATACAAAAATAACAATAGATAACACATCTAGATATGACTTTAAATTATTTTGATAAATTTGAAATCTAGAGGTGTGATAGTTTTTTCGTAAAGTGTACCACAAAACTATACGGGTTGTGGGATAGTGTTAGGGTTTGCTTCGCTCGCTCTGATTACGTGACAAATATTAATAACTACTAAAATAGAAAAATTTCCTACGATATGCTTTAAATTAGAAACTGTTACACGAAATATACGAAGTACTGTTTGGCCCACACAGAATACTCAACTTTGTAAATCATAAATCTCATAATCCTTATAAATGAAATCTGAATTGAAATCGCCCTCTGTTATTTCTCGAGATCTCACTCGCCCACGTCCTAATTATTATAGGACCGGTTGTCCCTGCCCACGAGTTCATTAATGTCACCGATGTAAATTTAATGTGACTCAGTCGAATTTTAGTTATTTTCCTAACGCCCAAATAATAATAACTCACAAACAATTCTATTGGAAAGGAACATCAGGTAGGCAAAACCTTGTTTTCACAAGGAAACGAAATTCAATAAAGATTTAGAAAAACTTGCAAATTACTAAATTTCCTCAAAAATTTAACTATTTGTTTTATTTAAGAATTGAATTTGTGATATATTATGTTATTATGATAGTGAGAAGTTAGCTATTCTGCAAATAATGTTAGTTTTGCTGTACAGCTTCAGCAAAGTGAATTCCCCTTTATTGCAACCGGTTTCGCCAGGCTTAATATATATGTTTTACCTTCTTGCACCAGTTTAGAATAATAATGAAAACAAAATGCTAAATGCTAAATGCTGCTCTTGATAGAGACTTGGAACCGATGCCAAGTCGATGTTCCTCTCTTCTCTCGCATTTATGCACATCACACATACACACACAGTTGAGTACTACATTGCACGTGGAACTGACGCCATAAACCTGTAGCGGATATTCTTATTTTCAGAAACATCGTTTCCGAAAATAGGGATATCAGCAAAATTGTAACGCAAAGTTTCTAAGTGGATAATAATATTTCCATTATTTTATACTTTTTATTGCGCTCTGTATTCGATGGTTACGTAAAGTCGGTTCAAGTTTTGTGCAAAATTGTTTAATTTTTCCTTTTTTAGTGTCTGAAATCCTACATCACTCAGAAATTAACGAATTTATGATATATTCAATATTGAATCTTCGTATGTTCATGTTTATATACGTATATACATGCATATGTACACATACACATACATGGTACATATGGACATATAAATCACATTCCCTCTTTTGACTTCACCATAGTTAGTGCCTGATATTTATATTTATATGCTGTTTATATTTATATGCTATATATATATATATATATATATATATGTATATATATATATATATATATATATATATATATATATATACACATATAATATCTTTTATATACTATTCTCGTTGGTGTACGTCTTTGTATATACCTGTATATTTTTAATTACCTACTAACTTAGTACCGACGTTAAGTCAATTCATACATTTGTTTACCTGTATTTATTTACCCATATAACTACCAACTAATACTTCAGTTGCTTCATTCCTTTGCATGTACCTAGATATCCTATCCTACCTATTCAATTCGCTATTTTCCTGTTTATATCAATACAAGTGAACTGAGTATATCATCGATGAGTTTTTTCCTCATCAGTGAAAATTCCTTCATCACTACCGTGATAAATCATTGTGTATTTATTTCGCAAGAGAGCAGATTTACTCTGGTAATGGTCATGACAACATTTTAGAAACTTTGTTACTAGGTTATTGTCAGACCTATATCTTCCAAACTCGATAAAGACTGAGGAATAGGAGACAGAGTTTAATGACAGAGTCTCCACTAGTTATCCACAATACAACTTAAAAAAACTGATTCTCAACTTTCACTGTTTAAACATATATTACCCCCACAGCGTCAAGTCTGAGGAGTTGAAACTCGGAATTTAGGGGTCAATACCCTGCTTGTGACTCAACATACTAACTTCAAAATAGATAGATATTCAAGTGTTAGAAGTAGATATTCAATTCTTTGGGGGTTAGGCAAGACTTACCTCTACAGTGTCCTCTACAAGACTTACCTCTACAGTAAAAGTTGTAACCCGGAATTGATAATCAGAGTTTCTGCTTGGGACCTAAAATTCTAATTTATGATGTTCAAAAATGATATTTAAGTTGAAGCTGATGTTAAAGTATAGCGATTTAGTATTTTGTCAATGAATTCAATTTAGCGATAAGATTTTGATTCTTCATAACCCTTCTTATATATGACCACCCACAAATTCCTTCTTTTAGTTTTGCGTCATTTATCTTGAAAATATACTCTTCAAATATTGAAAACCTTTTCTATTTATATATATGGTTTTCACAAAATATTTCATCAAGCTCAATTTTATATGAAAGGGTCGCAATAGAATATTTTCTGGTTCAACAAGAAGGAAATTGGACACACTTTTCGGACAAGATATGTAGTCAGTTCTTTTCAGCCACTCGTTTGTATACTGAAGAGTCGAAACCTGGAGTTCAGTGGTGGAGTCTCGGCATAGTTAGGGCTGAATAGTTCCAACTTGAGTGTCATTATTTTAATTTTAAAAAGCTGATCCTCAAGTCTCAAGATTTTGGGAGGCAGTATTCTCAAAGCGTTAAGACTGAGGAGTTGGATCTCAAAGTTAAGTGGCAGAGACTTTGTTTGAGATCCATAACATTAATTTAAAAGTAGCAGATTTTCAAGCCTCACTGAGGAACTCGAACTCTTAGTTTAATGACAAAGTTTCTATTTGAGATCTGCAATATCATTTGAAAGAGCAGCAGATCGTGTTTCATAGTTTAAGGGGGAAATTTTCATGCAGCTTTAGGACTGAAGAGTTGGAATCTAGAGTTCAACGACAAAGTCTCTGCTTGAGACCCACGATACTAAGGAATAAATAGTAGCTTTTCAAGTCTCTCGATTGTAGCAGACAGTACACCAGCAACACCAGGGTTTATATACTAAGGGTTGAAATTATGTTGTATTTACCCACATATACTTACTTATCTATTTACTTTATCAGTTGCTGCGTTAAGATAATTTAAACGAATCTAAACTCAATAAGTTTATTTTTCTTCACTGAAGAGTTCCAATTTCCTTATTGTACATCCGGTTCCCTTATTGTACATAATTTTGGTTAAGAGCAAATTCATGCTGGGCTAGTCGTTATTAGATTCTCATTAGATTTTTATAATCGAAATGTGGTTACGGTACCTGTGCTTTCCAATGTTGAAAAATGCTTTGGCATATCTTCATCTCAGTTAGATTTTAATCAAATATTTGTGGAACCATGCTGGGAAGATACCATTAAAAAAAAGAAGAATTCAAATTGGTTGAACCCATATCATTCAAACTTGATTAAACACACATACTGTAAAATTTTGGGGAGTTCTATGGTAGAACTTTAACTTTCACACTCAGATCATAATAAAATTAATGAGAGTATAAAAATTTATTGAGAAATACCGAAGTATGAGGTATTTTATGAAAAATATGCACACCGATCTTATATTAATTTGCCAAGTTGCAGAATTATTACGTTCAAAAAAACAGGCGAATAAATAAAATTTTACATGTATTCTATTTTGTAGATACATAAAAAATATTAACATGATTATACCTTTGAAGATCACAGTATATACACAAGTATATATTAAACGAATATCGTTTTATTTAATAATTGAAAATTATTGCGACATAGTCATAAAGAAACATTTAAAACCACTTATAATAAGTATTTCTGGTTAAGGTTAAATCATAATCCCTCGTGCAATTGATAATCAAATAAATTGATTAGCTCCAGAATACAAACATATTTTACATTATAAATTATTTGGCTTTGATAAAATTTTGTGCAGTGAAAAGTTATTTAAATAACAAGCCTTATCTTAAAGTTTCTCGTCAGACCGAGTAGTAAGAGTAACATTTTAAAATCATTTGTTAAAGCTAATTGATAAAAAGGAGATTAATTTTATGAGTATTACGATATAAACAATTTCAGAGTTGAAAATGCTTAGAGAAAAAATCCTGTCTGTGTGTATATACGTATACGCAGGAATATCAAACGATAGTGCGCAAATTGTGAGGTCGAAATAGACAGATAAAATTTAAATATATTCAAGTAATATATTATCGTCTAAATACCACTCTTATCTGGTTTTACTAATAAATTTAATTTCTTTGTAACAAATACACATTTTTATTTTTTACCCAAACCCCATGACTATCTTCAGATAATCAATATCAAGTAAGCAGGTTGGCCCTAGACAATACCCCTTTAGCTAAGTTTATACACTCAAAACATTCTTACCTCTATCAACATATTAATGATGATCTCAACTATTCAGCGGGAGATATTTTGCTGCCTAAGGTGATTGCACTTGGGATAATTAATTTTAGCAATAGATTTCAAACCCGTGGTAATAAGACTAATTAGCATTGTTCTCGGAAATAATTTAAGTTTGTTCTCTCCATATTGAGATCTATACAATAAAGACGAGATCGGTATAAATTCTTGTCAACTATTACTCTAGGTTTTGTTCCTTGATTGAGCAAAGCTTGTTTTAATTTATCGAAGTTACAAGAAGGTGACAAAGAAAAGTAAATGGAGTGTTAAAGTTATTACTTTTCTGTTAATTTCAACAATGTTTAAGTAAGAATTGCTTGCTAATAAATTTATTGAGTTACTTCATCCAACACAATCAAACACCTTTCAAGAATGAAAATAAGCAGATAGGAAGGATACGACATTAAGATTTTTACCTAAATTCATAAAACAAAACTTTTTCCGATATTTTATACTTAAGTCCTGTCATAAAGACGCTCACTCTCTTTTTCATACAATAATAAGAAAAAGGTTTATTTTATTTTATTATGGTTTTAAACCTTTGGGTAGATATGCAAGTTTAATTGCTTTAAAAATTTACCAAGGTTATCTGTCACGAAAAATTGTTTCAAATCTTAATAAATGCCTCTAATGCGATTTTTCTCTTTCTGTCAAATCAATGTGAAAATAATCGTTAAATTTTTGTTTACTTTATAGCCGTAAGTTGATTATATTGACAAGAAAATTCTGATATGCAGGTTAATTATTATTCTCAGTTGTCTCGGATTAATTAAGCGTAAAGGGTATTAAGGTAAAAAATAGACATATTAAAAAAAAGATTTTTAAATTAACCTGATTCGCAAACATGAGATACCATTAGAATTAAATGTTATAAACAATCCTTTTGGGTCTCTATTTTGGTATATATTTTGTACGTAGTTTAAAACTATTGTCATAAATAACAAGAACGCAATTCAGAATACAATACCAAAAGGATTGTATCGTAACTTATTAAACTATTATTCTCAACTGACTCATGTCAGTTCAGCCTAAAAGTTATTAAGACAAATAAAAATATAAAGGTTTAGCGATTTTTACGAACGAAAGGTTATTGAAAAAAAAAATTAAATACACAATCACGAGATATCATTAGAATTAAAGTAATGGTACAAAACTTCTGGGACTGTATCTTGAATTGCTGCCTTATTATTTAATCTCATTATGGTTTTCTTTAATTAAATCCTAAAATGATTTTGGACCAAGACTACCTAAGATTGTCGGATAATATTTTATATATATATATATATATATATATATATATATATATATATATATATATATATATAAATTTATTATATCTTAAAATAATTAAACTTTAAATCAGTACATAAATTGGAACCTGAAAGTATTTAACACCATTTTATCATTGGCAAGCTAGAATGTTTGTTTGAAGAGTTAAAAATAACAGTAATATAAAGTATTCGATGCTTTAAGAGAATTTTGTTTATATTATGAATTAATGAAAACTGAACCAAATATAAATGCTTAAGTAAATTTTTAACAAAATGAGATATGTCGGCTATTTTTAATAACTTTTAATTATAGGAAAAAACTGTGCTTGCTATTTTCTTGATTGTATAATTATAATCGGAAGTGAATGAAAAAAAAACTCAAATGAAAGTGTCAATAAACAATCATAAAGGTTTATAATTATCGTAAACTTAAATTAAAGAAATTAAAAAATTACATCCAAAAAAATGAACGCGAGGAATTAAAACTACTAGGATACGTTAAAATTAAAATATTTTTCCCCAATTTATACATAAGTAAATACATTATCAGCATACATAAGTTCTATAATAGATATTCCCTACAAGTCACGGAATGAAACTTACTTGCCGCATCAAAATATAATTTCTCAAAAATCGAATTAAAAGTTTATATTATTTTATTACCATAGAAAATGAAATTCTACAGACATAACAATTTACAGGAAAAAGTAATTTAACATTTAACTCGTAAAATTGCTTCATATAAAAAATAATTGAACGGTTTAATATTTTCGTCACGTACTTTACAAAAATTCATCTGATATGAGGCACTAAATGTATAAAAGAAAATACAAGTCTCAAAATTTAAGTGAGGGCTCGCATAATATTGAAGCAATCATATTTTGAACTACTGTGACTGTTCATATGAGTAAAAGTTATTATGTTTAGTTCCTTTCGCCTCTAATTTTATTATTTGTACTCATTTATGGCATATGTTATAATATTCATTTATAATGTTATTTCATTTATATTGATTTTGTGTTGATTAACCTTATATATCATTTTAACTGAGTTACTAGTTTCAATTTGTAACCTGAGTGTAATAATCATAGACTTATGTCTTTTATTCCAATCGCCCCCCGTCGTAGGTCACTTTTATAAATACAAGAAAATAGTAACTGAACGGTATTTTTATGCACATTACTATTAATAAAATTTTGTTATAATGCACCTTTGCAGTTCATACAATATTTTCAGTAAATATTCTCCGAAATTATATTCAATTAATGTATTGGAGCTTAATTAATTGAGCAACTAAGCTGTCATCATACACGTATAGTTTTATAATTCCCCGCTAGATGGCAGTGAAAAAATGTTAATATCTGAAAATGTGTGACACAAAAAACTTTTCCCGCCTAGGTAGCTTGTGCTGGAATAAAGCAAGTAAATCATACTCCGCAATGTTTATCACTATAATGATAAGTCAATATCGGAATCACATTTTGTAAGGACGCGGATTCGAATATTTACGCATTTATAAATTATATCCAGGGTAAATTGCCCCATAAGCATTAAATTTTAGTACTTATGTATGTGTGTCAAATAAAATAATACACAGTAATATGACATAAAATCTTTGGGAAATGGGAAGATACAGAAATTATAACAATGAGCATGTGGTGTGCCGTGATGATATACGGCACATCATTCATTTGGTATCGTCTCAATGAAATATTGTCTTAAAAGTTTTAAAAAGGTGTGTATACCGCAATTTTTTTAAAAAATATTTCGAAAACCTTTAATTTTGGGACATACAGAGCACTGTTATAGGCCCTCTGTGGAACAAAAAATATTTAAAATGTTTGAATAAGAAAATGTGCATGTATTTGTTTCCAATTTTTTCCCCTTGATGTTTCCAAAATTTTTTTGAATCGAATTTTTTGGTCGAATTTATTATTGAAATCGACGAAACAAAATTTAGGATAATGTTATAGGCGGATAATTACATTCATACTTATGACATAAGCTATAATATTCATTCATAATAATGTATTTTTATCAGTTTAAAAAACTTAATTATTAAAAAAAAAAATTAACATATTTAAATTAGAGGCAGGCGGAAATACATATATGAACAGAAAGTATTTGCGATGTCGATTTTGAGAAAAAATATTTCAATGCTTTGAGAGGAAAATAATTCATTTCATATGATTTGATCTTCTGTAATTATAATAGAAACCATAATTTGCTATGGCTTTATCACTGTTTAACAGTTAGCCACATCGTTTTTTTCAATTTAATAACATAATTATATTAATGTACAGTTGTATAAAATCAGTTTCAGTTTAAGTAATAACCTCTATAACAAATCCGAATCAGACAACACATGTGGACCATTCTAAATGTACCTTTACAGCGTCACGTTTGATACGCTTATTAGATTGTCATGGTAATTTGACTTCATATCTCTCAGAATGTAAAACATATCTATTTCTAGACATGTGCGCCTAATGCCTTCGCCAACTACGTGTTACAGTATCTCGAGTCGCATTACTGTCTGTATCGTCGTTATTGTGCTATTAAGCACGGGTAAATATGTAGGCATATGCCTATTCAGTCTAAATAGGAGGTAATCTGGCTTTATATCTCTCAGGATATAAATCATGTCTTTGTCTAGACAGGTGCCCTTACCGACTAGGTGGCACAGCGTCTCGAGTCTCGTTGCTGTCTGATATGTAGGCAAAGGCATATTTAGTCTAATTTGAAGGTGATGATCTGGCTTTGAATCTCTCAGGATGGTAATCATGTCTGTTTCTTGACAGTTACGCCTAATTCCCTGGGCGACTATATGTCATAGTGATTTGAGTCGCATTACTATCTACACAGCTGTTATTGTGCTATTAGGCAGCTTTAAATATCTAGGAAAAAGCCTATTTTGTGTCAATTGGTAAACTTTTTGGCCTGAATGGATATTGGATAACTTTTACCCCCAAATCAAGTTTCGTTCATATCGTTGCTGGACGTTCATTTTTCCCCCGGAAAAACCGGGATGTTTCATTACCATATTGTTTCATACGTTTTTTCATACAAACATTAAGTACGATTAGCGATTTCCGAAATACGCAAAAATAGGTGCTTCTCTGTTTCTACCTGATAGTCTAAATATCAACGTATTCTATAAACTTTGATTTTTTTCAAATATCATATTTTACTTTTCACCCCCATTTTCGTACCTTTGGAGGTTTAATTCGGAAAATTCTTTATCAGTGGACATTAAGGAATCAAAAGAAATATACATGTCAAATTTTAAATTTATAGCCTTTCTTTAGTTCCAAAGATTTCGTGATTAGTTTATCAGAGAGCGGTATTTTATTTAATGCCATGAAAAATTATTTAATCCTCGTTACAAAAAGTGATTAAGAACTCATAAAATGATTAGAGTCCAAATATCTACCGAAAAAATAGCTGATTAATAGAAGGAGGGAATAACTCGACACCTAGGTTTATGAAAACTCCACGTATAGGTCATGCTGGTTGACTTTCTGAGTTTCACATCAAAATGCATATATTATATATTTAATAAAATATGAGCAGTGACCTTAATTTTAATTTCACTCGATTTTTTAAATGCAACCCACTATCAAGAAACAAAATCATCAAAGCCTTCTCATTTATTAGAAAAAGGTACATCTACTTTCTGCTGCAGTAAAAAATTGCGACTTGCTTCTATCAAACTCCTTTTATATTCCATATTGTAGCATTTAAAAAATAAGAACATACAAAATAGTATATTATACTCATCTAGCAATTATTTTTGATGTTCACATTAATTATAAAGAATTTCGGTTATTTCGAACAACATTCTAGCAGCTAAGCAGATCATACCTGTTATAATTTGAGCACAAAATTATTTTTGTACATATTTTACTTTATTCAAGTGAATTTCCGAAGAACTTTAGTAGTTGCGTTTACTTACATTCGTGTAATATTTCAGAATGGTTAAAAGCCGATCTGTTGTTACTACATTATAAAGGCAAGTGGATTGGAATTTTATTGATGCCTTGTTGATGTTTGTAACCATTAGTAATATCATTGACATAGATTTAAGAAGTAAGTTTTTACGTAGTAGGGTAGTTCCGGGAAAGATGGCCATATTTTATTTTTATCTTAGTTTAACTTATTATGAGTCCAATGAACCGATAATATAAAAATTATTGGGATTTTGATATATAAACCTCTAAAAACCAGCAATAAACTATGAGTCCTAATTAAAAAAAAAATTGTATAATATAAGATTTCAACATATTATTCGACTAGCCATTCTTGTTATATTTAGGGAAGATGGCCATAAGTGCATGGAATATAGGGCCGGACTTGGAGAAACGTCACGGCGTATTTTTGGCTATAGTTTTTTTTAATCGTAGCTTTTTCAAACTTCATTATTAATAATAATGGGATTTTTTTCTTAATCTGAAATTCATAAATAAAATACCAACCTTAATAAATTATAATTATAATATTTAAAAAGAAGGGAGATGACCGTGAGCATATATTATAAATGAGCGTAGATTATCAATAAACTGATCCTTATTTTATGTTTACTTTTACGTATAAAATATTTCCCTTTTTTTTTCTTTTGACCGTTGTTTCTTACTAATTGTCTTGAAGAGAAGATCATATAGGACAATTTAAAAAAAACACATAACTACAGTCCATTTTAAGTTAATATGCCTTATAAACTAGCATCAAAACTATAGGGAAAAACGTAATTACAAAAATAATAAATTACTTTCAATATTTTTGCATAGTTTCAAAATGTGCACGGTAAAAAATACCTAATTTCTTTTTTTTATCGGGAAGGATAATATGCATTCCGCTAATTTGGGAAAGGTTGTCGGAGAAGCAAATCATCAAAATAATGTTGGCAATTTAAAAGTATAATAAGGAAACATATTAACTAACCATCTGCCTCTCACGGTCTTCAGGAATAACGCTAATTTAAATTGTAAACAATGAAAATTTCATTGATTTCAAGGCATTAAAATACATGTTGTGTCATCGACAATGGTTTTTCTTAGCGTAAAACTGTATGACGTAATTTATATTGCCAATAATTTCATTCCAACTAATTTAAGTCATCAATTAAATTAAAAATTCTTACAAAATACAGAAAATAAAATTATTTCGGATCAGAATAAAAACTAATACAATTAATTATTCTAATGATCATTATTTACCAAGTTCCTTAGTAATTTATAGATTGTAGTATAAATATAACGCTGAATTTAATGTTTTTCAGTATGCACCACGCAAAGAACTGTTTCGCGGAAATATAAAATTAAAGTTTGCAGACCATAAATTGTATAATCCTTATAAATGAAATCTGAACTGAAATAAGCCTCAATTATTTTTTGAGATCTCATTCGCCCACTTCGTAATTATTATACAAAAATTGCCTCTGCTAATGGGTTCGTCAATGTCGCCGATACAAATTTAATAAAATTCGGTCAAGTTTTAGCTACTTTCGAAATCACAATCAATAACAGTAACTCACAAAGAAAATGGGCCCTTTATTACAGAGAAGCGTTAGAGAGGCAAAACCTTGTTTGCTCAAAGAAACGAAACTCAATATAGAATTAGTAAGAGTTGATAATAATTAAATTTCTTCAAACTTTGAAGTGCCTGTTTTTGTTAAGAACTGAGTTTGCGACAGATTATGTCATAATAGCGGTTGCCACTGATAATACGTTAGTTTTTTCCATGGATTCGCCTGCCTGGTTTTGTATTAAGACGGCGGGATTTCAGTATATTTAATATATACATATATAGTGAATGGTACAAACCATTCACTAATAGACAATTTTTATTGATACTCAACAAAAAAACTAAAAGACCTCAATTTTGATTGTGATTATCATGAGATTAATTTGCTTCTACGTTTAACATTTTTAATATCAGTTGGTGTAGTACTAAGTGTTTAAGAAAGTGACCTTTTATGCCTGGAGGATGGTGATACCAATGAGAAGATAATTGAAATATAGAGAAAACGAAAAAATCGGTGCCCAATGACAGTGCTTGTAAACCATTTTAGTATACAAGCTATATACATGATTTAGTTCGATTCTATGGTGGTAAGAAAATTGAATGGGGATAGCACTTTATATAAAATTGGTTTGAAAGTGCAGAAATTTAAACAGAATATACATAAACACATATACTTATGTAAATTAAAGTGAGTGCAAGCGCGCGTGTGTTTAAGCGTGTGCGTGTGCATATGCGCTTGCGTGTCTGTCTGCGTGTCCATCTGCGTGTCCTTGTGTGTGCGTGCGCGCGCGCGCGTGCGTGTATGTGTGTGTGCGTATATGTATATATGTGGGTATCAAACAATAATCCGTATCTCTTGAGGTCGACAGACTGATGTACTTTATATATACTCATGTAATATTGAAGTTGTAAGAAAATTGGTTTCACTCTTCTGCATGAGCACGAAATCTTTCTTATTAGAGTAATATTTGTATTTAATTAGTTTTACTATTCTAATAAATACTTTGTTTACCGCAAATTATTCGCAAACAAAATGTCTGTATTCGGGTAATCAATATTAAGTTTAGGTGTTGGCCCACGACAACATCTCGTTAGATAAGTTTATGAGTCATAATATTTCTACCTAAATTACATTAGATATGGCTTCAACTGTACTGTGTTACTGCATTAGGTGATTGTACTCACGATAATTAATTTTGACAACAGATCTGTAACTAGGAGTGACAAGATCAATTATCATTGTCCTCGGAAACATTTTAAATTAGGCCTCTCTGTATTCAGATTTGTACAATAAAATGGTATAAATTCTCATGAACTATTGTCCTATATTTTGACATTTAAATAAAATCAAATTTTCTTATTTTGTCGACGTTACAAAAATATGATGAGAAAATATGTAGATTACTAGCATTACTTACTTCCTGTTTAATAATTTTATTCAGTTATTTTTATTAATACATACACCTAATACACCTTTTAGAAGGTAATTATTTCATGACATAAAATGTAGAATTTAAATATTTTAATTTTCATTATATAAATTTGTTTATAGGCACATATTTTTAGGCTTCCTTACTTTAAAAGGAATTAATGGACTCTTATAATATCACTTCGTCGTTTGTCTGGTGGTCTGTGAAGAATATTTTTCCCAGGAACGTGGAGAGGTATCAAAATGAAACTAATATAAAACTATTAGGTCTATAGTCCCTAAAGTTGTAAAAAAATCAAGCTTCTAAATCAATGCAATCAAGAAGAACTTTCAAAATACGGCCTTTCATGCGGCATATTTTCGTACATGCAAATAAATCAAAATCTATAGGTTTCTACAGTCCCGCTGGCCTAGAATCATAAAATTTGGCAAAAAGAAGGTCTCATAGCAAAATAAATGGACCGAAAATTGTTAATTTGTAGTTATATCATATAAAAAATATTTTCTTTAAATATGCGCCCGTGAAATATATAGGAAGTAAAAAACTACAAAACGTTTTAAAACTTTAAAATTTTGTAAATAGTTTAATAGGAATATTATGTACCGATAAATGTTTGTAAAAACCTAAATGTGTACAGATCCCTCATAGTGCGAGTTCCACTCGACTCGCGATTGTTTGACAAGTTTTTTTCCAAAATCGGGTATTTGAAACAAATAAGTTGTTCGAAATAAAAATTATATTGCCTTATGATGTCGAAAATTACTTAATAATTCAATAATTAATATTACAAAAAAATAATTTTATTGAATACATTTATCGGAAAATTTTCACGTATGATAGACAAAGGGATACGACATCCTTCTTCAGAAATAAGAAACAAGAAGACATCTATGCGCAATTTTTCCTATTATAATAAGATTATATAATTATTTATTGATTAAAATAATGATAAGTATTTATTGATTTCAATGTTTCTTTGGAAGACTTCAGCAAAAGTTTTTGTAATTTTTATCCTCTTTTCATAATAACGTAATAATCACCATTTGTTGTCGTAAAAAATACACGAGATCGTTGGAAAATTTTAAATCAAATTTCATTTGAACATAACAAAATAAAGTGGAAAAAATTATCGGGATGTTTAAAGGAGTATAAAGAAATTTTATTCAGAATAGGGAAGCATTAAATTATTAGGTAAATTGGTACCTAACAATATTTAAGCCTTTAATTATATATATTTCATTTTCGGTCATTAATAAACAATGTATTATAAGTTTTCCATTATTATTTCAAAAAATTAATTATAATAATTATTTAGTCAATTATAAAAATATAGGCATGTGTTTAAAAATAGAATAAGAAATACTGCGTTTAAAACGGTAGTCACGAATTTAAACTTATTTGCGGCCTATCGACTAACTCACCAAAAGCCGAAACAACAGTAACTCAGATAACATTTTATTATCATCAAAAACTAAACGATATACACAAGACGACACCTACATAAAAAATAATTTTACGTTTAGCTCATAAAAACGTTTTATCTCTAAAAAACTTTACTGTTTTCCGTCACGTGCCTAATAAAAAGAAAAATGAGATAAAAAAATCAGACATATAAAAAATATATTACTCCCAAAATTGAAGTAATGGGTCGTCAAAAATTGGAGGGATCATAGTTTGAGCTATTACGTACATATACATGTATTAACAAAGATCATTACTTTAATGTCGTTTTCACCGTAATACCATTACAGAGGCAAACGTGATTCAGTCTAGATTAAGCTAATATGTAATTTTAACTGAATCTCTATTTACACTTTGTAACTGATGTATAATACTAAATTATTATCTTTTACATTTTCAATTTACATATAGTAACACATTTTAACACGTATACACTTCTCATCTATAACTATAATAAAAAGGTATTAATGTGTCCGTGCACATCACTGATAAATCATAAATATTATAAGTTTTGTAATATGTGTGTATATATTTACATATATATATATATATATATATATATATATATATATATATATATATATATATATATATATTTGTAGTAGATATACATAATACGTTACAAATTTAGAAATTCTCCCGAAAATTATTTAATCCTTTTACTAATAAGTTGTTAAAAATATCAGTACTCACTTAATTGACAGAACCGCCTATTTATTTCTAAGCCATTATCATAAACGATTAGTTTTATAGTTCTCCGCCAGATATAGTTATTTATTACATTTTACATTTATATTTCCATAGGAGTAACTGTAATATATTCACTATCGATCAGATTCTAGGGAAAACGTTGATCTACTGTATTCAGACTGAAGGGTAAACATTTGGACTAAACAATTTAATACAGAATACCGTTTCTCCCAAACGAACGAGTAATATTACTAGTACGAGAATAAAGTAAATAATTTCTCTATAATAATGATATAATGAATTGTGTAAGGATGTCGATTCGAATCTCTCCTCGTTTATTAATTATCTCACACTGATAATATTAAAGCTGAGCGCTATTCAAATCCTCTTCAATTATGGTGGGAAGGATTTCGATTCAAAACAAAAGTTTAATTTAGTAGCCTTTCTATAACTCTTCTAACAAACTATAGTGCAAATGGAATGGAAGTATTCACAGTAACAATCCATAAAACCGCTCTATAGTAGTGGTGTAGAACTCATCAATAATGAAAAAAACTAACGTCTGAATATTTGCATTCTTATTTTCACCAATCACTTCAATGAGTTTTAATAGAATGTGTAGTTTGCTGTGATGCTATATAGGATACTATTCGTTTGATATCACATCAAAAAAAATTAAATTAAAAATAAGAAAAATCTTGTACATCGAAAATTTCTTTAAAAATATTTATTTTACAATCGGTTTTGGAACATGTAGAGACTTGTTAATTTTTTTTATGTAAAAATATGTAAAGTATTATGTTTTTCAATAAGAAAGTACTTATTTTAATTTGCTTGTACTTATTTTCAATTACTCAGCTTGATAGACCTATATCATGCGTAAGTTTTAAAATCATTTCCGGTAAAGAAAATTGGCTGTAATAATATTTTCTAAAATTATTCACATTTGTCAGTTCTAATTTATGATTGAAATCAACAAAATCAAATTTAGGGCAATATTACATAAGGATAATAATATTCATACTCATGGTGTATATGACAATATTCGTTTAAACTCATGTATTGATTAAACGAACTAAATAAGTATGAAAAACTAGAATAATGTGTTGCTTAAACAGACAAATTAATTATAAAACACATTCTAGCACAAATAGTTCACAATGTAAAAATACTGCACAATATAGTTTTCACAGGCGTAAAAATAAGGTGCAACCTTAAAAAATTATGATATCCAAATCATCGCTGTAATTTTCCTCAAACCCTTGGGGGGACTTCGGAAACCCCTATTTTTTTAAATTTAAGGAAGAGTGGTTTCAGAACATATTTTTTTATATTTTTTTCAGTATATATCTGAAACTAAATACATAAATATATTTAAAAAACATATCGGCGACATACTTATAACAATCCCTTCTAAATGATGTCTCATATTAGATATGAAATAAAAAGAAATGTTTAACACTTAATTTGCACCCCTCTTTCTTCCGAAATATTTTTGAGCATTAGCCATTGAAATATTTGCGGGTTAGAATGTTTGATTAGTATGCCGAATTTTATGTTTCCACGTCAAGATTTTCCTGAAGAAAAGGGCCATGAGATACAAAACGACAGACACGTGAGTGATCTTATAAGGGTTTTGTTTTTCTTATGAGGTATGGAATAATAAAATAATAATTAAGTTTTAAAAAGTGAATTCTCTAAAAAAAATGCAATACTTTGAAAGGAAAGAAATAATTTATATCACAAGTCGTAATGGTGACAAGAAATAATTTTCAACAAGACGTTATTCATGCTTTAATATTTAGCAACAAAGATTTCTTAAAATTTATTTAGAAATGATAATCCTAAATTCATATTTGCAACATATTTAGTCTGGGCTGAAGTAATAACCTTAATAAAAAATTCGAATTAGACAATATGTATCCATCGCTCTAAAAGTACCTTTACAGCGTCAAATTTGATACACTTATTTGATTGTCACGGTAATCTCGCTTCACGTCCCTCAGAATGTAAATCATGTCTATTCCTAGATAGGTGCGCCTAATGCCCTCGCCCATGGCGTGTTACAGTATCTCGAGTACCTTTTCTGTCTATACCGTTGCTCTTGTGCTATTAAAAACCATTAAATATGTAGAAAAAGGTTTACTGACTATAAATTTGGTGCCTATCCAGCACGAATGGGTAATAAATAGGTTTTACCTCCAAATTAAGTTTCTGTAATATCGTTAGTGGTGAATGATGAAATGACGTGTTCGACATTTGTACACGTTTATTTCCGTACGTTTCAATGAGTATTAGATCCTAATCTTTAGACACGAAACTTTTCTAAATGTTCCCAAAGCTTTTGTTGTGTAGTTTTCCTTTATTGACTTGATTTTATTTAGATTCTGGCAATAACTTTTAAAGTTATTGCCAAAATCTAAATAAAAATAAGCCATTAATTTTGTTCTCATTTGTAAAATTTCATATAATTTGACATTATAATATTATGGCCATATCAATTTGGTACACCCATTTGAAGATATTTTATTCACTCAATTTATAATTTCATTTTTATTTATGGACGTAAGCATAAATTTAACAATAACTTTTTTTAACGTGTCAGCAAAATATCTAGAAGTAGATTTAAGTAGTATGTTTTTTATTTATGCTTTTTTTTGGAGAGAAGAGTTTCCGGAATACAAGTTACCGCAAAAAGAATGTAAAGCTATAACTCTGGAGCTAATATACGATAAAGTACGGAACTTATTGATAACGTGAAAATTACGGCTGTTTATTATCACGTTCGCACCGAGACATTAATTCTATAATACGGTCATATTTATTGACTTCAAATTGAAAAAATTATTTCATAAAAGAAATTTTGAAGAATGCATGTATTTACAGTAATTCAAAAGAACTTAACGTTCAGTGTAATTATGGTAAATTAAACTTGAAAGTCTTGGAAAAAATTCGACTACCAAAATCCACTGACACATTTAAATTATAGTCAAAAGATTTATTCTTCGAGATCATTGGCGTTTTCTTCGAGTTATATGTTTAATATCAGTAATATCAATAAGAATTGCATCGTAATCTGAATTTAAATAAACTTTTATTCTATCTGGATGTAAGTCACGTTTATTCCAAATATTCTTTGAAGTATTATTAATGGTTAGGAGAAAAAAAAATTATAGAGACAGAACCTTTGGGAATACCAGCAATACAGTCTGTATACATGAAATAAATGTCAAGTTTAAAAATATTCTTTAGGTTGCAACCAATTTTTGGGTAATGTTCGTATTCCGACTTTTACACATTTGGCTTTGATGTTCATATATCTTTTTTTAACTATGAGTGTAATTTTAGCACGCCAAATTCAAGTGGTCCTAACTTCATTTGAACGAAAATGTACACCATATTCACACAAACGAAACACACTTTATTTTCTTTGTTCTACCAAATACGTGACGGTCTAGACGATACGTGGTCAGACAAAAGAGACGGCAGGTGTCAAAGAGGTCAGTAACCGCGACATATTCCCGTAAGTATTTTTCTTTTTTTGCTGTGTTGTTTGTTTATTCTATTTTTTCTAACATTCTTCATCCCTATTTATTCGCTTTCTGATTTCATTCATATATTCGGCTATTATATGTTTGTTAGTAACTAAGTAAGTTAATATTTTAAAATCTACGGGTATCATCATCAGGAGTTTAATATTTGTAATTTATTATCAGACACGGGTTTATGTGTGCACGAGCGTGTGTGCGTGCATGCGTGTATGAGTATGTGTGCACGTATTTGTGTGTGCGTATGTGTGTGTGTGCGTGTGCGTTTGTGTGTGTGTGTGTGTGTGTGTGTGTGTATGTATGTGTGGATGGATGGATGCGCATGTGTGTGTATCTCTCTCTCTCTCTCTATCTCTCTCTCTCTCTCTGTGTAACGACAAAACATAAAGTTTAGTATTCAATTCCAAAGAAAATAAGTAATTGCATGGTGGAATTATATTTTATGTCAAAAATCCCCGTTTGAATTTCGATTAATTGAATTTTAATATAATCTTAAAACCATATGCGAGCACTATAGAATAGTAGTGAATTGAAAAAAAAGCAATCAATAAAAAAATATTTAAAAATAGGACGCATTGCTCGTGTTGCTGGTCTTCACTACTGCTGCAAAACAATGAAAAAAATTTCAATTATGGCTTACAGGTTCTTATGCCAGAACTATCAAATGACGTAGTTTCAAAGTAGTTAATTTTAAAGGAATTTTACTTCTATTATTATTTTTAAACTATAAAGGTTATTATTCATGAAGAAATTTGAGATAACAAATTAATCTTGCAATTAAACAGCCATGAATAAAGTTTCTGAATTTTTTTATTCTTTCATAGTTTAGTGTGTAACATAAATGTTGTGAGCAAATTATAGTGGCGTTAGGTACGTTTGATTAACAATACATTTTGGGATGATGAGATACATAAAAGCAAATTAAGAGGAACTTTACGTAAGGGTATGCTCCAAAGTGACATCAGGAAATATTCGTTGACAATTAATATAATGTTTTTGTCGTAGGGTCTATGAATCTGCGCTAAATGTTTCCAAAAGTCTTGATGACAAGAGTTACAAGTTTCGGAGCTTGATAACTGTGTAGAGTTTCTTCCGATGGTGAACCAAGTCAGAAAGGGGAAGCAATAATTGGTAACTAAAGAGTCCGGTGTTGGTGGAGTTTGGGAATAGTTTGTGCAGATGGGATAAGATCTTGAGCTATTCTATGAGGATATTTTCATACCTTTAAAATATCTTGCACGGAGTCTCTTTATTACAGACGATAGATTGTTGGCTTGAATTGTTTGCTTGCCAAAATCGCTGGTTAAATATTTTATGCTTGGCAACAGCATTCGCATCTGTGGAAATAAATGTGGACTGCTGATCCAGGTCTCGTGCTTCCTAAGGAAAAACATCTGAACACTCATTCCTTAAATTCCTACATGAGCTGGGACCCACTGGAGTATAAAAGGTTTATTTATTGTATAGAGAAGGATATTGATTTCTTGTGTTAAATTTGTCTCTCCATTGCCTATGGCTTTGAGTGCTGATTTTGAGTCGGAAAAAAATGATTATGTAATATAATAACACGAGAAATACAACTAACGAAATGTATAACTAAGGATCACATAAAATTAAATAATGAGCCGTGAATTGGGGTAAAACAAAATAGAGGGAGTGTACAAAACAATGAACTGAAGCGAAATTTAATACAAATTGTACCGGTTATTAACTTCTACCTGCTTGGGTTATGGCCTGACCCTTGATCTATACTCAGAAAAGTGACTGAAACTAAGTCTTTGGAAATAAAATATGACTGATAAAAAAAGTAATTCGCCAAATTTCAATAATGAAAAAGACTTGATCAAAATAATTACAAAACAGACATAATAAGAGGCATAGTTAAGTATGATCCAAGAGATTTATCCTCAAACTTAAAATTTATGTTTCTATTTACGTGACAATTTTTTTTAGCAGTTGAATATTCCTAATTTTTATGAAAAATATTAAAATATCATATTCAACACAACTATTTCATAATTCCTGTAATCACATATTTGATAAATTTTTTTGTTTCTGCGATATAAATACCGCTAAAAAGATCGTACTTTTAAGTGGTTTTTCTTCGCACTATTTAAAAATTTTAAAGATGATGAGAATATATAAATTACACGTAAGCAGAGCTTTTATATAAATTACATATTGAGCTTATTTTAAAACCTTCGTGTATTAAATATTTTCATATTAGCAGGGATCATATATATTCATTACGTTTTTTCCAATAATTCAAACATGGTGTTCCGGTGATGGACTAATGGATAAACAAATGAATAATTCTGTGAAAATGTCCCTTGTCCGTCTGAGGTAAAAGAGTTAAACGTTTCAAAATACAAACACTAAAAAGTGGAAAGCACGATTATTTTTACCTTCATCTTTAAATTCTGTATTTTTGTCGACGTATTTGTCATATAATTCGATTGATAGAACTTCACAAAACCGGCTTTTCTATACCAAAAAATGTTTCATAAAAATATTTTATAATATTTTTCATGCCACGTCATCTATTCTCATAATTCGACTTTTATGAAGTATCTTTTGACATTCAATTAATAGTAGGCTTATTGACCCTTTTATGAAACAAAATTAAAAATTTCCGAAGTAAAGATTAATTTTGAAAACGGCTTGTTTATTAAAAACATTTTATCAATATTCCGTTTATTTGTCAATTTTCAATTTCAATAAAGAAAATTACTAGTTATTTAATTTTATATTTTCTCTCAAGAAAATTTTATTAGACTCGCAAAATTCCTTTTTGATTAATTATGCTTTACTTCATTTTGCTTAGGAGTGACATTTGGCTTTTAGTTTCTGAAAAGAACAAAATAATATTTAGGATTTTACTCTACTGAAAAATAGAAATAATTGCGCGTCTGGATGCTAGAATAAAGTCATAATAAATTTCATAAATCAAATCAGGGCAATTTATTTTAAAATTTGATTTAAATAAAAGTTTCTGGTAGGTATAAATATAATAATAATATGTAATTAATATCAAAGTAAAATATAACTTATATTCCGTAAAAATACATTTATAGTTGGTATTTTCTCTTGTATGTAGATAAGTAGTGCATTATTTGGTTATTTAACACAAAGAGATTTAGTGTATTTCAGAAACCGGTTGATGAAAAACGACACAAAATTATTTCATCACCTTTTACTTTTCCTACCTCTTTGATACTTTAACTTTACAAAAAATAATAAAAATACTCAAAAGAACGTTAAATAAATTACGATCATTATCTATATTTATGGGCAAAGCAATGTTCTAAAATCAATGAACTAGACTGTTTATTAGATTTTTGAAAACATATTCAAGAAAAAGACTCATCATCCGATGAATGGGTTCATCGTATAATATTTTTACGAATACTCTTCACAGTCAAAGATGGTAAATAGTTTTCCAAGTTTTAAATTTTGAATAGAAGGTTTATTAGTTCTAATAATGTGGAAAATATATCAAATTATTCTTACTGTCTTCACATTCATAAATTTTTCATGTTTTATTAGTTATAAATCATAACAACTGCAGTTGTATCTATTGTAATAAAGTTAATCGGAGTTTTTTAGTTTTATTATTTAATTATATTATATTATATTTATCACTATGATATAAAGATAAACCAAAACCAAAACTTTTCTATTATACAGAACACAATGACTTACCTACCTTAGAAAAATGACCAAATACAACCCTAAGACTTACTGACGTAATTGTCTGTGTCAATATCTCATTTATCATCCTTAAAAAGTGAGTATTTAAATGAAAATAGACCAAACTCTTTGTGAAAGCGTGTTCTTTGCAAATGTCTTTCGTTGAAGCAAAAACCGCAGACTGAAATAATTGTCTAACAAAACTTCTAACTTTCGTAAAAGTAACGATTTATAATACCTTGTCCACGCCAATGAAATTCGGTTTCTTGTAATTACGCCTTACTTTTAATTAATATTTTGATCAGTATAATAATTTTGAAATCAAGTTTCTACAATTACCTTTCTTAAAATGCGGCTTAAGCGAATGTAAAGAATAACTTTTGAACTTTTGTATTATTTTCATTACGTTTTAACCGGAAATGTTTCTTTATATAATTCCCAATGAAAAAAGAGGTATTTTTTTGGACTTAATTTAAATGATGTCATAAAAGAAATACAGAAAATGCCTTTAAATTCCAAAGGCATTAGTTGTTTTATTTTTACATGTATTCATATATAAATATATATATATATATATATATATATATATATATATATATACATATATATTTACTTTGACCATACTTTTTTAATTACGTGCAAATTTTATTCTTTTATTTATAGTTTATCTCAGGCATTTTTTGTGTTTCGGTTTTGAGTCTCTTTATTTTGATTTAGTTTAGCCGTGATGTTTTGTACTGAAATTTCTTCAATTGAAAAACTGTAAAATCAGGCAAATCACGCTTTTGATATAAACTAATAGATTTTGAGGAGAATATTTAAAAAACATCTAATATTATTACATTATACATTTGTTCTTTTTCAAAAATTTAAGTGTGTAAATACTTATGTACATTTGTGTGTGTGTGTGTGTGTGTGTGTACGTGTGCGTGCGTGGGCGCGCGCACGCGTGTTTGTGTGTGCGTGCGCGTGAGTACGCGCGTGCGTGTGTGTGTGTGCGCGTGTATGTATGAGCGCACGCACGCGCGTTTTCGTGGGTTTGTGCGTGTGTGTGTGCGTGTGTTTGTGTGTATGTGTGTGTGTTTGTATATGTGTGTGTGTGAATGTGTGTACCAATTTGGTAAATTGAATTGTGTTTTCATTCTTCGAATTTGCGCGAAATGAAATAATTATATATGTAGTTATTTCAATAAAATGATAGATAAATAGCTAAAACTTCACTACAACTAAAAACCCTTTAAAAAAATAAACGAAATATGGATGTGGTTTTGATAGTTCTAACTAACAAAACATTACCGAATATTCGATTGTGTCGTTGCGAAGTTCTCTAAAGAATAGGTCAGTCTCTGCAATGATATGTTAATAGTTTGATTATGATATAGCCACGGATATGGAATATATTAATATTGTTAGGACATTTTTTCGACAATATATAATAATTACTGTAATATCGTAATAAAGAAATATATACCTGTTTTCGTACAGCCGCAATCATATGGCACAATTACCTCAATTTTAGTACTTAAGAATAGTTTTCCTGCAAAATAATCAAAATATTAAGCAGCAAGGAAAACTCCAAAATTTCATTTAAATAAAGCTTTCTTTCAAAGAAATATAAGACACGTTATAAGAAATTATTTGTGGCTTTCTTATTATCAATCTGCTTCACCATTTTTTCAGTTTATTTAAAACCGAATTAAATTAATTTAATAACACAATTGTTAAACAGATAGCCTATACCTGACTACGTCGACAAGTATATTCTGATACTAGGATCATCTATTGTTGTCGACGTACGGAAATCGCCATTGGCCATTTAAAGCAAAAAATTACGAGTTAACATCTATACATTCTGACCATTTAAACATTTAAGAGATAAATATTTATTAAAAAAACATTGTTTGTGCAATAATTCGTTCCACAGCCTTAAGATGCGATTGGACATAGGAGTGGAAACACAATACTTGTTAAGAACATATTATTAATTGCATTCTATTATAGTTTGTTTAATAACTGAATTTTGAAACTGTTTTCGCCGATAAAAATAAATGAAAGTTTTGGATATTTTCTGAATAATTTTATTGAAGCATGTCTGCATTATAGTAAAATAAATTCAAGATACACTAAGAAGGAATGAATTCACGACAAAATAAATTCGCGATATATTAAGAATAAATGTATTCACGATATTGACAATAAAATGAATTCACTATATAGTAAGAAGGAATGTATTCAAGATATTCACCATAAAATGAATTCACTACATAGTAAGAATGAATAAATTCAAAATATTCACTATAAAATGAATTCACGTTATACTAACAATAAATAAATTTACGATATTCACGATGAAATGAATTCATGAGACACTAAGAATAAATGAATTCACGATATTTACGATAAAATGAATTCACGATATACTAAGTCTGGGCGAAATAAGCGAATGTTTATAATATACGACGTGGGATGCATAAGAAGTATTTTGAATAAAAATGATGTGTAAGAATGACGTATAAGAAGTGATGTATGAGAAATATAAAATTGCACGGAAATATATAATTAATTAGCTTTCAATTATTTTTTGGCTTTTTATCAATTTTAATATATCAATTTAAATTTTAAAGGATATGTCAAAAAGTTATTTTGTATATATTATATATTCCAAAAAGGCTTAATCTGAAAATAATTTAATCATTTGAAATGTTTAGAACTGAGATTGCATAACAAATTTTGATACGAAAAAAGGTAACTTTTGAAAACCGTAGGATATTGGACAAACATCATTTCTCCTGTGCAGCTGTTTGGTGTAGTAAATGTTTTTTGGTTATGTTGTTGTTTTATCACCATTTACTCACTAAGTATTTGATCAACAATATTATTTATCTGGGTACAATTTACAATGTAGGTCAGCGTATTCATATTTTTAAAGTTGTTTTTCATATGACGGAAATTATTCTTTAAACGATTGGCAAGGCTTTTTAATTATAATCGTTAATAAATTATTTAAATGAATAATATATGCCTATCTAAACGATTGATTATTTAATAATTACTTAAAATATAAACATATATATAATCATGTTTTAAAACACGATCGACATGCAATAGGACTTAGACACAATGGAAAAATGTATGAGCAATACAATTAAACTTTATCTTATCTTGCGTCTATGGAAGTAATCACAAAACTATTTTGTGGTATATGGATAAAACTATTTGACGGTAAAAACAATTTTAAGTAAGATTTAATTTGAATAATCATCCAAAACAAAATGTCCCAGATATGGTAATACAAAAAAACGTTAATATAACGTTCAACTCCTAAAGACGTTTTAACTATAATAGAATTCGACTTTCAAATTTTCCGTAACGTGTTTAATAACAATTAACATGATAAAAAAACTAAACGCGTCAAATATACAGCACTCAAAATTTAAAAAAGGGCTCAACAGTTTAGGAGCAATGATAATTTGAAGTGGTTTATATATATATATATATATATATATATATATATATATATATATATATATATTAGTGTTACCAGAAAACATATATTAAAATTATTAGATGTGTAATTCTAAAAGTTTTATAAAATATGTTTTTAACTGAAAATAATGTACAGGTCTATAGTAAAATTATAATAAGTTATCTTCGAACTTATTACGCAAAATCCGATGTCCATATTTCAACGAAACAATTTTATAACTTAGAGGATTTATCAAAATCCGCAATCAAAAAAGCAATATTGTAATTTAAATCGATTACCAGGCAATAAATAGATTTTTACTTAATGAATTCAGATTGACATCTGTGTGAAAAGTTGGATATTAAAAAACGCATTGTTATTCCTACAGAAATTCTAATATTGTCAAATTAAATTTATAGTAATAATAATTATTGTAAGGTTTTAAAAAGTGTTTGTTAAGATTAAGAGGAAAAACGTCGACAAGAAAAACAGTTTCGACTTGAGCAAAAATGTGTCAGCCCTTTCAAATAAAAATTCAATGGCTATATGGATAGTAGCAAAAAAAACGTGCAATAATTTTGATCATTTTCTCATAATACTTCATAGAAATCGTAACAAAGCTATATTCGTACATTCAAATTTACCTCAATAATTTTTTTTCAAATATCAATTTGAAAAGACATAGAGGTATTCCTATATAGAGCTTAACAGATTTTATTTAAATACAATAATAATCTCGAAAACAAAACCAAATTTAAAAACCGCGAAAACAAACACAAACCGAAAACAAACAAAATATCTACTGCTACACAAGTATTTTCAGTGAAAGGTGTGTCGTATCATAACCTTTGATACAATTATTAGACTGTCACGATAATCTGGTTTCACTCGCCTTAGGATGTGTAAATCATATCTATCTCTAGACAGGTACGTCTAATGCCCTCGGCGACTATGTGTCACAGTGTTTCGAGTGACGTTACTGTCTCCGCCGATATTTTCGTGCTACTAGGCAGTTAAATTATATATAGGTAGGCCTATTGAGTCTAAATTAAAGGCATATTCAGACGAAATGGATATTTAATAAGTTTTACCTCGAAATCGGGATTGGTAATGTTGTGAGTAGTAAATGGTAAATTAATCTAATCACGCGTTTCTTATTTAGGCACGTTTACTCCTCAGCCTTTTAATGAGTATTATGTTAAAATTTTTCTTACCTGAAGCTTTTTTAAACTTTTATTTCGAACATCCTATTCGTAATGTGCTTATTTACTTTTTATAAAATTAAACTGAAACATGGTGAAACACTAACAAATTATACAGAAATTGTTTTCATATTAAATATATTTCAGTAATATTTCTTAAATATAATAAGCTTTAATCTTTTTGAAGTACCTTTGAAATAATTAAATATAACAATTTGCCTTAAGGAGATTTTATTTTAGTTTCATAAGCTTCTTGTTGATTGATTACACTTTATTTAATCTTGCTTAGTGCTGTCGTTTGAACTTTAGTTCCCAATTAGGGATATATAGAACATAGCAACCGTTGGAATATAAAGATAATTAAAGTAAATAAATAGATTTTTCTCACTAATAAAGCTATATTGCCTGACAATTTATCAAAGAGAGAATTCTAAAAATATAAGTATACATGAAACCGTTACCGAATTAATTATTAAGTATAGTTAGTTAAAAGTAGGAGACCTAATTATTTAATTTAATTATTTTACACTCTTGGTAACACTTGAAAGCAAACGTAATGTGAAATTATTTTTACATGAGTAATATCTTTCAGTCGGTTAAAACATTACAAGTTAAGGACTTAGAGTTGCAGATGATGGCAGCATACTCTTCATCGGATAAATTTTAAAAGTACTTAATTTTTAAAATATATTTATTGCAATTATACTTATTGCAATATTGCTTAGATATGGTGTCAGTATGCATAGCAAAAGGTGATATCATAGGAAAAGATTGCAGAGGAAGGATTGGAAGTGTGATAGAAATTCAAGATAAGAATGACCTCTTCACAAGATTTTGAAACTCGACAAAGCATTTTGAAAATAATTATTAAGTGCCTTTTAGAATTTGCTTTTATATGCAGTAAATAAGCATTCGAAGTATATGGTGTTGTGTTCAGAATAAAGAAGAGTAAAAGTACTACTAGAATTATTTTCTAATTCAAGATTCTTTGCAAGTTATGACTTTATATCTAGAATGAAGATAAAATGTATCGCAAGAATTCTTCGAAATATTTGGAAAATAACATAAAATGTATATATAGTAAAAATGTACCTGTATATTGCCATGTATAAATATGGTCACGTTGTAACAGAAATATGCTAATAATAAATTTAATATGTTTCTTCCTATCATGATAGTTCATTAATCTTCTGACTTTTATATTCAGTTTGATACCAGTTCAAATGCACATAAATATTTTGTTGCACTCGATTAAGAGCAGTACCATATTTAATTGTTTAACCTTTTCTTTTTTTTATAACGATATGTTTAAAATTAATTTTTTAATAGATGAAAATTGGTTTCAGAAATAATTTCATTTACGGTTTATGTGTTTTATCCGAGATAACGTTAATTCAGTTATTTTATTTATTACATAAAGTAAATTAGTAATCATATTTTGGTTAATAATTATTAATCGATAGTCAGTATCGGGTATTACTTATACAATATACTACTTCAGTGCATTTAGAAACCTTAAGATGAAAAAACTATCAAAAATTATTGAAAGAAATTTAAGTTCAGGTAATTCGTATGACGATAAATAAATTGCGAGGAATTTGTGCTAACATCGCCAAGTGATGTTCTAAAGATCAAAGAACTTTACTGTTCATTCGATATTTTAAGATAGTTTCAAAAAAAAAATCTCCATCTACCAGCGGACGCATTAATCATCTGACTTCTTTATGATTTGTCTCTGGAGAAAATGAAAGGATATTATTTTAAAAATTTCCAATGTTAGCTAGAGAATTTACCTTTTCCACCGATATCTATGAAAAATGTCTGAAAATAATCTTATTACCTTCACGTTTTTCCTATTTTTGTGTCTGTGATAAATTATCTAAACAATAGTGTTTCTTTTGTATTAAATGGGAACAGAACCATATAATCCTTATATTATTTCGCAGAATGCGCGAAATAAAAAATGCAATAATAATGATAAATCTATAAATATATCTACATATATTCAACTTGGAACGACTTGCCTCCGAAAAAAAACTAACTATTTCAATAAAGCTTAATTGAGTTCCTTAAATGTTTCATCATCTAGCTTACTAAAACCCTTAATAATATGCTCATCAATTCAAACGAATTAAATTCTTTGTTAAAACGTCTTCTTGGTAATTCTTTTTGTGCAATGCAAAGGTTGCAGTCTTTTATTTAACTGTTGTCAAACAAAACTACATAAAGGTAATGATTTGTAATACTTTTGCATTACGTGCCACAAATAAATTTTACTTTTGTAATTGTGCTTGACTTTTGATAACAAATTTTGATGAGTGCAATCAATTCTAAAACAAGTTTCTTCTGACTCCCTCGCTAAAAAGTTGCTCAGATCAATGTAATAAACAGCATTTTAATTTTTGTTTCTTTTTCAACGGTTTAACCGGGAAGATCTGCGGTTTAAGCGGGCACATTCTTTCACGTTATTTAACATGACACCAAGGAAGATGTTTTCTCGCAATTGGGTGAAATGATTAAACAAATTATATTTTACTTTTTCGTCTGTATTTTAAAGGCGATTTATAATAATTAAATGAAAAGACTTTTAAATCACCAAAAGAATCAGTTAAATTATTTATATCACTTTACATTATTATTTGTGTATTAGTTGTTTATATGGCTACAAATTTAGTGATTGTATTAGACAGTAGCTCTTACGAGTGAGTGCCTTCACCTGCGTCGATTTTCCATTAAAAGGGCGAGACTTGAATGTAATAAAATGCAAAAATTCTCTAATCATATTTTGTTGATTTTATATCCGCGTTGTGTTATTCATTGAAATGTTATAGTTCTAAATTGTTATTAAAGTGTAGAAAGAAAATATTTCTCGCATTAAATAGGACCCTATATTTCACTTTGAATCCTGAATTATGTCTTTATATAATTCCATGAAGTGCCGAGTTCTTTAAAGAAATATTAAAAAACAGTAAATTTTTCTCAATAGATGGTAAAGATGTTGTTTTTGCAAAGAAATTTTTAAGGTAAGCTTTTATAAATAAAACAGCTGCATGCATAAATTCACGTGACTGATTGTAAGACTAGTTATGGGAACAGTTAATTATTGTGTGTTCCTTAGTTGGTGTAAGGATATCGGAATGATTGACATTCATTGTCAGATGTGAATGAGATTATTTCAAACTATGCTACACGATTGCCGTGTTTACTATTTGTCTAATAATGAGCTATGTCCTAATTAATTATGCACAACGTTACGTAAAGAATAAAATGAATTCAAATATGTATTGTGAAACTTTTTTGACGTTGTTTCGTAAATCAGTTTTTATTTAATATTTTATTTACGAACGGTTTTTATAATTTATTTTTCATGTGAAAATAATTGTCAGTAGGTCAAACAAATTTAAGTCCATAATCACGTTTTTGTTATTTTGTAATAATTTTTTATGTATTTCCATATTTGCATATTTATTTTTTTGTTTCGCAACACTTGCACTGATTACGTCAAATGTTTTTTGGTTATTATCCTAAAGGTTAATTTTATTGGTACCATATAACATTTCTCACAAACAACTTATTTCTTACGAACTTAAAACAGATGTCAAGTTATTTCATTATATTTATACTTATATTTTTTGCCTCTTTTTTAGTCATTTCTGTATTTATTTTTTTTACGTTTACATAAGAAATTAAAAAACAAGTTCCCTATAAAATCTTCTACAAAATCACACACCAAGCTAAAATTTTGCAACGGCTAATCCCCGAGAAGAATCCCCGCGAATACAATAGCAGAGCTTAATTCAATTTCTTACCCACTTCAATATTTCCCTTATTACTCTTAACAAGTCTGTAATTAACTTAAAGTAAATCAAAATCTTTGCAGAAAAACTCCTTTTTGGCAGATCTTGTAACTTGAGACATTGGGCATAAAGCTCACAGACTTTATGAAGTGCCGCCTAGTGAAACTTTTGACTTCCGGCAAAAGTAATGACTTACAATACCTTTCCCTGGCCCGCCCCACAGAATTTTTGCCTCCAGCAACTGTGCCCTGATTTTTAATTAAAGTTTTGATAAGCATAATCATTTTGGAAGCATATTTTCTTTGCGCATTAAATTTTATGTTACTTTGACTTATTTTTAAATATAACATTTCTTTGTTTAAAAAAGAGGACGAGGTTTTAAAATTTTTCGTGAAATACAATTTGTGAATAAGTTATTGGAACAGTTTTAATTAGTATTTAAAAAATATAGTACTTTTGTTTTAACATATAAAATGTTTATATCAATAAACTAACCTAACACCTATTTTGGAGAAAATGAATTTCTTCATCAAGTTATTAATTAAAATTTGATATAAAATAAATATTTTTTTCAATTCTTTCCTTTAAGCCTATCAACATATTTTTAATACATAAAGATAAATTACAAATTGAAAGTATTTGAAATATTTATTTGTACTTATTTTCGATATATTTATTATTTTACTAATTATTATATGATCTTCAATGATTTTTGCGTCTGTAAGACATCAAAGTTAGGAATTTGTTAAATATAATTACTGTTGGCACAAATGTTATGCGTACATATAACATAAAGACAGGTTATTTGTCATAATAGTTTTAAAACAATATTTCTACGGAACTTTTCGAACCAGTAAAACGAAATAAAATGCTAGCCCATGAAATTACCTCAAGGTCATCAAAAAGTCATCTAAAACTCAAAGTGGGTGAAAAAGGTAGTTGAGCCAAAGTTGATGTCTGTTAACATTTTATTTTGAAATAATTTAAATGATGGCGTCAAATGAAATAAAAAGAAATTGTTTTTGGTAATTTTACACAATCTTTTCTAAAAAGTCGTTATATATGTATATTATATTTTTATGGTTAATTTTAGTTTTGTTGCCAATTCTTGATATATTTAAAATAAAATTTATGTTTTTTCATGAATCTAGTTTTGGTGGTTTCTCTTTTGTCATTGTCAATAACCATAAAATTACATGAGTCATCATTTTTTTCGTTTGTGTTAACCATATACTGTTTAACATCAAATAAAATTGAAAACCTTAAACATTAAAAAAAAAGGTAGAAATAATGTTTTACTACTTTACTTATTAAACATATATCATCAGAAATTTAAAACTATTCTCCATTATGTGCTGGTGTCTACATTGAACGAAAATAATTCAATTAATGTAAATTAAAGTAAAATATTAACGACAAAACTACGCTACGGACATATTGTCAACCAGCAAAGAATAATCTTATTACTTTTAAAGCACAAACCTGCTTATGTCAAGCTTTCGTATATATTATCTTCACTCGTTTTAATAACGTCAATGAAAGTTTCCTTTAAATCGATGGACCATAGTACGTTAGGAGGAGATTTTTGGTAGGCTTAGACAGGGAGCTATATCCTTATTGAACTTTTCGTTAAAATTCGTTTTTCAATGAAATTAGTCGAAAGTCACCATACAAAGTATCGTCAAGACCATTAACTCGCGAAAGTTAATACCACCCTTAAATATCAACAACATTATCCCATAAACGAAAAATTTACATACAAACCCGCATCGGCAGCAGAGCCTATAGCTATAAAATCTTGTTTCCATCGAGTATTATTAGAAGGAATTACCCTTGGAAATTAATTACCCATATGTAATTATAAGCCACGAATGAAATAATTGCGTAAATATTAATACAAATTTCGAAACTAAATTAGAAAAAAATTGCAGGTCCTTTACAGAATGGAAATAAAGACTCAAAGACTGGTGAATTTTTCTTGTCTTACTCGACTAATTGGAAATATAAGTATATTTTAAAAACGTATACTTCTCGTAATATTAATGAAGAAGTAATGATAAAAAACTTAAATTTTATCTAATTAAAAGTCAGGAATGTCTATTGAAAATAGGACATAAATATCAGTTTTTTCCCAACTTCTGCTCCACTTATAAAATACAAACTACCATCAAGTAATACAATCAGCAAAGCCTACTTATGTGCTACTTATCTGGAGATAAGGGAATGGATACCTTGGATATTCCTACCCATAATTTTTATAGCAACCCAAATAGCAACCCACTCCTACCCATAATTTTTATATTCCAAATTCATTTTACGTTTGTGACGTTTAAAAAATATAAGTTATTATATTGTTTTTGTCTTACGATTATCTTTGGTGCGCATATTGAATATGAAGTATTCCAGTTAGTTCGAACAAATTTCGAACCGCTAAGCAATGTTCTTTCGTTCTTTTCCATGACTTAAGAGGTCGTTTCCGGTATAATTTGAACATAAAATTATTTATCTACGTATTTTCATCCTAGCAAATGAATTACAGAAGAACTTTGTTAACTGATATTCTTGTAATATTTCAGAATAGTGAAAATCCCATCTCTCGTTATTGCATTACAAAGGCCATTCTATAGGAAATTTATGGCTAATTTTGTCTGATTCATTTGTGTAACCATTAATAATTTCTTTGATTAATAAATTTAATGGTCATTAAAGGCCATCTTCCCGTAATAATATTATTACGGGAAGATGGCCATATTTTTCATTATCTTAATTAAACTGATTTTGAGATTTGTCCATAAATCTCAAAATCAGCGATATAAATATAAATGCGATTTTCATTTATAAACCTCTCAAAATCGGCAAAACAAATATGAAAATCTTATTAAAAAACCTGCATAGTATCATATTTCAATACAACATTCGACTGGCTATCTCTTATGATATATGCGGAAATATGGCCATAGTTGTACAGGATAGATATTCAGACTTGGAGACATTCAGACAGGTAAAATGTGATTTTCTCTTTTATTTCTTTTGACCGCTCTTTCATACTACTCTTACTATACTATCTTCGAGAATAATTTCTTTGGCATATAGGACTATTGTTAGGAAAAAAAAACTCAAAAATACTCTATTTTAGGTTTAAATTAATGCAACTCGTAAAAATTTCACAAACTAGCATCAAAACTGTAAGGAAAATCGTAATTAAAAAAATAATTAACAACGTTCAATATTTTTGCAGATCTTTGAAATGTGAATACTGAAAAACACTTCATTTCCTTTTTTTTATCGCGAAGCAAAATATGAACACTCGGTCCCAAGTTAGTACCGAAGCGTACTATTAAAAAAATATAAATATACATATATTGTATATATATACCTGTATATATATATACATATACATATATATATATATATATATATATATATATATATATATATATATATATATATAGAAAGATGCCCATAAAACCGACAGGTGATAAGTATTTTAAGAAAGAAGAGACAGATTGACATATTTTGACATTTTTAAAGGATCACTATCCAAAACGGTTTTAAAATATACTCTTCGTAAATAATACCGTTATAAAATTGTAAAACGCTAATAATTTTTTCTGAAAGACTACTACAGTACTGTACTCAGTAACGTACGATAAAAAACTACTACAGTAATGTATTCAGTTATTTTACACATGTCACATATATAAAAAGGTGGAAAATAATTTAGAAGTGTGCATGGATACCGACTCATTTAAATCCTTTATTCGGAATATTATTTAAGTTATTCACCTCAAATTCATGTCATTATCAATATAAATATTACAATACCAATTTTAAAGTATAACAAAGAAAAATATTAATACTCCAAAATATATGTATATGTCTCTCATGGCCATCCCTTCTGGATTAACGCTAAATTAAATTGTAAACAATGAAAATTTTATTGATTTCAACCTAATAAAATAGATTTCATGTCATCGACAATAGTGTTTCTTAGGGTAGAACTATATTGTGATTTCCGTTGCCAATAATTTCATAAGAACTAAATGAAGTTATCAATGAAATTAACAATGCATACAAAGTAGAGAAAATAAAATTATTCCCTATCAGTTTAAGAACTTATAAAATTCGTTATTCTAATGGTAATTACTTACCAAATCCCTTATTAACGAATATATTATATTTCAAATATAACGGTAACATTAATGTATTGCACTATCAACTGGTTCTGGCTTTGACAAGTATTATTATGAGAAGTATCACATGTCAGTAATTATTAACTAGTAAAATAGAAATTTACTTCCAACCAACTTTAAATTAGAAACTGTCATGCCAAATATGTAAAGCACTATTTTGCGTAAACAAAGAATTAAACTTTGCAGATCATAAATCCCATAATCCTTATAAATCAAATATGAAGCAAACTCAACCTCAATTATTTCTCGACATCCCATTTGACCATTCCGTAAATTATGCGACAAATTGTCTCTGCTATGAGTTCATCAATGTCGACGATATAAATTTAATGTAACTGGGTCGAATTTTAGCTACTTTCAAAACCACGAAATAATAATAACTAATAAACACAACGGGCTATTTATTGGCGAGGAGCGTCAGATAGGTCAAACCTTGGTTGCATAAAGAAATGAAACTCAACAAAGGATTACTAAAAGTTGATAATTATTAAATTTCTTCAAACTTTGATGTACCTCTTTTAGTTGAGAACTGAATTTGTGACAGGTTATATCTTCATAGCGCTTGCAATTAGGGAGTATGCCACTGATAATAAACTAGTTTTGTCCATGGATTCACCTGCTTGGATTTCCATTAAGGCGGCGGGATTACAGAATCTTTAATATATGCGTTGTACAATTTATTGACAGTAAATTTTTAATATTACTCAATAAAAATATTAAAAGTACCAAATTTTTATTTTGATCATCGTGAGATTAATTTGCTAGTACGTTTAATATTTTTAATATTATTTAGTATAGTCCTAAGTTATGAAAAAGTGATTTTTTAATATCTTGAGGATGATGATACCTATGAAAAGAAAATGTAAAAATAATTAATTAATAACATAATTAATATCGAAAAAGTCGACGACAGTGCTTGCAAACTATTTTAGACCAGATGAATATTGAATATATGGCTATATACACGGTTCCCTTCGATTCAATGGAGGTGAGTTTGTATGTGTGCATGTGCGTGTGCGTGTAGGTGTACATATATGTATATATCGGGTCATCAAACTATAGTCCGTAGCTCTTGAGATCGACATAGGCAGATGTAATTTAAACATATTAACTTTCCATTGAAACTTTAAGAAAATATATTTCCCTCTACTGCATAATAGCGGAGTTCTAATTATAAGAGTAATTCTCGTATTCAGATAGTTTTAGTATTCTAAAAAATACTTTTGTTTGCAGTAAATTAGCTATATACTCATCACTGTTTTATACCCAAAGACAGTAACTATATTAGGGCAATCAATATTAAGTTTGCTGGTTGGTTCTTGACAACATCTCGTTAGCTAAGTTTGTGGACTCATAATATTCCTGTTCAAGTTATATTAGTAATAATATTAATTATGCTGTGAGAGATATCTTGATTCTCTAGGTGAATGTGTGTAGGACCATTAATTTTAGCAACAGATCTGTAACTCGCAGTGATAAGATCCGTTATCATTGTTCCCAGGAACAATATAAATTTAGCCTCTCCATATTAAGACCAGAAGAGAAAAGAAGAGGAGATAGATACAGATTATTGTAAACTATTTTCTTACATTTGGCTCTTTACGAGACCAAACTTTTATTATTTTATCGACGTTATGAAAATATGATGAGAATGTATGTGGATTATTAGTTATTTCCTACCGACAAGGTAACGACAAGGCGTCTTTTTAAAGATCAACGAACTAGCCTGTTTATTCGATTTTTGAAGATACCTTCAAGAAATAGACTCACCATCTAATACCTTTACGAATACTCTCCACAGTAAACGAGAGTTAATGGTTTTCGATGGTTTCATTCTTATATAGTGGGTTTGTTAGTTCTAATAATGTGGAAAGTATATCAAAATAATCTTACTATCTTTACGTTCATAATTTGTTCATCCTTTTTTAGTTATTAGTCATTATAACTGCAGATGTATCTATTGTAATAAATATAAACAGAGTTCGTTTCTCATATGTTTCTCACCATGATAAGGAGATAAAATAAAAGCATAATGCTTCTAGTATGCAGAATACTCACTCACGTCAGAAGAATGACTACATCAGTAAAACTGCCTAACTTGATTTTTTGTTTCATTGTCTCATTTATTACCGTTAAGAAATGCGTAATTAATTTAAAATAAGTCAAATTCTTTTTGTCAGCGTTTTTCTTGCAAATGTCTTTCATTCAAGCAAAGGCCGTAGCCATTTCATTGAAATATCGTCTGACAAAACTTCCGACTTCCATAAAAGTAATGATTTATAATACCTTTCTCTTGTCTACGCCAATGAAATTTGGCTTCTAGTAATAACGCCTTACTTTTAATTAAAATTTTGATCAGTGTAATCATTTTGAAAGCAAGTTTCTTTAGCTACCTTGCTAAAAATGCGACTTAAGCCAGTGTAAAGAATAACTTTTGAACCTTTGTAATCTTTTCATTACGTTTTAACCGGAAACGTTTCTTTACATAATTCGCAATGAGGAAAAGTATTTTCACGATACTGGATGAAATTAATAAGGAAGTAGCTGTTTTTATTGTCACTGGTGCATGAGAGTAATGTAATTTTGTTTATCAATTTTTTTTTGTTTGGACCTAATTTAAATAATGCCATAAAAATATCGAAAAAACTTTTCAATCCAAAGGGAATGCCCGTGAGATCTTAAAAGTCTTGTATTTTTTTTAAATATAACTCAATTAACGAATTAACGTTTTTTTAAGTCAAACACATGTTTTTTTCCGTGCGGCTGATTCTGTATATATATTTATCTTGACCATACTTTTTAACTATGTAGAAATTTAATTACTTTTTTATTTCTAGTTTATCTAAAGCATCCATTAGTATCAGATTTATAGGTAATTGTAAATAGAAAATCACCTGTTAATATTTCGGCTTTGAGTGTCTCTTATTTTGATTTAGTTTAGCTGTGATATTTCGTAGTGAAATTCCTTCAAATGAGAAATTCGAAAATCGACTATATCGTGCTTTTATTACGAACTAGTATATCCTGATAATATATTTAAAGAAATCCTAATTAGAATTGTAATTTTCGTGCTTAATATTGAACTGTTTTGACGTATCGGGAAATAACCAAACGCCATGGCGATCCGCGAAAAGTGAAATTGTATTCATATTAAACTATATTCTGTATAATGCATTTTTAGACATATAGAAGTAAGCAGAAGCAAACAGGCTATGGTGGACGCATTTATTTTGCTAGAGGCTGCAGCTAGGATATTGGACTAACCATAAATGAGGGAAAGACAAAATTCATGGCGGTAACAAGTAGGTCTTTTACTTCCCTCTCACTGCGAATAAATTTTTATGTCTTCGAATGTGCTGACCGTTTTACATAGTTTGGTATTGTCATTATTAATAGAAACTATATCCTGAAATTGGCAATAGATTGTATATGGCTAATAGGAGTTATTTCAATGAAAATAACAAATTGTGAATTTTGTTTAATAATTAAAATTTATGGAAAATTTAACCAAATACTGTCATTAGATGGCTCAGGGACATTTTTAGATTTGTATTTAAAAACCTGGTCAAGAAAGTAACATTTTCCAATGTGGATAGTACTTGAAAAAGAGGAAGTCCTCGCAAAGTTGGATCGATTTTATCGAGAATGATTTTAAATTTTTAAAAATTCAGCGCAGGCGGGCAGCTACCGCTCTGCTGGAGAATGATTATCGAGACAGATTTAACTTGTAATAGGTTGTAATGCTAAAAAAAAAAAAAAATATATATATATATATATATATATATATATATATATGTGTGTGTATATATATATATATATATATATATATATATACATATGTAAAATTTGTGTGTGTGTCAATTTGTTAGACTGAATTTTGTTTTCAATCATCTAAATTGCGCGAAATGAAAGAAATACACATAACAGCACAATGATATAAATAAGAGATAACTAAAACTTTACTATAAATAAAAAGCCCTGCAAAACAATACAAACGAGATACCGATTTTTTTATAGTGGTAATTAACATAATATTACAAAAAAACATCGATTTGACTCGTGGCGAAGTTCTGTTGAGAATAAATCTGTCTCTGAAATGATACGTTAATAGTTTGATTATGATATTCGTATTGTCATGAATTTTTTTTTCAACATATAACAATTACTGCAATGTATTCGTATTGTCATGAATTATTGAAATATAAATAGGTTTTCATATAGCCGCAATCACATGGCACAATTACCCCACCAAATCTTATTAGTAAACTAAATATGGACCTGGTTTAAAACGCAATTTTAGTACTTAAGAATAGTTTTTTTATGAAAGTTATCAAAATAATAAATAACAAGGTAAATTCTAAAATTGTGTTAAGATAAAACTTTTTTCCAAAGAAACGTAAGACTTCTAATACATTATTAAATATTGTTTTCTAGCTTCTCTTTTTTTCACTTTATTAAAACCGAATAAAATTATTTCAATAACATAATTGTTAAACAGACAGCTTACAGATGACTATATTGACAAGTTTATTTTTATACTAACATTATTTATTATTTAAAAATTTTGCAAAAATTATGAGTTTATACTGATTTTCAATCAATTTAGATAAACAATTATTAAAAAAATAATGATACATTAAAATTATTTTGAATAAAAGTGAAATGTAAGAGTGACGTATAAGAAATGATATATCAGAAACATATTATTATTTAAAAAAAACACTTATCCTGAGAATAATCTAATCATTTAAAAAGTTTAGAATTGAGATTGTACGAAACGAAGCACCTTTTGCAAATCGTGGTATATGTTGTATGTCCGACATTATTCCTGTGCAGTTCTTCGATGTTAAAAATGTGTTTTAGTGTTTTAACGCCAGCAAGTCAATGAATACTCATCAATATTACTTATCTGGCTACAACGTGTTACGATTTAGGTTAAAAAAGAAAGAATGTGGCAGCCATTTCAAATGATAGTTCAATTATTATATGCATAGTTGCAAAAATGACGAGAAATAATTTCGATAATTTTCTTATAATACTTCAAGGAAATGGTATTAAAGCTACACTCGAACATTAATATTTACCTTAATAAATTTTTTTTTTAAAGGCCATAGAGATATTCCATTAGCTTAACAGATTTGATTTAAAAACAATAATAAATGCGAAAACAAACCCGAATTTGACGACATACATCGACTGCTATACAACTATTTTCAGAGAAAAGTGTACCGCATCATAACCTTTGATACGCTTATTAAACTGTCACGATAATGAGGCTTCAC
Organism: Druceiella hillmani; assembly: GCA_039881145.1. NCBI lineage: Eukaryota > Metazoa > Arthropoda > Insecta > Lepidoptera > Hepialidae > Druceiella > Druceiella hillmani. Next base: position 17,881,906 of record JAYKKI010000027.1, on the reverse strand, counting down.
TTGCCTTAGGATGTAAATCAAATCTATTTCTAGAAAGGTACGCCTAATGCCCTCGGCGATAACTTGTCACAGTGTTTCGAGTGGCGTCACTGTTTCCATCGACACGTTCGTGTTACTAGGCAGTTAAATTATTTAAGGTTAGTTCTATTGAGTCTAAATTAGAAGTATTTTAAGACCGAATCGATATTTAATGAGTTTTACCTCCAAATAAGGTTTGGTAATGTTTTCAGTAGTAAATGGTGAATTAATCGAATCATGTGTGTCATATTCGAGCATGTTTGTTCCCATGCGTTTTAATGAGTGTTACATTAAAATTTTTCGTGCATGAAGCTTTGTAAGCTTTCATTCAAGTCTGAAATTATTTATGATATTGTTTTAATGTACATTCCATATTTATACAAATCCGCTTTGAAAGATTATTTGAGATATTAGTAATTACCTTCAATGAAATAGTGTAATATGTAAGATACTTCATATGGAGCATATGCTGTTTTCATATGTATTCAAAATATTAAAAAGATATGCATTTATCCACACATATAAGAGGGTAGAGCAAACTTGTTTAACTAATCTAATTGAACTGGTATTTTCTTGAGTAGAATTTTATTAAGAAAGTTCTTAAAAATTAAGTATAGTTTTCCTTTACAATCTAATTAATTTTTTAGCTTCGTTTAGGGCTAGTAAGAATATATGCAAAGGGTCTACCTATTCTCTCTCATCTCTTTAATTTTTTAGAAATGGATTTATAAAATCTACAAAATATTATGAAATAATTAAATATAATTTTTCACTAAAGTCATTTTTGCCAATATCCACTAACAATTTGAATATACAAAGACGACTATATAACTCTAAGTTTTTTGTCTTTGGACACAACTTTGACTAGTGTTATAGTTCTAAAAATATCACCAGGATAATAACCATCTATAAAAAATTTACATATGGTTGCTTTTTTACGTTACGTCCGTAAATGTGCTCACATTTACGGTCATAATTTCACTAAAGCTTTTAATAAACTGAAAGCTTGAAATTGAGGTGACTGACGAGTTTTCTGGAAAGTTATTTCATAAAAAAAACTCTACAGCTTTTTGCACTAATTATTTCAATAATGTCGAGACGGGTTTAAATGAATTTATAAAAGTTTTAACATAATTATTAACCTACTTAATTATTGTGTAAACTTTATAATAGTTATAATTAATCAAACCTTCCAGTGTTTAAAAAAAAAAATTATCTTTAACTAAATTCATTTGAACTTATATTTTTCTACTAAACAAAAGATGTAATTTTATTGATTTATTGAATAATTCAATATCTATATTTTTTGGACTTACCTAATAGTTTGTATCATCAATTAATTTTTATTGCATGCTACGTCATTTCTTATTACATTAATTCTATAAAATAGGCCTTTCAATTATTTCTCACATCCTATTCGTAATATGCTTATTTTCGTTTTTATAAAATGAAGTCGAAATTTTCCAAAACATTAACGAATTATAAGGAAACTCCTTTCGCATTAAATATATCTCAATAGCATTATTTTATATCATAAGCTTTAATCTCTTTAAATTTAACATTTTGTCTGAAAGAAATGTTATTTGATATTTAAAAGCTTCTTGTTGATTGATTACACTTTATTTAATTTCGCTTAGTGCTGTCGGTTGAATTTTAGTTCCTAAGAAATGACAATAAGACCAATAGCAACACGAAGAATTTCATTCCCTTGGAAAATAAAAATAATTAAAGTAAATAGATAGATTCTTCTCACTAATACAGTTAAATTATCTGACCATTTATCGAAGAGGAAATTCTAAAAATTTGAGTGTGTATGAAACCGTTAGTCAATTAATTAATAAGTATAGTTAGTTCAGAGCAGGAGACTTAATAAATTTAGTTATCTTTTACTTTTAGTAACACTTGAAAGTAAATATCATGTGATATTATATACAATCGTGCATGAGTAATCTCTTTCAGTCGGTCAAAATATTACAAGTTAAGAACTTAGTGTTGTAGAAGATGATATACTCTTCATTTTTAAAATATATTTATTTAGCTAATATATTTAAGTATCAGTATGCAGTAAAATGTGATTGTGTAGGTAAGGATAGGATAGGAAGGGTTGCAAAAGTGAGAGAGAAATGATTTCTTTAAAAGATTTTGAGTATTTTTGATGACGCATTTTGAATATAATTATTTAGTTGCCATTTCAAATTTGCTTTTATATGCAGTGAATGAGTACTCATAGTATATGATGTTATGTTCAGAGGTAAGGCAACGGTAAAATTACTACTAAGATTATTTTCTTATCCGATATCATGCTCAGGCTTTATATGTAGAACCAAGATAAAATGTATTGCTTCTTCCAAAAAAATAAAATAAATTGGCCACATTAAGTATAAAGTTAGAATGTATATAAAAAATATGGTCAAAATATGATAGAAATTTGAGAAATACAAAATTAGTTTGCGTAGTGTCTCTTCGTGTCTTGATAATTCACGAATCTTCTAATTTTTATATTTAGTTTGATGCCAGTTCAAAAGCACATAATTATTTTGTTGCAATTAATTAGTAGCTGTACCATATTTAAAGAGTTAATTTTTTTTTTAACTATATGTTTAAAATAGTTAATAAATGAAACTTGGATTCGAAAAGAAGTTTATTTTCGGTTCTATTATTTACTTGATACAATAAATAAAATAATTGGGATATTCATTAAAAACGAAAAATCTCAATTACTTTATTTATTATATCAATTAAATAATGACCAAGTTCTGACTAATTATTAATCGATAATCATACATTATTTTTACAAGATACGGTTTTAGCGTATTAAGAAATTGATTAATGAAAAACCTAGCAAAAAACATTCAAAGAAATTGAAGTTCAGGCAATTCGAATGACGATAAATAAATTGCGAAGGGTTGTAATTAATTGTGCTTACGTCGGCAAAGTGATGTTCTAAAGATCAAAGAAATATATTGACTATTCTTCGATATTTTAAGATAGTTTAAAGAAAAAAAAACTATGAAGCAGCGGACGCATTTATCGTCTAGTTTCTTTACGAATTCTCTCTGGACAAATTTCCAATGTTAGCTAGAGAATTTATCTTTTCCAGCGATAAATACGAAACGTGTGAAAATAATCGTACAAACTTCATGTCTTTCCCATTTCTACGGGTCTGACTGATGTAAATTGTTTTAACAGTGGTTGTTTCTTTTGTATTAGAGTATAAAAGAAACAACCACTGTTAAAACAATTTACATCTGAACCGAACTTTATAATCCTTTCATTATTTCTCACAATGATTGTAAGAATGCGTGAAATCAAAAAAATAATATTAAAAATAAATCTGTGAGTATGAATACATATCTCAAACCCCAGCTTCCAACGACTTACCTCAGAAAAATGACTATTGCAATAAGCCTTAATTGACTCTCTTATCTGTTTCTTCATCTAGTTTATTAAAACCCTTAACAAGATTCTAATCAATTTGAAACGAATCAAATTATTTTTGTTCAATGTAAAGGTTGCAGGCTTTCGTAGAAATATTATTGAACAAAACTCCATAAAAGTAATAATTCGTAATACTATTGACTTACGCGCTGCAATTAAGTTTTACTTTTGTAATTACGCCTGTCTTTTACTTAATATTTTCACCAGTGCAATCATTTCTAAAATATCTTCCCTTGGGTTATTTTGCTAATAAAATGCTGTTTAGATCAATGTAATGAAAAACATTTTTATTTTTGTTTTTTTTTCTATAAAGGTGTAACCGGTAAAACCTTATTCATTATAAAAACAAGGAAGATTTTTTCACGCGAATGGGTTAGATGGATAAAAAATAAGTTTTTTTTCGTCACCGGGATACGTGTATAATATAATTCTATTTATCTTGGTCTTCTTAAGTTCACTTTATCATTTGTAGTTAAAAAGATAATTTATAATAAATAAATGAAAGACCTTTTAAATAAAACCGATTTAATTAGATTATTTATGTAATTTTACATTGTTATTTTTGCATAAGTTGTTTATACGTTTTTGCGTAAGTTGTTTATATATGAACATGGCAAAAGCAAATATTCCCCTCTAATAATATTTTGGCGATTTTATATCCGCGTTGAGTCTTTGATTGAAATTTTATAGTTATAAATTTTTGTCAATGTGTAGGAACAGAGTATTTGTCGTTAAATAAAACACTATATATCAGTTTGAATCCAGAACTATCCCTATAAAGTTTTATGAACCTCAAGTCATTTAAGCATGATTAATCAATAAATATTTAAAAGTACTAAATTTTTCCTCATAGATGATAAAAATATTTTTTCCAAAAAAACTTTAAAGCACGCGTTTATTAACAAGACATCTGCACGCTTAACTTCAAATGAGTAATTGTGAGGTTAATTATGAGAATAGTTAATTATTGTGGGTTTGTTAGATTACCTAATGGTCCCAGAATTATTGAAACGATAGATCAGTTTAAGTGAAGCGGTTGTGAATTGAATGAATTTATCATTTCACGACATTTATTGCCAGATGTGGATGAGATTAATTCAAAATATGCCGTGTGTAATATTTGTGTAATGATGAAATATGTCTTGCATGGAAAATTAATTGTGCACAATGTTCCGTAGAAAATATAACGAAAAATTCAAAAAGAATATAATGAATTCATAATAGTTAAAGATTTTTGACGTGGTTCTTTAGATCAATTGATATATTATTTGTTAACTGTTTATATAATTTATTTATTCAAGTGAATTTAAGTTAATCGTCAGTGGTCTTTATTATTTTGTTATTCTTTTTTTATGTAAATGCACATTTGCATATTTTATTTTATGAGCCATACTTGGAATGATAAGGTTGCATATTTTTTGACAGTACAATATTTTAAAGGTTGACTACATTAATCTCAACAAATTTTATTATTTTTTGCAAACAACTTATTTTTTACCAACAAGTCATTTAGCTGTAAATGTTTTATTTTCTGTACATCTGTATTTTTTCTTATTTTGTGGCTAATTTTTTATATTGTAACAGAGGTTAATTGAATTTCTTTCCCGCTTCAGTATTTCGCTTTTCAACCTTAACAAGTCTATATTTACCTTAAAGTAAATCTAAGTCTTTGCAAAAAAATTCCTTTTTGGCAAATCTTGTACCTTGAGCATAAAGCTGATAGATTGTATGAAGTGCTGCTGAGTGAAACTTCTGACTTTCGGCAAAGTAATGACTTATAATACCTTTCCATTGCCCGCCTCAGTGAATCTTTGCCGCCAACAATTATGCTCTGATTTTTAATTAAAGTTTTGATCAACATAATCATTTTGAAAGAACATTTTCTTAGCGCATTGACTTTTATGCTCCTTTGATTTATTTTTAAATATAAAATTTCTTTGATTGAAAAAGTGGAAGAAGTTTTAAATTTTTTTTGTGAAATGCGATTTGTGAATGAGTTATTAGAGTAGTTTTAATTACAATTAACAATATATTATTTTTGTTTGAACGTATGTAATTTTATCATCAACAAACTAGTCTTTTATCTATTTCGGAGAAAATAAACCTCTACATCAATGTACATATTCAAATTTGATATAAATTAAATATTATGTCAATGCTTTCTCTGAAATATATCAATACATTTTTATTACACAAACGTACGTTTCAAAGCGAAATATTTTAGAAAATTATTTGTACTTTTTATAGATATTATTACTATTTTATTAATTACTATGTCTTCTTTTAAGTTTTTTGCGTATGTAAGATGCAAAATTTAGGAATTTGTTAAATTAAATTATTGTTGGCACAAATGTTACACCTACATAAAACATAAAGAGAGGTTATTTTTCATTATAGTTACAAAACGCTATTTCTACGGAACTTTTTGGACCAGTAAAACGAAATAAAGTGCTAATCCACAAATTTCCACAGGGTCATCAAATAAACCACCTAAGACTCGAGAAGAGTGAAAACTTGAGTCGTGGAGGGCATTTATTTTGACAACAACAGAACCAATGTCAATGTCAGTTATTAGTTTTTTTATTTAGAATAATTTAAATAATGGCGCCAAATGAAATAAAAAGGAATCGGTATTCGTAATTTTATAAATATGTTTCTAATTAGTCATTATATTTTTATATTTATTGACTATTTTTAATTTTCTTGCTAATTCTATATTTAATATAAACTTTGTTTTCTTATGAATCATGTGGTTTTTCCTCTTTTCTCATCGTCTATCACTGTAGAGTTAAATGAATTATATTTTTTTCGCTTTTCTCGACCATATCATGTTTAATATGAAATAAAACCGAGAATATTAAATGTTATAAAAAGTTGAAAACAGTTTATCAAATTATTTTTTAAACCTATATCTTGAAAAACTCAAAACAAATGTGGATTATGTGCTGGAGTCCAGATTGAATGAAAATTATTCGGTTAATTTCAATTACAGTAAAATAATAACCATTTAATTACGCTTTGGTATTTTACCAATAACCACAGAAAAATTTTATTACTTTGAAAAGCATAGACATTCTAATATCGAACTTTCAAATGTATTCTCCCCAATTACTTTAGAAATAACAATCAAACTTTTCTTTACATAGATGGAATACAGCACGTAGTAGGAGAATTTTGACGGTTGTCATCCACAGGAAATTATTTTCTTATCAATCGCCCACTTACACAAATACTTTTTACGTAGCTTTGTGTGGGTCCTAAGAATATTTTTTGACTCATGATTACTATTTATATGATTAGTGATTTTTGAAAATGATCATAATTAGTGATGCTAGTTGTGACGAAAAAATTTGCTACTTTAAGGGTGTATTGAAGGATCATAGCGTTTTGTTTTAAATTGCTATCAATATGGCTTCTCATGCATGAAGAGCAAAGTATCGCTTGGCTGAAGATAAAAAGTGATGTGATGAATCAAGCAATCCGGTAAAGACGAAATATATCCACAAGCACCTTACATGCCAAAAAACAGGGTTCCTACCTATCCACGTAAAGACAGAACAACAAGTGATTAGTACATTCTCCTTTGAAGTGTAACAAAAGACTTGCTTAATACAACATTGTTTCACAATTTCCTGAAATTCCCCAGGAAATTATGAAGTAGTCTTACCCTGAATCTTTTTCCGGAACTCTCCACTGAGATGCTAAATAATTTCTAACAAAGTTTTCTTGAGTTATATGCTGTTATTCTGCATCAGAGCGAAGAAAATGTAAGCGCCATATATCTTTCGAAGAAGACATAGAAAATAGGAGGATTAAAAAAAGAGTGAAATATTATGACTGTTCTTTTATATAACGCGCTCTAGAAATGTGGTGGTGGAGAGACTGTGTACCTTTTCTAATGATGTCGTTTTTTAATAAGTTGAAGACTATATTTTTTTGCAAATTATTTTTGCAAATTGTTTCCTACCTGAGTTTTTAAAAATATCCAAAAATATAGCAAAAAACCGTTTTGTATAAGAGCTCATTCAGTTATTTCTTTTTTAATATAGATATAAACTTTATTGTAAACTTTGGTGACATTTTAAATATAGAAAAGTATAACCTGGGCGGCGAAATTCTTCTGAAGCGCCCGCCCTAGTTTTACAAACAAGAGAAACTATAGGCCCATCGCGTGATTTTCATTCACAGTTAATAATTTTTTAATAGTATCAAATTACAAGATTTTTATACTAAATTATGAGACAATAGATTCAAGAAGATGCTTATACTAATTCGAAGCTGTAAAAATTATATGGTTATGAAAATATAATTATGTTTTGCAGAAAAATATTAGTAAATTAGCTGTAAAGCCTTGAATTTCCAGGAATTATTAGATTTTTGTGTGGAACATCTGAAACTATGTGAGAACATACCCAAATAATAAAACTAAATCAGATTAAAGGCGTAAAGGAATGTTTTTGTTTCTTTTCTATCTTGCATAATTTACTCGCACTATGACTTTCATAAAAATGTCCTTATATGTATAAGCTTATGATTTCTCATAAATAATAGATTTTGAACTAGTTAAAATTGATTTCATCAAGTTGGTGCCTTCCTAAAGTCGAAAAGTTTGTTTAATTCAAATGATAAAAATTTTCAAATTAACGTAAAATAAGTTTTTTAATGAAATTAATCGAAAGTCAACATACAAAGCACGTTCAAAATCATTAACTCGCGAAAGTTAAACCGCCCTTCAATATCGCTAATAATATCCCTTAAACGACAAATTTACATAGATACCCGCGTCGGCAGCGGAGCTTACAGCTATAAAATCTTGTTTCCATCGAGTATTAAAAGGAATCACCGTTGAAAATTAATTACCCATATATAATTGTAAGCCATGATTGGAATAATTGCATAAATATCAACATAATTTTCGAAACCAAATTAAAAAAAATCTCGGGTTTTAGGTGGATTTTCTTTGTCTTATTTGACTAAATGGAAATATAGATATAATTCAAAAATATATATTTATCGTAATATTAAAGAATAAATACTGATAAAAAAAAATTATTATTATCTAATTAAAAATCAGCAACAAATGGTGAAAAAACGACCTAAATATCAGTTTTTCCCAACTTCTGATACATTTATAAAATACAAACCACTATTAAGTAATACAATCTGAAAAGCCTCCACATTGCGCTTCATATCTATTAGAAAAAGGAATACCTTCCTTCTGCTGAGGTACAAAATGGCAACGTAATTCTATCAAACTCTTTTTATATTCCAATCTCATTTTATGTTTGTGAAATTTTAAAAATATAAGTTATTATATTTTTTTTATCTCACGAAATCTTCGGTGCTTATTTTGAATTTGAAGTATTCCGGTTACCTGGAATAAATTTCGAACCGTTAAGCAATGAACTTTAATATAATTTCATAACTTAAGAGATCATACTCAGTACAATTTGAACACAAATATCTTCTGATATATATGGAAGATGGCCATAGGTGTACTGTAGAGGTGTTCAGATTTGGAAAGACGTCCGTTAGACGTTTTTTTCGCTATAGTTTTTTTTCAAGTCGCAGCATCATTAAAGGTTATTATAAATAATAAAGATATTTTTTTATTAAACTAGTAATCACAAACTAAATACGAACTTTAATTTAAAAAAAATTAGTATTTAAAAGGATGGGAGATGGTTGTAAGCGTATATGATAAATGGCGATCCTTAAAACCCGATCCTCATTTTACCTTTACCTTTGCAGGAAAAATATGACTTTCTCTTTTTTATCTTTTGACCACTGTTTCGTACTGACTACCTTCGAGCATAATGTCTTGGTCATATAAGACAATTTAAAGAATAAAAACTCAAAAATAGACCTTTTCTAGTTTCAGTTCAGGTAACTTGTAAAAATTTTACAAACTAGCATCAAAACGGTAAGAGAAATAGTAATTCAGGAAATAATTAACAACGTTCTATATTTTTTTAAAAAGCTTTGAAATGTGAATACTGAAAAATACTTAATTTCTTTCTTTTATCACGAAGCCAAATTTGAACACTCGGTTCCAATTTAGCAGTGAAGTAAAATATTAAAATATTGTTGCCAATTTCAAAGTATAACAATGACAATTATTAATCAGCATTCTGCCTCTCATGGTCGTCTCTCCAAGAATTAGGCTAACTTTAATTGTAAACAATGAAAATTTCATTGATTTCAACGCATTAAAATATATAAACTGTATGATATAATTTATGTTGCCAGGAATTTTATAATGACTAATTGAAGTTACCAATGAATGAATGCTTGAGAAAATAAAATTATCTCGATCCGCATAAGAACTAATAAAATTCATTATTCTAATGATCATAATTTACGAAGTTCCTTAATAACGAATAGGTTATATTTTAAATATAACGGTGAAATTAATATTTGGCAGTATCAACTGATTCTGAATTTCACAAGTATTATTATGACAATTATTACATACTAGGTATTATACACTAGTAAAATAAAAATTTACCTTCAACCAGCATTACTACATTACTACATTAGAAATCCAACAACATTAGAAACTCTGATACCATATTTGCAAAGCACTATTTTGCGCCAAAACAGAATTAAACTTTGGAGACTATAAATCCCTCAATCCTTATAAATAAAATCTGAATTGAACTCGCTCTCAATTATTTCTCAACATCCCATCCGCCCACTCCGTAAATTATGCGATAAATTGTCTCTGCTCATGGGTTCTTCAATGTCGCCGATATACATTTAATGTAACTGGGTCAAATTTTAACTACTTTCTTAACCACTAAATAATAATAATTCACAAAACACAACAGGCAATTTATTACAGAGGAGCGTCAGATAGGCCAAACCTTGGTTGCATAAAGAAACGAAACTCAATAAAGGTTAAGTAAAACTTGATAATTAATAAATTTCTTCAAACTTTGAAGTATCTCTTTTAGTTGAGAACTGAATTTGTGGCAGGTTATATCATCATAGCGGTTTCAAGTTAAGAGCACGCCACTGATAAAAATTAGTTTTGTACATGGATTCACCTGCCTGGATTTCCATTAAGACGGCGGGATTTCAAAATATTTAATGTATGCATTGTTCCATTTATTAACAAAAAATTTTTATTATCACTCAATAAAAATATTAGAAATACACAATTTTCATTGTTATCATCATGAGGTTCACTTGTTAGTACGTTAAACATTTTAATATTATTTGGTAAAATCCCAAGTAATAAGAAGGTGACTTTTTGATATCTGGAGGATGATGATGACCAGTGAGAAGAAAATTTAAAAAGAGAGAAAACGAAAAAGTCGATGACAGTACTCGCAAATAATTTTAGACCAGATGACTCAATGACAGTGCCAATTAAACAATTTTATTGTACTTGCTACATACATGATTCCCTTCGATTCTATGGAGGTGAGTGTGTTTGTGCTAGTGCGTGTGCATGTGTGTATGGATGTATATATATGTATATATCCGGTTATCAAACAATAGTCCGTAACTCATGAGACCGACATAGGTAGATGTAATTTAAATAAATTGATGTAATATTGAAACTTTAAGAAACTTTGTTTCTCTCTACTGTATAAGTACGGAGTACTAATTATCAGAGAAATTCTCGTATATAATCATTTTTCGTATTCTAAGAAATATTTTTGTTTGCAGCAAATTAGATATATTGAGTATATATCTACTGTTTTATACTCTCACTCTTTTATACGAGGGCGGTTTGAGAAGTCAGTGACTTTTTGAATTTTCTGCGCAGTAGTTTTAAATGCAATACTACTACCGTCAACCGCCATTTATTAATAGACTACTGTTAAATTTTGGGCAAGCTGCGTCATTTGGCTTGTGTTTGATAGCCATTAAAAGCAAACATTATCTTGAATTTTAACAAAAATGGAAAAAAGTGAATTTCGTGCGCCGACTAAGCATTATTTTTTGTGTAAAAGAACTATCACTGAAACAAATGACAAACTAGAAGTATTAATAAATACTATGAGAACTCTTCTCCATCAATTTCAATGGTTAAGAAGTGGTTTATTGGTTTCACTGGGGCCGTACTAGCACAAATGACGCCAAACGTTCAGGTTGTCCAAAAGAGGTTATCGCGCTAGAAATTGTCGATAAAATTCATAGAAATATTAGACGATCCGAGAATCAAAGACCGTGAGGGGCTGTAGGCATCTTCAATGAGTGGGTACATCATATTTTAGATGAATATTTGGACATGAAAAAACTATCCACGAAATGGGTGCCACGATAGCTCTCACTCGACTTCAATGCAACCATATGACCATTTCAAAGTAGTATATGGCAATATTCTGTCATAAACCGAAAGAGCTTTTGCACCGTTTTGTAACCATGGATAAAACATGAATCCATCACAATACACCAGAGACCAAGGAACAATCAAAACAGTGGGTTTCACGGGGTCAACCTGCACCAAAGAACGTCAAGGTGGGTCTGTCAGCCTGACCTTGTATTCATGGCCACAGTTTTTTGGGATGCACGCAGTGTCATTCACATCGATTACCTTGAGAAGGGTAAAATGATCATCAGCAAAAAAAGTGCTGTTCCATCAAGACAATGCACGGGTGTACACGCGTGTAGTCACGATAGCAAAAATCCATAAATTGTACTGCAAATTGTTGCTCCATACAGAATGTTCTCCAGATGTAACCCTTGGCTACTATTTGCTGTTCCAAAATCTGAAGAAATGGCTGGGTGGTAAGAGATTTGGGTCGAATGAAGAGGCCATTACCGTAACAAATGACTATTTTGAGGGCCTTGAGAAAACCTATTATTTGGAACGAATAAAAAAATTGGAAAAACGCTGGACCAAATATCGATCAAAAAGGAGCTTATGTTGAAAAATAAAAGGCTTATTTGCCCAAAAAATATATTTCATTCAAAAAGTCATTGACTTCTCAAACCACCCTCGCACCCAAAGACAATAACTATATTAGGACAATTAATATAAAGTTGACACGTTGGTTCTTGGCAATATTTCGTTAGCTAAGTTTGTTGACTCATAATATTCCTACCTAAGTTATATTAATTATGATTTCAATTATGCTATGAGAGATATCTTGCTGCCTTCGCTAATAGTACGCAGGACAATTAATTTTAGCAACAGATCTATAACTTGTAGTGATAAGACCCATCATCATTGTTCCCGGGAACTACCTAAATATGGCATCTCCATGTTTAGATCAGAAGAAATTAGAAGAGGAGATCGGTATAGGTTCTTATAAGATATTACTCTACATTTAATAGAATAAAATGTTTAATATTTTGCCGACGTTATGAAATCATGATGAGAAAATATGTGGATTATTAGCATTGATTATTTCCTACTTAAAAATTTTAGTTAGTTCATTTTCTACTAACACGTATGTGAAACAACTTGTAGAAAGTAATTAATTTTATGATATAATATGTAAAATTTAAATCTTTCAATTTTCCTAGAAGAATCCAATTTTCAGTGTTCTGTACATTAAAAGGGTGTAATGGGATATTACAGGATCATTTGTTGTTTGTATGACGGGCTGTGAAGACCCTTTTTCTCAAGAACGCTTAGAGGTCTTAAGTTGAGATTAATAAATATTTAGATATCAGGTTCTTTGAAGCTGTAAAAAAATCAAGGTTCTAAGTTAAGAGCAATTAAGTAGAACTCTAAATGTATGCCGAATCTTTTGACACTCGTAAATAAATCAAAACCTATAGTTTCCTATAGTCCTGCTGTCCAAGAATCATGAAATTTGACAAGAAGCAAGGTCTCACAGAACAAGTAAAGAACAAAACCGAAAATTGTTAATTTGTAGTTAGATCATATACAAAATATTTTTAATCATGCGCCTGTAAATAATATAGTAGACAATTTATTTTCGTTCCAAAAATTAAAATTTTGTAAATACTCGTAGTTTAACGGGAATGTTACGTACATTAAGTGTTTAAAAATAACTAAATGTGTACAGAACTCTCGTAGTGAGAGTTCCATTGAAGTTGAGAAAGTTTTATTTCAAAGTTGGGTAACTGATCCAAGCAGGTTGCTCTAATTTAAAACCGTATACGTCTTACTATGTTAAAATTTACTTAATAATTCAATATTTAATAATGTGAAAAAAAAGTAATTTTAATGAATACATTTATCAGAAAATTTTCACGTCTAATAGACAGAGGGATACGACGTCTCCTTCAGAAATACATTTATAAAAAGAAATTCTTATTCATAAAGACCAATCTGGTCGCAATTTTCCCTGTTTTAATAAAACGATATAAATTTTTATTGATATAAATAATGATAAATATTTATTGATTTCAATGCTTTATTGAAAACCGTAATAAAAGTTTCCTTCTGTCATAACAATTTAATAATGACTATATTTAATGTAACTTTATTTCATGTGTTATAGATGATAATTTTCCATTTTTGTATTATTTACTTTACTGTTACCAAGATTTTCAATATGCAACTTTAAAGAAAATAGATGACTTTGATACAGGAATAAAATTTGAACGGATTTTAAAGTTTCTTCAAATGTACTAAATTCATGTATATTTTAAGGAAAGAGTTAATAAGATTATATTCCGGTACAGTGAAGTGCGATGATATATTATATTGAATGGATACCGAATTAGGCGACAGTTTTTTTTACATTGACAAGTAAGATCTTATTTTATTATCATCGAGAACAAAATGATGAACGTAAAACAACAAATACATAAAAAATAATTTATCTTTTAACTCATAAAAAGGTTTTATCTATAAAAGGTTTTGACTGTTTTCCATCACATGCTTAAAAAAAGGAAAATGACATAAAAAACCAGACCTATAAAATAAACAGAGCTCTCAAAATTAAAGTAATTGCTCTTAAAATATTGGAGCAATCATAGTGAACTACTTATACACATTGCTACAATAACAAAAATGATTACTGATATTGAATATATTTGGCGTTAATTTTGTAGAAATTCATTATTCACAATTAAATGAGACTACGTGATGTAGTATTATTTCTACTTTCTTTAATTTCTTTAACCACGACCTAGGTTTCGTTGTATTACAACATCTTCAGGTGGGATATTGGCAAAGATCTTTGCCAATATCAATCTTTGTCAATATCCCACCTGAAGATGTTGTAATACAACGAAACCTAGGTCGTGGTTAAAGAAATTAAAGAAAGTAGAAATAATACTACATCACGTAGTCACATTTAATTGTGAAAAATTATTACTTTAAAGTCGTTTTTGCCATAACATCATTAAAGACGCAAATATGATTCAGTCTAGATTTATTTTTACATTTTTAATTTATAGATCGTGACACATTTAAACCCATGCACTTTCCGTCTATAGTTTAAAAGGTGATTTATAATAAATAAATGAATAGCTTTCTAAATCACAAAAAGAATTAGTGAAATCATTTATACAATTTTACATTGTTATTTTAGAATTATTATTTATATTGCTACGAATTTAGTGATTTTATTAAATACTAGCTTTTACTAGTGCCTTCACCTGCGTCAATTTTCCATTAAAGCGGTGAGATTCAAACATGACAAAATGCAAAATTTCCCTACCAATAACATTTCGGCGATTTTATATCTGCGTTATGTCATTCATTTAAATGTTGTAGTTCAAAATTTGTTTAATGTATAGAAAGATAATATTTCTCTCGTTAAATAGTACCCCATATTTCAGTTGGAATCCTGAACTATGTCTGCATAAATTTTCATGAACAGATGAGCATCTTAAGCATGATTCATCAAGAAATATTTAAAAACAGTAAAATTTCTTAAGAAATGGTGAAAATTATATTTTTGCAATGAAATTTATAAGGCATGCTTTTATAAACAATTGGGTTACACACATTACTTAATGTGACTGATCATAAGACTAGTTATGGGAATAGTTAATTATTGTGTGTTTCTTAAATGATGTAAGGATCGCAGAATAAATGAAACCATAGATCGATTTGAGTGAAGTTTTTATGAATTGAATGGATTAATTTAACGACATTCATTGTCAGATGTGGATGAGATGACTTCAAATTATGCTACATGATTGTCTAATAGTGAGTTATGTCCTGATAAATTATGCACGATGTTTCGTAAAGAATATAATGAATTCATGTATGTATTGCAAAATTTTTGACGTTTTTTCGTAAATCAGTTTTTAATCGATGTTTTATTTATTAATCAGTTTTATAGCTTATTTATTCAAGTCAAATAATTGTAAGTCGAACAAGAAATTTGTTGTTAATAGTCCGTGGTTTTTGTTATTTTATAATTGTTTTTATTATTATTTTATAATTGTTTTTATTATAATTGTTTTTATATATGCTACAACGTTATTTTCTAAATCAGGTAATATTTGATGTTTTATTTATTAACTTTATGACATAAAATATAAAGTTTAAATCTCTAAACTTTCTTTGAAGGCACGAATTTTCAAGGTTCCCTACTCTGAAAGGAAATAATGGATTATAATATGATCAATTTGTTGTACGTATGACAGGCTGTGAAGACCTTTTTTCTCAGGAACACGTAGAGATATCAAAGTAAAATTAATAAATGTTTATACATGCGGTTTCTCGAAGCTGTAAAAAAATGCAGGTTCTAAGTCAAACACAATCAAGAAGAACCCTAAAAATATGCCGCAATTTGACACTTGCAAATAAACCAGAACCTATAGGTTAATCTAGTCTCGTTGACCTAGAATCATGAAGTTTGGCAAGATCTTGCATCTGGCCAAAGTCTCACACCACAAGTAAATAACAAAACCGTAAAATTGTTATAAAAAATATTTTTTCAATTTGCGCCTGTGAATGATATAGTAGGCAATTTGCTTTCCTTTATAAAAATTTAAATTTTCTATATAGTTTAATAGGAATATTACGTACCACTAAATGTTCAAAAATACCTAAATGTATACAGAATCCACGTAGTGAGAGTTCCACTCGAGTCGCGAGTGCTTGACAGGTTTTTTTCAAAGTTGGGTATCTGATCCAAACAGGTTGCTCAAAATAAAAAACATACACGTCTTATGATGTCGAAAATTACTTAAAAATTCAAGATTTTATAACATACAAAAAATAATTATAATGAATGCATTTGTCAGAAAATTTTCAATTCTAATAGACGGAGGGATACGACATTCCCTTTCAGAAATCAATTTATAAAAAATATTCCTATTTTTTTTCTATTAAAAAAGACCAATTTATCCGCAATTTTTCCTATTTAATAAGATAATATTAGTATTTATTGTTTAAAATAATGATAAATATTTATTGGTTTCAATATTTCATTGGAAGACCTTAACAAATTTTTTGCAACTTTTCTCCTACTTTCATAACAATATCATAATGTCCGTTGACTTTATTCAATGTAGAGATGATTTTAATTTTTTTTATTATTTACTGTACCGTTATTGATATTTTCAACACGAAACTATAAAGAAAACAACGTTTATAAAACAATTAGACTTGAACAGATTTTAAATTTTCTACAAATGTATTAAATTCATGTACATTTATAAGGTGAAAAGTAATAAGATTTATACTACGGTACTGTGGAGTACGATGATATATTATAACGAATGGGTACCGAAGTACGGTCACAATTTTTTTTACATCGACAAGAAAATTCTAGTACTAAGATTACTTATTATTGTCGACTTGTAGAATTCTCGTCAATTCAGCTTAAATAAGGTAGAGATATGTGAAAAACTTTTTCAATGTTTCCGATTGCTAAAGATTTATTGAAGAAAATAAATGGAAAATAACCTTTCTTTCAATCACACATTAAAATTAAGAGGGATGATACAATTCTTATGTGAATGCATTCTGAATTACATGATTACCGTTTGATTCCATTGTGGTCTTCTTCAATGAAGTTCTGAAAAATTATTTGGTTTAAAAAATACACAAGATCTTGGAAAAATTTTGGATGAAATTTCATTGGAACGTAACAAAATAAAGTGGGTAGAATTATCGGGGTGTCTAAAGGAGAATAAATTTATTTTATTCAAGACCAAGGAAGCATTAAATTATTAAGGAATTGGTACCTAACAATATTTAAACCTTTAATTGTTTGTTTTCTGTTTTCGGTCATTAATCAGCAGCGTAGAAAATTATAAATTTTTGATTATTATTTAAATAAATTCATTTTTATATTAGTTTAATCAATTATAGAAATATAGGTGTGTGTTTATAAATATTACTATTTCGGAATTAAAACCTAACATTTCACGAAGAAAACATCTATTGTACATTGATTTAGGCACAAGTCAATATAGTTATAAATACCATAATAAATATTGCGTTTGAAACCGTAGTCACGAATTGAAACTTATTTGCAGCATATCATTTTAATTTACTAGGAGGTTAAAAAAGTAAGTTGGATCTTATTTTATTACCAATAAAGACTAAATGATATGGACAAAACGACATCTACATAATACTTTTATGTTTAACTTTATGTTATTTAAAGTTTAACTTACAAAAAGATTTTATGAGATTTTGAGTGTTTTTCATCACGAGCCTAATAAAAAGCAAAATATGGTAAAAAACCAAACACACAAAAGAATATAGGACTAAAAATTAAAATAAAGGCACGTAAAACAACTGGAGCGATAATAGTTAGAACTACTATGTGCATATACTTGTACTAACAGAAGTTGTTACTTTTAGTGTGATTTTGGCCGTACTATTGTAAAAATATTTAGATAATAGAATTTTTAATTTATATATAGTGACACATCCAAACACTTATGCACATCTATCTATAAATATAATACAATGGCAATCATATCTTGTTTCTGGGCACATTACACAAAATCCACTAGACATTTTATACATATGTATATATATGTGTGTGTGTGTGTGTGTGCGTGTGTGCGTGTGTGTCTGTGTGTGTTGTTAGTTTATGGAACTGTTTTAAATAGGAGGGTGAAAATTTAGATTTAGAAAGGTGTAGTATACAACAATTTTCCACCACACGGGCGGATACAATTGCTAGTGCAAGAATAAAGCAAATCATTTTCAACGATGTTTATCAGTGTGATGATTTGTATAAGGATGGTGATTCAAACCTCGCCTCAAAGATAATTATAATTCGGTGATAATATTGAAGCTGAGCGCTCTTCAAATCATTTCCAACTGGATCAGAAAGGATTTCGTTTCATAATGTAAATAAAATTTGGTAGTCTTCTCTAACTTATTAATAAGTTATGGTGCTAATTGACTAAATGTATATACAGCAATGATCCATAAAATCTTTCGAAAAGAAAGTGAAATGGAACTCATTAATAAACTTACGTCTGAATATGTGTACTCTTTTATTTTCTGCAATGAATCAATTTTAACCGAATATGTAGTTTGCTGGTATGCTATATGGAACTATATTTGTTTCATAGTATCTCAATAAAATATTTTCTGTACAAATTGAAAAATCTTACACATAAAAATTTCTTTGGAAATTGTTTACATGACATTTATTTTTGGTACGAAACTTCAACATTTTTGTGTTTCAAAATCAACACAGTTTTATATTTTTAAATGAGAAAGTGTGCTTGTCGCATTTTAAATTACTCAACTTGATACACCAATATCGTGCATAAATTTCAAAAACATTTCCTATTAATATTGACTGCGACAATATTTTATAGAATTATTCATACATTGTCGGTATTAATTAACGATTGAGATTAACGAAAATAAATTTAGGCTAACATTATATACAGATAATTATATTCATACTCTTGGTGTACATGACAATATTTATTTAAAGTCATGTATTGCTTAAACAAATTAATTAAGAACAAAATATTTCCAGTGCAGATAATTTACAACGTAAATATATATTGCATGATATATCTCCGGCCTAACTCATCTAGGTTTGAAAATATGGTGCATATTTAAAAAATTATTACATCTAAAACCATGGCTATAATTTTCCTACAAACTTTGCGTGGCTTCTAAAATTCCTAGATTTTTATAATTTAAAGATCGGTAGTTTCTTCAGCTCCAAATTTCATGTTTCTTGTCAAGCTGTTCTCGAAAAAAAAAGTTATGATGCACAAACCGTCAGACACGTGAGTGACCTTACAAGGGTTTCGTTTTTTATTTGAGGTTACCAAACACTAAAAAACATAATGACGTTTCAAAGAGTAGCAGGCAGAAAGAGAATTAAACAAGAACAAGGAATATTTGTGGTCATCCAAAATAGAAATCTATGAAATATCTAAATCGGAATAAAAAATTGAAGACTTTTTAAAGACATTTTTTTATGTCAAAAGTCGGGAAGACGACAAAATCTGATTTCGAACATTTTCTTATTACTGTTTTCAAAACCTGTAGCAAACTGTTTTTATTACAAATGAAAATTATTACCAATGAATGCTTTATTTACACATGATAGTTCTGTATCAAAATTTGCAATATATATATAGTCCCGGTTTAAGTAATAACCTCAATAGCACCAAAATAACTCAATAGTAGTTAACTTTTATACACTCAATAGACTGTCATGTTAATATGGCTTCATGTCCCTCAGGACATAAATCATGTCTATTTCTAGACGGGTATGCCTAACGCCTGTTACAATGTCTCGAGTCTCTTTACTGTCTATACCGTTGCTCTTGCGCTATCAAAAAGCGTTAAATAGGGTAAAAAGAAGCCTGCTGACTCCAAATTGGGTGCCTATTTAGCGTAAATGGATAGTAAGTAGATTCTACCTCCAAATCAAGTTTCGCTAATGTCGTTAGTGAAGAATGATGAAATGACGTATTTTACATTCGTACATGTTTGCTCTCATACCTTTTAATGAATATTATACCACAAATATTTACGTATGAAGCTTTTGTAAATTTTCGTAAAGCTTTTGGGGCGTGATTTTTTTATTAATATATTGTCTGTGAATTTTAAATATATGGAAAAATTTAAATAAATATAACCCATTCATTTGTACACTTATAAAAAATTTTAAGACTATGATAATATGTGAATGTACATTTGAGCCACTCGTTTACGGAAATTTTGAAGGATATGTGATATGATTATTTGTTACGATATTATATGATTATTTAATATTTTATTGATTTTTGTGTTATGATGATTATTTATATTGAAAAACGGCTAATGTTTAAAAAAATATTTTAATCAAAACATAATCGTAAACTTTTAAAAATTTAATCTTTGTTTACATAAATATAAGCTAAGTTTATATTAGCCATATTTAATGGAAAGTCGTGAGTTTATACTACGATTTATTAATTATACTACCCCATAATGGTTTTGGTTAGTTTTAGAGGTTTTTCCTGTTTAATCGTACACGAAAGCTTTCACTATAAGTTTTCGCTTTCATTTATGGACGTAAACATCATAATAATCATAATCATCTTTGTCATTAATGTTTTATTTCATTCTATATATCATAAGCATTGGCAACAAACAATGACAAGGCAGTAATCAAGTTTTCTATTGATATAGTTTTAATTCAAAAAATACCTTTCATTTTCGTTTGTTCCATCTTTAGACTTAATTATCTTTTCAACTATTATATTTCCACTTTTGAGTAGCTTAATATTTTCATTATTTATCATTTTATTATTATAAATACCAAGATACGCAATGATAATAAAAAAAACAATGATTCAATATATAAATATATTATAATAGAGTGAATATAATTTTTGCTTCTAAACTTTTATTTTTCCAAAGGATTCGTAACATATACGTATATGGTACAAGAGTAACTGCATAAAATAAACACAAGTCCCACTATAAAGGGAAGGGCTATTATTACAGAATTCAGTGAAAAATACATTACAATCCATGATAATGTAATCGGATACTTACACGTACATACGTTCAAACAAATGTACTGCAACACATTTACACATTTAAATAACAGAGATTATAGAATAGAAAGAGGTCATGAGAGGACTCTGAAGCTAATATACGATAGACTAAACAATTATAGATTATATCAAAGGAAAGTGAAACAATATGAAAATTAGGGATGTCTGATATCATATTCGAACCAAGACATTAATTCAGTAACATGGTGATATTTATTGACTTTAAATTTATAAAATTATTTTATCAAAAATATTTGTTTAACAAATTTTGAAAGTGCCCAGTATGCATTAAGAGTGCCCAAAGCACATACAGTTATTCGAAAGTTCCTTTAATATATTTATTGTAAATTGAACATGAACATTTTGGAAAGAAATTTGATTACCAAAATCCATTAACACTTTTAAGTTTAAGCCAACATATCCATTCTTTCAGTTGATTGACCGATCAAAGAGTGATATGTTTGACATGAGTAATTTTTAATAAAATTAGTTGAAGAGTATTAGAATCTGAATGCAAATAAACTTTTATATTATCTGCATGTAAGTAAGATTTATTAAGAATATTTCTTGTAGTAAGTAGTATTATTAACGGTCATGAGAAAAAAATTATGATAGATGGCAAAATTACAAAAGTAATGATGATACATATAGAATCTTTGGGATAGCAGCTATACTGTCTATACGTACGAAATTAATACCAAGTTCAAAAATATTCTGTACATCGTAAGATAACATTGAAATCAATTAGTGGATAATATTTATATTATTTTATGTTCTTATATTTTTTTTTAAATTTCAGCGTAATTTAAGCATGCCAAATTCAAGTGGGCCTGACTTGAATTCAAATATTCACACAAACGAAACACACGTTGTTTACTTTATTCTTACAAATGTGTGACGGTCTAGACGATAGGTGGTCCGACAAAAGAGACGACCCGTGTCAAAGAGGTCACCGTTACATATTCTCGTCAGTTTTTTTTTCTTTTTTGCTGTATTATTTGTTTATTCTATTTTTCCCAACATCGTCAATTAATTACTTTTTCGATTGCATCAATATATTCGGATATAATTGTTTGATAGTAATTAAGTAAGACAAAATTTTGTAAAGTGGAATTATGTTTTATTGTTGTAAAGTAGAATTAGGTTTTACGTAAAAAAATCGATGCTTTAATTTCGTTTAATTGAATTTTAATAATTTATTAGAGCTACATGTGAAATCTAAAAAAAAAAGAGTAATAATAATGAAAAAAAGCAACCAATATAAAATATTTAAAAATAAGACCGATTGCTCGTGTTTTTGTCCTTATTACTGCTGTAAAATTAACTGAAAAAAGTCTAATTATAATTTATGGGTTACAATTTTAAAAAAGTTTAGTTTTAGTTTTCCCTTGAGCCAAAACTGTCGAATGATGAAATTTCAAAGATGTTTTATCACGATTATTTTTTTAAATTTTGAATGTTATTCTTGAACAAAACTGAAATATTAAATGTATCTTGCAATTAAACAGCAAATAAATAATTTATGTAAAATTTTCTAAATTGTTTATTCATTTTCCTATCGTTTGGTGAGTAAGGCAAATATCGTAAGTGAATTAAACCGGTATTAAGACAATTTTATTAATATGGCATGTTGAGGCGTCTGTAAATATTCATTGAAAATTAATATAATAATACAAATAATATATTAACAAAAAGGGTAACTATGGTCACAAACAATTAACTAAAGGGCTGTGAGTTGGGGTAGGATAAAATAGGACTTGTACAAAATAATGAACTGAAGTGTGAATACAAATTATAACGGTTATTAACTTCTATTCGCCTGGGTCATGACCTGACCCTTGACTTATAATCAGAAAAGTGATTTTAAAACTTACCTTTGGAAATAAAATTTTATTTAAAAATAATTAATCGTTTAGGTTATATTTTAGTAATCAAAAGACTTGATCAAAATAATTATAATATAGGCATAATAAGTGGCAGAGTCCAAAAGATTTACGCCCATAATTTTAATTTATATTTATATTTACGTGACGAATCTTTTTAAAGGGGGTTGAATATTTAAAATTTTTATGGAAAATATTAAAATACCATATTTAACATAATTATTCCATAATTTTCATGTTTACATATTTGACTTGTACACATATAAGTAGTGCATAATTCAATTTTATATCACAAACAGATTTACTATATTTCAGAAACCGGTTGAGGAAAAATGATCATTACAACTACAGCTGTATCTATTGTAATAAATATAACCGGAGTTGGTTTCTCCTATAATGTTTCGTATAATGTTTCTCATCATGATAAGAAGATAAACTAAAAGAAGAATGATTCTATTATAAAGAGTATTTACCTACCTTAGAAGAATTACTAAATACTTCAATAAGACTTACTTAATTGTTTGTTACATTATCTCATTTATTATCTTTAAAAAATGTGTAATTATCTAAGCGTCTTCCTTTCAAATCTCTTTCGTTCAAGCAACGGCCGCAGACATTTCATTGAAATATTGTCTAACAAAACTTCTGACTTCCGTAAAAGTAATGATTTATAATACCTTTCTCTTGTCCACGCCAAGGAAATTCGGATTCTTGTAATTACGCCTCACTTTTAATTAAAATTTTGATCAGTGTAATAATTTTGAAAGCAAGTTTCTTTAGCTACCTTGCTAAAAATGCGGTTTAAGCCACAATGGCTTAAACCGCATTTTTAGCAAGGATTAATGATTGGACTTAATTTAAATAAAGTTGTATAAAATATCATGCTTTCAGTACGAACTAATAGATTTTGATGAGCATACTTAAAGAAATACTAATTTGTATTGTAATTTTGGTCAAAAAACTTTGTTATAAATAAATATTACTGTGAAACGTTATAAACGAGATACAGATTTTTTTATAGTGGTAAGTAAAAAAACATTAGCAAATATCCATTAAACTTTTGGCGAAGTTCTCTAGAGAGTAGCTCTTTTTATGCAATGTAAGTTAATAGGTTGATTATGATATCTGTATTGGTATAAATTTTTTTTTACAATATAGAACAATTACTGGAATGTCGTTATTAAAGAAATACATACTAGTTTTCGTATAGCCGTAATCACACGACAAAATTACCTCATGAATGCGTATTAGTAAACTTAAATGTGGACCTGATTTGAAACGCAATTTTAATAATTAAGAAATGATTTTCGATGAAAATAATCAAAATAATAAGAAAACTCCAAAATTTTATTAAAACAAAACTTTCTTCCAAAGAAATATAATACATCTGATAAGAGATTAAACATTTTTTTCTGTTTAATCTCTTATCAGATGTATTATATTTCTTTGGAAGAAAGATTTCTTGCACATCTTCAATTTTTTTCAGTTTATTTAAAACCGAATAAAATTATTTCAATAACATAATTGTTAAACAGATAGTTTACCGCTGACTATATCGACATGTATATTCTGATAATAAGATCATCTATTGTCGACGTACAGACGCCATTGGCCATTCAGGGCAAAAATTATGACTTTTTACTTATTTTCAATGAATGTGGATAAAAATTTATTGAAAAAATTATGTTTGGATAATAATCTATTTCACGGTCGTAAGATGCGATTGAACATAAGAGTGAAAATGCATTACTCGTTAAAAACGTAGTCTTAATTGCATTCTGGGTGTAATTTGTTTAATAACTGAATTTCAAAATGGTTTTTGACGATTAAGAATTATATATATATATATTAAAAAATATATAGAAAAAAAAATTAGGTATTTTCTGATTCATTTTATTGAAGCATATGTGGATTACAATAAAATGAATTCTCGATATTCAAGACACAATGAATTCACGATATAGCCAGACTGGGTGTAAAAATGTGTTTATCACATACGACGTGGGATACATAAGCAGTATTTTGAAAAAAAAAATATTTAAGGGTAACGTACAAGAAGTGATGTATGAGAAATATAAAATTAAACGGAAAGAAATAATTAATTAACTTTCAATTATTTATTGCGTATCATTTTTCATCTTAAATGGATATTTTGAGATTGTTATTTTATACTTATTTTTATTCCAAAAAGAAATATTTTGAAAATAATTGAATCATTCTAAAAATCTAGAATTAAGATTGTATAAAAAAAAGTAACTTTAAAAAATCGTCGGATATTGGACAGACAACATTACTCCTATGCAGCTATTTGATGTAAAAAATGCATTTTGGTCATGTTGGTATTTTAACGCCAGTCAGTCACTGAATATTTGATCAACAATATTACTTATCTGGTTACAACGGATTACTATTTAGGTTAAAGAGGATAGAATGTGTCAGCCATTTCAAAGGAAAATTAAATTGCTTTATAGATAGTTGCAAAAAGGACGAGGAATAATCTCGATCATTTTCATTGAAATCGTAACATGGCTACACTCGAACATTAATATTTACCTCAATTATTTTTTTTTTATTTAGAAAGAAGAATAGAAGACATAGAGATGTTCATATACAGCGTAACAAATGATTTAAATGCAATAATAACAGCGGAAACAAACCAAATGAAATGAGAAAGCATATATCGACTGCTATACAAGTATTTTCAGCGAAAGTGTGTCGCATCATAATCTTTGATATGCTTATTAAACTATCACGATAATGTGGCTTCACTCGCCTTAGGGTGTGTAAATCATATCTATCTCTAGACAGGTACACCTAATGCCCTCGGCGACATTTTGTCATTCTCTCCGCGGACACTTTCGTGTTGCTAGACAGTTAAATTATGTAAGGGTAGGACTGTTGAGTCTAAATTAGAAGCATTTTTAGACCGAATGGATATTTAATAAATTTTACCTCGAAATCAGGATTGATACTATTGTAAGTAAATGGTGAATTAATCTAATCATGTGTTTCTTATTCAGGCATGTTTGTTCCCATACGTTTTAATGAGTATTATGTTAAACATTTTAGTGCATAAAGTTTTGTAAGCTTTCATTTAAGTCTGAAACTATTTATAATATCGATTTAATATACATATTCCATATTTCTATGAATCAGCTTTGAATGAGTATTTGAGATATGGGTAATTAACTTCATTGAAATAATATAATATGCAATATAATCAGGTATAATTAATAACTAACCACAATCGCCGAATAGATGGAACATGAAAATGGGGAAAAAGGGATGAAAAATATATGAAAAAAATATATGAGTATATACAAATCAAATGAAACCAAAAATATTATCGAATATATTTGGCGTTAATTTTGTAGAAATTCTTTATTCACAATTAAATGAAACTACGTGATGTAGTATTATTTCTACTTAATTGAAGTTCTTTACCACAACCTAGGTTTGGAATTATTATATTTTCGTATTACTCATTACAGGGGAGCGATGTGGTTTTACTATATTTTCGAAAGTTCTACAATATACAATTATTTCAGTAATTCTATGTAGTAATTCTATGGTGTCATAAAATTAAATGGATATTATTCTTAGTAATATATTTATGCAATAGCACGGATATCTGATGGTTAGAACAAGGTTATACCACTAATTATACATATTTCCCACTTTATTTTTAATTTTTACTGTAGTATCAATGTTGTCTAACTATATTGTGTATAGAAGATATTAAGCCTGGGTGACGATATTGTATTTAGTTGTTCATTTAAAATATTAACATTTGTGTTTCTTTTATGTCTGTTTACTTCTAATGTTTCTAGGAGAATGAATTTATAGCCTTTTGTATTTATTTGTAATATATAGAGATATTAAGCGTGGCTGATAATATTGTACTTAGTTGTTCATTTAATATATTAACATTAGTGTTTCTTTTATGTCTGTTTATTTCTAATGTTTCTAGTATATTTAGTTTCTTGCCTTTTGTATTTATTTGTAATATATAGGGAGCATTGTCGATATGAGGGTGATGGTTTTTTCAATGAGGTGTTTTATAAAGTGAGGTGTGTCTGGTTTATTACTTTGCCAACTGACAATGTGTTATATGCATCTGGTAGTAAAATTTCTTCCTGTTTGACCTATGTATACGCTATTACAGTCGTCGCATTTAAGTTTATAAATACCGCTCTTTTGATATTTATCTATTTTTTTCTTATTGTTAATAAGGGTTTTACTCAAGTAATTAAGGTACTATAGGCACATGTGGTATTATTTAAATTCGCATTATCGGTTAGGGGTTTTCCTAGTTAAATTGCCATATTATCTTTTAATGGAATGGATTTATTAAAAAATATATTATTATTTGGTACGACCGGCTATATTTCTTGGATTATTATTTTTCGTATTTATTCTGGTACAGTTTTGTGAAAATTTATGGGTTATAATTATTATTTACTGCGATTTGTTTTATAGTTTTTATTTCTTTACGCAAATTAGATTTTTTCTAGTGGGATGGTTAACGTTCTGTGAATCATCGAATGGAAGGCTGCTTACTTAGGTGACCTAGGGTGTTGTGAATGACCATTAATTATGGAGTCGGCAAATTGTCTTTTCTAAATATTCTAAATTTTTGTTTGCTTTGCGTTCTAATATCTAAAAAGCTTAGTTCATTATCGAATTCTATTTTTAAAGTGAATTTGATATTGTTGTATAGGAAGTTGGCAAAGTTAACAAATTGGTCTAACTGTCGCTTCGTACCTTTCCAGCAGATAAGTATGTCGTCTACGTATCGATAATAGTATACTAAATTAGTCGCTAATGTACTGTTTAATAGGTTGGTTTCTAGATTGTTCATGAATAACTCGGCTAACAGGGGACTGAGGGGGAATCAATTGCAAGGCCATTGACTTGTTAAAAAAAATTGGTTATCGAATAAAAAATATATTTGTTCCATGCATAATTCAACCAGGTCTACAATTTTCGATATTTCAATGGGGTTTAACCGTTTCTTTTCTAAGATATTTGAAATAATATTTAGGCAATCTTTCTTAAGACCAGTGTGATAACTTTGCCAACTCACTACACAACAATATAAAATTTACTTTAGAACTAGAACCAGATAATAAACTAAACTTTTTAGATATCATATTAGAACGCAAAAACAATAAACATAAATTTAGTATATTTAGAAAAGACACACTTGCCGACTTCATAATTAATGGTCATTCACCCCCTCCTTGATCCCATAAGTTAGCAGCCTTCCATTCGAAGATTCACAGAGCGTTAACCATCCCACTAGAAAAACCTAATTTCCGTAAAGGTAATGTATTAATTAAATTAGAGAAACTCTTGACTAATAATAAAAACGACAAATAATACCACATGTACTTATAGAACTTTAAATACCTTTGGTAAAACCGTTATTAATAATATAGAAAAAAATAAATAAATATAAAAGGAGCGGTATCTATAAACTTAAATATAATGACTGTAATAGCACATAGGTAGGTCAAACAGGAAGAGATGTTACTACCAGATACAAAGAACAAATTGCTAGTTAGCGTAATAATAAACCAGACACATCTCATTTAGGAAAACATCTCATTGAAAATAACCACCACTCTCATACCGACAATGCTCCCCATATGTTACAAATAAATAAAAAACATTAGAAATAAATAAACGTAAAAAAGACACCAACGTTAATATGTTAAATGAACAACTAAATACAATGTCATCCCCCATACTTAATATCTTCTGGATATAATACAGTTCGTCAACATTGATGCTACAATACACTTGAAATTATTACAGCCCGGCTACACATCTAAATAAAAATAAAAAATGAAATGGGAGATGTGTGTAACCAGTGGTTCAACTTTGTTCTAACCATCAGTTACTCTCGCTATTTATAAATTTATTACGGAGTATAATATCCATATAACTTTATTACATACACTGGAACATTTGAATTATATAACCTCATAGAATAACATCAATCTAATTTATTACCCTCAGTAAAATACTTGTATTTTGTATAATTAACGAAACTAAAATAAAATTACACCGCTCCCCTACTATGAACTCACTAACGTAAGCAGTGGGAAAACCCGCGCAAACCCGGTTTCCGCTATTATTTTCTGTAATACGTAAATGCTGTTGGAAGTTCCTAAGAGTCAATCTTTGCTAACAGCCCATCTGAAGAAGTAATACTAAGAAACTTAGGTCGTGGTAAATAACTTAATGAGAGTAAAAGTAGTACTGCATCACGTAGTTTCATTTAATTGTGGAAAAAATAATTATGAATTAGGAAAGTATATCGCTGTCTTCGAACTTATTGATATCTGCCATCTGTTCTGTCAGACCACGTATTGTTTTGAACTTCGCTTGTTCATGAGTATAAAGTAAAAAAGTACGCTATACATTCCCATTTTTGTGAACATAACGTCACATTTAAGTTCTTGTGAAGTAAGGCTACTTGAATTCGACATGTTTTCGATAATGCAAATATCCGTAGAAAGAATATATATATATATATATATATATATATATATATATATGTATATATATATATATATATATATTTATTTATCATAAATATTTAAATATTACATTACAAATGCATAAAATAGAAACAAAAAGATGGGTAAGGTCACATCCAATAACCACTGAGTATGAATTGAATTTTATAAAACAATGAATTAAAGGGGAATACAATTTACACCGGTCACCAACCTCTATTAACTTGGTTCGTGATCTGTTCTCGTAAATACGATCTAGGGATGCTTTTGACTGGAGATGGATTCTGGAGATGAAATTTAATTTATTAAAAATAGCTTGATGAAATAATTTGAATAATATCTCAATATATACAAAATATAATATTTCTATATTTAATTATTTTTTAAAACAAATAAAATGAAAATTTGAATACTAAAATTTGCTTTCGAGAATATTATTTTAAACCCTATTTAGACAACTTTAATATTAATAAAATGGAAAACACTGCACAAAATAATGTTTGTTTTTTTATCACAGATAGTGCTGTCAGACAGCTTTTCTTTTGCTTGTGAAGGATATAAGCTATATACTTACATAGTGATAAGTAAATAATGATAATAATAGTAATACTAATAAATATTTGTAAATAGTTCGTCGAAAAAAAATCTTTGAAACTTTACATATTCCCAATTAAATGAAACTACGTGATGTAGTATTATTTCTACTTTCTTTAATTTATTTACCACGACCTAGGTTTCGTTGTATTACAACATCTTCAGGTGGGATATTAGCAAAGATCTTTGATAATATCCCATCTGAAGAAGTTGTAATACAACGAAACCTACGTCGTGGGTAAGAAATTAAAGAAAGTAGAAATAATACAACATCACGTAGTTTCATTTAATGGTGAATAATGAATTTCTACAAAATTAACGCCAAAAATATTCAATAATTTACAAATAGTTAAGCTTGTACAAAACTATGATAATGTCTATTATGCGTGTTGTACTAAATATTATATATGAATACAATTTTATTTAAATTAATTTATATTACTATATGTTTAAGAAAACGACTGCGGATAGAAAAATCAAAGATCCTGTATATATTTCCTTCGTTATATAAAGATAAAAAAGTTGAATACTGGATACATACATATATATATATATATATATATATATATATATATATATGTATATATATATATATACATACATATATATATATATATATATATATATATATATATATATGTATATATATATATATACATACATATATATATATATATATATATATATACATATATATATATATATATATATATATATATATATATATATATACGCAACCGAACAAATTATATGATTTTAGATGTAGAAAAATTTTAAAAAGTGTTACTTTTTTACATTATGTTTGTAAATGTACTAAAATTTTCAGAAATAATTTCAGTAAACCTTTTAATAAACTGGAAGCTTGAAATTGAAGTGACAGACAAGTTTTGCTAGTTATTTCATAAACAGAAAGCATCACAGCTTTTTCCATATATTATTTCAGTAATTTCGAGACGGGTTTAAATAGATTTACAAAAGTTCTAACATAATTATTCACCTACGTAATTATTGTGTAAATTATCTAAAATAAAATAACTAAAAGTAAAGGTAAGATAAGTAAATTATCTAGTTATAATTAATAAATTTCTGCAATGTTATAAACAACAATTATCTTTATTTAAATTCGTTTGAACTTATATTTTTTTACTAAACAAAAGATGTAATTTTATTGCTTCAATGAATAAATCAATGTCTAAATTTTATGGAACTACCTAATCGTTTGTATCATAAATTTATTTTTATTTCATGCATGTTTGTATCATAAATATTTATCACATCCCATTTGTGATATGCTCATTGTCTTTTTATAAAATGAAATTGAAACTTTCCGAAACATTAACGAATTATAAGGAAACTGCTTTCGTATTAAATAAATCTTAGAAATATTTTTTTATGTAATAAGTTTTAATCTCGTTGTGGAAGCTTTGAAATAATTAAATATAACATTTTGTCTGAAAGAAAATTTAATTTAGATTTATAAGCTCTTTGTTGACTGATTACACTTTATTTAATTTTGCTTAATGCTGTCGTTTGAACTTTAATTCCTAAGAAATGGCATGAAGAGCATAGTAACATGAAGAATTTCCTCCCGTTGGGATATAAAAATAATTAAAATAAATAAATAGATACTTCTCGCTAATAAATTTAAATTATATGACAATTTATCAGGGAGGTAATTCTAATAATATGAGTGTGCATGAAACTGTTACTAAATTAATTACTAAGTGTAATTAGATCAGAGCAAGAGACTTAATAAATTTAGTTATTTTTAACTTTTAGTAACACTTGAAAGTAAATATCATGTGATATTATTTATATATTATTTATCTCTTTCAGTCGGTCAAAACATAACAAATTAAGAACTTAGTGTTGTAGAAGATGGTATAGTCTTCATTGTAAAAGTACTTCACACTTAAAATACATTTATTGTGATTATATATTTAAGTATCAGTATGCACAGTAAAAGATGATTGCGTGGAAAAGGAGAAGAAAGGTTGGAAGAGTGATAGAGAATCAAGATAGAAGTTATTTCTTTAAAATATTTTGAAGATGTACTCGACGACGCATTTTGAATATAATTATTAAGTGCGTTTTAAAATTTGCTTTCATATGCCGTGAATGAGTATTCATAGTATATGATGTTATGTTCAGAGATAAGGAAACGGTAAAGTTACCACTAGGATTATTTTCTAATTCAATGTCATGCGTAAGCTATGACTTTACATATAGAACTAAGATAAAATGTATTGCAATGCTTTTTCGAAATATTTGAAAATTATTATAAAATTTGTAATTTGGCCGTATTAAATATAAAGTTACATATATAAATATAATCAAAATGTGATAGAATTTGGAGAATAATAAAATTATTTTTGTGAAGTGTCTCTTCGTATCTTCATAATTCATGAATAACTTTTCCATTTAGTTTGATACCAGTTCAAACGCACATAAATATTTTATTGCAATTGATTAATAGCAGTACCAAATTTAATTAACTAATATCTTTATTTCCTTTTTTATAACTGTATGTTTAAAATTAATTAGTCAATAAACGACACTTGGATTCGGAAAGAATTTTATTTTCGGTTTATATGTTTAATATGAAATATATCAATTATTTTACTTATTATATCAAGTAAATTCTCATTTACTATTAATCGATAATCAGAGTCGTGTATTATTTATCCAACATACTGCTTTAGTGTATTTAGAAATCGAATCATGAAAAACCTAGCAAAAACTACTCAAAGAAATTTAAGTTCAGGCATTTCGTATGACGATAAATAAATTACGAAGGATATGTGCTTATATTGCCGATGTAGTGATGTTCAAAAGATCAAAGGACTTGATTGACTATTCTTCGATATTTTAAGATAGTTTAGAGAAAAAAAAACATCAATCAGCGGACGCATTTATGATCTGGTTTCTTTACGAAGTCTCTCTGGAGAAAAATGTTTCTACAAATTTTCAATGTCAGCCAGAGAATTTATCTTTTCCACCGATATATACGAAACGTGTGTGAAAATATTCTTACAAACTTCACGTCTTCCCATTTCCACGTGTCTGATAGATGTAGATTATTTTAACAGTGGTTGTTTCTTGTGTATTAATGGAGGTCCGAAGTTAGATATTACATTATAATCCTTTCATTATTTCTCATAATCGTTTAAAGAATGGGTGAAATCAAAAAAGAGTATTTAAAATAAATCTGTGAGTAGACATACATATCTCAAGCCCCGGTTTGCAACGGCTTGCTCCAGAAAAATGACTATTGCAATAAGGCTTAAATAACTCTCTTATCTGTTTCGTCATTTAGATTATTAAAACCATTAACAAGCTTCTAACTAATTCAAAATGAATCAAATTGGTAAAGTGTCTTCCAATTCCAATTGTTCAATGAGCTAAAGGTTGCAGAGTTTTGTAGAAAAATATTATCGCATTATATTCTCCACAAAAGTAATAATTTATGATACTTTTGCCTTACGCGCCACAATTTAATTTTACTTTCTAATTACGCCTGACTTTTAATTAAAATTTTGATCGGTGCAATCATTTCTAAAATAAGTTTCTTTTGGTTTTTTTTGCTAAAAATATTTCTTAGAAAAATGTAAGGAATAACATTTTAAGTTTTGTTTATTTTTTCATAACGGTTTAACTGGTAACACCTAATTCATTATAAAAACAAGGAAGATATTTTCACGTGATTGGGTTAAGTGGATAAAATAATCGTTGGGACATGATTGTAATATGATTCCATTTATCTTGGTCTTCTTAAGTTCACTTTCCCATTTGTTATTTTTACATCGGATGTTTATACCTTTTTGCATAAGTGATTTATATATGAACATGACAAAAACAAAATTTCCCTATTAATAATATTTTGCCGATTTTATATCCGCTGAAATGAAAGACTCATTCATTGAAATGTTGTAATTCTAAATTTTTGTCAATATTTAGAGACAGAATATTTCTCGCGTTAAATAGAACCCTATATATCAGTTTGAAACCTGAAGTTTGTCCATAAAGTTTCATAAACTTGCAAGTCCTTTAGGCATAATTCGTCATTAAATATTTGGAAATAGTAAATTTTTCTTAATAAATGGTACAATTGATATTTTTGTTCAAAAATGTTTAAGGCACGCGTTTATGAATAAGATAGCTGCACGCTTAATTTTACATGAGTGATTGTGGGACTAATTATTTGAATAGTTAATTGTCAGATGTGGATGAGATAATGATGAAACAGATAAGATATTTGTGTAATAATGAGATATGTCTTGGATGGAAAAATAATTTTGCACAATGTTCCGTAAATAATAGAATGATTGCTATTTTTAACCTTGTTTTTAAGTTATTAATTGGTTTAGTTATTAAACATTTATACAATATATTTATTCAAGTCATTTGACTTTTGTAAGTCGCTCAAAAAATTTGAAATCAATAGTCAGTGTTCTTTATTATTTTGTTTTTGTTTTCTTTTATGTACATGCATATTTATATATTTATTTTTTGATGAACAATACTCGAAATGATTGGCTTACATATTTTTTTATTCATAAAATTTTATTACTTCGTACAGGCAACTTATTTCTTACGAACGAAAAAACAGATGTCAAATTATTTCGTTGCAAATATTTTTTTTCTTTACATCTTAATTTATTATCATTTATGCTCATTTTGTCGCTTTTTTTTTACGTTTAACATGAAGAATAAAAAAAAATAAGTTACCTTCCGAATCTTCCACAAAATCTTACACTAAGCTAAACTTTTACAACGGCCGATCGCCGAGAAGAGGGAATACAATAACAGAAGTTAATTGAATTTCTTACCCACTTCAATATTTCGCTTATTACCCTTAACAAGTCTGTAATTAAGTTAAAGTAAATCAAAATCTTTACAGAAAAATTCCTTTAGGGCAGATCTTGAACCTCGCGACATTGAGCATAAAGCTCACAGACTTTACGAAGTGCTGCTGAGTGAAACTTCTGACTTCCGGCAAAAGTAATGACTTACAATATCTTTCCCTTGCCCGCCTCAATGAATCTTTGCCACCAACAATTATGCTCCGATTTTTAATTAAAGTTTTGATCAGCATAATCATTTAGAAAGAACATTTTCTTTGCGAATTGACTTTTGTGTTCCTTTGATTTATTTTTAAATATCATATGGCTTGGCTTCAAAAAGAGGACGAAGTTTTAAAATTTTTCTTGAAATATGATTTGCGAATGAGTTATTAAGGCAGTTTTAATTAGCATTAAAAATTTATTTTATTTGGTTTTATCGTATGTAATTTCGACATCAACAATTAGTTTGTTGATGTCGAAATTACATTACATTACAATTTCTTTTACCTATTTTGGAGAAAATAAACTTCTACATCAAGACACATATTCAAATTTGAAATAAATTATATATTATTTCAATGCTTTCCCTGAAGCATATCAATATATTTTTAATACACAAAAGTAATATTTTAAATGTTTATTAGTACTTTTTGTAGACATTATTCTTGTTTTACTAATTATTATGTCGTCTTTTAAGTTTTTTTGTATACGTAAGACGCAAAAGTTAGAAATTTGTTAAATTAAATTATTATTTGCACAAATATTATACCTATATATAATATAAAGACAGCTTATTTTTCATTATAGTTACAAAACGCTATTTCTACAGAACTTTTTGAACTAGTAAAATGAAATAAAATGGTAGCCCATAAAATCTCCCACATCAAAAAGCCTAAGACTCAAGAAGGGTGAAAAATTGAGTAAATAAAGGCATTTATTTTGACAACAATAGAACCGATGTCAATGTCAGTTATTAGTTTTTTTTAATAATTTAAATAAAAGCGCCAAATTAAATTAATCGGTATTGGTAATTTCATAAAATTGTTTCTAATAAGTCATTATGTATTTCCTCATATTTTTATGGTTATTTTTAATTGTCTTCCTAATTGAAATATTTAAAATAAAATCTATGTTTTTTTTTATTCTTGTTTTTATTTTTTCTCTTTTTTTATCGTTTATCACTGTAAAGTTAAATCAGTCATATTTTTTTTCGTTTATCTTAACCATATCTTGCTTAATACAAAATAAAAGCGAGAATATTAAAAATTTTAAAAAAACATTTTTAAACTTGTGTCTCCAAAAACTCAAAACAAATATGGATTATGTGCTAAGGTCCACATTGAATGAAAATGATTCAATTAGTTTGAATTAAAATAAAATATTAACCATAGAATTACGCTTTGGATATCTTGCCAACTAGCACAGAAAAATTTAATTAATTTGTTAAGCACGGACATTCTAATATCGAGCTTTCAAGTATATTCTCCCCAGTCACTAAAAAAAATCAAACTTCTCTTTAAATCGATAGACCACAGCACGTGGTAGGAGATTTTTGACGGTGGTCCTCCCTAGGGAATTATTTTCTTATCGATCGTCCACTTACATCAATACTATTTAACATAGCTTTGTGTGGTTCCTACGAACCTATTTTTTTTCTACTGTGTACTATTTATATGATTGTTGCCCAATTTTCGAAAATGATCTCAATATGGTGATGCTAGTTGTGAGGAATAAAATTGCTACTTTTAGGTTATATCGACAGATCATAAGCTTTTGTTTCAGATAGTTTTCAATATGGCTCGTCATGGATGAAGAGCCAATTATTTCTTGGTTGAAGTTAAAAAGTGTGGGGTAATGAATCGAGCAATCTGGTAAAGACGAAATATATTCATAAGCACCTCACTTTCTACGGGGTTGCTACTCATCCAGACAAAGATACGAGACTTGCTTAACATAACATTGTTTCACAATTTCCTGATATTCTCTAGAAAAGTAAAGCAATCTTATCCAGAATCCCTCCTTGAATCCTACATTGAGACGATTACTAATAAGTGCTAGCAAAAGCAAATTCAAAGATTTATTGAGATATATGGTTATTCTGCATCAGAGCCAAAAAATGTGTGCACCATATATCTTTCGAAGAAGTCATAGAAAATAAGAGAAGGAAAAAGGGTGAAATATTGTCAGACTGTTTTTTTATATAACGCACTATAGGGATAATTTAGAGTAGTCTCTATCTTTTCCTATGTTGTCGTTTTTTTGATAACTTGAAGACTATATATTTATGCTAATATTTGTTCCTTACGTAAGTTCTTTAAATATGTAAAAATATAATAAAAAAATTCAAATTTGTGTAAACGCGCATTTTATTTCTTTCATAATATAAACAAAAATTATAACATAAGTTAAAGCTTTAGTAACATTTCGAAGAAAGAAAGTTATAACTCGGGCGACGAAATATTTTCGACCCGTTCGCCCTAGTTCTACAAAAATGAGCAACGACTAAACGCTTGTCGCGTAATTTTCATTCACACCTAATAATTATTAAATTATACTAAATTTCGAGACTAATAATAAATATGATACAGTAGATTCCAGGAGATACTCATACTATTTCGGAGCTGCCAAAATTATTATCCTGATAAAAATTTGTATAAATTTACAGGGGAGTTTTGAGATGTACATATTGAACAAATATTACATGGTTATGAAAATAAAATTACGTTTTATAGATTGATAAAGAAATTAATAGAAAATTTAGTATAAAGTCTCGAATTTCCACGAATTACTAAATTTTTTTGCGGAACATCGGAAACCTTGTCAGAACTTACCTAATCAAGGAAATGAAATCAAATTAAGACCGTAAACGAATATTTGTGTTCCTTTTCTGTCTTGCATTATTTACTGGTACCATTACGTTCATTACAATCTTTTTATATGTAACGGCTTATAAATTCCCGTAATTTATAATTTTTGAACTCGTTAAATATGATTTAATCAAGGTAATGTCTTAAGAAAATCGATACGTTTGTTTAATTCGAAAAT
The DNA here is from genome assembly GCA_039881145.1 of Druceiella hillmani. Taxonomy (NCBI): domain Eukaryota; kingdom Metazoa; phylum Arthropoda; class Insecta; order Lepidoptera; family Hepialidae; genus Druceiella; species Druceiella hillmani. Next base: position 17,843,680 of record JAYKKI010000027.1, on the reverse strand, counting down.
ATAAATTTTCAAATTAAGTTACAATTAATTTTCCAATGAATTAATCGAAAGTCACCATACAAAGCACCGTCAAGACCATTAACTAGCGAAAATTAAACCGCCCTTAAATATCAATATCAATAATCATAAACGATGAATTTACATAGATACCAACGTTGGCAACGGAGCTTATAGCTATAAAATCTGGTTTTCATCGGATATTATTAGAAGGAATCACCGTCGGAAATTAATTACTCAGCCACGATTGGAGTACTTGCGTAATTATGAATAAAAATTTCAAAACAAAATTAGGAAACAATTTCAGCGCTATAATATAACTCAGTTTTCCTTACCTTACTGAACTAATTGGAAATAACAACATTTCGAAAACAAATTTTGATTGAGATACTAATGAAGAAATAATGATATAAAAACTCAAAAATTATCTAATTAAAAGTCAACAATGAGTAGTAAAAAAAACGACAAATATATCAGTTTTCTCTCAATTTCTGCACAATTTATAAAACAAAACCACAATCAAGTAATATAATCAGCAAATTGCGCCTCTCGTCAATTAGATAAGGGAATGGCTACCATATGCTGAGGTACAAAACGGCGACCCATTCCTACCAACTCTTTTATATTCGAAATTCATTTTACGTTTGTAGCATTTATAATATAAAAATAAGTAATTACATTGCTTTCATCGCACAATAATCTTTGGTGTTCATATTAAATATGAGATATTCCGGTTATTTCGAACATCGAACAATTTTCGAACCCCTAAGCAATGACCTTTCATTCGATTCCATAACTTAAGAGATCGTACTTGATACAATTTAAAGACCAAATTATTTATCTAAGGTATTTTAATCCATTCAAATTAATTTTCGAAGAACTTTAATACTAGTGTATACAGACATTCATGTAATATTAAAAAAAAATTAAAAACAGATTTATCCTTATTACATCACAAAAGTAATTTGAATGGAGCTTTAATAATAATTTGATCTGATTAATTTTTGCAACCATTCAAAATGTCATTAATTATAGATTTAAGAAGTACTTCTGGACAATAAGATAATGCCGGAAGTATGGCCATATTTTATTATTATCTTAGTTAAACTGATATTGAGAGCAATGAATCGATTATATAAATATAAAAAGGATTTTGGTTCATAAATCTCCCATAATCGACAAAATAATATGAAATTCTAATTAAACAACCTGCATAATATCAGATTACAACATACAAGTCAACTGGCCATTTATTCCGATATATGGGGAAGATGGCCACACTCAGGTAGGCACACTTGGAGAGAGGTCATAGCGTATTTTTTGGCTGTAGTTTTTTCGAATTGCAAATTTTTCAGACGTCATTATTAATATTAATGAGACTTTTTTATTAAATAAGTATTCATAAACCAAATAACAACTTTAAAATATAAAAATTAAAGTATATAAATAGATGGAGATGGCCGTAAATGAATATCATAAATGGCGACACTAACAACCTGAATCTTGTTTTACGTTTATCTATACGGATGAAATGTTATTTCATCTTTTTTTTTTCACCACTATTTGTTAGTAATTGCTTTGGATAAACGGTCATATAGGATAATTTAAAGATAAAAAACCCAACTACAAACCATTTTAAATTTAAATTAATGCCACTTGTAAAAATTTCGTAATTATTAAATTAAATGACTACATTCAACATTTTTGCATAGCATTCAAATGGAAACAGTGAAAAATACATAAGCAATATATGCACAATTTGTTTAAAATTAGCGGCAAAGTGGAATATCAAAACAATGTCGCAATTTTAAAGTAAATGATAGTAATTTACCATCAGCTGCATCAAAGTTTAATGAGCCATCTGCCTCTCACAGCCATCCCTTCAGGAATTACGCTAAATTGAATTGTGAACAATGAAAATTCCATTGATTTCCACGCAATAAAATTCTTTCCGCACCGACAATGGTGTTTTTCAATTTAAATTATATGGTTTAATTTCTGTTACCAATAATTTCATAATTACTAATTTATCAATAAAATTAAAAATGCTTACAAAATACAGAAAATAAAGTATTATCCACAATCATCACAAGAACTAAAAAAAGTCATTATTTTAATGATCGTTATCTACCAAATTTCTGAATAACGAATAGATTATAGTTTAAACATAACGACGAAATTAATTTTTTACAAAATCAACCGATCCTGATTTTAACAAATATGATTAAATTCCAGGTATTATTAACTAGTAAAATTGAAAAATACCTCCAACCAGCTCTAAAGTAGAAACTGTCATACCAAATGTGCAAAGCAATATTTTGCGCTAATAGAAAATTAGACTTTGTAGACAATACATTTCGTAATCCTTATAAATCATATCTGAATTTAACTCTCCCTCAATTATTTATCGACGTCCCATCCGTTTACTCCGTAATTGTTATGCGACAAATTGTTTCTGCTCACGGGTTCATCAACGTCGCCGATGTAAATTTAATGTAACTTGGTCCAATTTTAGCTACTTGTAAAACCACCAAATAAAAATAACTCATAAATACAACGGGCCCTTTATTAGAGAGAAGCGTCAGATAGGTAAAACCTCGTTTGCACAACTAAATGAAACTGAATAAAGAATTAGTAAAATTTGATAATTAATACATTTCTTCAAGCTTTGGTGTATTTGTTTTAGTTAAAAACTGAATTTGTGGCAAATTATGTCATTATAGCGATTACCACTGACATCATTTTAGTTTTGTCCATGGATTCGCCTGTCTGGCTTTCCATTAAGATGGCGGGATTTTAGCCTATTTAATATATACGTTGTACCATTCATTAAAAATAACTTTTTGTTCTTACTCAATAAAAATATTTCGCGCGCATGTATGTGTGAGTTTGTGGGTGCATGTGTGTGTGCGTATGTGTGCGTGTGTATGCGCGTTATCGTTATGCGGTTATCAAACAATAATCCGTAACTTATAAGATCTACACAGACATATATAATTTAAACATATTGATTTTACACTGAAACTATGTTTCTTTAAGAAGTTTAAATATTTGTTTTCAGAGTAATATTGGTATTTAATCAGCTTCACTGTTCTAAAAATTACTTTTCTTTGCCGCAAATTGGATATATACTCATCACTGCTTTATACCTAAACAAAACGCCTATATTCGGGCAATCAATAGTAAGCTTACGGGTTGATTGTTGACGACATTTCGTTAGCTAAGTTTGTCGACTCATAATATTTCTACCCAAATTATATTAGTTATGATATCAACTATACTGTGAAAGGCATTTGGATACGTTAGACATATATTACTCTGAAGAAATATATTTTTAAGCATCCATACTTTTACAAGGGTCCTTACCCTTGTAAAATAATTTCTTCGTTTGTCTGTCGGTCTGTGAAGATACTTTTTCTCAGGAATGCGCTTCATAGCTGTAACAAAATCAACTTTCTAAATCAACGCAATCAAGAGAAACAAAATCGAGATTCCCATAGTCCCGCTGACCTAGATTCATGAAATTTAGCAAGAAGTAAGGTCTCATAGCACAAAGAACGGATAAAACCGAAAATCGTTAATTTTTTTCTATTCGAAATATAAGTATTTAATGATCATAATAATAGTAAATTTTGAATTGATTTCAATGTTACTTTAGAAGACATTAACAAAAGCTTTTTTGCAACTTTTCTCCGTCTTTACTAACAACGTAATACTTACCGTTGACTTTATTTAATGTATAATTGACGACGATTTTCAATATTTACTTTATTACTATCGATATTTCCGACTATCGATATTTACTATCGATATATCGACTATGGATATTTACTATCGATATATCTTTATAGTAAAGAAAACAAATGACTTTTATATAAGAATATGCAGATTTTCAAGTCTCTACAAATATATCCAATTCATGTATATTCGTAAGGAGACATTTAATAAGATTCATATTGCGGTAGAGTGAAATGGAATGATACATTATATCGAATGGGTACCGAACTATGGTGAAAATTTTTACCTGGATTACTTGTCATTGTCAACTCATGAAATTCTCGTCAATTAAGCGCAAATAAAGTTGAGATATGTAAAAGAACTTTTGCAATATTTCTGATGGTTAAAAATTTATTGAAGAAAATAAATGGAAAATAACCTTTCTTAAAATAATACCTTAAAATTAAGAGAGATGATACAATTGTTATTTGAATGCATTCTGAATTGCATGATTATCGTTTGAAACCATTGTGGTATTCTTCAATGAAGTTCTGCAAAATTAGTTTGCGCCAAAAATAAGCGAGATCTTTGGAAAATTTCGAATCAATTTCATTTGAATATTAAAACAACATGCATAGTATAATCAGGAGTATTTAAGGGAGAATGAAGTTATTTTTATTAGGAATAATGTAATATTAAATTAATGAGAAATTAGTACCTAAGCATATTTAAGCCTTTAATTATTTATCACCTTTTTGGTCACTAATGAACAATGTATTAAAATATCATTTTTTCATTATTATTTCAAAGAAATACTTGGTAAATGAATTATAAGAATATAGACATGCGTTTATAATAACAATAATACTATTTTTGCAATAAGACATCTCATTACAAGAAAAAAACATATCTTCTCCATTGATATGGGCATAAGTGAATAAAATAACACACTTAGAAATGCCGTAATAAATATTGCGTTTAAAACCGTAGTCACAAATTGAAACTTATCTGCAGCATATCGACATACTTCACCAAGCGGCGAAACAAAAGTAAGTTGATTCTTATTTTATTGTCATCAAAAACTAAATAGTATACACAAGACGACGCCTATATAAAACATAATTTAAAGCTAGAAATACAAAGAAAAGTAAGATGCAACATTAAAGTAATTACTCGTAAAATATTGGTGCGATCACAGCGAACTACTGTGTTCATATTGTCATCATAATAACAATTATTACTTTAAAGTCGTTTTGACCATAATGTCGTTACGAACGCAAACGTGATTCAGTTCACATTAAGCTAACATATAATTTTAGTTATACTTTGTAACTGATGTGTAGTACTAAATTATTTATTTTTTCAATTGACACATAGTGACACATCTCAACAAATATGGTGCATATGTCTCATCTACAACTTTGTTAAAACGGTAATAATGTTTCTGTAAAAGAACTAAAAAAGACCACTAGAAAATTTAAAAATTTAAGTTTTGCAATTATGTATATATATATATATATATATATATATATATATATATATATATATATATATATGTATGTATGTATATAATATATTGAAAGTAGGTATATATAATAGAGATTTAGAAATTCTCCCGAATATTATTTAATTCTTTTATTACTTAATTATTAAAAATATTAGTACACAATAGACAGAACCGTCTATTTCTGAGTCATTATCATTTCATTTTATAATACTCCTCTAGATAGGCGTAGTTATTATATTTTTACATTTATATTTCCAAATGAGTAACTAAAATATAATCACTATCGATCTGAGTCCAAGGAAAACCCTGATCGAATGTATTCAGGGCGAAGGGTAAAAATTTAGACTAAAAAAATTAATATAGGATACTTTTTCTCCCAAACGAATGAGTAAAATTGCTAGTACAGGAATAAAGCAAATAATTTTTTATCTATATAATAATTTGTATAAGGATGCTGATTCGAATCTCGTCTTATAACTTATAAATTATCCCGCAGTGGTAATACTATAGTTGGACGTTTTTCAAACTATCTCCGACTGGAGCGGAAAGGATTTCTTTTCAGTATATACGTTTAATTTAATTGCTTTTTATAACAGTTTTGACAAGTTACATTGCAAATAGAATGAGTGTAAATACAGTAATAATACATAAAACCTATCTGAAATAAAGTGACGCAGAACTCATAAATAATGAAAGAAACTAATATCTGAATATATGCACTTTTTTCATCCAATCACTACAATAAATTTTAAGCAGATTAGTTACTTTTATTAGGAAATTTGCTGTGGTGCTACATAGGATAGCATTAATTTTAATTTCATCTCAAAAAAAATTATCCAGAAAATTTTAAAAATCTTGTGTATCGAAAATTTCTTTAAAAATATTCAGATTATAATCGGGTTTGGGATATAAAGAGAATAGTTAATATGTTTTTTATATGTAAAAGTGTACAAATTATTATTTTGTAGAGTGTGCTTGTACATAGTTTCAGTTGCTCAGCTTGATAGACTCATATAATGTATGAATTTTAAAATTATTCACGATTAGGAATTATGACGATGATAATATTCCATAAAATTATTAAATTGTTAATAATAATTTATAACTTATATCAATTAAATCAAAGTTCAAAATTAACGAAATATATAAGGATATTATCCTTATATATTTCGTTAATTTATATTATACTGAATTATATTATACTCATACTCATTGTAAATGTGCCAATATTAATTTAGAGTCATGTGTTGTTAAACATGTTAATTAATTTAAAAAAAAACTTTCTAGCACGACTTGTTCACAAAGTAAATATATTGTACAATATGACTTCACAGGCGTAAAAATATGGCGCATTCTTAAGAAATTATGACATCTGGAGACATTGCTATAATTCTCCTGCTTCTGAAAATCCTAATTTTTCATATTTTAAGGATCAGCAGTTCGGAGTATATTTTTTAGAATATTTTTCAATATATGAGTATGGCGGAAACTTTCAGAAACAGAATCAAGAATGAAATCAAGCAGAAACTTTCAAACTTGCAGAGATTTTTCATTATGGCAGAAACAGAATTAAATATGATCAAAAAATATTTGTGCTCATCCGAAATATAATGCTACAAAATATCTGGAATCAAAAGTTGTGAAGGTGACAAAATGTTGGAAATCAATCCAACATTTTCTCATTAAACTTGACAGAAATTAAAACAAACTGTTTTAATATTTAGCACCAAGATCTTCTTCAAATTTATTTATAAATGACATTCCATATCAACATGTATAGTTTCGGTTTAAGTAATAACCTTAATAGCAAATTCGAATTAGACAACATATGTGAACCGCTCTAGGACCACATTCAATGACTGTCACCGTAATCTGACTTCACTTCCCTCAAGATGTAAATAATGTTTATTTCTAGACACGTGTGCCTAATACCCTCGCCGATGGCAAGTTAGTATGTTGAGTCCTTATACTATCTATACCGTTAGTCTTTTCCTATCAAAAAGCGTTATGCAGGTAAGGAGAGCTGACTCTAAATTGGGTAAATATTAAACATAAATGGATAATAAATAGGTTTTATCTCCACATCAAGTTTCGGTAATGTCTTTAGTGGTCAATGATAAGTCCATGTTTGTGCACTTTTACTTCCATATGTTTTAATGATTATTAAACTGTAAACCTTTACGTACGAAAAAATATGGTTTGCAAATTTTTTCAAATTTTTTATTGGGTGATCATTATTTATTAACATATTTTTGTTAAATTTTAAGAATAAAATGGAAATTTAAGGTAATTTACACGGTAAAATAAAATTTCATATAATTTGCATTCTGTAATATTATGTCAATGTACACCTAATATACTCAAGTGTATATATATATATATATATATATATATATATATATATATATATATAGTCAATAAATAAAAAAAACATTGTTAAAAAAATGTTTTCAAAAATGTAATCATAAACCTGAATATTTTTATAGAGATAATCTTTGTTAACATGAACATAAGCTAAGTTTATACTAGCCACAGTTAATTGAAAGTCATGACTTTATACTATGATTTATTAATTACATTACCTTCATAAAATTATCATTTTTTCAGAGGTTATTCCTATTTAGTCGTTTATAAAACTGTCAAATTATCTTTTTAAACTTTAAATAACCTTTGAAATTAATATTTTATTATGATGAAAGAAAAATGAAATTTTCCATTGACATGGTATTTAGTTCAAACTAATTCTTCCGTTTTTGTTTGATTTTTCTCTGGATTTAATTTTATGTTTATCTTTAATTTTTATACCTTCTAATAGTAAAATAGTTTAAATATTTATTATGTTAAAATAATAAATAGCGGGTTACGTATTAGTAACAAAAAACGATGAATAAATATAAAATATGTTTTATGAAATGGTGTATATAACCGAAAGATACTTGTTAATTTTCAAATTAATATTTATCCAAAGGATTCGTAATATACACCTATATGCTACAAGAGTAATTGTTCGAAATCAACACAAGTCTCACTAAAAAGTAAAGCATTTAATACTATAGGATTCAATGCAATAAATTCAACAATCTAAGATAATGGCAAAAATACATTACAATCCATAAAAAAGTTTTAGCGGATACATACACGTACTAACAAGCAAACAAATATGCACCCACATGTTTATACATTTAAATAACAGAGATTGAAGGACAGAAAGAGGATAAAAGATGGAGATTAAAGAAATGAAAAAGAAGGACGAGTACAGACTGAATTATGGAATGTGTGAAATTTAATATAATTTTTTAAGTGTTTACGGAACATCTAGAATTTTAATAGTATGCCTTTTAAGAGTAAAGCGTTTTCCGAACACAAATTACAAACATGAACCCTGGTGCTAATATACGACAAACTAGCAAACTTATTTATTATATCAGAAGCAAGTAAAAGTATATGAAAATTACGGCTCTCTGGCAACACGTTCAAATCGAGATATTAATTTCGTAATATGGTCTTATAGCTCCATATTAATTTAGTAATATTGACTTAAATTAATACAATCATTTTATCAAAAACATCTGGTTAACAAATTTTGAAAGTACCCAGAGCGCATGTCACCACAAAAAGAAATTGACTTTCAATTATTGCAAATTAAAATTCTTCTTGTAATAACATTTCTTGGAAAGAAATTTTAATATTAAAATCCAGTGACAGTTTTAATCAACAAATCCATTCCTTCCATTGACTGATCAGAGAGTGATATGTTTGATATCAGTAATATCAGTCGAAATAACATCAGAATCTGAATGTAAATAAACTTTTTTACTATCTTCATGTAAGTAAGTAAGTTGATTCATAATATTTCTTATCCTATCATTAATAGTTATAAGAAAAAAATTATAGAGATAAAACCTTTAGGACACTAGCTATACTGTCTGTACATACGAAATTAATACCAAGTTTAAAAATATTCTCTACGTGGTAAGATAACGCTGAAACCAATTAATGGACAGTATTTATATTCCGGTTATACATCTTTGACATTTATATTCTTAGGTTTTTTAAATATCAGCGTAATTTAAGTGCTTCGTATTCAATTGGGCCTAATTTAAACTGAAATGTACACCATACTCACATAAACAAAACACATATTGTTTACTTTATACTTACAAATACGTGACGGTCTACACAATACGTGGTCCGAAAAAAGAGACGACAGGTGTCAAAGAGGTCAGTAACGGCTACATATTCTCGTAAGTTTTATTTATTTTTTTCCTTTTTCTTGCTGTCTTTTTGTTTACATTATTTTTCCTAACATTTTTCATCCCTGTATATTAATTTTCAGATTTCGTTCATATATTCGGCCATTATTGTTTGATAGTAAATAAGTAAGATAAAATTAATTAATTTCGTTTAATTGAATTTTAATATTTTTTTTAGAGCTGTATGCGAGTTTTGAAGAATAGTAATAATGATGAGATAAAAATAACTATCAATATACAATATTTAAATATAAGATGCATTGGCCGTATTATCGATCCTTATGCCAGCTGTAAAATCAACTGAAATTTTTAATTATAACTTGCGGATATCGTTCTTTTGAAAAATAGAAAAAAGATTTTTAAAAAAAAATTAGATTTTAATTTTTCCTTGCGTCAAAATTGTCTAATAAACCTATTTTGCCAATTCGATATAAAACAGGTAATTTCAAAAATATTTTATAACCGTTTTTATTTTTAACCTATGAAGCTTATTATTCTTGAACAAATTTAAAATATTAAATTCATCTTGTAGTTAAACAGCAAGTAAATAATATACAAAAGATTCTAAATTTTGTTATTCATTCCCCATCGTTTGGTGAGTAAAGCAACTGTTATGAGTGAATTATACCGGTATTTGGAGAATTTTATTAATATGGCATATTCAGATTATAACACACCAAAAGTAAATTAAGAGGGACTTTCATTTACGTAACAGTAAACTATAAAGTGATAACTGTAAATGTTCGTTGAACATTAATATAATGACACAAGTAACAAACGAGAAAGATAGCTAAGGCCACATACAATTAAGTAATGAGCCATGAGTTAGGTTAAGACAAAATAGAGGAATTGTACAAAATAATGAATTGAAGTGTGAATACAAATTATAGCGGTCATTAACTTCTACTTGCTTGGGTCATTGTCTGACTCTTGACTTATATTCAGAAAAGTAATTTGAAATTTTACTTTTGGAAAAAATATTTTTCTGAATTATTCAGACTACATTTCAGTAATTACAAAGGCTTGATCAAAATAACTATAATATAGTCATAATAAGAGCCATAGTTAAATATCGTCCAAGAGATTTATATACAAAATTAAAATTTATATCTGACAATTTTTTTAAGCGATTGAATATTTCTAATTTTTTATGGAAAATATCATATTCAACATAATTTTCCTGTAATGACATGTTTGATAAAACTGATTATTTTAGCGATTTAAGCAATACCATTAAAATAATGTACTTTTAAATAGTTTTTTTGGCACTATTTCGTAATGGTAAAGATGATAAAAATATATAAATTACACATATTTCGTAAGCAAGTCTTTTATACAATTTAAGTATTGAGAATATTTTAACATTCCTTTCATAAATACTTTCGGGTTAGCAGGGATTATATATATAAATATACATATATATATATATATATATTTATATATATATATATATATATATATATATATATATATATATATATATATATATATTCATCAAGTTTTTTCTAATAATTGAAATATGGTGGTCCGGTGATGGACTTAATGAATAATTCTATGAAAATGTCCCTTGTCCGTCTGCGGTATCAGAGTTAAACGTTATAAAGAACAAACTCTAAAAAGCGAAAATCATGATTATTTTTGCTATCACATTTAAATTTTGCATTTTTGCGAATTTATTTACCATATAATTCGATTCATAGAACTTTGCAACTTGATGCCACGTCATCTATTATCATAAGACTTCTATAGAGTACTCGCTTTAATACTTAATTAACAGTAGACTTATTGACCCTTTTATGAAACAAAATTAAAAATTTCCAAAGTAAAAATTAATTTGGAAAACACAAGGCGTTTATTAAAAATATATTATCAATATTCTTTATATTTAATAATTTTTACCCTCTATAAAGAAAATTACGAGTTATTAAGATAAGAAAATTTTATTAGAGACTCGCAAAATTATTTCTTGTTTAATTAGGCTTTAGTTTATTTTGCTTAGTGTCACCCACATTTGAAATTTAGTTTCTGAAAAGCAACGCAAAGAATATCATAATATTTAGGTCTTCATTCTATTGAAAAATATATGTAATTCCGCGTCTCATTTAATTTATTTTCCAATCTGGACGCAGAAATAAAGTCATAACAAATTCCATATATCAAATCTGGTCAATTATTGTAAACGTTTATTTTAAAATTTGATTTAAATTAAAGTTTCTGATAGGTATAATATCATAATAATATGCAATTTATATCATAGTAAAATATAATTTATATTTGGAATTTTGGCCAACATGTAGTTAAGTAGTGCATTATTTAGTTATTTAACATAAAGATATTTAATGCATTTCTGACACCTGTATATGAAAAACGACACAAAATTATTTTATCACACTATACTTTTCAACCTGTTTGATACTACAATTTTATAAAAAAATCAAGAAAGATACCCCAAAAGGACGATAAATAAATTACAAAGGATATTTGTATATATCGGCAAATCAATCTTAAAATAAATGAGCTAGACTGTTTATTCGATTTTTGAAAACACATTCAAGAAAAAGACTCATCACCCAAAGAATGGGCTTATCGTCTCATATACGAATACTCTTCACTGGAAAGGATAGTAAATATTTTCCCATGTTTTAAATTTTAAATAGAGGATTTGTTAGTTCGAATAACGTGGATTTTCTTCCATTTTATTTATGAATCATTACAACTGTAGTTGTATCTATTGCAATAAAGATAAACGGAGTTCTATATATCGCATAATGTTACTCACTATTATAAGAAGATAACCTAAAATAAGAATGCTTCTATTATTCAAAAAGCAACGACTTATCTACCCTAGAAAAATTACCAAATACCACTACAAGACTTACTGACTTAATTGCTTGTTTCCTTATCTCATTTATGACCTTCAAAAATGTGTAATTAATTAAAAATAAATCAAACTTTTTTGAAAGCGTCTTACTTGCAAATCTCTTTCGTTCAAGAAAAGGCCGCAGACATTTCATTGAAATATTGTCTAACAAAACTTCTGACTTCCATAAAAGTAATGATTTATAATATCTTTCTCTTGTACACCTCAATGAAATTCGGCTTCTTGTAATTACGCCTCACTTTTAATTAAAATTTTGATCAGTGTAATCATTTTGAAAGCAAGTTTCTTTAGCTACCTTGCTAAAAATACGGCTTAAGCGAGTGTAATGAATAACTTTTGAACCTTTGTATTCTTTCATTACGTTTTAACCGGAAACGTTTTTTTACACAATGCGCAAAGAAAAAGGAGGTATTTTCACGATATTGGGTGAAATTAATAAGGAAGTAGCTATTATTATTGCTTCAGGCACACAAGTCAAATGTGACCATATGTATCCATATTTTTATTTTAGACTTAATTTATGTAATGCTATATAAAAAATATACTGAAAAAGCTTTTAAATCCCACGGGATTTTAAATGGCCCTTGGGATTTAAAAGCTTTAAAAGCTTTCACATTTTTTAAATATAACTACATTAGTATCATCTCACTACTTTCTAGTAAGGGTAACGAATTACATTTTTTTAAGTTAACACATATTTTTTCCTTACTGATAATTATATATAAATATATATATATATATATATATGTATATATATATATATATATATATATATATATATATATATATATATATATATATATATATATTGACCTTATTGTTTAATCACGAAAAATTTTATTATTTGTTATTTCTAGTTTATCTGAAGCATCCATTAGTATCAAATTAAATGGTAAATCTCAATAGTATTTTGGCTTTGAGTTCTTTTATTTTAACTTAGTTTAACTGTTTTATTTCGCACTGAAATTTATTCAATTTAAAAACGGAAAAATAATAGATTTTAATGAGCATATAAAAAAAATTTACATTTGTATTGTGACTTCAAAATTTAATTCAAGTGTTTCTACATAGCTGGAAATATCCAAGCGGTCATGTCGGCTTTTTAAAGATTGACGTATGTATGTATGTAATAATGTAATTACTTAAAATATAAGTATGCTTCTATCATGTATTAAAAACACAAAAATACGATTGACTTACTATGGGACTTAAACACAATGGAAAAATGCACGAGCAACACAATTAAAATTTACCTTATCTTGCTTCTATGGAGGTCATCACAAAACTATTTTACGGTGTGTGGAAAAAACTATTAAATAAACAAAAGTTCATTTAACGTTCAACCCATAAAAACGTATTAACCGTAAATGAATCCGACTTTTAAAATGTTTAATAACGTGTTTAATAAAATTTAAAATAATAAAAACTTCGCTTAGGTTTCATAAAACGTAGGAGCAATGATGATTTGAAGTACTATATATACACGTGTTACCAAACGACATTAGTTTTTTATAGTTTTACATATACTTTCGTTGAAGACTAATATGGCATTCAATCTAGATTAAGTTCATATGTAATTTCAACCGAGACCATAATTTCAAATTATCATGACACAATGCTAAACCAAAATAATATAGAGATATATAACAGAATGATAAAAAGTTATCTTCGAACTTATTACGCAAAAACAGCTGGCCATATTTTAATGAAACAATTTTTTAACTTAGAGGCTTAATCAATATCTGCAATAGAATCTGGCAAGATTATAACTTAAATCGAATACCAGCTAATTAATTAACAGATTGTTACTTAATTAATACAAAGCTATATCTCTTTCTCTAATTCACTATCATCATTATTATGTAGTATTATGATTTACTACTAGGCGGCGATACCCTCTTAATTTATACAATTATATGCAAGTTTTATTAATTACAACATTAAAGCTATATGTAAGAGTACAGGGCTACTTTGTAGTGTGAAAGATACAAATTTCTAACACATATTTGGTGATCTAGATATGTGCCATTTAGCATAATTTTTCTGCTGCGAAAAGCGAAAAACATTTCTTATACCATAATAAAGCAAGTAGGAAAAAAGAATGCTCTGCAAAGTTAAAATAATTTGTTAATATCAGCGTCGTGTTTTGTAAGAACGCTAGTTTAAATATGGCTTTATTTGTAAATTATGGCCACCCAAGTCGTAAAGTAGAAACTGGGCACATTTTGTGCTATATTACACGGATGGGTTCTCTGGAACAAATTGTGTATAGACAGAGCTCATAAACTGAAGAAAAGACGTTTGAGAAATATTGATTTTTATATTTACATAAATTATTTTAATTACTTTCAGTTTAAAGTTTTTGTGGTTCGCTGTGAGTTTCGATATGCTAGTTTGGACAGCAATTGTCTGGTATAGTGCCAATAAAATATTATTATCATCAAAATTATAAAAAATGTACAAACAATAAAATAAAAAATGTCTGATATTTAATTAGATTATGTTCAGTTTTTGACTAGAATATACCTTGCTATTGGCTTTTATGAAAACAATATACAATAAATTTTAAATGTTAAATAAATAATATACCTATAAAGTACATGTATGGTATTCTCTTAGCATGAATTTATTGCTAAATTACAAAACCTAAAACGTAAAAAATTTAAATTATGAATTTTCATTGTCTCAACTTATAAATTTTAAATGGATTCCCAATTATTAATTTTAAACGCATTGTATTGTAAAATTTTATTTATATTTATAAAAATTAATTAATAAAAACTATTATAAAGTTTTAAACTCTGTTTATATTAAACGGGAAAAAGCCAACAGTTTCGACTTGAGGAAAAAATGTGTCAGCCATTTCAAATGAAATTCAATTGCTATATGCTAGTCGCAAAAAGGACGAGAAATAATTCCAATAATTTTTTCATAGTACTTCATAGAAATCATAACAAAGCTATACTCGAACGTTAATATTTACCTCAATCATTTTTTTTCAAATATAAATTTGAAAATACATATTCCTATATAAGAGATAGAGATGTTCCGATATAAAGCTAATTAGATTTGATTTAAATTTAATAATTATTGCGAAAACGAATTCAAATAGAAAAACCGCGAAAACAAACACAAGCCGAAAACAAATTATCTACTGCTATACAAGCATTTTCAGCGAAAGGTATGTCGTATCATAACCTTTGATACACTTATTAGACTGTCATGATAATCTGGTTTAACTCACCTCAAGATGTCTAAATCATATTTATCTCTAGACAGGTAGCTCTATTGCCCTCGGAGACTACATGTCACAGTGTTTCAAGTAGTTACTGTCTCCGCCGATACTTTCTTGTTGCTAGGTAGTTAAATTATATTGAGATAGGTGGGTTGAGTGTAAATTAAAGGCATATTCAGACCGAATGGATATTTAATGAGTTTTACCGCCAAATCAGGATTGGAAATATTTTAAGTAATAAATGATGAATTGATCGAATCATGCGTTTCTCATTTAGGCATGTTTATTCTCTTACGTTTTAACGAGTATTCCATTAAAATTTTTCGTTCATGAAGCTTTTGTAAGTTTTATTCAAGTCTGAGACTATTTATAATATTATGCTAATATACATTTTGTATATTTATATGTATCAGTTTTAAAAGATTACTTGAGATATTAGTAATTATCCTCATGGAAATAATATTATATGCATTATCATCATGCATCATTAATAATGAACGATCATAGTCGAATGGATGAAATATGAAAATAGGGAATATAGGATGAAAATTATATTAGAGAAACGTATGAGTATACACAAATCAAAGAACTGACTTCTGTCATCTCTTCTGTCAGACCACGTATTGTCTTGACCTTCGCTTGTTCGTGAGTATGAAGTAAAAAACACAAAACTTTGTGAATATAACGTCACATTAAGTTCTTGTGAAGTTAGGCCTTGGTCACATCCAATCAACAAACGAATCTTGAGTTGGGATAAGGTACATTGTGTATGAATTTTACGAAATAATGAATTAAAGAGGAATATAAATTACACTGCTCACCAACTTTTCCCTTTTGGTTCGTGACCTGTTCTCGGAAATATGATCTAGGGATGCTTCTGACTGACAACGGGAGATGAAATTTAATTTATTAAAAATAGCTTGGTGAAATGATTTAAGCAATATTTCAATAAACTCTTTAATTATTTTGAACAACAAATAAAATTTAAGTTGCTTAGAGCAATTCACACATTGTTGCCTATGGAAAGAAAATATGTGAATTAAGTTTTAAGCCCTATTTAGACGTCTTATATTAATAAAATGGAAAACACTGCTCATAATAATATCGTTTTTCCTTAATCCAAGATCAATTTTTATCACAGATGGTGTGTGTGAGGCAGTTTTTCTTATGATTGTGAAAGATATAAGCAATACATTTACATAGTGAAAAGTAAATAATTATAAAAATTATAAATATTATATATAAATAGTCTCGTCTATAGTATAAATAGTCTAAAATATATAATAGTCTCGCCAAAATTCTATGTTTAAAAGTTTTATATGTATCTTAGCGTGTACGGAACTATCGTAATGTCTATTATGCATTCGTAGTTGAACACACGTACAGGCATACACGTATATATATATATATATATATATATATATATGTGTGTGTGTGTGTGTGTGTGTGTGTGTATCACTCTGACTGCTTTTCTGTATTAATCATTTTCGAGTACAGCAGGCCATTGTGTCCGTTCTTTACATAGACTTAGCAACTGAATGCACAGTCGTTCTCTGAACTTTGTAATTGAATACTTTTTGTATGCCAATCTATTGTGTGTCTTATAGATCGAGAAGGCGTTTATAATGATAGTGGTCAGTAACAATTCAATCGCAAGTTTCTGAAACCAATGAATGCTGCGACGTGATGGGTTACTGTAACTAACCAGCTGATTGGACAAATCAATTGAATATTCATGTGTTGTACTCGGCAGTTACTATAGGTTTCAGGCTACCTTAATTTTTGTTACGTTTGCTTGTCACAGTAACGAATCCCACTCTATGTTTGGTAGACTAGGCAAGGACGTCTCTTTTGTCTTTCCAATTTAAGACCAAAATCCCGTTGTCATTTTTCATAGTAACCATCTCTCCTTTTTCTATCTTTTGGTTTAAATTCTCTGGCAATTAAATGTGTAGATCGTTTTAAGAAGGATTTCGCCAAGTCTACGCTAGTATAGTTGTTGTCAGTTATTATAGTTGTTGTCAGTTGTTGTCTTCGTCCTATATATAAGTATTTGTTACTTAGGTGCATCACCAAATTTTTTTCGAAATTTTTTGGCGCGTTGATTCCTTTCCCTCGTAAGCAATTAGATCCATATAATTAATATACATATTCAAAGTACCAGGAATGAAGTAATCACTAAAAACGGTTTTGGCTCATGATTGAACTAGCTACTTTGTTTTGATAGATTTATATTTTTACTCCAGTAATTTGCAATCTTAGGCATTATTTTTAGGCCCTTCACATAAGTAAACCAATGATTTTTTTTGTAAACCAATGGTTGCCTGTTGGTCGGTACCAGCTATTTATGTTTTCTGCCTGCGCAGCCCGCGATTACCCGGTCGCAGCACTCTCGTAACGATCGTCGTTTACGAGAGTGCTACGGCTGCGCCAGAGAATATTCACTAGAACTTGTACGAGTACCAGCCGACGACGATTCATCATTGTCAGAAGAGTCTGGTATAAAGTCTAGATCCGATTCAGAGTCCAGAGACGTCCGACATCATTACTTAGCGAAAATGAAATCGAGTCTCGCGGTCGGAACGGAAACGTAGGAAAACAATGCAAATGACAGGCCACGGGGGCGGCCGGCGCCTTCCTGGCCTTGACTACGGCTGACATGCCGATATATAATAATCATTTTCGTGGTGGTCCACAAAACTAGAAAATCAAAGGGCTGCCAGAGGACCCCGTGGCATCCCGTAAGACTTTAAAAAATCCACCGGCCTACAGCAGAAGAATGCAGAGTATATTTTATCTCAACTTATAATTTTTGGGTTAGATATTGAAACAAGGCACCTTTATAAAATTGTTAATAAAATTTATAAATTTTTGTGTCTGTCTTTCTGTCATAAAAAAACAAATTATATGATTTTAGATGTATGTACATAAAATTTTGCTAGAAGTTACTTCAAATGGAGATGTTCATGTATTAGTATGCATTCAAATTATTAAAAATATTTGCATCTATCCACACATATAAACTAAAGCCAACTTTTTTCAACGAATCTAGATGAACAGGTATTTTCTTGAGTAGAATCTTCTTGAAAAGGTTTTTAAAAATGAAATATATGATTAATTAATTTAATTTTTGAGTTGCGTTGCGGCTTGCAAGGATATATGCAAAAGGACTCCTAATCTTTCCTCATCACCAAGCTAAAAACCATTTATACAAATTAAAAAAGGTTGCTTTTTTACATTATATCCCTAAATGTTCTCGCATTTATAGACATAATTTTACTAAACCTTTTAATAAGCTGTAAGCTTGAAATTAAAGTGTCAAACAAGTTTTTCTGGTAAGTGTTTTCATGAAAAGAAAGCTTCATAGCTTTTTGCATATATTATTTCAATAATCTCGAGATTAATAGCAAATTATATGCATACGTAATTCTCCAGTATAATAAAGAAAATAAACATAATCTTCCAGTGTAATAAACATTTTAAATAAATTTAATATTTTAATTAATTTGAACTTATATTTAACTACTTAATTTGAATTTATATTTAATTTTATTGATTTATTTAACAATTAAAGGTCCATGTGTTATGGACTTACCTACCCGTGTGTACAATTAATTATTTCATGCCACGTCACCTGTTGTTATATTATTATTTCTGTAAAATAATTATTTCTAACAACCTATTCGTAATATGCTTATTTACCTTTTTATATAATGAAATTTAAATTTTTACAAATATTAAAAAAATTTACGGAAACTGCTTTTGTATTTAATATATCTTAGTAGTATTTTTTTAAATATACTAAGCTTTAATCTCTTTGAAGAAACTTCGAAATAATTAAATATAACATTTTGCCTGAAAGGAATATTATTTGAGATTCGTAAGCTTCTTGTTGATTGATTACACTTTATTTAATTCTGCTTAGTGCTGTCGTTTGAATTTTAATTCCAGAGAAACGACATAAAGAGCATAGCAACACGAAGAATTTCATCCCGTTGGAGCATAGAAATAATTAAAGTAAATAGATTCTTCTCGCTAATAAACTTAAATTACCTGACAATTTATCAAAGAGAAATTTCTGAAAATGTGAGTTTATGTGAAACCGTTACCGAATTAGTTATTGAGTATAGTTAGTTCGGAGCATGCTACTTAATAAATTTAGTTATTTTTAACTTTTAGTAAAACTTAAAACTAAACATCAGGTGAGATATATATGCTTGCAATGACTATCTATTGCCCCAGAAAAATGACTATCTATTTCAACAAAGTTTAATTAACTTTCTTATCTGTTTCGTTATCTCGTTTATTAAAACCTTTAATAAGCTTTCAATTAATTCAAAACGAATCAAATGATTGAAACGTCCTCCTGGAAATTCTTTTTATTCAATGTAAATATTGCAGACTTTCATAGAAATACTGTAGAACAAAATTCGCGCCACAATGACATTTTAATTTTGTAATTACGCCTTACTTTTATTTGATTAAAATTTTGATCAGGGCAATCAATTCTAAAGTATATTTCCCTGGGCTTCCTCGCTAAAAATATTGCTTAAATCAATGTAATTAACAACGTTTTAAATTTTGTTCTTTTTCAACCGTTTAATCGGGAACTTTTACGGTTAAACCGGGAATATACTTTCACCTAATTCAAAATGAGAACAAGGAATATATTTTCATGCGATTGGGTGAAATTAATAAAAAATTAGTTTTTTATCTTCACTGGGATGTGAGTGTATCATTTATCTACGTCTTCCTAGATTCACTTTTCCATCTGTAGTTTTCCAAGCTACACTTATAATACATAAATGAGACGGCTCTTAAATCACGGATAGAGTTTTTATGTGTTTTTGCTTTAGTTTTTTATATGGTTACGAATTTAGTAACTTTTACTAGTGGCTTTACTCTAATAATTGAAGTGCAGTGGTTCTCGAGAATAGTAAGTAGCGGTAGGCAGGCAGAGCTCCTTTTAGTATTGCGTAGTAGGATGATATAATAGTTGTCATATATTTTTTGGAATAAATAAATATATATATATATATATATATACATAAATATATATATATATATATATATATATACATATATATATATATACATTTATATATATATATATATATATATATATATATATATATATATGAGTGTGTGTGTGTGTATAGTCTGTTAAGTTAAGTTAGTACTCTTCTATTGGAATGTGGGAATATTATCATTTACCATGTAAAAGTTTATTTGATTACGTAATAATATTATTTTGGATCATATGATATGACTCAATGTCACACGGTTATCAACAATAAACTCTCGTTAGTACTAAAATTAATATGTGATAAAATCATCTTGATGCTGTACCCAACCACTGCTCGATATGGACCATTATTCATCTCAATTTTATCCTTCATGGCCAATTCGAGCATAGCTTTTTCCGTCGATAGCCCAGCGACTTTATGTTGTACGTGAGTGTCCACGTTTCAGCGCTGCAGGTTATTGTGGGTAGAATGCACTGATTTATAAAAAGTTTAACTAATGCGAATTATTAATTACGCCAATTAGGATGTGAGGTTTAATTTGTTGAAATTTATAGCGAGGTAATAGAAAAGGTAAGTTGTCTTTGCGACAAAAGTGTAATATGTAGTTATCTTAAGGTAACCTAGAGAAGGAATAACTGCCCATGAGTGATAATAATCTATATTTATGTTGACTACACGAAGGACACCGTGAATAATAGCTATTAAAATAATAAAAATTATTTTTAACGCGCTCTTATTAGTTTCACTTTTTTGAATGCCATGGAATGTTTCAATTAAATTTCCACCTACTTTCAGACGTCAGATTTGTTTAAAATTTTGCACACATATCACCGCTATAATTATAGTAATTTAAAAAAGAGGAAAATATAGTCCAAAAACCTTTTTTGTCCGTAACTTTTTTATGTTTCAGATGATAAATTAAAAAATAAGTTCGCTTCCGAATCTTCTACAAACTCACACATTTGGCTAAACTTTTGCATTGGTTAATCGGAGATAAGAGGTGAATACAATAACAGAGCTTCACTGAATTTCTTACCCACTTCAATATTTCGCTTATTACCCTTAACAAGCCTGTAATTAACTTAAAGTAAATCAAAACCTTTGCAGAAAAATTCCTTTTCGGCAGATCTTGTACCTCGGAAAATTGAGTACAAAGCTCAAAGACTATTACGAAGTGATGCTGAGTAAAACTTTTGACTTCCGGCAAAAGTAATGACTTACAATACCTTTCTCTTGCCCGCCTCACTGAATCTTTGCCGCCAGCAATTATGCTGTGATTTTTAATTAAAGTTTGGATCAGCATAATCATTTCGAAAGCACATTTTCTTTGAGCATTAAATTTTATGTTCGTTTGATTTATTTTTAAATATAACATTTCTTTGTTTGAAAAAAAGGAGGCAGTTTTAAATTTTTTCATAAATGCGATTTGTGAATGAGTTATTCGCGCAGTTTTAATCAGCATTTCAAAAAATATTGTTTGTCTTTTAACTTATGTAATTTCATATGCAATTTCATATGATGGCTTACGTAAATACTTTTTAACATAACTTTTTTTGGTTTCTACAAATATTTTTTTTATTATTAATTAATATTTACAAGTATATGGTTGTTTTGTAACTTTTGCAAATGGGTTTTTATATTCGATCCCAATGTGATGATGTTAGTTGCAATGAATAAAATTATTACTTTTAGGTCATATAAACAAATAATTCGGGTTTGTTTCAGATACCTATCAATATGGCTTGTCATGAATGAGGAGAAAATTATTGCTTGGCTGAAGGTAAAAAGTGATGTGATGAACTGAAAAATCCGGTAAAGGCTAGACATATCGACAAGCACCTTACTTGTCACACAACAGCGTTCCTATTTATCTAGTTAAAGACAACGCTACGAAATCAGTAGTATATCAGCCTTCGAAGTTTGACAGAAGACTTGCTTAATATAATATTTTTTCACATTTCCCTGGAATAAATTTGTCGCTAGATCTACAATAGAAAATTTAGAAGATCCAGTATTGAAACGCTTAACATATTCTAGCTAAACCAAATTCTAAAATTTTTTGAGCTATATGTGGTTATTCTACATAAGAGCGTGTCAAAATCATTTCATGTCAAAATTCATTACATTTCTTTTATAATATAGATAGAAATTTTAGTATAAGTTTAAGTTTATGTCAAATTTTGCATCAAGAAAAATATAACCTGGGTGGTTAAATACGAAACAAATGTCCCGCCCTATTTTATAAAAATGAGTACCCATTAAAGTTTTATCACTTTCATTTACAATTAATAATTTTCAGTAGTACTGAATTACGAGATTTGTATACTGAATTATGAGACAGTGTAAAGAAAAATGGAAGAAAATTTCGGAACTACTAAGAATTTTTGCCTTGAAAAAAAAATTGTATACTGACCATAGATTATATTATTAAAAAAAATTATATTTTGCAGATAGAAAAGACATTAATCGTAAATTTGGAAGTACGTAAACGCCAAATTATCTCACATGACCTGTATTGTGATTTCCATAAACTATAAATTTTTTTATGTAAAATATCGGAAAACTTGCAAGCGCTTACCCAAACCGACAAATGAAATAAAATCAAAGACATAAAAGAATATTTTAATTTCTTATCACTTCATTTACCAAAAGTTATAGTAAATAAAATCTATATTAGGTTGCTTAAGGTACCATAAATTGATGTATTGTAAATTTTGATAAAAAATCGTGTTAAAACACATTTTTATTAATTTACCTAATTTACGTTTTGTACTTTTCTCTCGTTCGAAGTTCATTTTATTTTTGTCTAATGTTAAACTTGTTAAACGCGGTGAAAATCTTAGCGACCGGAAAAATATTTCCAGATATACTTGGTTTAATGGAGGACGTATGTCTTAAAATTTATTTACAAGACAAAATAATGGAAGACTGCTTCTTATCACTATTTCAATATAAATATATTCTATAACATTGGGCATAAAGATTTATCTGAGAAACTAATAGAAGACTATTCTCTTTTTGCCAGGGGTTTTTTCTGCTATCGAATTCAATTAAGCCATTCGAGAAAAAAAAAATTCCGGTCCAGTTTAAATTCTATTCTCTTATAATTTATTATATATCCACTAACTGAACTCGAGAAAATATAAGCTTTTCTTGTAATATTTACATTTACTACCATGGTCATTATTATCTCCTTTTACCTGTTTGTAGCTTTTCGTCGATGATATTTTTTGAACCACTTAATTTGATTTAATCTAGCTAGTGCTGTCAGAAAATCTTCTAATTTATTATATATCCACTAACGAAACTCGAGAAAAAATAAGCTTTTCTTGCAGTATTTACATTTACTGTTACGGTCATTAAAATCTCATTTTACACGCTTATGACTTTTCGTCGATTATATCTTTTGAACCACTTAATTTGATTTAATCAAGTTAGTGCCCTCAGAAACTAGGTAAGTTTGTTTAATTAAAATAACATAAATTTTCAAATTAATATACAATTAATTTTCCAATGAAATTAATCGAAAGTCACCATATGAAGCACCATCAAGGCCATTAGCTCGCAAATATTAAACCGCGCCTAAATATCAATATCAATAACCCATAAACGACAATTTACAGAGAAACCAGCATCGGCAACAGAGTTTATAGCTCTAAAATCTTGTTTCCACTGAGTGTAACAGTACATGTACATGAAATATAAAAATTCGATAAAAGTTATTCGCGTGCAGTCTCAAGTTCAAAATAAGGTTTTATATTTTTATTGCACGCCCAAACACTAAAAATAGCTTTCCCCGATATTCCAGATTGAAATTTGTAATATCATGATAAGAATGTTAATAATACAAGCCGAGGTCAAACAAAATAATCAAAAACGGAAATAATCCAGAGCCAATAAGCAGTAAGAGTTTTCATTTCCCCAATCTAGCCCTTCATGCTCCGGCAAAAATTAACGAAATGCAAGGATTTAATCCAAAATATTAGCTGCACCAAAGATGGCTTAAACGCAAAATAAATTGTAGATTATCCTAAGAAAAAACCTTCATTTGAAGAGAAAAACTCGTCAGGCAATACGATTTCAATTTATTAGGAAAAAAAACAGCAGATCACGATATTTGCATTCCTTATTGTAAGTTGCAAGTAACCTTTTGTATGTGTATACTTGAGTGATATCAAATGTACGGAGATAATTCCTCTTCTTGATGTCAGACAAGATAGATTTGAGCTCTTCCTTATGTTGAGATTAAAAAACGAATGCTGCAAGAAACCTGGGTGTGAACGGAAAACCTTCATCTACTATAATAGTTGTTATGATAACTTTAGCCGGATCCAAGACAAAACGTACTTTCTAAAATTTCATGAGTGACGAATTTTGTTTCGGAAGAAGTCCAAGTTGTGTTTTTTTTTCTAGAGTATGAAACCTAAAATCGGCCATGAGACCAATCTTTTGCATGAATTCATAATACAAAAAATTCATAACGCGACACAAATGACACGTAATAAGAAATGCTGATTAATCATTAAAATATTCTAGTTTGATTTTTTTTATTATTTTCCCACGGCCTAGGGGACAAATGAATAACTTATTTTTTACCCAAATATATGTCTTTCTGCCTTTTTTTTCCTCTTTCTATATTTTCACTTTCTACTCCCACAAAAAAGGAACTTATTTCGTAAGCAACCAGTAAAGGATTCGTGAAAATGAAGAAAGTATTTTAGAGTAAAATTATAGCGAATAAGTACGACTCACATTGGAGTAAAGGCAATATGAAAACTGAGAAATGCCAAATGGTTTGTTTCATGTTTTTGTGAATTCAGAAAACCACACTGTTCTTTACATATATATCCTTATAGTTTAAATGTAACTTGTGAAATTATTAATCGATTCAACCGAATGTATTTAAAGTATTTAAATTAATTTGTAAATTGAGCCTATTTTTTTAATAAAAAAAGTAGAGCAGTGTCAGTAATCTGAGACAAATATGTCATTTTATAGCTCAAATTTTAAAGGTTCTTCTTTTTGTTTTAATTAAGGTAAGACTGCTATTATTGATAAAAAAAATCGGGATTTGTGATGGAATAAGAGATCGATTGATTGATTAAGCATTATAACTGCGATCCAATTTTTCCGATATAAGTCACGCATTGCTTAATTGCGATGAAAGTTTTCACTAGATCGCTAGCCTCATTACACAGTTAACTTCGTGTAAATAGAACACATTGTATTCTTTTTGCAGATCTTTTTAGATTCTTGAATCTATTTTATTATATGGGGAAGTCACCTTTAAATTCAAAAGTCGTAATCTGTTTAATAGGTGAACTGCTATAAATTTCACTTAAGGTGTGATTCATAGATTTAAGCATGAGAATCGCATGTACTAGCTACATGAAATATTATTTATTTTAAGGGATAAAGAGAAACTCTTAAATTTAATTGATTAATAGCAATTCAAATAAATGAAATTGAATTGTCATCAATTATAAGTTTTGAAATATTTGCCAAGTTTGCATATTTAATAACTATCGTTATGTAAATGTTATTTATCATGGTTCTTTGAAATAAAATTGTGCTTTTGAAAATGTTCCATTTATACTTTGTTTCAACCTTGAGAAATAGTATTTAGTTTCCAAATATTTGATCCTAAACATTTTTAAAATCTTCCCAATTCCCGTTACGGTCCTCCGCAGAAAATAAACAAATACTATTGACATGGCTTAATTGACTTTTACATTCACTGAAATATTCCATTACACCCTAACAACTCTGTAATGAACTTAAAATAAATCCAACTATTTACGATGAGTTTCTTGAAGTACCTGCCGCCCGCATACTTTTTCGTAAAATGTCGTCAAATAAAACTTCTGACTTTCCTGAAAGTAATGGCTTAATTCTCTTATTAAACCCCTATTTCTGACAGATGAGGGCTGATTTCTAATAAAAAAAATTATATAGTGACAACAATTGTTTGTAAATTACATTTTCAATTCCTGTTAAAATTGCATTTTGAATGTGTTTAACATATTCTCTAAGATTTTTACCCTTTTGGAATTTAATCGAACCTTTTTACTATACTTAAAAATTATTCTGAAATTTTTTGCAAAATTGCATTTTCGCTTTCCAAATAAATGTGTAGTAAATAAATTGCATTCGTTTTGTATGTTAAAACTGTTACATTGATTTTTTTTAGTAAAGCAGTTTACTTTCGAAGCTTTGCGCCCCTGTATAAAATATTGGAATTCCCCTTTTAAAATGTTTCGAGTATAAAATATTCTAATCTTTAATTATAAAAACTAACAAACATCAGATAGTAGAGCCAGTCATATTACTATGAGTAAGTAATATATTTGGTTATTCCATAAACCCAACGTTTGTATTGTATTTTGTTACCTACTGATATTAATGTAACTGTCATTTCGAGGAGGAGAAAATTTGATTTCAAGATTTATGTTGCAGTTTAAGGCTTCAAGAGAAACTTAATTTTTTGTGAAAGCAGAAATTAAAAAATGAAGAACGTTATTTTATTTGCAATAAATTTATTTTATAACATTATATTATAAAAACCATAAATTAGAAAAGTGGTCTTTCATTTAATTACCTTAGTTCATATAACCGGAACTTATGATGTTATTATTAAAGTAACTATTTCCCAACGATGTTTCTAGCATATGATATAATATTTTTAAATTTAATGTGAAAATCGTCTTATCTTGAAAATTTCTAGATATCAATTTTTATCCGTAAAATTTTTCCTAAGCAGAAGTAAGCTTAAATTTTAATATGAATTACCTCAAAGAAAGTACCATTTAAATCAATTTAGTGGTTGCTTTAACAAATAAAAATACATTCCAGCAGATAACTAAATACAAAAGCCAAAAATTCAGATAAGGAAGCAATTATTTTTTAAATCGAGACTAAATTAGACAAAATTTAACTTAATTTTTATTTACAACCTCAATAATTTTTTTTTATTTTTAAATATTTACTATCCTGATTAATCTTCTAAACCCATCTGAAGAGATTTTAATAAGGGCAGAGATTTAAATAAAAAAAGGTGCTTGCAAAATTTATTTTTGTTTGAGATCACATTTTTATGATTACACTGATATAAGAAATTCACATAATTCCGTTATGTCCGTCCGTCTGCCCATCTCTAACAGTTTCACATATTCTAAAATTTTAGAGTTGCATCAAATAAATTTTGCAGGTATGTATGAAAATAAAAAATAACTGCCAAATGCGAGTTGGACTCCCGCACGAAGGGTTCCGTAGCACAAAACAATATTTAACTAAAAGTTTGTATTTCTCAGACATTGTGAAAAATAAGTTATTGCCGCAGTTGGTACCAAAAATACTCCATATTTCGAAAACTCGACAACGTATCTTATTCAAACCAATTTTCCCTGAAAGTTTATTTTAATTTCTACTAGTTTAATTTTTCTTCAGAGTTTTTTACTAGTTGAAAAGTTTTAAGGTTTTACCAATTTTCAAGATTTTAGAAGCCCATATTACACCAATTTAACTTAAATAAAAAAGTAATTTTGGAACCTCCATATTATTTAAAACCCTATATAATGATACGCCACACGTCTACGTACACTGATTATTTTTTCATCCCACAAATACATGTATCTTGTGCCATCCCTAATATTATTTTTATTTCATAATTCCACTATTTTAATGTACAGCGGTTGATAAAAGATAACACCATCCAAATTTCATCTACGTAGTGCCAACAAATTCCGGGTAAAATTGTTGTGACCTACGGAGAGATAGACAGACCGATGAACAGGACAAAATTATAAGGGTTCGCTGTTTCCCTTTTGTCTATGGAAGCCTAAAAAATACTCCCCTTCCTACACATGAAATGGTGTGAACATTTTATTATACGTGCCTTTTTCAGTTGAATATCAGTTAGTAGGTATTTTAAAATGGAATGAAAGTGTCATTCTCTGTTTAGAATTTTCCAACCCTATTTACGAAATACTAAGCTTAAAGGTGATGTGCACAATATTCTTGCGCCTGTAATTTTTAATGTGTATTTTTACTTAATTTATATTTAAAATGTTTATAATAAATAAGTTGATATTCAATAACAAAAAACAAATCAAGAATTCCATACAAACCTCAGAGCAGGAGACCGACGTTTTCAAGGAATTTAGAGACTAGATCATTTTTTAAATATTTTGAAAATCTGTACTTTTGCTATGTAAAGCACAATTGTAGAAACTTTATAATTCCGTATTCGTTGCGGCAATAAAATAACAGTTATCCCTCACATTAAAAAAATTTGTTACGGGCAAAGTAAATAGGTAATAACGTAACAAATTTCCTCACAGGTATAAATGAAAACCTAAAGTTTTCATTAAATTGGTGACTAATTCAAATAGATAGATCGATAAGAACCGCAGTTTAATATAGACCATATAAAAAGTTCTTAAGGACCATGCAAAATTTCACATCCCAAAAACTACTGATTTATTTATTTTCACTTCATTGCAAAGCCAGTAAAATAATAACTTTATATTTAAGCAACTTTGAAGTAACCCTTCTTGAGTTTTCATATAATTTCAACTTTACCTAACTCGCGCTCACCCCTGAGAAGTGAACAAATATTACAGCGCGGCTTAATTCAGCCCCTTGTCTACTTCAATATTTTCTCAATTACCCTTAACGAGCCTTTAATTAACTAAAAATAAACTCTTTAAGAAGAACTCTTTTCCTGTAAATCTTGTTTTTCTTCGACCGCAAATCTTTCAACGAAGTTTTGTCGAACAATTATTTTGACTTTCTCATAATTATTGTATTCAAAGTAATGAATTTCTACCCATTCCTCTCATTAAAATTTACTTCACAAAATTACTGCCTGTTTTTTTTAAATTGAAATTTTGTTCAGCATAATCGCTTGCAGTGTACTTTTTCTTTGCCTACACGATTAAAGTTTGCTTTGCTCGCAAAAACCTTAAGTATGCTTCGATCAGTGTTTGATTTATGTTTTAAGCGTAAATAGTGATTATCTTAATTTTCTATGAAAGAAAGATAATCTTTTTAAAACTGATTAAGCTATTAACACAATGTTTAGGCTGGCTTCGTTATTTAAATAATATGATAAAATGTAAAAAGATATCTTCAAAATAGTAAAAGTTTCCATTATTCTCTGCATCAAATTTCATTATTAAAACGTCAAACCATAAACCGGGTTTTTTCATTTTCAGGCATTTTTTAACTTTTTTTTTTACAAGAAAATTTCTTCTTATCGATATTATTATTTTCAATGTACAACTTAACGCATGTAATTAATTTTTTTAACACCTTTAAACCTTTCAAATACTCTTTAATTTTGAAGTAATATATAATTTTTAAATTACGTCGCTAACATTTTTCATTTCACTTTAATTAACCCTTTCTATGTGTAACATTTTTAGTGGGGAATATATTTAAATAATTCAATAAGAGCAACTGAGATGTTATTTCATCATTACAAACTTTATCTGTAATCTTAGAAATTTTCACACAAATATTAAAGATATTTATTTATTATAAATTTTATAAAAAATACATATAATTTTATGTTCCTCTTTGCATTAAAACATTTTAAAATTTCATTCAACATTCAAATATGTAAATAAAATGTAAAATAACCTTTTCTCGTTTTAAAATACAATAAAACTCTATTTGTATCTAGTCGTTTTTATCAACTTAATATTTACTTCATCATACCTACGAATCGCACTTACTCAATGGGTTAGTCTAGCAAAATTCCTAATTAGTGGAAATAACTTATATTCAAGAGAATATGAAGGAAGAATTTATGTAAATATTAATGAAGAAAATGTTATAACAAATTCCGAAAATTTTTTTTAGATATAATAAGGATCCTGTATATATATATATATATATATATATATATATACATATATATATATATATATATGTATATATATACAATTATAAATACACTTAAGTTTATTGCAACTAATTATGCGGCTACCCATTTCCATCTACTTGGCAATATAAAAAAATTGATAGTAAGGGACTATCACTGCACGGCTCACTAACATATAAACAGGTAGCCATGATATATAATATACGAATATAATATCTACATTGGATATCAACCATCTAGAATAACTAAAAGGTCATTCAAAGTTATTTGGACGATTGTGTAAATGAAAAAGAATTAAGGCTGCTCCATATAAGTGGCAGTAATTATTTTGCAATTATGTAGTTATAATTACGAAATCGTCATTAGAATATTTAAATTACCGATCCAGCCAAAATACTGATCCACATGTTTAGCATGAATCGCTTAACTACCACTATTGAAGAATATGGCGATTATTATAAAGCTGCAATAATGAATTCTCCTCCGCTTCTTGTAGCATATTTTATATAATTTAGTTAGCTAAAGTAATTTATTTATATAACATTTTTTTGCTCTGTTTCATAATAAGTGTTTTCAGGGTCGGACTAGACCGGAAGGGCCCTGGTGGCTCTCCACAAACCTTGGATGAAGGTTGAGAATCCTCTCTATTGTCGGATAATAATTAAATATGCATATTATTAATTTTCAATGATATAAATTATTAGATAAATATAATTCTTAAAATCTACTTAAAAAACAGCCCCAAATTCTCTCAAAATCAATTTATTTAGAAGATATGGCCATAAGAAGTTTCCAAACAAGTGTTTTTAAAATAACTTTCCAATATATTGAATTTTGAATATATATTATTTCTTGTACAACAAAACAGCTTCGAATTCCCCAATTAATTTTCATTTTCGTAATTGCTCGGTAAATATTGTTTTTGAAAAAACATAAAAAAACGCCATAATTATTTTACCAGCTCATGGAGCTCAAAAATGTACACAAAAATCATATCCTTCAGGTAAAAGAACTCAATAATTACGACCAGCAAAATTTTTGAGCGCATTGTGCTCGAAAATAACAGGAAGTGTCAGAGATGGCATCATTTTTATATTTTTTTCATTTCATTCCTCTCTAAGTATGTATGAACCATTTTACATATAAGTCGTCAGACAGGGAGTAGGGTTGGGAGCCTGAAAAGGTTCCTCTATATCCAGTCCGATATTGAGTGTTCCAACTTTATTATAAATTAGATAGCTGATAGAAAATTGTTGTATAATTTTTGCTTGGTCCCGTTCATAATATATGAAATCAAATAAAAATGTAATTTAGAATTAGGAAGAAATTCTGAAAAATATCGATATTTATATTTATGCTTTAATTAATATTGAGGGTAGATATCTGATCTTTGCAAAATACAAAGCAATATTAAGTAACTAAATCTCTTATTCTGGACTAATTCCCAATTAAATGAAACTACGTGATGTAGTATTATTTCTACATTCTTTAAGTTCTTTACCACAACCTAGGTTTCGTTGTATTACAACATCTTCAAGTGGCTTATTAGCAAAGCTTTGCTAATAGAACTTATAGGAAGTAGAAATAATACTACATCAAATAGTTTCATTTAATTGTGAATGTTGAATTTCTACAAAATTAACGCCAAATATATTCAATAGATGGTATTATATTATAATAAGATATAAAAATTGTACTAAAATACAAAGGGATCTCAAAATTGAACGTCAACTGGAGTAAAAGCTACACTCTTTCGCAAGTTTATGACTATCCAGATAAAAATATAAAAAAGAAAATGAAGCCGTTTCTTACCATGTAAGCGTATTTTATTATGCATTTTTTTATTATGCATTGACAAATTTGCTAATTTAATTATTCTAATTTTAGCATAATTTATTAATATTTGCATAATTAAATTAATGATGACATACGTAATATGCTTTTACGCATACGTATGTAATTGTTACAAAAAAAATAGAATAATAATGCAAGATTTGCTATAGTTTACACAAGAAGTATTTTTGTTTCAATTGTTTCATGAAATTATCAGGAGAAATTGTTTTCAGCTAAATTTGATACTTCATGGTATGAAAAAAATGTACTGGTACTTTCATAGCAATTTATTTTGAAACTAAACTCAATTGAATAAGATTTTAAAATCATACATTTTAGATCGTGCATAAGAAAAAGTTTGTATTTTTTTGCCAACAAGAACCAATTTAAAATCAATAACTTTATTCAGTAAAAGTGGCATTTAGGGCTAATCGGTAAGATTCAAGTTTTATATAGTTTGAGTTAGATAGACGGCAATGGAAATAAGTAAGAGTGAGACAGACAGCAACGCTATTTAATTTGAGAAAGAGTGGCATATATATTGGTGCTATAGGAAGGAAGAGTGCGACAGATAATGACACCGTTTTTTTTGTTTTTGATTGGTTTGCTTCGTCGGTATGACAGGTAAGGGAGCCGACATTATGCCATACTCATTGTCATTGATTTGATTACCCTATGATTTCGAAACTGAACTAACCTGACATTTTCCTGGACTTTGCTTTTGTGTTGTGTAATAGGAGTTGTTTGACGTTTTTTTCAACCATGACGTCTCCGCACACCACGGATGAACACGCTAATATTAGCGTATTAATATAATTAATCGTCAATATTCTTTTCTAGCGTATGCTAGAAAAGAATATTGACGATCCACAATTTTTAGGCAAAATTTTATAGTCCGACGAAATAACAAAAAAAGGGTATTTAAAACTGCAAAATTTGCATAGTTAGAGTGTGGAGAAACCGCACCTCATACTTGAAAAGAAGCCTCAATACCAGATTAAAGTAAATCTATGGACGTGATTGTTAAAAGGCCATGTTATTAGAATGTTTGAATTGCCGGAAATATTGAATGAAGAAACTTACTTTGATTTTTTTCAAAACCATCTGCCATATTTACTAAAAGACGTTCCACTAAATGTTTTGCCTCAAATATGATATCAAAATGATTATCCGTCCAGTACGAGAATGCCTTAATGAAGAGTAAGCAGACCCTTGGATAGGGTACCTTGGTCCAATTTTGTGGCTGCTCCGTTCTCCAGATTTAAACCCCTGGCCCTGTATTAATGGGATTTTTTAAAGGAAAAGGTTTATTCCAAATCCATAACAAGTATTGCAAAACCACGTCGAATAATCTTGGAAGCTATAAATTTACGACGATATGCGCGATTGGTGAACAAATTGCTTTTAAGGCGATGTCGTGGTTGTAATTATGTCGGTGACTGGCAATTCGAACATTTGCTTTAGACATGTAATAAAATGATTACAATGTCTCTATATTTTAATTTAACCTTCTTACATCTGTCTAAAATTGCGAAACGATTTCACTATTTCTCCCACTTTTTAGCGTAGCGCCATAGCATCACTATCTGTCTCGCTTTTCCTCAAATGAAATGGTTTCGCTGTCCGTCTTACTCCTACCCATATCCATTGATTTCTGTCTGAGACTACATGAATCTGAAACTTGAATCTTATCTATAGACCTTGCATGTCATTTTCACTGAATTAAGATGTTAATTTTAAATTGGCCCATGTTTAAATAAAAATACAAGTGTTTTTTTAAACAAGATGTAGAATGTATTGCACCATTTTGAAATCTTGACTAGTTGCGCCAACTTTAACTTTACATGGTAGTGCTGGTACATTTTATTTACAACAGGAAGTGTGAAGATTAATTGAAAACAATTTCTTCTAATAATTTCAAGAAAAAATTGAGAAAAAATATTTTTTGTATGTAAAATGTAGCAAATCCGATTTTTTTAGATTTACTTTCAATTATTATGTAGATTATGTAGATAGGTATTATGTAGATGACCGTCAAAAAATTAGAATATTAAAATTGTTAAATAATTCCTGATAGTGCCTAAAAATATTTTACAGATGTCGATTTAAAAAGAAATTTCAATAAAATTATTATATAATAAGAAAAAATGGCTTCAATTTTTTATATATATTTTTTGTGGGTAGTAATAAAGTGTCCTAAATTCAATACTCTACTTGATGCTGAATTTTGGGACAGTCTATATGAATAGAATAAAAATTACATATTAATTTATTTACATATAAATTTGAATGTAATGTTACAATAAAGATATATAAATAGAATAAAAAATAAGAAACTGTTAGAAAAAGGGAGTGCAAGCGGGGTTGCATTTTATAACAAATGAGTAACTATTTTAGATTAGAACCTTGTAAACACATCAATTCATAATTAATCAGTACACCCACTAAGTGAAGCACGACGGCTTTAATTATAATAGTTAATTGCTTTAATTTTTTACTTAATACATTATGTTATGTTTAACGAATGCCTTACTCAAACGTGTAGTACCGAAACGTTGATTTTTGGATAACAAAATAGTTATTATTTATTATATCATGATCGTTTAAAACTTGTTGCTCTGATTTTGATTGGACAAAAATTAAGCTTACAAAAGATAAATGGAAACAAATATAATAAACTACGAAATTAATTAATTTGTAGATAGCTTGGATACGGGAAACATAGCTTGTAAAAACAGAGAGTTTCAAAAAGCTAATCAAAAAATTCTTCAATATTATCAGGTCAAAAAGAGAGTTTAATCTTATTCAGTAGATGAGAAAAAGTGAAATACTGGATGGAACGTAAGAGAAGAAAAGTTTGAAAATGTATTCAATAAACCGGTTCAAAAGCACATTTTAGCGAGATGTGTAAAGAAAAAGCTTTTTCAATGTGAGCACGTTAATCAAAATTTTAATTTAAAAGTCAGGTAGCAATTATTCAAAGGCGGGGTTTCGGGAAGGCGGGTAACAGAAAGGTTATTACTTTAAAGTCATTACTTTTACGGAAGTCAGTAGTATTGTCCGATGATGTTTCGCTAAAAGGTTTTGCAAGGGTGGGTTATAGGCTTTAAAGCACGGAAAAGGTGTTTTCCTGTAAAATTTTTATTCATATAAAATTACTTACAGACTTGTTTAAGCTAATTGGTAGAGTATTGATGTGGATAAGGCAATTGATTAAGTCATGTTGTAAGACATTAATCACCATGATTTTTGAGTTTGAGTTCTGTATATATGATTTTTATTTCTTCTATATTACTTGTTATAGAAAAAATACTTGTACCTGAAAAGTTTACTTATGTAGGTGTAAGAATAAAATTACCGGTTTTGTTTAGTTTTGTAATTTTCACACGTTTATTGTATGTAATAACAAAAAAAACTTCTGTTGTTATTAACATTTATTTAAAAAAAATTTAAATGAATGGCTTGAAAGTAACACATGAAAGGATTTAGAAATAAAATTTTTCACGTTTCTTTCCTTATAGCCTTTTCTTCCTCTTTTATTCTCCAAATGTAATCTTGCATTAGATTGTTTATCATTGGGCAATAGTATTGCCATTGATGACGACTTTTAAAACCCATCACTTGATGAAAACGTTTACTTTTCTCTTCTGAATAAGTATTCACATCATCTTAAAATTGTCTCAAGTGAGTATTTAACATTGTGCGTTCAAAGATAATCCGCAAGCCATGAACTTAAAATGATTTATATATAGGTGAAATAAGCTTTTCCTTGTCCTCAGATTTGTATATGCTACTATGAGCTGTCCTAGATTTTCCTTTAGTGAATATTGAGTAACTGAAAATTCATAATAAATCATTATTTATGGTCCCATGAGAATATCGTTGTCAATTTGGCTTTTAAAAACTTAGGAAAAGAATTCTCCAAATATTATGTAATACGACTTGCGTTTCCGCTGCTCAAACTCACACTTTCTTAAAAATACACATTTTTTTCATATATGGTCATATAAAAAATGAAATATTTGTTTCTCGCTGTAAAATGAAAAAAAGCGAATTTTTTTTAAAATCAAACGATTAGTTTGGTTATTTTTTGGTATGAGGAATCAGAAAATAAAAATTAAAGTGAAGATTCAAAAAAGTTTATTTTTCCTGATTCGTCGTATTTGGCCATTATTCAGAGATAAGAGTCAAAAGAATTGGTAAATAGTTTTAATACTTTAAAATTGTTTGGAAGTGTTAAAAAAATGTAATAATGAAAATTAAATTATTACTTTGTCATCGGTGGAAACCATGACGAAAGCGCAAATTTCCGGCAAAATTCTCTTTAAGCAAATGAATGTTTATAAATATGACATACGTAGATTATAACTAAAAATTATGTATGTGAGATATAATTCATTCATTTTGTATTATCACTCAAGATGGTTTATTCATGTTGTATTATCACCGCGTCTTAAAATTTACTATGGGTGTGAGACTTTCGTCTCACACCTATAGTAAATTTTAAGACGTGGATTACACATTAGGAAAAAAATTACTTGCAGAAATATTCTAAACTGTATGATTGGTTGAAAAGAAGATAATTTATTAATATTATATAAAATTTAAACAGATAAGTGACTAAACATTAAGCCAATTGCAAAAATTAATCATAGTACATTACTCAGACTACGGTACTTACTTTATTTAGTTCCGAGCAATCAATCGCTTTTATTATATATATAAATAACCGAAAATAATAAATAGCACGTACGGTAATTAGAAATGGTGCCTCCATTGTCATAAAGAACTGTTTAGGTAGGACGAAATTAAGGGAAACCCTGCATTAAATTAATTAATAAGGTAGTACTGGAAATGCGGCAACCTTAAAAGCCTTGCAAAATTAGCAGCTCAAATTTCCTTTCAATTTAATATGGAATTACTGGGTAATATTGAGATAGAAATTGGGTTTGTAATATGACTGTTCACAATTTTAGAATATTTTGCGTTAAAAAAATAATTAGGAATTGACATTGGGGTTGGTATTGTTTTGTGTGGTTATTGTATTGAACAATTGGCTGCAATTATTTTAAGTTTATTTTTAAATGAAAGAAGTTTCACTCATTTATTAGTTTTCTGCTTTATTTTATTCTTCTTGTTCTTCTTGAAATTTATTTTTATAAATAAGGTAATAGAAAAAATACCAATTCAGAGTCATATTCTTAATTAGTTGTACTTCATTTCCTCTACCACACTTTCTATTTTTCTTCTTCTTGGTTTTACTTTCACTTAAAACCTAAACTAACTGTAACATTTTTATTTTCATTATTATCACATCATACTTTGTCATAGAAAAAGCATTTAAAAACGATACTTTACCACCAACTCGACGATATGATGGATATTTATTATTGTACAAAATATTACAAGTTAATAGATATACATAGACAAAAAGTTAAATAGATATCCTCAACATTTTCAAATACTAAACTATGAAGGCAATTTAAAATGTTAGTTTATAAAATTCAAAAAAGCTTTTAAAAAACGTTCGCTTCTAAAATGTAATCAAATTAAATGCTTTTTTAATTTTTAAAAGGATTTTAATTTAATGACTATTTTAAATTCGTTGCCCATTTCGATATGATTTTTGTTAAGTATTACTTCGTTTGGTTTCTTATGCTTTTGCTTTAATTTTTATTGCTATATATATTATTATCATTTCAATGTTTTATGGAGGCAATTCTGCTCAATATTATTTTCACCAATTTACCTACGCATATTAGGTTTGATAAACGGGTGTCCATTCTAAATATTAGCTGCTTTTTAAAAAGATAAAATGGATAATTTTATTTTAATTTTTAGGGTTAGGTACCTCAATGGAAAAATGAAGTCTTTACAAGATCATTTTATTCATTTGAACATTTTAGGGGGGGGGGTGAGGTGAGGCGGCTAGTTAGTATGAATTTGTTTTATAACTCTATATGTAGTGGGGGTATGTGTAAAAAGGTTAGTTATTCGAGATTTAAAAATATGATTAAAATAATTTTTAGTATCACAGCTTCAAAGATATACTCAAAAATATGTAAAAAAATTATTGCTTTTTCCAATTTTCGAGAATTTATGTCTGGCATAACCTACCGATTGTTATGGTAGACATTAAATAAAGTAGAATATAGTAATAATTTTGCTTTGAAACCGAAGGTTGTACTTGAAATGTACTTAGGCAGAAAATACAGATTTCTATTTTATCACATTATAATTATTTCGACTACTTTATATGTTACTCTTTTATGCATGGGATAGAAAATAGTTACGGTATAGAAACCATCCTACAGGCTATCATTACTAACTACGTAATTTATAGC